>OY856412.1:748878271-749488271 GCA_963693085.1 Alisma plantago-aquatica
CCAACCTACTAAATAAGGAGATGAAAGGGGACTAGTATGGTGTAGTAGTAGGACAAAGAACAAGAGTAGGAGCAGGAGTAGGAGAAAGAGTAGAAGTGGGATGAGGAGTAGAGTGGGATGGGTCAATGAGTGCACATGAAATAGATGAACATACTTAGGAAGACTGTCAAATTAGCCCCTAGATGTTGTAGACCTCATCTCTAATATGTATAGGAGCATGATCCATAACCACTCAGATATACACTTGTGCCTTGACATATAAATAAGATTATATATACCATATAAATAATAAAAGACAAAATAGAATTTATTACGTAAATACATGCTCATAAGTAATAGTTATACTCAAAAGGTCATGCTACATGTAAATGGTTGGATAATATGTCATTTGTGGTGGAGGTGGTGATCCCACTAAGTAGAATGGATGATATTAGTTAAAGAAAACCTAAAGACTATCTCTGGTGGTGGCTGGGACACTAGATGATCACATCTATTATTCTAAAGTTGCACTTCCTGTCTATATTGATACATCCAATCCTCAGCATCATGACCCCTCCTATATATCCTATTAATATATGGAAAAGCAACACCAGGTTATACTTGAACTTATCCAAATGATCCAAGCACACTATCTAGTAGGTTCCACACTATTACTGCGTAGCAAAGAAAAAACACTTAGGCCAACAAAATATCCCGACCTTCTCAACAATGCTATGAAATCCCCTATATAAGCTCATGCATGTATGGAATCAATAGTATCTATAAATTTTAAAATCACAAATGTCTTATGACATATGATATAATCGACAATAATCAAGTAAATTATGGGACTAACATAACATATGATGTAACTAATATCAAACTTAATGTCAACTAAGAGGGGAAAATCTGGTCAAAAGTAGGATCATAAAATATGACATCTCTTCATACATTCTCATCACTTAGAACAAACTTTGACCATCTATGGATAACCACAATCAAGTCATATAAAGCTATATTGTGTTACATTTATCAAGCAAATAATTGAGTTTTTTTACTTGTACCCAATTGAACACCTTGTGACCACTCCACCCAGTTCATAATAGGTGATAGTAGGCGTCCAATTGCTATTCTCTCCCAACATCACATCTGAAGTAGACATAGAAAACTAGGCAAGCGGGCTTTTAAATTTAATAGGAACATTTCTTTGTACAACTCCCTATACAAGAATGCTAGAGTTGTAATACCCCAATACAAGGTTCTCAAACTCTTAAATTCAACCACAAGGGGAAGGTACACATATGAACCTGGTCTTTTGTACTATGATAAATACCCAAGAAATAAAGTAGATAAGCTATAGTATACAACAACTTCAATGCTTCCTCATTCGCTGGAGTCCCTGGAATGATATCCATACCCAAAAATGTTTCACACAACCATCTCAAACTAGTGTGTTCCATTGACATCCCATCTATATGGATCCCTAAGTACTACTCATAAAGGTGAGTCCATGAATGAACCTATCCCTCATTTTGGACTATAGGATATGTCTCTATAATGGGAGCCCATCTACCCTAGGACCTAGAAGAACTTCTACCTCCTAAAATGTGACAATTGTCTAAAAATATGGGAACATAAATGTCTTTCTAATGATGTCTCAACGGTTCACTAGAGCATTGACGTGTTTGAGATATAGGTCAAAACCTATTGAAGAAATGTTTTTTAATAAACCCTAGTCAATAAGTGACCACACTAAGAAACAAAAATGGTGTTTAGAGAGTCATGTCTATTTTAAAAATGATAACAATACATTATTTCACCATATTAAGACATTATATGAACAAACTGAAGACATTGTTACATTAAACAAATTGATAACATTACATGACATGACATGGCCAAATTTAAAATGAAAACAGTCAACTACATTACATGACTAAATTCAAACCCTTACACTACATTACATGAATAATTTGCAATTGAAAATATTATATTACATGATATTACCTGTAACATACTGAAACTCAGGGTCTTCCCTGCAATTTACCCACTTTTGAGATTTTATTTGCTTTCTAGTCCATTTGTACCATTTTCATAAATTTCCCTTGTTTTATATTATTTTTGGACCTCTTGTGCAATTTGAGCACAATTCAATGTTTAAAATTACCCTTTTCCCTCATTTATGATAATGAAGGGGTGTTTGCACAAATAACCCAATTAAGTAGATAAGTTAAGGTTAATAATGTAATTTGGACATTAAGGATGGAGATAAGTAGATAATATTAATTTGGAGCTTTTTGGATAAATATAGTAATAATAATAAGCATTTGAATTAATTATGAGTATAATAACCTCTTTACTCTCTCTCTCCTCCAATTTGATGATAAATGTGTGAAAACATATTTAAAGGTTGATATTTTGCTCTTAATACTCATATATATCTATCACCTCGAATTTGACTCACTAATTGCATTAATATAGTCATTTCATAATAATTCACACCTTTTAATATGTTAAAATACACTTTAATAAGCAATATATTAATTAAGGACCTTATTGGACATAAATATGAAATCTAAGTATATAGCATCGTTCTAAATGCTAACATGAACCTATGGTCCAAATTTGGTGGCTTTTAGACTTCTTTTGACCCTTCAAATCCATTTTATAAGCTTTTAATATAGTATGATTAAAGTTTTTAAATCAAATGCATTTAATCCATTTCATTTCACCGCGTCATGCTATAGTTTTCATTTATTTACTTGTCACGTGCCTGGGGCCCATTGGACGGCTCCGCGTTGATCGTTGTTTTGATCCAACGGTGTGGGCACTTCCTTCTACCTCCAGCCGCCCGAGCGACACACCTCCTGGACTCCCTTGAGTCGTTCTCACTCCCTCCTCCACCATTAAGCGCGATTCTTGTCCCTTTAGCTTCGTCTCCTCACGACGGGTTCAGCGATCCCTTGCTCGACCTTCGTTATGACCTGTGGACAAAATGCCCATTTGTGCCCTTCTCCTCTTCTTCGCGGAGAGGTTACAGAACGGGGTAGAGTTCCCCTTTTCGCCTATACAAGGCCGAAAACAATCCTCAGCCCCCGCGCATCGCTCCTCCACACTCAATTGACCCTAGGCTACCCTCAGTCACCCCGACCTGTGCGGGGAGGATCTCCGGCGACATTGGCTTGCTGTTCTCTCCTCCGGCCACCTCATTGCAATTACCTGAGTAGTAAGCATCAACGACCTACCCTCTACCCCTTCCAACTCTCTGTTTGTCTCGCGATGGCTCTGATCGACGGGTCCTATAGACTCTTGCTCCGACCTTGCCGACGCCACCGTTTTTGAGTTTCAGAGATCCTCCACGCTCTCCGATTCCTCTCTAACCTCGCGTCGAGTTCGTGGGTGCTTGGACGGCTTTAGCGACTGGTTTCTCCTTGATTTGTTTTGGTTTTGAGTTTCGAGTCCCGTCCCCTATTTCCGGCCAGCTTCGTCCTCCTTTCTTTGCACCTGTGCACGCATCTGTGCATTTTTGAGCTCCTTGTGACAGCGAGACGTCGGGGAACAACCTCCCGGTCTCAGCTTGGGACAGCCCGCAATGAAGCGGTCTAGAGCAATGGAGTCAAAGCTCCAGGTTGCTCCCTCGCCATGGTCGAGGAAGGAGCAATCAGGGTCAGGCAATGACCAGATTATCCTTGCCCCTGTGATGCGCCTATTAGCTAACCAGGGGTAGTATCATCTTTTCCCCTATCATTTTGTTTCTCGGCTGCGATTGATCGGATTGTACAAATGACAAGCGTGCCCCTACGACTGTGATAGATTTATTTAACCCACAAGGGTAGTTTAGTCTTTTCACCTGCTATATACATCGAATTCCATTTTCATTTAAATACCTGTCACGCTAAGGTTTTCTTGCAATCTGATTGGTCAGATTTACTTAATTCATAGTAAATTGATCCATTATCAGAAAAATGCAAATAAATAGTCGATGGAAAGGATTTTTCGAGTAGAATCCAATTTTGTGGTTTTTGAAGCCTGATTCTAAATGATTGTTCGAAGTTTGCCTTGAATGCTTTTTAAGTATATAAAATGTTCTAAAATACCTAATTAATTCATTTTAACTCCAAATTGGAAATAAGATATGTTTTATTTATCAGGAGAATATGAATAATCGTTTGGTCTAGGTTTTGAGTTACAAATCGACCTTTGGTTTTCAAGGTAGAAAATTAGGGTTTTCCATATGCTTTATGTCTTTATATATATTAATACATGTGTAATTATGTAACTAGGGAAAATGGAATGGTGATACAATCAACTTGATGATGTGATGGTAAATAATTAAAAATAGGTATGTGAGCCCTATTTCAGTATGTGAAACCTATTTTGTATGTGAGCCCTATTTCAGTATGTGCAACCTATTTTGTATGTGAATCATATTTATGAGAACATCCATGATGAATGTGAAATCTATGTGAATGTAATTATGCAAACTACCTATCCTTCAGTTGGGTCTTTTCCAACCCCACAATAATTATTGTGATAGCCTGATTATCCCTCTAATTGCATTTATTGGCTCTTTACTTATTTTATGCTTCCAATGCCATTGTGGCTCATTCATTTGAATAATGTGAAACTTGCTATATGTTGCCTCCTTTACTTGGAAATGCTTAATCTTGTTATTGCCTATGTGGCACATTCTTTTGGAAATATTTGGAAGCATTGTATAATGTTGTTGCTTGTTGGCTCCTTTACTTGTTAGAGTTCTTGGATATTGTTGTGGCCTATGATGGCCTATTTATTTATTCTTGGGTTTTATTCCCAATGCTATGTTGTTATCTTGATATACTTTTCACTCTACTGCCAAGTGAATGTTATGCATGATATAGTTATTGGCCAATTGACAATGTAGTGTACATGAGTACAAACCACCCACAGGGCATTGGGGTTTTAGTCCCCCTGCCATTTTATATATTAGGCACTGGGGTTTTAGTCCCCCTGCCACTTTTTAGGCATTGGGGTTTTAGTCCCCCTGCCATCGGTGAGGTCCGGTAGGTGCCTCACCCTACATTGAGAGGATGTTGAGTCATAATTTATATTCATGCAATTGTGATATTTGTTGATATTGGAATGTGGCAGTTTTCTAGAATCTTATTCACTCATTTGCTCTCACTTCTTGAAATCCCTAAATGGATTATTTTACTTAGCTTATTGATTGCCTTATTCCTATTTTTAACACATACCTTTTATCTTTCTCTTGTTGGATGACCCCAACCATCCAGGATAGGATCAGAGTGCGCATGGAAGCTTGGTGAACCTAAGGCTAAGGATAGGACAAGAAGAAAAGGAACATATAGCTTGCATGATCAAAGTTTTTTTTATGATATATAGTTGTTTTGTTTGGAGACAATGATGTATTAGTCTAAGTCTTCCTCTACCTAGATCCTTGTTCTTGTATAAAGATGTACCCCAATTGGGAAAAATTTGTAATGTACTCTTTATACATTTTGAATGAAGTCAAGATTTAAATTTCCACTGCTACACAATTGATGATTTTGTTTATCATGTTTAATAGTAGAGACTATGTCTTTACAACATGGTATCAGAGCATCAAGGTAGTCGGATTCTTGACTAATTCAAATTGCCTCCCTAGAGTATATAATTTCCCTTTAGTTAGTTTTTCACCTTACGGTTGACCTAGCATGAAAGTTTGATTTAGGATCATAATAATTTCATAATTAAAAATAAAATTTGTCAACTTTTTGGTGAATTGTCTATTGAGAAGCTACCAGAGCAAGAAGTTGAAAGTGATGGTGTCTAGAAAAGGTCAGAGCTTGGGGGCTGGCAATATTTTCCTTCGCCCCACTAGCTTGGTCACGAGGACTCCTGAGCTCATATGACCTGACCTGGCCTGATCTGATACAGACAGCTCGACATAGTCTATCTTTGGGCATGTTGCCTAACTGTTGAATACCTTAGGAAAACCTTATGTGATGATTTGATCTCTTACACAAAAATCATCCTTAATACCTTATACTCCTATGTTTAGGGTTTAGTGTACCCTAGGTTACATCCTGAAGCTTGGTTAGTAAATCCTTATAGTGTTGAATATTATGTACCCTTAGCTTAGTTTTACTTAGTTAATCATTTTAAGGGGTGGAGTGAGGGTAATGGTGTTAGTACCCTATTTGGTTTTGTAAATCTGATTTCGAGGATGAAATCCCTTTTTAGGGGGATGGAATCCCAATTAAAAGCAAAATCAAATTCCTTTAGAGTTAGAAACCCTAACTCCTTAAGACATGGGATTAGTGAGAGCTGAACAAACATAATATAATTGTAATTCATCTTGTTTGATTATGAACAAATTAATAAGTCATATAATTCATATGCTTGAACCTTAATATAGGCTTGATGCACATAATAACGAGTTACTAATGGTGAATATACATAATGTTGACTATGTCACCCTAATGGTAAAATGTGTATGGATAATGCACCCTAATGATGCTTTAACATGTAATGATCATGTTGACCCAAACTTTAATATGTAATCATCTAGCCTTGACAACATATACACACACATATATATACCCTTAATGCCTTTCATGATACATTAGTGACATTAGGTAACATCATCACATAATATACCTTAATGCATGTAAATAGATTATAGTCACAAAGTTATCAATATATATATACATATATATAAGGTATATCACCTTGTTCTCTAATGAACACCTCCTCATAATTTAATATATGAATTAATTCATTAATATTTAATGTGTTACATCATATTCACTAAAATGCATATAATGACTCAAACATGATAATGAATAATTGGATTCACATAAATATTCATAAAATGCCTAATGTGTATTAAAATATGTATAATTTTTAATACAAAGTGTAATGGACAAAAAAGATTAATGATGTCATTAATATGAGTATGAAAGATGATATGAAAATGTGCAATATGAATATTATTTGGAATTATAATAGGCTTAATAACTTGTTGGATAATATTAACCTTTTCTACAAAATAATTTGTGATAATTCTACATGATAGTTTTAAAAGGATAATGGAAAATGAAATCATGTTATTAAGGTTTTTGACCTAATACATTAATTAATGTTGAAATGGCTTAGTAAACCCTAATTGTGCTTAAAACCCTTGATGATGAAAATACACATGATATAATATTGAGATATAATTGTTTTGGATAAAATGTGGCACAAATGATAGTATAATAAATATGTTACCTCTTCATGATGTAGATTATATTAATAGGGCAAAAATGTTATTAGGTTGAGTTGATAAAAGGCTATATGTTTTGCGGAAACCTTAGTAACACCTGACTTATGTAGATTTTGTGTTATACCCTAGATTAAGTATTATAACCTAGTGTTTAAGGTTGGGATGTTGCACACCCACCCTCTCTTCCCTCTTGTTGTGATTTTGGGGACGAAATCCTCTTTAAGGGGTGGTGTGCTGTAACATACTGAAATTCAGGGTCTTCCCTGCAATTTACCCACATTTGAGCTTTTCTTTGCTGTCTAGTCCATTTGGACCATTTTCATAAATTTCCCTTGTTTTATATTCTTTTTGGACCTCTTGTGCAATTTCAGCACAATTCAATGTTTAAAATTACCTTTTCCCTCATTTATGATAATGAAGGGGTGTTTGCACAAATAACCCAATTAAGTAGATAAGTTAAGGTTAATAATGTAATTTGTCCAGTAAGGATGGAGATAAGTAGATAATATTAATTTGGAGCTTTTTGGATAAATATAGTAATAATAATAAGCATTTGAATTAATTATGAGTATAATAACCTCTTTACTCTCTCTCTCCTCCAATTTGATGATAAATGTGTGAAAACATATTTAAAGGTTGATATTTTGCTCTTAATACTCATATATATCTATCACCTCGAATTTGACTCACTAATTGCATTAATATAGTCATTTCATAATAATTCACACCTTTTAATATGTTAAAATACACTTTAATGAGCAATATATTAATTAAGGACCTTATTGGACATAAATATGAAATCTAAGTATATAGCATCGTTCTAAATCTAACATGAACCTATGGTCCAAATTTGGTGGCTTTTGGACTTCGTTTGACCCTTCAAATCCATTTTATAAGCTTTTAATATAATATGATTAAAGTTTTTAAATCAAATGCATTTAATCCATTTCATTTCACCGCGTCATGCTATAGTTTTCATTTATTTACTTGTCACGCACCTGGGTCCCATCGGACGGCTCCACGTTGATCGCTCTTTTGATCCAACGGTCTGGGCACTTCCTTCTACCTCCAGCCGCCCGAGTGACACACCTCCTGGACTCCCTTGAGTCGTTCTCACTCCCTCCTCCACCATTAAGCGTGATTCCTGTCCCTTTAGCTTCATCTCCTCACGACGGGTTCAGCGATCCCTTGCTCGACCTTCGTTATGACCTGTGGACAAAACGCCCATTTGTGCCCTTCTCCTCTTCTTCGCGGAGAGGTTACAGAACGGGGTAGAGCTCCCCTTTTTGCCTATACAAGGCCTGAAAACAATCCTCAGCCCCCGCGCATCGCTCCTCCACACTCAATTGACCCTAGGCTACCCTCAGTCACCCCGACCTGTGCGGGGAGGATCTCCGGCGACATTGGCTTGTTGTTCTCTCCTCCGGCCACCTCATTGCAATTACCTGAGTAGTAAGCATCAACGACCTACCCTCTACCCCTTCCAACTCTCCGTTTGTCTCGCGATGTCTCTAATCGATGGGTCCTATAGACTCTTGCTCCGACCTTGTCGGCGCCACCATTTTTTAGTTTCAGAGATCCTCCGCGCTCACCGATTCCTCTCTCACCTCGCGTCGAGTTCGCGGGTGATTGGACGGCTTTAGTGACTGGTTTCTCCTTGATTTGTTCAGGTTTTGAGTTTTGAGTCGCGTCCCCTATTTCCGGCCAACTTCGGCCTCCTTTCTTTGTACCTATGCACGCATCTGTGCGTTTTTGAGCTCCCTGTGACCGCGAGATGTCGGGGAACAACCTCCCGGTCTCAGCTTGGGACAGCTCGCAGTGAAGCGGTCTGGAGCAATGGAGTCAAAGCTCCAGGTTGCTCCCTCGCCATGGCCGAGGAAGGAGCAATCAAGGTTAGGCAATGACCAGATTATCCTTGCCCCTGTGATGCGCCTATTAGCTAACCAGGGGTAGTATCGTCTTTCCCCTCTTGTTTTGTTTCTCAGCTGTGATTGATCGGATTGTACAAATGACAAGCGTGCCCCTGCGGCTGTGATAGATTTATTTAACCCATAAGGGTAGTTTAGTCTTTTCACCTGCTATTTACATCGAATTCCATTTTCATTTAAATACCTATCACGTTAAGGTTTTCTTGCAATCTGATTGGTCAGATTTACTTAATTCATAGTAAATCGATCCATTGTCAGAAAAATGCAAATAAATAGTCAATGGAAAGGATTTTTCGAGTAGAATCCAATTTTGTGGTTTTTGAAGCCTGATTCTAAATGATTGTTCGAAGTTTTCCTTGAATGTTTTTTAAGTATATAAAATGTTCTAAAATACCTAATTAATTCATTTTAACTCCGAATTGGAAAATAAGATATGTTTTATTAATCAGGAGAATATGAATAATCGTTTGGTCTAGGTTTTGAGTCACAAATCGACCTTTGGTTTTCAAGGTAGAAAATTAGGGTTTTCCATATGCTTTATGTATTTATATATATTAATACATGTGTAATTATGTAACTAGGGAAAATGGAATGGTGATACAATCAACTTGATGATGTGATGGTAAATAATTAAAAACAGGTATGTGAGCCCTATTTCAGTATGTGAAACGTATTTTGTATGTGACCCCTATTTCAGTTTGTGCAACCTATTTTGTATGTGAATCATATTTATGAGAACATCCATGGTGAATGTGAAATCTATGTGAATGTAATTGTGCAAACTACCTATCCTTCATTTGGGTCTTTTCCAACCCCACAATCATTATTGTGCTAGCCTGATTATCACTCTAATTGCATTTATTGGCTCTTTACTTATTTTATGCTTCCAATGCCATTGTGGCTCATTCATTTGAATAATGTGAAACTTGCTATATGTTGCCTCCTTTACTTGGAAATGCTTAATCTTGTTATTGCCTATGTGGCACATTCTTTTGGAAATATTTGTAAGCATTGTATAATGTTGTTGCTTGTTGGCTCCTTTACTTGTTGGAGTTCTTGGATATTGTTGTGGCCTATGATGGCCTATTTATTTATTCTTGGGTTTTATTCCCAATGCTATGTTGTTATCTTGATATACTTTTCACTCTACTTCCAAGTGAATGTTATGCATGATATAGTTATTGGCCAATTGACAATGTAGTGTACATGAGTACAAACCACCCATAGGGCACTGGGGTTTTAGTCCCCCTGTCGGGCACTGGGTTTTAGTTCCCCTGCCATTTTATATATTATGCACTGGGGTTTTAGTCCCCCTGCCACTTTTTAGGCACTGGGGTTTTAGTCCCCCTTCCATCGGTGAGGTCCGGTAGGTGCCTCACCCTACATTGAGAGGATGTTGAGTCATAATTTATATTCATGCAATTGTGATATTTGTTGATATTGGAATGTGGCAGTTTTCTAGAATCTTATTCACTCATTTCCTCTCACTTCTTGAAATCCCTTAATGGATTATTTTGCTTAGCTTATTGATTGCCTTATTCCTATTTTTAACACATACCTTTTATCTTTCTCTTGCTGGATGACCCCAACCATCCAGGATAGGATCAGAGTGCGCATGGAAGCTTGGTGAACCTAAGGCTAAGGATAGGAAAAGAAGAAAAGGAACATATAGCTTGCATGATCAAAGTTGTTTTTATGTTATATAGTTGTTTTACTTGGAGACAATGTTGTATTAGTCTAAGTCTTCCTATACCTAGATCCTTGTTCTTGTATAAAGATGTACCCCAATTGGGAAAAATTTGTAATGTACTCTTTATACATTTTGAATAAAGTCAAGATTTAAATTTCCGCTGCTACACAATTGATGATTTTGTTTATCATGTTTAATAGTAGAGACTATGTCTTTACATTACCATTTTCAAATTCAAATGATAACGCTACATTACATATTAAAAGTACAAGTTTGTATCTAATGACCCTTTTTCCACACTTATGGCAATGATATATAGCCTGATTTAGATCAATATACATTGATATAAACCTTCTTTTAGTCTTTGGTCTTTCTATCTAACTTCAATTAGTTAGAGGTACTAAGGGATAAATTTGTCTTCTTTGATCAAAAGGTGGCCAATACCTTTTGTCAAGAACACCCTGAAACTTTGCTATGAAAGAGTTACAGTAATGTGCCAGATTTGCCAAATGTTTTTTCACAAGTTTGTTGCAATCAAAGTTGATAGAAGAACCAACTGCCAAATCATGAGAGCATCAAATGTGCCACTGTTGAACATAACAACAAGTGTAATGACTATCTCCATTTGGTATTAACTATATTTAAAAAGTGTGGCTATACATATCATCCACAAGAAACACATCATTGTTAACTCAAAGTTTGACTCTCATATTGCTTGCATATTGACTAACTTTATAAAGTGTATTTTGAAGGCGGAAAGGAAATCGAAATTCCTAAATTTTCTATTTCATCACTTCATTACACCTCTGCAATCATGTCAAAATTGAATGATAGTATGTGGAAACAATAAGTGTATGTAATAGTACATTTCTAGAACCTTTTAGGACACAAATTTGTAGCTTCTATATGATTGCTAGTCCTTGACCCATATCTATAACCTCTGTCAAATGTTAGAGACCATTCAATGGTGTTTTTTTGCAATCAAATATTGCTTGGCAGCTGGATCAATGGTCTCGATATTAGACATGAGATGATGTAATTCAAGTGCACATGTTGTAGAGCCCAGAAACCAATGAGTTTCTTCAACTCCAATAATTTCAACTTCTTGTTGAACTTTCAGAGAAAGTGTCGAACACAATATTTAGTGTTGGGCTCAATCAAACCTTAATCTAATAGCTTTTGGAATTCCACTTATCCTATCATAAGTAATACATAGATCCACTCAGTGTCTAAGAGATGTAATCAACCTTTATACAGAACCAAAGAACCACTCTCATGATTTAATGTTATTTACCTCCACAACGTCAAAATTTAGTGAAAATGTACCATTATGAACATCTATGCCACATGAAATAAGAAGAGTTCCCTTGTATTTTTAGCAGGGGATGTTCCATCAATAGTAATTATAGGCATGCAATGTAGCCATCCTGCAATATATGGACCACATGTCCAAAACAATGCTTGAATCTTTGAGTGTCCTATGTTTGTATGGTATATCATTTACAAGTTGTGTATAAACTATCATTATATTATATTGTAATAGAAAGTTCCTAAATGAAAACATATTGCAATATGAATCTTCCCAATAACCAAGTATTTTACATATGACCCCTTACTATAAGTGCTTTCCATATAAGATTTTTGTATTTAGTTCAATGTTCACCTCATCATGAATTTCTCATGTAGACATATTAAATCATACCATGATAATTTAAATGGTCGTACATTCAATATTAGATGATTTGCATTGATGATGGTCCTCACTCATAATAGTTAATTGACAAGTGTGGTTTTCACTGCAACACTTGATCTTCACATGTGAGATGATATTTTTGAATGAAAAGCATGCAAATCTAACAACATTGTTGATATGGAACACAAACAAGGGTGATAAATTGACTACTTATGCGTTGAGCCTGATATTAGACATTGTATTACGTGGACAATGTCCGAATCTTCTCAATCATGAGATTTTTGGATGCAAAAAAGTAACACTTATAATTTTCATTACTAGAAGGGATGTAACTGAGATCAATTGGATAATGAAATTCATCAACCCTTTCATCATCTTGAAAAGATGCATACCTAATAGTTATATTTTGGTCTACCAATTCATTTGGAAATAAACTAGGTACAGAACTAAAGGCAACTATCACTAGTATTGAAATGAAATATCTCATTAGTTTTTTGCCACGAGAAACTAACGATAAAATCTTTAGCATCAGTTCTTTAAAGATGACTGTCACTATTGACCACTTGAGATAACATGGGCTACGTTATGTTTCTATTGTCAGGTGCGTCTCAAAGAAACCAACACGATATATCATCCGCAGCTATATAATTTCATACAAATTTATAGGAGGCACACCATTTTACTCCAAAATCCTATGTCATCATTTCTTTGATAAATATCTAATGGGATAAATTACTACATGCCAAATGTCTCTTATAGTTCTTATGTGCATATATCATCGGCTATATATATATAAAGAGTAATGATACATGTTTACCCACCACGTGTCCTGTGAAAATTTTCCCACACCCAATTTGTATTTTGCATCGGTTCTCTTCACCCCAAATGACAATCCTTGGTTTGTAGAATTAGTCGGTGTTTTTCTATATAAACCAACACCATGGGTATATAACTTGCTGGAGGTTTTTCTTACAACCAATGACCTAGATTTTAAGTAAGACCTACCACATAGGATTTGTAAGTAACTGACTGGTAGGTCTTACTCAAACCCCCATGAGAAATCATTTTTCTCCTCTTTCCACTACCCACGTTTCTCTAGAACACTACTCTGGAGTTTCTACTATGACTTCCTCCTTCCACCGACGTTGTTGCTGGTCCATTTCGTTGATTCCACTGACACTGATGTCGCTCCTCCTCCATCTAGTGTGCCTCCTCCATCCAGTGCACCTCCTCCAACTGTTGTTGCTTCAAGCTTGCCTCTACCGACACTGCCGCTTCTCATCCTCACCTCTGTTGGCACTTCTCCTCCTCCTCGATCTACTCCTCCTCGCCTCTACTGACGCCACTCCTCCTCCTCACTGCTTCTAGCTACTTCTCCTCTTCTGCTACTCTAAGATGAGGACTCTACTACTACTCTCTCATTCGTCTGATGAGGTAGGTCTTTCTCTACCTCTTTTTTTGCATTTGAATATTTAAGCCATAAACTGTGAATGGCTCATTGAACCAATTATATTTAGTTTGATGGTAATTGCTACTCGGATAACCTTAGTAATTATAGATCTAATATGTGCACTAAACCTTGACTTTTGGAAGGTCAATGCAGGCTCTTCCCATTTCTTTGATGATTCATGATAACTTGAGGGATCAACCAACAACACATCATTAAAATTTTTGCCATATCAAATTTTAAATGGCTGAATTAGGGTTTTCGATATGTAATGTTGTGATTATACAAATTAGGGGCTAATGTGGCCAATATGAATTGTATGATTGTGATGAAAATACATATATGTAACTATGTATTTGATTAGAATTGATAATTATGTGTAAATCCTAATATGTTGTTGGCCTAGATTCAATTATATTGTGATGAATTGTATGATTATGATGAAAATGCATATATGTAATTATGTATTTAATTAGAATTGAAATTTCCTTGTAAGCCTTAATAAGTTGTTGCCCTAGATTTAGTTAGATTGTGATGAATTATAAACCCTAAAATTATTTCTAGCTATGTATTTAATTAGATTGTGAGGAAATTTTATAGAGATTGTGAAGAATTGTAAACCCTAAAATGCATATATGAGATATCCAATTAGAAGATTCTAGAACCCTATTTTCTAAACCATGTCGTTGTCCTAGAAAACCGTCTGAGATTTAATCATTAGGAGTAAACCGTGGATAGTCCCCAATTTGGGACTGTTCTTGAGCACTTCATCTCACTAAGGATGTAAGTGTATAATGCCTGTTCGATTTCAGTAAATTTTGACAACATTTTCTCTTTTGTTCTCTAGGTACATATTTAGGTGGGTGTTTTCCCATCTACATCGTGTACTTGGAGAACTGCGGGAAAATGTTTCCAAAATTTATTGAAATCAAATACACATTATACACTTACTAGTGAGATGAAGTGCTCAAGAATGGGATAGGTGGTAAAAATTCATGAATGTAAATTCTACTAGATGATTAGGGCTCAATTTGAACACAAAATTTTCTTTTGAAATTAACTTATTAGCTAGAACCTAATGAGATACTCATCTCCCATATGTTCATAATGGATCGATCTTGGATGTCTAAACCAAATTGCTGCACTCTGGAGTTTATTAATGGTCTTGGTGAGTTTTTAAGATTTTCTAAGGAACATAGAAAACAACATGGAGAGGGTTCTATTGCCCCTGTAGGAATTGTAGTAACAACTTGAAAGTTGACACTATTGACATGAACAAAGATCATGTCATGTACAATGGGATTGTATAGGGTTATATAGAAAGGTGCTAGCATGAAGAGATTCTAGTATGAGATCAATAGATGTTGGTAGTGGTAGTTGTGTCAAAGAAGAAATGGCTGACTATGTTGATGAGAATGAACCATTTCCAACAGACATAGTTGATGTGATGCTAAATAGTTGTAGGGTAAATGTTACATACCCACCTCCCTTATTTAGAAATGTTGTGCATGATGTTGAGAAATCATCATACATAGGTTGTACTAAATTTACAAAATTGAGCACTGTGTTGAGATTGTATACTATGGAGGCTAACATTAGATGGAGCGACAAAAGCATCATCTCTCTATTATCTTTGTTGAAAACAATTCTCCCTATAGGAAACAAGCCTACAATCTCAACACATGAAATGAAAAACATTGTTGTGCCCAATGAGAATGGAGGCTAATAAGATGCATGCATGCCCAAATGACTATATGCAGTTTCAAAAGGACTAAATCAATTTGAAATAATGTCTGAAATGTGGGGCGTCTAGGTACAAAAAGATGACATTGGGTAAAACCAAAACTAAGTAACACGCCAAGGTGATGTGGTATATGCCTATGATACCACAGTTTCAATGCTTATTTTCTAATACCATAGATGTACAAAATTTATCTTAGCATGCAGAAGTAAAGAAAAACAACAATGATATGCTACAACATGTGTTTGATTCCCCACAGTGGAATAAGATTGATTTATTCTATCCTAGATTTAACAAAGAATCCAGGAATTTAAGACTTGGACTTGGTACTGATGGGATGAATTCATATGGAACATTAAGTAGCCAACATAGACCTTGACATGTCATGATTGTTACATACAATCTTTCTCTGTGGTTGTGTATGTATGTCATATTGTCTTTGCTGATATCGGGTCCTAGACAACCTAACAATGATATCAATGTTTACCTTGAACCTCTGACTGATGATCTAAAGAAACTATGGGGAGAGGGTGTGATGACTAATGATGCTTTGTGCGGAGAGATGTTTAATTTATGTGGTATGTTATTTTGCACTATTAATGACTTTCCTACTTATGGCAACTTGTCTGGATACAATGTCAAAGAAACTAAGGCATGTCCTATGTGTGAGGAAAATACTTATTCAATCTGACTAAAACATGGAGGTAACACTATATATCTTGGTCATTATAGGTTTCTACCAAAGGTGCATCCTTACTGAAAGTTGCACAAAAGATTCAATGGATCAACTTAGGGACGTAGTGCCCCTAAACCTATATCAGAGGAGGATGTTTACACAAGAGTAAACAACATTGTAATTCATTTTGGTAAGAGATAATATACTACTCCCACAATTGAAAAGTCTTTATTCAAAAAGAGGTTGATATTCTAGGATCTTCCTTATTAGAGTTCTTTGACAGTTCAACATTGTATCGATGCCATGCATGTTGAGAAAAATGTTTGTGATAACATTAATAGTACTTTGTTGATACAATAGGAAAGAATAAAGACAACATCAATCCAGAATGGACCTATGTGAAATGGGTATAAGGAAAGAACTAGAAAAAGAAGTTACCAAGGGTCATCACACATATTTACCTCTTACTTATTACACCTTGTCTACATAGGAGAAGAGAACTTTTTTCTTATGATTGCTTAATGTTAAGGTACCATAGAGATATTCAGCCAATATTTGTAGATTGGTATCAATGAAGGATCTAAAGTTGATAGGTCTTAAATATCATGATTGTCACACTTGAATGCAACATATATTTCATGTGGCTATTGGATCTATTCTTCCTAAGCATGTAAGGTTTGCATTCACTAGGCTTTGCTTCTTCTTTAACACCCTAAGCAACAAAGTAATTGATTCTGAGATTCTAGATAAGTTGCAAAGATAAGTGTTCATTATCCTATGCCAACTTGATCATTATGTTTCCCCTTCATTCTTTGATATCATGATACTTCTGGTTGTCCATTTGACTAGGGAAGTGAAAATGTTGGGACCAATTTTCTTGCATTGGATGCATCCTTTTGAGTGATATATGGGTATTTTTTAAGGTGACGTTCGGATCCATTGTCGGCCCAAAAGGGAGTATCATTGAGTCTATGTTTCTAGGGAGGTTATGAACTTTTTCAATGACCTTTTAAGTTGCAACAAAACTCCTGTTAATACTTTGAATCTTGATGTTTATTCCAGCAAATGTACTTTAAGAGAACATTAGATTAATATTAGTCGGGAGTAGTGGGAACATGCACACTTGTATGTTTTACACAACATTGACGATGTGTGTATTTATATCACTAAACACAACAATGAGCTCAAGACAAATCATCCTTGAGATAATTCAATGTGGCTTGCTAGAGAGCATAATCAGACATTTATTAGGTGGTTTGAAGAGAAAGTATTCAATCAACTATCTCAAACACCAAATAATGTTTCAAAAACTATCAAATGGCTCTGTTTAAGCCAAAGATGCACATTACATATTACGAAGAGCTTGACATAATTGAATTTTCATACTACACAAAACATGAAGATGATAAGAGTGTTTTCTAAAATAGTGGTGTCACCCTTCAGGTGTCTTCATTATATTTTTTTAGTGTAAAGGATAGGAGTCCACATGAAGGAAATATGTTTTATTATGATCTCATCAAACACATATGAGAAAATGACTACACATAGTCTAGATTTCCATTATTTAGGTGTAAAGGGGTTGGCAACAACAAATGAGTTGTAGTTGATGATCTCAATTTCACAATAGTGAATTTTGAGTGGGTAGACAAAAAGGATGAACCATTTATCATGGCATCTTAAGCAAAGAAAATATTCTATATCAACAATCCTACAAATGAAAATTGGTCTGTCATTCTTCATGGAAAAAGACAATTTATTTCAGATCCTATTGATGAAGAAGAGTGCTATGACAAGTATGATGACTCTAGTCCATTCTCTGTTGGCTTACCAAGTGTAAATGTTGAATCTAACAATGATGAGTATACACATGAAGATCACACATAAGGGATATTACTTTAAGTTATTACTACATGTGATCTATATTTTTATAAGTGAACTTGAATTTATGTCATATGAATTTTTTTATAACCTAATTTGACTTTTTCTGTGAATTTGACTTTTTTGTATGTGATCTAAATTTTTGCATGTTTACTTTTAATTTTTTAGATGGCATCTGACCACAAGAACAATGATCATGAGCATGAGGATCATGAGCATAAAGATCTTGTTGGGCCTCCTGATCAGGGTGATGTAGGTGCTGACAAATCTAAACAATGACAAGGGATAACTCAGATGAAAATTGCCTCAAATAGGGAAGGAAAGAAGGGCGTGATTGGATTTAATGAAGTAGGCACGTCGTTTACTAAGGAGTTCGTAAGCTACTGTGGCATCCTTAGTCAAACCAAGGTGCCTCTCCATGTTGATGATTGGAGACAAGGCAGCAACGCCAAGAAAGACTTCATCTAGAGGGAGTTAGAGGTGAGATCTATTCATTTATGTTTTTATCGTATTTTTGTATCCTTTTCTTTTCATATTTCTAAAAAGTAGTGAATTTTATCGAACCTTATCAGGGCTATTATAGAGTTTGATGAAAAGTTGCATTGCAAGTCTGTTATGCAACTCGTTGGGAAAAGATAGAGATTTGCAGACAATCTTCACTAGAGACTACATCTTTAGAGACAAGCAGGAACTTACCCCACTCTAAAATGGAACTATCTTGACAAAAAATGACTGGCTGGAGTTTGTTTAGCAGAGAAAAATAGACATTCATGGTATTGAATTGATTACATTCTAATGATTTCTTATGATTAGTAACAATAAATTTTTATTAAATTAATCATGACATTCATGATTCTAAAAAAGAAAGGTGTGACAAGAATTTGCACAACTTGTGGTTTGGTTTAGGTGGTTATTTTAAACATTGCCAGTTGAGAGAGCATGCACAATAGAAAGAGCATGCGCAAGAGTAAGGGCCTTCTACTTCTACTCCTTCCGATGCTGAGTCTTCTAGTGTTTCTGGATGGTTGCCTCACTATATTGATTGGATAGATATGAGAAAAAACAAAAGCAAAGAAATCCCTGTCCAAAAAACACAAGAGGTGGCTTCAAAAATGGTAAATTTTCATTTCTTGGTCTCACAATGCATATCCATGTTTGACTTTTCCTAGATTATTAAGTTTAATTGATTAATTAGTTGTGATGATGAATAGTTTGAGTTGGGTGAGAAGACAATGAAGGGAAAGCTCACCCCTTAGGGAACACATGATGAATTGACAGGACAGAAGAGCATCGTGGATGTGTTAGGACAACTAGAGCTGGGTTTGGGGTTAAATCCTTTTTTGGTGCATCCCAACAAAAGAGCAAATTTTCCAAGAAAGGGGGAGTGAACCACAAGGAGGTGCAGAGATTGATAGATGTATCCTTGGAGGAGTTCAAGGATTCTTAGGTGGCACAAGCTTCTCCAATAGTCATGGAACCTGTACAACATCACACGCCCATAGAGGGTAGTGGGAGTAGTCTTTTAGACCCACATGGCATGCCTCAGGTAAGATTCAATTTAATTCAATTTATACTTTGTGATAAAGTAATATATATGTGTGTTGATTGATATATATATATATATATATATATATATATATATTTGTAATTCATAAAATTATGGGTGGACAGATGTGGTCTAAAGCTCAAGTGGTGTGACTCAGTAACACCTCAATGAAAGGTCCTAGGTTCAACTCTTGGCGTCAGCCATGGTGCAATAGTGGCTGGCATTTTACTGGGCACTCTGTGGTTTTCCCTCAATGACACGGCTTGTTACAACCCACATTGAGGTTAGTTAGTAAGTACCTCGATTAGCATGAAATACCTTGATTAGTGCTAAGTACCATGTTAAACATAATTAAGATAAGCTAAGATGTGAATCATTAGTCGAGATTGATTCATTTGATGTAATTAATGTTAATTGCAGTGTTAATCATTAAGTTAATTACCTAATATGATTAACCTAGAGAAAATGGTTTAATTATTATGTTTTTATGCCTTGAGGTTGTAGTGGATCTCGTGATTGAAATTTTACAAAAGAAATCATACGAATTGGACCTTCGAGGAAAACGTTATAGCATTTTTAAGTTCCTTGGACCAATTCTATAATTCACCCATAACTTATAACCCTTTCCTTATCCCCTTCCCCGATCGAGCAAAGCACTGCTTGAAAGCGGCACACAGCTTCTAGCCCGATCGGCTAATAGAGGAGAAGAGCATGGGCAATTTCGAGCTCCTCACCTCCGATCAGCAGTGCCCTACTCCTCCACCATCTTCTACCTTTCTTCTTCCTCCTTCCTTCCTCCTTATCCTTGCCCTAGCGGCACCCATCTGCGCCCCGACCTAGCCACAACGCTAGCGACCAACAGCAGTAGCTATAGTTGCAGTGGCGCAGCCAGCAGCTAAGGGAGAGAGAGGGGTGGCTCCGTAGCACCCTCGAGCCAGCATGATGTCAAAACATGTAAGGAACAAAAAGCATGTGGCAAGTTGCAAGATAAACCCTAAACATGGGAAAACTACAATTAGGTCGAAAACAAGCACATGTGTAACCAGCTCAAACAACATCCAAACTGGACCAAACTGAAAACATAAGCATGCAAATGTTATTAAGGCACAACACATGATTAGATTAAGATTTTAAGAATCTTATTATGTTAATCAAGCAAGATCAAGCATAAAGCTAGGTCAGGGGCCTTACAAGAAGAGGGTAAAACAATAAGACAAATGAAGACAAAGAGGGAGTTCTCACTTACCTAGACCAAGAAGCAAAGTGAGTAGCATCAAACGACCTCAAGAAAGGTAGATCCAAACCCTAGATTCACATGAAAGCAAGATCGGCCTCCTTCTTCAACCTTGAGCTCTTGTTTCACCATCAATCAAGAGAGGATGAGATCCAAAAGGAAGAAGAAAGAAAGAGGGAAATCTTGGTGTGTAAAGAGCTTGTTTTCATGAAAGAAGGGGAGTATATATAGATTAGGATTGGAGAGATAAAGAAAGGATGAAGTGTCAAGCCAAGCATGTCATGTGCCTAAGGGATCTTGTCTATGCAAGAATCCCATCCATGCAACTAAGTCAAACACAAATCAGGAAACCCCACCAAGAAAACTCACCGACTAAGGGGCATCCAAAAACATAGCGACCAAGGTGATAAGAAAAGATAGAAAACACTTAGAATCCTTAGCAACCAAGATGGTCAGAAAAGCAAACAACCACTAACCCTAGGATTGTTGGTGACCAAGAGAGGTACAAATATCATCGAGTTCCAACCCTATGTTTCTTACAAGAAACTTTGGTGACCACCAACCCTAGATCCACATCCTTTACGAATGCCAACACTAGGTGTTTAACACCCAAGGTCAACCATGAGTTAAGGCATCCATGCAAATCCTAATTTGAATACAAGATGTTACCACTCAAACCAAGATGTAACAAGCTGCCCTAAAGCACGACCATATAAAATATGATGTGAAAAATGTGAGGCACATCAAGCATGTGACAAATTGTATGAAAAACCCTAGGTATGGGTAAATTGCAATTAAGTTAAAAACAAGCACATATATGCATAACTTGCTCAAATAATGTCCAAACTAGACCAACTTGAAACATAAGCTTGTCACATAATATCAAAGCATATATTCAAGTTTGATTAAGGTTTTAGGAATCTAATTATGATAATTAATCATGTTCAACCAAAAATCAAGGTCATGGTCTTACAACCATAAACCCCTAAAAAGGATTTCACCCTCGAAACCCTACATGAACAAAGACATGTACTTCCTACGCATCTCATCCTCTAACTCTCACATGAACTCCTCCACACCATGTTGATGCCACAAAACCTTCACTAAGACTATGTCCTTCTTCTTTAGCTTCTTCACCCTCTTATCCAGGATCTATACAAGACCCTCAATATACGACACGTCCTCCTCTACCTCAACCTCCGCATGCTACAACATCCGCTTTGTATCAAGGTGGCAATTCATCAACATGGAGATATGGAAAATATCTAGCAACCTATGCAACTCTGTTGGTAACTCCAACTTGTAAGCCAACTTCCCAACACATCCCAAGATAGGGTATGGACCCATATACCTAGGAGACAACTTACCCTCCTTACCAAATCTCAACACACCTTTCTAAGGGGAAACCTTGATATACACATGATCTCCAATTTGGGACTCCAAAGGCATGTGGCGGTTATCAACATACAATTTCTATCTTTCCTGGTCTGCTTTCAAATCACATTGATCTTTTCAGTAATCTATTTCACTAGCCCGTGGCCCAAAAGCTGATACTCACATGTCTCATACCAACAAAGTGGGGACCGACAATGCCTCCCATATAAATCTTCATATGGTTCCATGTCTATACTCTGATAACTATTGTTGTAGGCAAACTCTATCAAACTCATATGTACATCCCAATGCCAAGAAAATGTAAGAAACATGCCTTTAAAAGATCTTCCAATATCTGAATGTGCCTCTCTAATTGACCATCTATCTGAGGGTGGAAAGTTGTACTAAACCTTAGTTGTCTCCCCATAGTTGTATGCAGACGTTCCCAAAAATGACTCGTAAACTATGGATCTCTGTCACATACTATGGTAATGGAAATACCATGCATACGGGCTATCTCATAAACATATATATGTGCTAACTTCTCTATTGTGTACGTCGTCTTGACTAAAAGGAAGTGATCTAACTTGGTTAACCTATCCACTATCACCCAAATGCAATCATGACCTTTGGTTGTCCTAGGAAGACTAACCACAAAGTCCATAGTGATACGATATCATATACACTATGGTATCAGCAATGGTTGTAATGCTCCTACATTCTTTTGATGTTTAGTCTTGACCTGCTGATAGATTGGACATCTAGCAATGAACTCTACCAGATCATGCTTCATACCTAGCCACCAATATAGATCCTTCATATTATGGTACATCTTGGTACTTCTAGGGTGCATCACATACATCAACGAACGAGGCTCCTTAAGAACCATCTTCCTCAAAAAATAAACATCTGAAACCATTGTCTTGTTGTGAAAGCAAACTATCTCATCCTCTGACTCATGAAAGCCATCATACTTCTTACTACCAAACTCTACCCTAATATTTTGTATCACGATATAGTTTTGTTGTGCATCTCTGATCTATTGAATCAAGGTAAGCTTCACATGTAATTTTGCTAACAAGTCTGTCAACGGAGAAACATCTAGTTGTGCATTCATCTGGCAATGTGATATCAACATGTCCCGCTTGTGACACACCATAGAGTGCAACTATGCTTTGTAAGAAGATGATGATGAAGATGACTTCCTACTCAACACATCAGCCACTACATTTGCCTTCCTTGGATGGTGGTCTATTGTGCAATCATTGTCCTTGATTAGCTCAATCCATCTCCTTTGTCGCATGTTCAACTCCTTCTTTGAGAAGATATTCTAAAGGTTCTTGTGGTCTGCAAAGATCTGACACTTCTCTCCATATATATAGTGTTTCCAAATCTTCAGGGCATGGACCATGGTTGCAAGCTCTAAATCATGTGTTGGGTAGTTCTCCTCATGTTTCTTAAGTTGTTCTGAAGTAAAAAAAAATTGCATTATTGTCATGCATAAACACACATCCCAAGCCGTTCATCTAAGCATCACAAAAGATGATGTAGCCTTTCCCTTGTTTTGTCAGAACTAACACCGGTGCACATGTCATCTTATCCTTTAATATCTGAAAAGAACACTAACATCTATCATCTCAGAGAAAAGAAACACCTTTCCTAGTCAACTTGGTTAGCGGTAACGCTACAACATTGAAATTTTTAATAAATCTCGTGTAGTAGCCAACCAAACCTAGGAAACTTCAAACTTATATCGGCATCTTGGGTTGCTCCCACTCCAACACTGACTGTGCCTTATTAGGGTCTATACAAACACCCTTAACAGATATGATGTGACCCAGAAAAGATACATGTGTCAACTAGGACTCACACTTATTGAACTTGGCATACAATCAGTGTTGCCTCAACCAGGCTAATGCCTGGAAAAGATGATGCTCAAGTTGTTGACTATCTCCGGAGTATATAAAGATTTTGTTGATAAAAACCACCATAAATTGATCCAAATATGGTATGCACACCCTGTTCATCAGATCCATGAAAGATGTTGACATGTTGGTCAACCCAAACGACATAACCACAAACTCATAGTGACCATACCTAGTCCTAAAATCAAACTTGGGTATGTCATCCGCCTTGATCCTCAATTGGTGGCATCCTAACCATGGATCTATCTTTAAGAACAGTATAGCACCTCTCAACTGGTCAAATAGATCATCAATCCTCAGCATCAGTTACTTGTTCTTCACTATGCCCTTATTCAACTATCGGTTTTCTATGCACAATCTCATAGATCCATCTTTCTTCTTCACATACAATAGGGGATAACCCCAAGGGGAAGTGCTTGGCCTAATGAAACCCTTCTCTAACAGCTCATTCAACTGTCTCTTCAACTCCTGCATCTTTGCTGGTGCCATCCTATAAGGTGATTGGGATATGGGTTGCATTATGGAAATAAGATTGATCTTGAAGTCAATCTTTCTAGGACGGGGACATCGAGAAAAACATCCTCAAACTCTCACACTACTGGTATCTCCTAGATACTAGGACTCCTCGCCTTAGTATCTCCAACATGTTCCAGAAAAGCTTCACATCCTCATCTCATCAACCTCTCTTCTATCACCGTCAACACCAAACACGTACAAAAAATCTCCTATCTCCTTGGAAGATCTAAAAAACATCTCCATCACAGAACGACGCCACCTTAGAACTATAGTCCAAAACAACCTTGTACTTCTTCAAGGTATCCGTCCCTAGGATCACATCAAATCCATGCATGTCAAGTGGCATAAGGTCCACTTGAATGTTGCATCCCAAAAATAAAAGAACACATGATGGGAACACTTGCTGCAACTTAGGGGAACCAACTAAAGGATTTTCTAGACGAAGACTATCATATCTACTATAAATAGGTAGATAACAACTACTTATCACCTCTCTAGTGATAAAAGAGTGTGTCACACTCAGGTAAACAAAAATGAATACAAAAGAAGAAGTAGATATGTCAATATGAAAAAGTTCCATCTGACCTGTCATGACCCATGGATGGACCACTCCCTTCAGATGACTCATAGCATAGAATCTAGATGTCACGTGTTATCATCTACTTCCTCTGCTGACTGGTTTAGAGGATCCCGCTTGTGATGCATGACTGTGTCCTCTACCACCGTCACTATTGAATTGTTGTTGATGCAAACCTCACTGGATCTTCCTCAATTGTTGTGTCACTTCTTCATCCTTCATGGGGCATGTCCACTTGATATGCCCTACTTGTCCACACTTGTTACAAGTCCTTAAATCATACTACAGCCTAGATGGCCCTATCACTAACACAGACATTGCACTACGTGCTCCTGTAGGTGGGAAACTGTGACCTCTCCCCTTGATCAGGGACCACTATGACGACATTCTTGATCTTAGCTCAAAGAAATTTGATCGTTGCTTTGATTGCGGTGAAGAAAACATTGACTTCTTAAAGCCTCCAGATGGCTTCCCCTGAATCTAAGCTAGCAACTTCTTAGCATTAGCTTCAAGCTTCTCTATAGAAGAACTCTCAATCCTCCTCACTGACTCCACAAATGTAGAGAACCTCTCTCTATTTTCCAAAGCATACATTGTGTAGACAACTCTGAGCTCAAACCCTTCTCAAACATCCAGATCCTCTCTTTCTCAATCACTGCCATATGAGGACAGAACCTTAAAATCTCCATAAACCTCACCTTGTACTTGTTGATAGACATCAGAACTTGATGTATCCTCTCAAACTAAGCTATCTTGTCATCTAGGTACGTTTCCATAAAGTAACGACTCACAAATTCTCACTAAAACTCCTCCCAACCTATAAGAACTCTCGATCTTTACTCCTCTTCTATGGCCCACCAATGGCCAACATTGTCCCTCAGTAGATATACTTCATGCTTCACCTTGTCCTCTTCCAGGATATTGAGGATCTTGAACGTGTTTTCAAGCTCTGTCAACCACATATCAGCATCATCTGAGTATGTTGTACCTACATACTTGATAGCCCCAACATGTCTCAACCTCTTGAATGTCTTCCGAGAACCCTAGGATTCTGCATTAGGGATGGCTTCCCTAGCATGAGGTATGGGAGCTCTATCTACTATATGCATAATAGTCACCATGAGTTGTCCAAGTAGGATTTTCCATGGCTTCAGGGTCAAACTAAGGTATGGTGGGCTGTTCTGGCCCCATCTCAAGCACTCTCTCATCCCGTGCCAGCCTCCTAGATCCACCTCCAGACACATCATAGCTACTCTCTATAAAGAGATGGGATCAGCTAAATATGAAGATATCAAGATATGATGGACATATGAAATTACTTGGAGACATTAAAGTTAGAACTGATAGAAATTCATATAACTCTATAGAGAAGCTTCTTGTAAACAATATCTGAGTTTAATGAAATTATTTGCTATTATTTCTTATTAGGTAAAATATGGATCCTTGGGAAATTTTAGGTAATGACTCTCAAAATTTTGGGTCTTTCCTTAGTTAGGGGATGCTAAAAAGTGAGATCGTTACATTTCGTATCAGATCCCCATATTTTTTCAAATAATATTTAATAATTTATAATTTCAAGTAATCTATAGAAATAAGAGGGATATTAGTGCATTTCTAAATACAATGGCGTCCACAAGGGACCATGACCCGAGGGCTGGAGAAACTTTCCTCCACACCGCTAGTCAGCTCACAAAGACTCTGGGGCCCATGCATCCTACCTAGCTAAAGTCAAAAGATTTTTCCTGAAGTAAAATACCTTTAGGTTTTCTTCTCATCTGATTCTTCCACTTCTCATCCCCTTGCTTAATAGACTCTAAAATGATATTTCTCTCCTCATCTCCAGTTAACTTTTTTAGAGGAAGTAGGATTAATGTACATGTAATGTGGAATTAATTAATGTACATGTAATGAGGAAATAATGATAAAGAAAGGAAAAATGTTTCATGGGTTTTTCCTTATGAGGATAACCCTGCATGAAACTAGGGTTGGTTTCAAAAAACCCTAGTGGGTCATGGGACATATAAATCGTAAGAGGTAGGGGTAGTCTCTATAACCTAAACCCTGAACCCTAAACCCTAGTCCTAGGAAATGGGAGTAGAATGGGTAAAATGGAAACCCTACTCATATGAACCATAATCAAGGTAAGAGTAATGAGAATTAAGAAAAAATTAAGTAAGTCTATGTGACCCAGTCTTCCATGCATGAATGTGGAGAAACTTTATGAATGATGCACGTGAAAAGATTTGAATAAACATAAGAGACATAAGTAACTAATGGTTATACACAAAAATGAAAAATATGATAAATTTCTCATCACCCTAATTCTATCTCTAGAGGAATGGATGTAGAAAGAATACCCCCAATGAGTGGGTATGCTCCCCCCAACGAGTGGGTAAGCTATTGATACTGCCCCTAGAGAGTGGGTTTGTTATTGAACGTACCCCCAATGATTGGGTATGCAATTGAAACAACCCTCAGCGAGTGGGTATGTTATTAGAATTACCTTTAGAGATTGAGTATAAACCCCTAGAGAGTGGGTATGCTACCCCCAACGAGTGGGTATGCCATTAAAATACTCCCAACAAGTGAATATGATATTTTGGACACCCCCAACGAGTGGGTATGATAAGAGATTACCCCCAGTGAGTGGGTACATCATTGAAATACTCCCAATGTCTGAGTATGATGTCATGAATACTCCCTAGATAGTGGGTAGATAATTGAAATACTCCAAACGAGTGAGTATGAATACCTGCCAGTGAGAGGGTATACCCCAAAGATTCAGAAAGTATGGGTTGAGAATTTATAATATAAAAATGTATAAATTCAACATATTATGGTTACATGAAAATGGTAATTCTTATGTCTTGACCTGGTGTGGGTCAACCCAAGAGGGGAAAATGACCTATGATGGAGGTAAAACCCTTAAACCTTGGGACCTAGGTTGTGGCTAGAGAGACTAATCTCCTCATGTGAGCTAAGAAAGCACCCTAGGTTAGGACCTCCACTAGAAGGGTGAGCTGATAAGTCAATTTAAAGATTGAGATAACCTTAAATGTCACCTAAAGTGTAAATAATTAAGTATACAAAATATGAGGGAACATATTATGAGTCTTTGAACCCAAGAATGCCATCTCTGAGGAACATGAGTCACTATGGAAGTGGCTGACAGTATGGGATCAGGCCAAGAAGGGAAGGTCTCCTTGAGCCCAATGAGGGGACATAAAGTGAATAATTATAACCATAAGTGACCGATGAAATTCAATTTAAAGAAGTACATGATAGAATAGTGTGATCAAAAGTTATAATAATGACATCTCAAAGAAACCCTAGAAAGGGTAGAGCCTAATGTCAATCTTGTGGTCAAGTGGGGAGTACCAAAGGTACATAAGACCGATCAGATTAGGAGATGATTGTGCCATGAATGCATAAGACCATTTGGTCGGGAGGTAAAAACATGTTTTTTGGGGCCCATGACTTAGGAGATTGGCCACCTTCATGAGTTCATGAGGCCCAAGGGGTGAATATGAGAGGCACTCCCTAGATGCATAAGGCTGAGGTCATTCCAAAAGTATGTGTAACCCTAGATACCTTGAGGAAGTGGCTAAGGCTCATAATACATGAGGTCTAAATATAAAAGATATAGAGAATTCATGTAATAATGAAAGCTTGAGAGAGGTTTTGGACAAACTTAAGAGTGAGGAAGGAACTTGACTTCATGAAATATACGAATATTTTGAGAATAAAAACGTAGTCATGGTTTGGATTATGA
The DNA here is from genome assembly GCA_963693085.1 of Alisma plantago-aquatica. Taxonomy (NCBI): domain Eukaryota; kingdom Viridiplantae; phylum Streptophyta; class Magnoliopsida; order Alismatales; family Alismataceae; genus Alisma; species Alisma plantago-aquatica. The sequence continues at coordinate 748,907,494 of OY856412.1, forward strand.
TTAAGGATAATTAAATCTATAATGTCAATTTTTAAGATAATGTGTGGATACACCATCTCTACTCTTGGAATGAGATGAACTTTGTATTTGGGCTACAATCAAACACTTACTTCATCCTATTATGAGTGAGAGAGATACGGTAGACATATGTGATGCTTAAAATTGACATATGAGAATGATTACCTTCAGTTGAACTTAAGGACATGACCTAGGGTTTACCTCGCCCTTATGTGAAAATACATGAATACTAGGTTGGAAACCTAAGTTAAAAGGTAATCACAAAGTGAAATTGGAATCACTAATGAAGATGTAATCACCAAGAGATTATATCATGTAAATACTAAGGATGTGAATGTACTTTGAACTGAAGTCAAGTAATGATGTGAGGAAATTTCATATTAATAAAAGATGATAAAGATATCTATGTAGGGTTGCTAACCCTAAGGTTTGAAAAATAAGTTGGGTTATCATTCACCTTAAGCTTACTGGGTGTGAATTTTTGGGGCAAAATTCCTTTTAAGGAGGGGTAAATGTTGTATCCTCAAATTTTGGTAAATTTGAAATATACAAGACTTGATTTGATAAGCAAATTCCTAAATTATTGTCGATTAAATAATTAAATCATCTCTATGGAATGGGTGCAACCCATTGCCCATATTAAGGCCTATGAGACTATTGTCTTTGAAAATAGGTCCTTGGAGCATAAAATAAAGAAATAAGGGATTTGGTGCATAAATAAATAACAACGACTCTATGAATTGTCGAATAATAGAAATTTGTGATAATATGTAAGTTTTCAAAAGAAAATAAGATATGTAATAATTATAAGAGTGATTATCTAGACAGTTTGGCAGTACATGTATTGAGACATCAATTAGTATTATTTAGACCTAACTTTTGGTATACTTGAAAATAATAAGGAAAGGAAGAGAATTCTAGAAATTGCACGAAAAGGATATTCCATGGGATAATAGAATTGTTTCAATTACTATTTAAAAGAGAAAGTTATATATGAGAAAGACATCCCAATAAATCCCAATCACTAAATATAAACTGGAAAAGGTTTTAGTGAGTTTCCTTGAAATGTAATGATTGATTTAAGGGATATATCAAAAAGAAAGAGAGACATCATAAAGTGATTCTTTAGAGACTAATAATCAAGTTATCCAAAGTGCACCATATAGGTTTATGCTTTATGACTTTCGTGTGTCAATCAAGTAAAGTTGGCAATTAAGTTATATAAGTTCCTATACTAGGAATTTATTAAATGTTTTCCTTTGACAACCGCACATACTCTTTCCCTGAGTATTTCTTCATAGCAATATGAACGGGAAGGGATCAATGGAAGGCAAGAAAATTGATATTGTAATCATATACATGGCAATGAATAATAAAAATAAAGAGGAGGAGGTTATATTTTTGTTAATTAATATGTATGGAAACACCTTTCCATATCAATGACTCACGTTCACATCTCTCTCTTTCACCAGTGTCTATATGAGATAGGAAAGTTGTACTTTTCTTGCCATCACCCAAAAGGGGGAGTAGATCCTAGCCTGCCATGATCTTTCACCCTCTCCACTGTTCTCTCCATAACACTAAACCTCCATCTAAAGCTATATAAGGCTGAAAGGTTGTGTCTTAGGAAGGGAACCGAACTGGACAAATCTAGATACAAGCCAGAGATGTTCCATGAACATGGGTGTACTGCTTTATATCTTCAAGATGAAGTGGGCATGGATAGAACCCTCGGAGGACTCCAGGGCATGAGAAGGCGGTAGAAAGTTTCTTGGAGATCCTCCTCTCCCCAACTATCAGCGTAGGGGGAAGCTAGGTAGAGGTCTCCACTCCCGATTCATTTCCTACCCTATTGTGACATGCAACAACGTGAGAACTAGTACAGTTTACCTTTGATCACCTTCAGCGGTTCCTGGTGCTCCTTCAAGTCAGGTAGTGGTTGGGGATCTTCCCTAGCCTTTTTTTAATCCACATAACCCTAGAGCAAGGAGGATGGTGCCCCAACCCTCTCTTTCCCTCACATAGTCGAGTAGGGCTGGGACGGCCCCAACGTGAAGTAGGGGAAGTCATAATGAAATGACCAATAAGACCCTCAAAGTATGTGTGGCGTGTGAGGGTACTACTGTCTTTTTCACCTATCCCTAGCCAACACAACATGATTATGGTAAGTACTACGTTTGCTGACGTATCTTGACGGGATTGGTCAGATTAATACTTATCATGCAAAAATCATAACTAATTATCGGTAACTCAGATTTCAACATGTAATATATGAAAGATATTTCAAAAAATGAGAGGAATATTAAGAAAATACTTTTAGATAGTAACTATGCTTACAATTTCAAAAGTACTTGAATACATGTTTAGTAAGTGACTAATACATTAAAACCCTAAATTTGGGTATGAAAATGTTGGAAACATTAAAAGCCTTTCTTTTATAATAGTATATGATATTGTTGAGTATGATGAAAATTAAGATGATAATGATGATAAGATAATTAGGGTTTCTAAAATAGGATAATAATTAATAAGTGAATATGGGTATAAAATCCTAGTTTTAGTTTAGTGATTATGATGCTTAACACATTAAATCTGATTATTTTGAGTTGATATTGGTTGTTTGTAAATATAATGCTAATATAACATTAGCATAATTGTAATGGTGATAATTGCAGTTGCTAATATGAATAACCATGCATAAGAAAATTTTGGGATAAATATCCTAACTTGTTGAGTTGTTAATGACCTTAAAGAGATCTAAGTAATGGATATTACAGATCCAATGGTTAGGGTCTTCACCTGATGTTAATATGCTTTAGAAATAGGGTTTGAGCCCTTATTCCATATTCCAAACCCGAGACAAGCTTAAATCCTAGTTTAGGACTGAGTGGGGTTTAACTTGAATGATATGATTGGTGGCACTTTAGTCTTTACATACATGCAAATCAAATGATTTGATTCCTCTTTGCTTGCTTGATTGGGTGATATGCTTAAACTATGATTTGATAATCTACATGGTTTTACAAAAGGTACTTGGTTATGCTTATGACTACCCACATTATAGTTTGCTGGTGTTTTCCCAGGATTTCTCAAGGATTGAACAACTAAAGTGTTGGATGTTTATTTACATTTTGTACAATTATAATGCCACTACGAGTATCACATCAAGAAATATTATCTAAATAAAATGTCAATTCTTATTTTGCAAGTAATTGATTGAAAATATGTTGTTATGTACTTGCACACTCTTGCATGCACCACACATTTACATTCTAGCAATATGTTGATGTTTCTTACATTTTCGAAATGCTTTACTAAGATGCCAAATTTTGGGTAGCATGTCAACCCTATATTGGATTTTTAGAAGGGATGGGTATATCATTTTGGTATGTGCCAAAAAAAACACATGTCCCCCCATTTTAGTCATATCAAGTATAACACACATATCGCCAACCTCTACACACATACACATACAATAGTTAAAATGGTTTTCCTTAGATTGACTATGGGTACAATATAATTTATGCAACATAGGTCTCTGGGGTTTTCAAGGTTGGAGTACTTCCCTTAATATACCTCATCATCACAATGGCCACAATCAATTGTTGGTACAAGTGAGTGGATACATTTGACTCTAAGGATTATCCCAGTTGTAGAAGGACCCTACCACTAGTGATATTATGGTGTCACTTAGGTAGGGAACTTTAGTCTTGTGCTTCCCTACTTGACCTTGTAGGACAAGGAGGGTGTAGGGTGCAACCCAAAACTCATTTTTTTCAATAATATGGTGGTGTATGGAATAATATGAGAAATCTCAGGATACTAAGTGAAAAAGGAATAAATAAAATACATTTTTTATTTCCCTACAAATACATTAACTAAGTAGCATTTTCATAAATCAATCATCCGACATAACTATCAATTCATTTATCAAAACATCTCTGGCTTTGCATGATTTTTTCCTTCATATCTTGGTCACCAACTATACTCATGCCTTCTATGGAGATGATATATGTACAAATTATTAATTGTCTTGTTATATTTTTTCCTCTTTTTTATTTATATTTCTCTATATTATTAAGAAATGCTTAACAGAAAATACAACATTAACATCAATTGAGAAAATATAAAGATTAAGGAACAAACTTTGTTGGTTAAAAATGTGATTTGAAGGCTGTGAAAGGGAATACATGCAACATGAACCATGATCCCCTATGATGTAATGAAATTGAAATTGACCATCGGGACGTCAAGGTGAGTTTTCCATTGAACTACACACCCACTCTTTCCTAGATACATGATCATGTATATTTTGGCATCCCCTCTCACAGTGTCTTAAAACAATCAACCCTATGGAAAATGAATATTATTATACATTTCTTAATATGATAGAATGCCCACATGATCTCCAGGGTTAACTCACATGATTACCAAGTATGGTTCTGACCAAGGATCTAAACACCCCTCCCACAACATGAGGTTATGAATTTCAAGGAAGTTGCATCTTAGCATGACATCATCCACAAACAAATGAACCCAAGAAAAACCCTTAAGAAACCTAAGAAGGAATAGGATATGTGATGAGGAATTAAACCATGAGATGGGGATGCATGGCTCCCACCATGACTCTTGTTGCCTCACAACAAAGTGTAAAAAAGAACCCAGCTTGTTGGAGATAACTCATGGTCCGGAAGGAAGTGTAGATGTCCAGGAATATGGGTGTTATATCTCGATTTTCATTATTTTATATGTGTTTGGATGCAAATAATATATTGATAAAGGTATATGAGCAAACTTGAACGTTCTGTGCTTTAGTTGATAACTTTGGTTTATGAATGCAATTTCTCCATTGAAAAGGAATTTATGTGTTTTAATGTTTCGAAAAACCCATTAATAATTATTGGCTAAATAAAGTGTAGACAATTCAATAATAGAGAATTTGCAAAAGAATTGGCAATTGGTAACAAAATATGGAATTGTTTGGAAATTTCTAAAAAGATATGTTGTAGGCAACTAGTAGGCATATTTTGGTCCAAACCTATACCCAATGAGAAAACATACTAAAAATGGAATTGTTTGTCAAGTTTGAGTAAGAAAAGGAGTTATTTGATGCCTTAAATATTTCAAATAAAGGGAATACTTAGAGTCAAAGAAAAAGGTAATAACTTTCATATTGTGGATCCAAACCTTGCCCAAACTGAGATTGAATTATTAAAAATCTTCCTTTTAAATTTGGGATCATTTAAATAAAGGAGGAGAGGTGTGAATTAACTAAGATAATATAAAGTTGAGGGGTTAATTGAATGTATTATATGTCACTAACCAAATAAGGAATATAGGAGTAACCCTCTTATAATGATGTGCGCCCTGATGACCCTTGTATTGTGGATCAATGGTCAGGAGATCATCCCTAACCTTCGGCTATTTTGGGAAAGTAGCTACAAGGATTATGATTCCCCCTTTCACACCTCTATGTCTAGTTCATATGAAGGCCTAGAAAACTACTCTCTGGATTCAGAATGGAATTCCAAACACAACAATCCTAGGTTTTGCCTACTTTGGAAAGCAATAAAGACTTTCTCCAATTACATACCATAGTTGATGCTCGATCCTCTATAGCCACACCTGTATAAGGGATAGAAACCCTCCATGAGATGAGTGCACCTTCACAAGACCCTACGTGACTCTAGGATCAACTCCCTACCTCCAATTCCTATCAAATATCTACTCTCTCCCTCATTTTCTTCTTTGTACCCTACCGAGGGAAACCTCTCCCCTTCCTCACTGCTTTGATCTCCTCCTCGCTAATTGATGCCATCATCCAGTTCGAAGGGGGAGGCTGAGGGTGAAAATACCCTATCTTACCACTTGTAAACCCAACAGCCTAGAGACAACTGTCGAGTTGACTCACCTGCTTTCGGAGAAGGAAACATGTGAAGGAGGAAAACAAACCCTAGAGAAAGGACAACTCAATCCATCGAGCACTTGAGTAAATGTAAGGGTATTCCCACCTTTTCACCCTCTATTTTCATTTATCCATGTGAGTGTAGACCTTTGTCTTGGCACGAGATGATTATCTTAGTTGTGGCCCGTGGCCCACCTCCATTTCCTAATCAGTCACCTAAGTGGCAGACTCTAACTGGTCTAAAAAATTAACTCAAAATAATTATAGAAAGTAATTGGTATATCCAAATATAGCATATATATGATTTTGATTAGAAAATATAATGATTCCAATAAAATTGGTTTCATGGTCTAATTCTACCGTGAATTCCAAATGTGCGCCTACTTTTAATGTATTTTTACACATAAACTCTAATTTTTGATGAAATTAATGAGTATATCTTGATTAATTAGTGACGTCTAATCTTCTTGGATAAAAATAGAACCTTGGATCTAATCTAGGTTAAAAGTTCTAACGATGTCAAATTAGGGTTTCCTAAGATTGAAAACCTTAAATATGATAATTAGGGTTTGGGAAGCCTAACCCTAATGAAACCCTAATTTGACCCCAACACCGTAACCTAGAGCACAAGTCGGTCTTAGTTGATATTTTGTGAACACAATGGTAATAATTGGGTGTTTTACATTAATTATAGGTTGATTGCTTGATTGGTTGCATCTACTCTTATGTACTTGGAAATTAAGTCATCTCTAAGGAAAGGAACGTGGTTATGCTTATGAATACTTGCCTTATCTCCTTCTGTGGTTTTTTCAAGGTTTCCTAAATGGACTGCAATTAAACTGCTTGGTTGTTTGTTTATTTCTTGTAATATATAAAGCCCATATGAGTATCACGTATTATGAGCATAACTTTATTAACCAAGGATGCTATCTATGGTGTTCTAATTATATGAGTGGGATATAAGAAATTCATTGTGATGACGGGTGATCAAGCCAGGAAAGGAAGATCAGCAATAGACCAATATGGGGTATGAATGTTGTTATTATTTCAAGATGGAAAAGTGAGGCCACAATGTAAAACCAAGTTCAATAAAGGGAAGGTTATGAGAGGTCCACTGTAGGGACAAAACCCTAGTGCATACCCCACAAAGAGTTCCCCCAGTGAGTGGGCTTACCATGGAGATTGAGTGATTAAGTGTTGAGAAGTTAAAAACTACAAGTTCGATTATGTGATAGTAATTATTAATATGTACGCTTATTTTGTTACCCCTACATCCATATATTTTCCTCCCCCAACGTGATCAATATATCTCGACATGCTGACCACATTTTTGTTTTAAAATATTTTAGGTTAAACTACAATTTATCTAAAAGGATGGACATATAGAGAAGAAGGCACCAAATGAAAGATGATTAAAGTCTATTGGATGATTATAGATAGTTAGATGTTACTTCATGTTGCAACCATTATTTTTCCATTCCATATAACTCCCTAAAGGAGATTCTATCTTCATATTGTTATCAAACTCTTTTCCATTCAATGAAATTTCTAAGTATTATTGGTTACTTTCTAAACCTTGATCCTATTATTATAATAATGTCCCTTGTACTCTCAGACTACCTTAATTGGAGATAACAGTGGGAGGGGTTGATAATTTTCGTATCAGAGCCTAGGTTTATCATTTAACCTTTAATAATTAGTAAATTTAAAAAATTATGTAGAGCCCTAGGGAACTATTAGGGAAATCTCTAAAGGATATTGTGTTTAGAAGGGATCATGACCTTGAGGGTTGGAAAACTTTCATCTGCACCGCTAGTCATATTAAGATGACTCCTAGGCCTCTGTTCATCCTTTTCCTAGACAAAGTCAAAAGATTTTGCCCAAAATAAAATACCTCTAGGTTTTTCTTCTCATCTTACTATTCATCCCTTCTCTACCCCATGCTTCCCTCCCAAAACCCTAGGGAACCAATAATTACTTCATTTAACCTTCTAAGAGATTAGGGTTATGATTATTAGGGTTAAGGCATCCTCCTCTAAATTACAGTTAATGCATGTAACCAATATGTCATAGACATAATTTTATTATGCTTTGTATAACCAAAACATAAAATAGAGATTAATTTATTTATGTGAAACAACATGGCCCTCACAAAAACCACTTCCATCCCTGGTGACACAACCTAGTTACACCCAGATGGGAAGACCTTCAGTAGGAAGAGGATGTCCTTACAGAAGAGGAGGAGGACCATGGAAGGTGAGTATTTGAGGAAGCAGAAGAGTCCAGAGGAGGCCTCCACTGAGGAAGGTTCTGAGCCTAAGGCCGCCCCCTTTCCAATCTCAAACCTAGAGGATGCTCCTAAAGGTGAACCCATGCCAGAAGATGAATCCAAGACCAAGGATGAGCCCGACTATGCTACTAGATTTAGAGTTGTAGTCAGATAGATAGCAATCCAAACCCCTGAAGTGCTTTGGCTAGAACAACATAGGAAGCTCACTGAGGCCATTAGGTTCATGGTCCTCAGATACATTGACATAGATGAGAATGGTGAAACTCTACATGTCCACCCTCATCTCAGAGCCACCATCCTCGAATTCATCAAGATGAACATAGAGAAGTTTTGGGGTGAAGACAAGACTGAGGTTGCAGACAAAGTGGATGTCTAGCTCCTAGCTATGGAGAAAGTCTTATGTATCCTGGAGGTGCAACCCAACAAGAAGGCCCTCTTCGATGCTCACCTCCTTGAAGGAGCAGTGAATCTATGGTGTGAAAACTACATTACAAGCAAGATCTAACTGAGGAGCCCCTGGCCTGGATAGATTTTTGTCCATATTTCCTTTGAGGTTTATCCCTAGCTCTACCAAGAAGGAAAAGGAGAAGAAGTTCATGCTCCTCTATTAGGGCAACATGTAGGTGGTGGATTAAGCTTGGAAATTCCATATTCTAGAGTGTTTGGCCTACATGATAACTAAGGATAGCTAGTTGAGCACTTTGTTGAGCGCCTACACCCCCAGATGAAACCCCATGTGATGGCTATCAAACCCCACAACTTCACTGAGGCCCTCAACTGCACCTTATATACCAAAAGGACCATCATGCCTACTTTGAACCTACCCAAAGGATATCTAGGCTACATTGAAGGCACTTCTTCCCCAAGAAATGATAACAAAAAGGCACACAGTTGTAACAATGTCAAGGGTAGAAATAGAGGAAAGGGAAAGACTTGTCATGAGAATCGTAACCACATTTGTCTCATATGTGGGAAGAAACACCCTGGTAGATTTTTCTTTGAATAGTGAGTGTGTTTTAGGTATCAGCAGGATGGACACCTTGTAGACAACTATCCTCTTCCTGGCCCTCAAGGTCCAGGCCCAATGGCGGCCCAACCAGTGACTGCCACACAACTAGGGCCAGCTTCAGTTGTAGGTGAACGTTGATAGGCCCGAGTCTTTGCCATTGATAATGAGGAATCTCAGGCCAGTGCCAACTAACTCATTGAAGGTAACCATCCCTAGAACTGCATTTTCTATCCTTTACCATGCAATTCTTAATAGTTTTGATTGCCATAAATATGATGTAGGATTGATTGATATCATGGGACATACAGTTAAATCTTTATTTGACTCTGATTCTACTAATACTTTCATTTCATGAAATCTTGCAATGATGATTTGTTTGGATTTCAAGGACTTGAATACATTTTAGAAGTCATTACCCCTAGTGGTCACATCTTCCCATCCCTCTTAAATACACTGATCATCCCTGTTAAGTATATGAATAGTGAACTCCCTACTAACTTTTTCCTTCTTGATATTAATGATTTTGATATCATTGTAGGAATGGATTGGATTTATAACTATAGTTCAAAGATAAACTGTAGGGAAAATAAAATAAGGATAGAGAAGCAGGGTCATCCACCCTCTACCATTAAATGTAGGAAAGATACAACCACCAACGTGTATGTGTTAGTCGTGAAGGCAGAACAGATGGTACTTGAAGGTTGTCTAGCTTTCCTAGCTATAGTGACTGAGCCAAATTCTAAGATGTGGCCCTTCGATGAAATAGAGGTAATAAGGGACTATGCTGATGTGCTCCCAGATGATTTTCCAAGCATACCTCTAGGGAGAGAAGTGTACTTCTTAATAGAACTAGCTCCTAAGACAACCCTGATTTCCTGGCACCATATAGGATGGCTCCCAACTAGTTGCTTGAGTTAAAGAAGAAACTACATGAACTTCTAGATAAGGGCTTCATCTAACCCAATACATCCCTATAGGGAGCATTGGTCCTCTTTATGAAAAAGGAAGGATTGCTCTGTATGTGCATAATGATAAACCATGCCATAATTTAGAAAACTTATCCCCTACCCCGCATAGATGACCTATTGGACTAGCTCAAAACCACCCAAGTTTTCACAAAGATTGACCTGAGATAAGGATACCATCAGTTGTGAGTTAAGAATGAAGACATCCCAAAGACTACTTTTTGAACCCACTATGGCCACGATGAGTTTTTGGTTATTCCTTTTGGGTTGTCCAACACTCCAAATGTGTTCATGAACCTCATGAATAGTGGTTCCAGCCTTTTCTAGACACCTTTGTCATAGTGTTCATAGATGACATCCTGGTCTACTCTGATGAGCTAGAACAACATCCTGATCACCTATTTAAGGTCCTTGATATCTTGAGAAAGAAGAATCTCTATAGGTAATTCTCAAAATGTAAGTTTTAAATATACTAAATTATGTTCCTTAGGCACATTACATCTGGAGGAACCATATCAGTGAACCCTGCCAACGTAGTGGTTGTTTGGGAATGGCCATCACCAAAGACCCCATCTGAGATTTATAGCCTTGTAGGATCGACCGGGTATTACAGGCGATTCATCTTCAAGGATTTCTCAAAAACTACTTTTCCCCTCACCAAGCTCACTCAGAAAGATGAGAAGTTTGTTTGGTCTGACCTACGTGAAGCATGCTTCTAGGAGCTAAAGGAAAAGTTTACTACAGCCCCTGTCTTGATCACACCTTTGGGTAATGATGGGTTTGTTATCTTTACTAATGAATCAAAAATGGTCTTGGTATGTGTGTTAGAGAAAAACCATTTCGTCACCTCCTTTGCCTCAAGGCACCTCAAGACAAATGAAGTGAGTTACCCAACCCACAATCTAGAACTTGTGGAAAGTGTCTATGACTTAAAGATTTGACAATTTTATCGATATGGGGATACCTTTGACATATTCATCAACCATAAGAGCCTAAAATACTTGTTGACTTAGAAGGACCTGAACTTACAACAACAACATTGGATGGAATATCTAAGGGATTTTGATTTCAACATAGTCTACCATCTTGGTAAGGCTAATGTGGTAGTTGATGCCCTTAGTTGTAAATATCTAAGTTATGTGACTGGTTTGGTCACTCAGTGGAAGAGACTGGAAGACTTTGCTAGATGGACTCCACAACCTTTGGAACATAGAATCCATTTGGTCAGTATGTAAATCATTCTTGACATGTTGGCTAAGCTTGTACAAGCCTAGTTAGTCAGCCTAGAGTAATAAAATATGAAGGGTTTGATGGTGAAGCCTTAGACACACCTCTTGGTAGGTGTGGACGGTGGAATCTGACATAAGAATCATATTTGGGTTCTCAAGGATTCACTTTGAAGTATCTCATCCTGCAAGAAGCTCATGGGTCGAAGTACATTGTACACCCCTGGACCACTAAGATGATCAAAGACCTGCATCGATACTTTTTGTGGCCAGGAATGAAGTGAGACATAGCCTCGTATATGGCTTGTTGTCTTATTTTACCGATGGTGAAGGATGAGCACCAGTGGCCTTGTGGTTACATAAATCCATTGAAATTTCTAAGTAGAAGTGGGACCAAATCACCATGGATTTTGTGGTGGGTCTTCTTGAGACAAGAAGAGGACATGATGATGTATGGGTCATGGTGGACCGCCTAATCAAGTCAACACACTTCCTTTCCATGAAGATTACTACCAAAGTGTTAGACTTAGTTGAGCTTTACATTAGAGAGATAGTCTGTTTGCATGGTGTTAGAGAACAATTATTTCTAACCATGAACCTAAGTTTACCTTCAAGTTGTGGAAACAAGTACAAGAGGAACTCATTATGAGGATGAAGTTCAACAAAGCCTATCATTCGTAGACTGATGGTTAATCTGAATATATGATCCAGACTCTAGAACATCTATTGAGAGCATGCGTTCTATATTGGGGTGGATCGGGGAACAATACTTACCTTTAGTTGAGTTTGCCTACAACAATAGTTACCAAGACAGTATTGGGATGCCTCTCTATGAAGCTCTTTATGAGAGGGTATGTCAGTCACTACTTTAGTGGGATGATGTTGGTGAGAGGACCTTGCTTAGGCCAGAGGAACTACAGTTATATGCCGATAAAGTTTCTTTGATCAAGCATGGGCTAAAGAAAGCCTAGGATCGACAAAAGTCCTATGTTGATACGATGTAGATAGATATGCACTTTGTTTAGGGAGATCATGTGTTTTTGAAAATTTGACCCTCTAAGCTATATCTAAAAATAGAGGAAAACTGAGTTCACAATATGTGGGTCTATTCAAGGTTCTAGAATAGATTGGTGAGATATCTTATCTTCTAGCTTTACCACCACATTATAGCATTATTCATGATGTGTTCCATGTGTACAATCTAAAGCACTATGTGATGGATCATGCCCATGTGTTGAACATCAAACTGATAGAGCTCCAAGGAATGTTGTCATACCCTGAGTCGCCTTTAAGGATCTTAGATTCCAAGGTGAAAGAACTCCAAAATTAAAAGATTGAGATAGTAAAGATTCTTTTGAATCACCATGGTGAGGATGAAGCCACATGGGAGCTAAACATGGACATGGACAAGTCTCACCTCCAGATTTTTGAATGACTAGTCAAATTTTGAGGAAAAATTTCTTATAAGAGGGAAACAATGTTATAACTTGAATTTTCATGCTTTTATTGTACTTGGATGCAAATAATATACCGATAAATCTATATGAGAAAATGTGAGTGTTTTATGATTTATTTAATAACTTTGATCTATGAATGCAATTTCTACATTGAAAAGGGATTTTGTGTGTTTTACTATTTTCAATAACCCATTAATAATTATGGACTAAAGAAAAAGTGGAAATTCAATAATAAAGGAATTTGCAAAAGTATTGGAAATTGGTAACTAAATAAGGAATTGTTCGGAAATTTCTAAAATGATATGTTGGAGGCAACTAATAGGCATATTTTGGTCCCAACCTACACCCAATGAGAAAATATATTAAAAATATGACTGCTTGTCGAGTTTGAGTAAAAAAGGAGTGATTTGATGCCTTAAATATTTCAAATAAAGGAAATACTTAGAGGCAAATAAAAATGTAATAAATCTCGTATTTTGGCACCAATCCTTCCCCAAATTGAGATTTAATTATTAAAAGACTTCCTTTAAAATTTGGGATCATTTAGATAAAGAAGGAGAGATATGAATTAACTAAGATTTCCTAAAGTGGATGGGTTAATTCACCAATGTATTAAATGTCACACTATAATCGAATTAGGTATATAGGGCAGCCCTCTTGTATTGAGGTGCACCCTGATGACCCCCTTAGATTGCAGATCAATGGTCAGGAGATCATCCCTTACCTTCAGTTAGTTTGGGAAACTTGCTACAGTGATTCTTATTCCCCCTTTCACACCTCTCTCTCTCTCAAATTCACATGAAGGCCTAGAAATCTTCTCTCTATATTCAAAAAGGTTTTCCAAACACAACCATCCTAGGTTTTTCCTAATTTGGAAAGCAATAAAGACTTCCCATAATTGCATACAATAGTCGATGCCTGATCCTCCATAGACACACCTATAGAAGGGATAGAACCCCTCTGTGAGACTAGTGCACTCTTCGTGAGACCCTATGTGAATCGAGGATCATCTTCCTACCCCTAATTCTTATCCATCTCTATTCTCTACTTCATTTTCTTCTATGTACCCTACCGAGGGAAACTTTTGCCCTTCCTTTGTGCTCCAATCTCCTCCAAGACAATTGAGACCATCATCCAGTTCAGTAGGGCAGGCTGTAGGTGATGAGACCCTCTCTTACTACTCGTGAACCCAGCAGCCCAGAATAATTGTTGAGTTGACTCACCTTCTTGTGGAGGAGACAGATGAACAAGGAAGATGACACATGGCGAAAGCACAACTCGATCCATCAAGCACTTAAGTAAAGATAAGGGTATCTCTCTTTTTAACACTCTTATTTTTCTCTCTTAGACACACAAGTGAGGGTGCCAATTTGGCATGATGGAGAAAGAAGAATCTCTATAGGTAATTCTCAAAATGTAAGTTTTAAATAGACTAAATTATGTTCCTTGGGCACATTACATCTGGAGGAACCATATCAGTGAACCCTGCCAACGTAGTGGTTGTTTGGGAATGGCCATCACCAAAGACCCCATCTGAGATTTATAGCCTTGTAGGATCGACCGGGTATTACAGGCGATTCATCTTCAAGGATTTCTCAAAAACTACTTTTCCCCTCACCAAGCTCACTCAGAAAGATGAGAAGTTTGTTTGGTCTGACCTACGTGAAGCATGCTTCTAGGAGCTAAAGGAAAAGTTTACTACAGCCCCTGTCTTGAGCACACCTTTGGGTAATGATGGGTTTGTTATCTTTACTAATGAATAAAAAATGGTCTTGGTATATAGGGCTGCCCCAAAGCCTTGCCTTGCACAGGCTGCCTCCGCTTTGCATAGACCTGCTAGAACATGTGGGGGGATCGGTTTTGCTTCAAAGACAAACAAGTTTTGATTCTTCCAGAGCCACCAACAGACGTATGTAAAAAGGTTAGTCCAATTCTCCACCTTCCTCAGAGTAACCAGATTGTAGCTCATCCAAACAGATATACTTTGTGCATTGTAGAAGGTGTTCGCTTCCCTAGGGAGCAACATATCCCAGACCTATTTTGCTACGAAGCAGTCTCTCAGAACATGCAATGTAGATTCACTGTCAATCATACATCTAGGACATATGGGGTCGAGAATGATCTTCCTTTCGACTCGCAAAATGTTTGTAGATAAATGATTGTGATGTGTAAGCCATAGGAAGGTTTTCAATCTCTACGCTACCTGAAGTTCCCAAATGTTTTTGTATAAGTGTGTGTCCTCCATCTGCTACAAACTCGTAAGGATCATGTATGCAAAGCTCATTGTGAAGATACCATCCTGAGTGTGGACCCATACCCTTGCATCCTCACCAAAATCATCACATGGCACCAACATCTCTTTGATGTTGTAGACCATGTTCCTCATAAACCAGTGGTTCAGGAACCCTTTGTCCCAGGTCCCTTCAGATGCCAAGCATGACACCTTCATATCCTCAAGGTCCTGAGGCACAGAAAGACCTAGTTTCAACATTGGGATCTCCCCCTCGCCTACACATGCATTCACCCACACAGAAGTCATCTCCCTAGAGGTAATAGTAGCTCTTGAGTTACTTGTTAGGAAAGGGATCGCCTGTTTTATGCCCCTCAAAACATGAGAACCATATGATTTGTTTCAATTTTTCCATTCGTACTTTGCCTTCATGAGTTGCACCCAAGGTGTCTTGCTTCCTTTAAGCATCTCCCAAGTCAGTTTCATGAATAGGGACAGATTAAATTCTTTTTCCTTCTTGATTCCTAATCCTCTATGGCGCATGGGTTTGGTAACGTCCTTCCAAGTGACTAAGTGTAGCTTCTTCTTGTTCTGAGCCCCTTGCCAAAGAAAGTTCCTGACAAGATGATCAATGCGGTCTGCTGTAGAGGTTGGGAGAATTGCAACTTGCATAGTGTAACAGGACCGAGAGAGGAGGACCAACTTGGCCAGAGTAATACGCCCCACAAGGGATAGGAAACAATGTTTCCAACTATTGATTTGCTGGTGAATATTTTCGGTGAGGAACTGAAAGTGGTCTTTTCCTTTCCTTTTATGGATGATTGGGATGCCCAAATGATGACCTAGGTTGGATGTTTCCTGTATGTTTAACTGCCTACAGATACTGGCCCTGGCCGACCTTGGCGTGTTAATAGAAAAGAAGACAGATGACTTCTCATGCAAGAGAAATTAGACTGATGCCCTGCCAAACTGGCAGAGGCAACACCTAATGGTTTTTTAATGGGTTGGGGTCGCTTCTCCAAAATGGATGATATCATCTACAAAACTGACATGTGAGAGCATTATAGCTTTCCATCTTCCGTGGGATTCTTCTTCTTCAATAAGTTGACTGAATCTTTCCTGATAGAGAACAAATAAGTATGGCGAAAGAGGGTCACCCTATTTGACCCCACATGCAGGTTTGAAGTTTCCTATGATCTCTCCATCCCAGAGAATTGAGGTGTTCCCCGTGGTGATGAGCTGCATGATGATATGAATCACATTTGGCAGGATCGACGTCCTTCACAAGGTGTCTTCAATGAAGGGCCAACTCATCTTGTCAAATGCCTTGGTCAGGTCAAGCTTAATTGCCATAAAATGCTTTTTGCAATGCTTAGACACCATAGAATGCATGATCTCCTGAATAAGATCCGTATTGTCTCCAATTTTACGGCCTGGAAAAAAACTAGATTGGAAAAGGGAGATCCATGAACTGAGGTAGCTCTTGATATGAGAAGCTATCACTTTGGATAAGAGTTTAGTACATACATTATTTAGAGAAACCGGGCATATATGTTTGCAAGATTCAGGCTATGCAACTTTCAGTATAAGTACCAAGGTAGAATCCGCATTGCCCGAGGCCAAGGGGACTCCCTCAAAAGCTTGCATGACAAAAAAGGCATACCTGTTCCTTGAGGATGTTTCAATTCTTCTGAATAAAGGGTGCGTCAATGCCATCGGGGCCAGGGGCCTTAAAGGGTTCCATTGGTTGGAGGTTTTTCCAGATTTCCACTTCATCTGGTTTGTTGGCTAGCTTCAAGGTATCAGATGCCTCGAGTAGGGGGAAACTCCCAGGGAATCTGGTACTCGCCACTCTGTGCTCTTTGATGTGATGTTTACAATACACTACTGAGAAGAAATTTAAGATAAGGGTCCACAACTGCTTCTCATCCTCTACCCAACTTCCTTCTTCATTTTTTAGTCTAGCTATCTTGTTCTTGCTGCGTCGAGTTTTAACCAAGGCTTGGAAGTATTTTGTATTCTTGTCCCCCAATTTAACCCAGTCGCACTTGGCTTTTTGCTGCCATTCCATGTCCTATCTTCTCAAGATCGAGTCCAGTTGAAACTCTAGATCCATTGTCTCTATGGCCAGATTGTTGTTGTATTGCAAAGCAATTTGAAGTTGATTCCATTTGATCTTGTTGCTCAGCCTATCTTTATCCCCCTATCCTATGCCTTCATCTTCCTCTCCAAGTTGATCGCTTTTTTGAGAAAGCCTGACCCAGCCTCATGGAAGGGAATACTTTTAACCCATTTGTCTTCAAGAAAGGTCGAGAACCCTGGGGTGGCTCCCCATCTGACCGATGTGCGATGGATACTATTGGTCTTGCGTCCAGCTACCGGCCCTAGGATCAGCAATGGGGCATGGTCTGAGTGATTTCTCTTGAGAACTTGAACCGTAGTGGCATAGGGCGATTCCATCCGTAGAGCATTGCCCAAAGCTCTTTCAAGCCACTTGTGAAGAAGGCCTCACCGAAAAGTTGTTCTGCCACTGCTGGCTCCCAGATCTTGCAGGTTACATGCTTCCATGGCATCAATAATCCTTGTTGTTCACTTTGTAAAAAGAAGAACTCCCGAATTTCTCCGACTGGTGCATCACCACATTGAAATATCCTACAACTATCCACGGGGCGTTGATAGAAGTAGCAAGAGTAGTGAGGTGATGCAATAAGAACTGGAGGCTGCCCCTCGTCATGCCTGCATAAATGAAGGTGTAGAAAAACTATTGTCTACTTTACAATGTATGAATTGTTTATGGGATAGAAGGGTCTCTAGAGTGATGTCCTCCTTCCACATTACCCATATTCCTCCTAAGAAACCCACTACCTACACTCTGTGAGATTGAGTGAACCCCATCCTCTTGATCGTGCGAGTGGTCTTTGACCCTGAACACCTTGTCTCATACAAGCCTATGACTGAGATTTGGTATAGAAATATGCATATTAAATGAATTAACATGTAACCAAACATATTTAGATGTGGTTGAAGTGAAATAAAACACAAGATAAATCCCTAAAATAGGGATGCATCAAGTGCCTCTCAAAGAAAGTGATGCATTGATTTTTAGTCACTTTTCACATGCTATTTTTCCATAATTTATTGCATATATGTTCATTTGAGATATATTATGCATTGTTTCTCATTATTAGATTGTGAATAATTATTGCATCAAATATTGAGCATTTCTATCAAATTATGCTAAATTATCATTGTTTCTTCTGACTTATGTTATTTTTCACTTGTTTTAGGTAAATCGAGCATTTATATGATAGTTTGATGCTACTGACACCTATATTGGGGGTACTGACATGACACAAAGTTTCAATAGGGATATATAGAAACCTTAGTTCTACTAAGACATCACTCGGTGCTACTGAGTAAGGAGTTGATGCTACTTAAGGTACATGTTGGTGCTACTGACTCACCATCCAAAGAGCATTAGTAACTGAGTTTAATTGCCTTGGGGCCACTGTCATGCCAGTAGGTGGAACCGACTTCAACACTCAAATCAAATCAGAACTCACAGACAATGACTCGATTCTATCAACACACCTATCTGAGTACTGATAGAATTTGAGTGTCTCAATCCGGTGGCAACTTGGTGCCACTGACATCCTGTCAGTGGTACTGACATTGCATGATCGGTGTAGATTGAAAATTATGTGAAATCCAACGACCATGTCAAAAGACGACATCACATTCTATCATGTTGCAACAGAGCATGAAACATACACAAATCGGATGCTCTAGGAACTTCTGGAGGGAAGATTTTCAACTAGAACTTGTGGATCAAGGTGTTCACTAGAGGGGATTGTCGAAACCGCTTGTTCATGGATTTTTAGTTGATTTTCTAATGTTTATATTATCTTCTCCCGCTTCCTCTCTTTGTATGATGATTGCAATTATGTGGGGATAAACCCCACATTCCTTAGAATGTGTGAGTAGCTCAATATTGACTTGTATTCAATTCAATTAACAATCTATTTTATTTATTCTGGACGTGAATCTATGATCTCTTATTGAAATGTTTATTCTCGATCATCATATTCAATATAATAGACCACTAATTTCTTTGGGATAGGGATTAATGGTTGAAAAAATTATAAGTCCACACAACTTATATCATGCCTTGGGAGAGGGAGTACATTTGTGAAAGAAAAACCTAGATATATTGATAATGCACCTAGATAATTCCTAAAATGCTAAAAAATTGGGGTTTTTTTTATTCTAGGTAGTGTATTTTGATGCTTGAGTGGATAATACTTGCTACAAGTCTTTAGTGCAGAGTTAAGGGTGGACAATTATTAATAAAATGAAACTTGAGTGCAATGAATGTCATGTAAAACCAAAGTCTCAAGGAATCCATCCATTTCTAATCATAATCATTTAGTTTATATTTAGTTCTTTGCTATTAGTTATAAAAAAACCATTAACCATCTTCTCTATGCCTGGCTGATTAGGTTACAATTAGTAGTAGTAGTCTCTCATAAATGTTTCCTTGAATTTGATAGTCGGTCCTCATAGGCTTGTATTACACTATATGTACACTTGCATTTTACACACATAGTTTTAGCGTGTCAATATTTTGGCATTGTTGTTGGGTAGACGACAACACCAACACCGCAAGTGTTGTGACCAGCCACTCTAGGTCATTTCTTTTTCTTTTATTTATTTTCAATTTTTCTTTAAACGAGCATAATTGAAAATGTTTCTTTTTTCAATTTATTAGTAATTGATATCTCATGTTGCAATTTCAAAATTTCAGGTGCTAGTGCATGGTTTACACTCACACCACAAATTATAGAGAACCTACTCCAACTAGTGTAGATTAGGAGGATATTTTTTGTAAGGCGCGAGAGTTTGGGGCTTCATCTGAGAAGCTCATATGAACTCCACCACCACATGCAGAGCAAGCACAAGAAATAGACATGCCCCCTAATGACAAAGATCATGTTGAGGAAGGGCCTGAGGAACAAACGCTCTAGGAGTAGATAAAGGCATCTTCACCCATAACTCAATAAGGGCCAATAAAATGTCAAGTAGTTGATATGGGTGCTACTAGATAGACCCCAAACTAGTGGCATTTAATCAAATTGTAGTCGTTCCATGGACACAACATGGAGGAACTAATGGAGTACATAAACAACTTGATAGAAAGCTGTGACATGATGAAGTTGGTTAGGGTTCTAGTCACAGTGATGGCGAAAGAGGGTCACCCTATTTGACCCTCTAAAGCTTTTCTGTCACAACTTGATAGAAAGCTGTGACATGATGAAGTTGGTTAGGGTTCTAGTCACAGTGATATATCTAAAGCTTTTCTGTATTCTTATCAAATAAAGACAAAGATGGTTCCTTAGTCTACTGCCAGAGTCTATAGAAACCTAGGGTGAGATGATATATGTGTTGATCGAGCAATATTTCCAGCCATAATATATGAATGAACTGATGGGGAAAATCCCTAACTTCAAGCAACATGTAGAGGAGTCAAATTTAGAAGTGTGAGAGAGATTTCAGAATATGCTCATGAAGTTCCCTCATCATGGGATTGATCTACATGGGTAGGCAAAGACATATATGTCCTACACAAAGGGGTGAGGATTATTCTTGATAGTGTAGGGGCAACATTCTTACCAAAAAACAAGGCTACAAGATGTCATAAGACTCTGGAGAACATGGCCAAGAATCAATCCTGGGGAGGGGAGCAAGAAGCTCCAGCAATAATAAAGAGTGCTATGGAATTATGAGAGATCATGGAACTCAAGGCTCAAATGGAGAGGCTCAAAAGGAAGCTTTATCATAAATGTGGCACCTCTTCTAGAGGTGGATATGATGAGTGAATGTATTTGCGACAACAATATCAACATGATATGGGTCCTAGTAAAATAGACATGATTTAGGACATGCTGAGCAGACTTGTGATTCAGAACTAAGCCTTAGTGGATTAGACAAAAGGGGTGTAGAAAAATCAAGGGGATTAGATACATAGTATCAAAAATATACTCTCTCCATTAGCAACGGAGGTTCCATCCATACAGAAGCCCATTCAAAAGGGATTTCTTGGGAATACCGAGACAACTCATCAACTGATTAAGTTAATTTTATCTCAATTTTTAAGGAATCAGAGCATGTTACCAAGGTGTCACCAGATCAACACACTCCAAAGCCAGTTTGGGTTTATGTGCCAAAAAAACTATTTCTATGCAGCCTATATAGAAGACTAGGGAGATGTAGAACACTGGGGCATTATTCTCACACATGCACCCCAGTCAATACACTCTCTGTAATAAACTACAAGGACACCCCATATACACTAGTTTTGTAAGAGAAGGAACTTCAAGTTTCCACCATTAGTATGTCCTTGCTTCTAGTTCTAGAAAGGTTCATGTGTAATGAGAACATATGAAGGTTCTACTTCATGGTGGAGAAGTCATAGTCAAGAATCAGGCACCCACAACTGAGAAGGAGTAGCCACATGCCATTCCATCCACATGAGACGTGCCATATGCTATTATAGTAGGTGGAATTGATGCAAGATGAGGGGAGGAGATCCCTAATGTGCCATACATTCCTTTGCACAAGCACACAAAGAAGCCACATGCCATTCCCAGATAGTTTGAAGCCAAGAAAGGAAGAAAAATAATTTAAGAAATCACTATGGATCTTTCAAAAGCTCCACATCGACATCCCACATGTGGAGGAAATAGAACATATCCTTGCATATGGAAGATTTTTGAAGGATATCATCAACAAGAAAATATAGATAAAATATACAAATGTCTTGTGTGTTGTGAAGTGGTTAGTGCCATAATTTTGGGAAGGTTGTCAGTGAAGAAAAAGGACCCAGGATGTTTCTATATTTGTTGTTCCATTGGCTGTAAACATTTCCAATAAGCACAATGTGACTCTAGGGCAAGCACATATCTCATACATCTCTCTACCTTTTGAAAGTTGAGATTGAAGAAATAAAAAAAGACATCCATGACAATCCAACTAAAGAATGATCAATTGTAATACCACATGGGATATGTAAAAATGTTTTACTCAAAGTTGACATATTCATCTATCTTGTCAACTTTCTGGTCATGGATATGCATGGTGCAAGGATCTGAGATGTTGTTAGGAAGGATTTTTCAAGCTATGACTAATGTGATCATTTATATGGGTAGAGGCTACTTTGCACTAGGGATAGATGATGATAGAGTGGAGTTTCGACTACTAGATGAGTCTTCATAACGATCCCATAACAACCCAGGATGAAGAAAATCATCTTGTCAAGCCAATGACATTAAACAATGGTGCTTATAGCAGGCAAACCATTTTAATTTCTATTATTAACTTTTTAGGTCTTTTCATTAGTTACATTTTGTATGTGTTATATTTGATATTTTGTTAATTCAATAAAGGTTCCTTGATGTGTTTTGTGCAATGTGTAGAAACTAATAGTGTCGGTACCACACGACAAAATTGTCAGTACCATTGGCACACTATCCAAAAATCATTAGAGAGTAATAAAATATCTCAGCACCACTGACCCATCTGTCAGTGGTACTGAGTCCTTACCAAGTATAGTCCATCTATTTTCAAAGAAATTTGGTAGCACCAACAAGACCATTGGTAACTAGAATAAAATATGAGAAAAAATGATTGTGCTATAGAAAAGTCTCATTGATATCATTGAGAGGCTGCTCACTGGTACCGGGCCATCTAGATCGAAGAAGACAAAGGATGACACATCTCGGTACCACACCCATGTCGATGGCACCAACATAGAAGGATAGACATACCTACTGAGCCATCACAGTTCACTAACACATTCTACCCTCTAGATCCATAGGTGTCGTTGGGAACTTTCCTACCACCACCACCATGCTAAGCATATGCTACCCCCGTTCCACCTCTTAGTTTGAGTTTTGACTATGAGGACATAGTCAACTTCAAGCTTTGGGGTGATGGAATGACTTTATCTTTATTTATTTTCTATGTTTTTTATGTTTCTTATTTTCAAGTATTAGGATACACATTCTATCTAGTGTAATTATGGAGATTAGGTTATTGTGATTGTATATCATCATTAAGGAGAACGTGTTTCACACTCTTGAAATTAATTGAAAAAAGGCCAATATTTATAAGGTTATGTGCAAAGTCTAAGACTACACCAATTTGAGGAAGTGTTTGGTTGAGTCAGCTTGAGGACACTTTATATGAATGAAAATTTTAATTTATCCAAGACTTGTGTACGATAACGAGGTTTGATCCCAAACCAACTAAACAAGTAATGAGACATTAAATGGGATTTTTAGAAAGAAATTTTAATGTCACCTTATATACAAGTTGATAGGAGAGGGATATATCATAGATAAGAAAATTGTCTCTTACTGATGCGTTTCCACACATTTCATGACATTTCATTCACCACCTCAAGATGATCAAGTAACCCAACATGTTTCCTCTTGACTGCATTGCATAGAATAATAGGTTACATGATGGGTAGTTTCTTTAGTGCATTAAAAAGAAAAAAAATTAGATGTGCATATCAATTAGTTGCATAATAAATTTCATATAGGTTGCATTTTCCTTTTGCACCATGTTTGCATATTTTTGCAACATGTATCGACGTAGTTTTCATCAAAAATTAAAAGTGAAATGATATACATCCATAATCCTTCCCAATGAAAAAAAGAAAAGAAAAAGTAATGATGTATGTTGAAGAAAGCCCAAGCATTTATCATAAATCATGCTAAAATAAGAGGGCAAAGAGAAAAGAAGTATCAAGAAAAGGAAGTAAAGGATGCCTTGAACTCAATACTAATTTTCATCAAGGAGAAGGTGAAAATAGTTTACATGTATCATTCTTCTACTCACACTCATCGTTAGTATGAGACGTTCAGTGCATTTAATATTCCACCATGATAGTAGGCATTAGAATCATGCATTTTATTCCCTTCATTATATAGGTTTAACATATGTTGTTTATGTATAAATAATTCGGATGTTACTTGTGATTCTTGTTCATAGACACGTATTTCATTTCCACCCATTACTTTGTATGATAGGCCATATATACAATTATTCCCTCATTTATTTCTATATAGGGAACTACTTCCAACATAGTTTTGTAGGTAGATCAGAGCAATGTAGATAGGGAATGACATAGTGCATCAAGTGTATGACCTATTGACTATGATGTTAACTTCTCTTTACTGATAGTTTTTCATTGATCTAAGTGTGGACATCTTTAATGAACATTTCTAGTCACTTCAGAGTAGTTATTTGTTTAGTGGTTGGTAAGGGCTAGTTCGGGACCGTCAAGGTGGGGTAATTGAGAGAATAGTTTATAAGATATGTCCTCTTGCTGAATTTTTCAAACAAATCCAAAGGTAGTGTTTTTAGAGGGTGAGCAACATTCAAGCTTAGGGGTTTTTGATGCATTGATAGAGGGTGAGCAACATTCAAGCTTAGGGGTTTTTGATGCATTGATTTTTAGTCATTTTCACATGCTATTTTTCCATGCATTTATTGCATGTTTGTTAATTTTGAGATATATTATGCATTGTTTCTCATTATCCTATGTATCATATTGCATAAATACTGAGTATTTCTACCAAATCATGTTATATTATTATTTTTATTTCAAATTATGTTATTTTTCCATTGTTTTAGAAAAAAACGAGCATTTATGGCACCTTAGTGACACCAACACCTATGTCAGTGGTACCAACGTGACACAAAGTTTCAATAGGAAAATATAGAAATATCAATGCTACCGACTAAGGATTCGATGCTACCGAAGCTACATGTTAGTGCTACCGTCTTACCATATAGAGAGCATTAATAAGCAAGTTTATTTTCCTCAGTGCCATCGTCATGCATTCAACACTCAAATCAAATCATAACTTGTAAACAAAAACTCAGTGCTATGAACACACTTGTTAGTAGTACCAACACAGCTTGAGGGTTTCAAGACATTCAACAACTCGGTTCCACTGACATCTTGTCAGCGGTACTGAAATTAGACCATCAATGTAGATTGAAAATTATGCCAGATCCAACGGTTGTGACAAAATTACGACCAAAGCCCCACTTATGACCTAAGGGGAGTGCGGTCAAAAGAGGACATCACTTCTATCATGTTGCAACAAAGCATAAAGCTGGGATAGGAGACAAGGGAGATAGCCATAGACTGGATACTCAGGGCACTTTTGGAGGGCAGATTTGCAATATGAACGTTGTTGATGAAGGTGTTCACCAGAGAAGATCGTCAAAACTCTTCTCCAAGGACTTTTCTTTGTTTTCTAATGTTTATCCTATTTCCCCCCTCTTCCTCTCTTTATATGAAGATTGAAATCATGCAGGGCTAAACCCCGTATTCCTTGGGATGCAATAGTAGCTGGATATTTCTTTGTATTTGATGCACTAAATATTGTTCACTTTTCACATGCCATTTTATTATTTATTTTGTGTACATTTGCTCATTTTGACATAATTTGTGCATGGTTTATCGTTGTTGGCCTATGACATACGTTTGCATCAAATATTTTCTATTTCTACCATTTCATATTGCTTTATAATAATGTATGGGACTTATGATTGTTTTGATTTTTAGGTGAATTGATAAGTGTTGGATCATATGGGTGCTATTGACATCATTTTCGGTGGTACCAACAATTGAATAAAAGGAGGATCATGACTCCAAAAAACTTAGTGGTACTGACAAAAGAATAGGTGCTTCTGACTTGATTAACAGTAACATAACCAAAGTGGTTTGGTGCCACTGACCTCCAGTCGATGGTACCAACTTGTACCTGGGAAAATCGTTAGAAGATGTCAGGGAGCAACTCAGTGCTATCTATGATTCTTTCGATAGTACTAACACTCATAGGGATTCATGATCCAGAAGAGGAATCGATGCTACCAAAACCTAGTCCTTGGTACTAACTTTCACGATCAGGTGAGATTAAATATGGTGATTGATCCAATGACCACGACTTAACGATGCCCTAAGTCAATCTTATGACTAGGGAGGATTTCAACTAGAACTAACAATTACACTGGAGTTCGTTGCATGACAAGGGAGAATTGTGAGAAGAGAAGGATATGAGAAATATATGTTCTAGATGATTCAAGCACCTCTGGTGGATGGATTTGCATCCAGAGAATAGCAAATTGCCAAGTTCGTTAGAGGGAGTCAACCAACTCATCTTCTTTAGGGGTTTTCATTGATTCTTTAATGTTTTCCTCATGTTTCCCTACTTCATATATATGTATGGCAACTAAAATCATGTGGGGCTAGTCCCTTAATTCCTTAGGATCTAAGAGTAGCCCGGTTATGTGTTATGCTTGACAATTATGAGTTAATATATACGTTTCTCCTAATTTTTGGACATAGTTCTACGATTGCTTCAAGAATTATCTATGCTTGTTTTCCAAAGTTTATTTCTTAGATCATTAATTGGTTTCGAGAGAGGTATTAAGGGTTTCTTAAGTCATATATTTACATGGATTAGACCACAAATTGAGAGAAGGATATAGCCTAAAGGATTCATTAAAGCACCTAACTAGTAATTAAACTACTATGTGAGTGGGGTTTGTATTAGATTAGGTAGTGAATTATGCTGTGAGAGCAGGAAATTCTTACTACAGGTCCCTTGGTCTAAGGTTAGGAGAACTAAATATTGATAAATATTGTTAATTTCACTATAAATTGTGGTGAAACTATTTTCCTAGGGAATCCATTCCAATTGTGATCACAACTGTTCTTGTAGTTAGTTAGTTAATCACCCAATCACCATTTTCAATAGGTCTAGTTGATTGAGTCATAGTTAGTAGTGCTCTTTGGATTCACATTTCCCTGAGTTTGATATCTAGGCCTCTTTTTTCCTATATTACTTTGATGTTTGCACTTGCGTTTGATACGTGTAGTAAACAAACATCAAGTTTTTCGTATTGTCATGGAAATGGTATCAAGCACTATGTGTGTTGTGACCGACCACTCTAGACCACAATTTCATTTTTCTTTTTATTATTTTTAAGCTAAAAATTCAAATCTTCATTCAATCACTAGTATCCATTTCTCATAGTGATCTTACTGTTTGTAGGTACTAGTGTATGGTTCAGACCAGATCCACCAACTTCGGAGAGTCAACTCCACAGAGTTCTAGCTAGGAGGAATTCTTGCATATAGCAATGGAGTATAGTGATTCTATGGGAGGACTCATCCCAACCCACCACCACATGAAACACAACCAGAACATACAAAAATGGGTGATGGTAACGTGGAAGCAGAAGAGTAAACTGTCTGGGAGAAAATTAAGGCATCCTCAACCACAACTCAATTGGGGCCAATAAAAAGATAGATTGTAAATGTGGGTAGCTATAAAACTGATTCAGGGCTGGTGACACTTGTAAAGTCACAAGATTTTCACCAACACAGTATATAGGATCTAGTGTTTCACCCAAATATTTTCTAGAAAGTTGTGATATGCTGAAGATTGATAGGGTCCCGACGACAGTGATGTTCTGAAGATATTTTTCTTAATCACTGGTACATAAAGCAAAGACATGGTTTCTAAGTCTTCCTCCAAAATTAATAGAAACGTAGGATCAAACAATTGGTGTCTTCTTTGAACTCTATTTTTCACCCAGAATTTGAATGAGATAGTTGGGAAGATCTATAACCAAAAGTAGCATGCAAAGGAGTCATATTCAGAAGCATGGGAGAGATTCCAGTTAATGTTGTGGAAGGTCCCTCATCATGGGATTGATATTTACAACCAAGCAAATACCTTCTACTATGGGCTGCATAAGGGAGAGAGAACCTCACTTAATAGTGCATGATTATGATTTTTTCTCAACAAAAAGGCGACCAGGTGTCATGAAATTATGAAATACATGGCTAAAATTTAGTCATTGGGAAAGGAAAGAGAAGCTCTAGCAATAGTCAAAAGTGTTGGAGAGTCCAAAGTCATCACGACATAGAGTGAGAAGTTGGACAACCTTGCCAAGAATTAGATCAGAAGTCAGGAGATTCATGTGGAGGTGAAGAAGAATAATGCATGTATATGCGACAACAGAACTACAAGGGAAGCAATGAATATTCATGAAGAAACGATCCTAAATTCTCATGGAAAGATCCTAACAACTTTTAACAAGACCCGTCTCAAGCACAACAAGCCAATACACAACAAGGTAGTGCACAACAGTAACATCTGTAGGATAGGGACCCCAGCAAGATAGACCGCATTGAAGACATGTTAGGCAAGTTAATTAGTCAAAATGAGACAATCATAGGCCAAACACAGAGGGACTTGTACAATCAAGGAGCGTAGATCTGTAGCATAGAGAACCAGATTTCTTAGAGAGCAGTAGAAGTAGCATCCTTGAAGAATCTAGGACAAGAGGGATTCCCAGCTAATACTGACATTCCATCTAATAACCATTAGGTGAAGGTAGTGTTACTCCATAATGGGATGAAATTTTTGAATGAACAAAAGACCACCCTAGAGACAAACGACAAGGCAAGTAACACGGGACCAGTGTAGGCTATAGATCCACTTGATCCAGATACCACATCACATGAGATGGAAGCTAAATAGGAAACTAAAGAGTCAAAAGAAGTCAGGAAGAAAGCATATATTCCCACCGCACCAAAGGAATTTGGTGACTCCAGTGCCATTTCTAAATAGCTTGAAGGCAAAGAAGGCTGACAACAAATTCAAGAAGTTTCTAGACACTTCCAAAAAACTACATGTCAGCATCCCTCTAGTAGATGCAATAGAGCAGATCCCATTCTATGGCAATTTTTTGAAGGACATAATCAATTAAAAGAGGAGGGTATATGATTCAGATGTAGTGGTGTCGAAAGAGGAAGTCAATACACTTATACAGAGGATATTTCCATATAAGAGGCAAGATCCATGTTGATTTAATATACCATGTTACATCGATAGGAGTAAGTTTGGTGAGGCTCTATTTGAATTAGCAAAAAGCATAAATCTCATGATCTAGACAACATTCAAGAAACTGGGGCTGAAGGAATCCAAGAAGAGCAAAATGACCATACAATTGGCTGACAATTCATTGGAGAGGTCAACTGGTATCTGTGAGGATGTGTTTGTCAAGGTGGAGAAATTTGTTTTCCAGCAGACTTTGTAGTTATCGAGATGTAGGATGATCATGGCAATGAGATACTCTTAGGGAGGTTGTTCCATGGTACAATAGACTTGATCCTAGAGATGAGTAGAGGAATGTTGACATTGGGTATTCAAGATAATCAGTTTGAAATAAAAATGCCACTCTCAACAAATAGTTGTGATCAGGCACATTGTCACATGTTGCAGCAGTTGAACAATGAGGTGTCTATATCTTTGGGGAAGCCATTTCTAGACACGGCTCACATCATGACAAAGGTGCAGAAAGGCACTTTGGTAGTGGATATCATGGAGCATACCAAGGAGGTTTCTTTGGCAAAGGTAGTACAATATCCTTTACTTCCTTTTCTTGATACTTCTTTTCTCTTTGCCCTCTTATTTTAGCATGATTTATGATAAATGCTTGGGCTTTCTTCAACATACATCATTACTTTTTCTTTTCTTTTTTTCATTGGGAAGGATTATGGATGTATATCATTTCACTTTTAATTTTTGATGAAAACTACGTCGATACATGTTGCAAAAATATGCAAACATGGTGCAAAAGGAAAATGCAACCTATATGAAATTTATTATGCAACTAATTGATATGCACATCTAATTTTTTTTCTTTTTAATGCACTAAAGAAACTACCCATCATGTAACCTATTATGCTATGCAATGCAGTCAAGAGGAAACATGTTGGGTTACTTGATCATCTTGAGGTGGTGAATGAAATGTCATGAAATGTGTGGAAACGCATCAGTAAGAGACAATTTTCTTATCTATGATATATCCCTCTCCTATGAACGGAATAAAATGCATGATTCTAATGCCTACTATCATGGTGGAATATTAAATGCACTGAATGTCTCATACTAACGATGAGTGTGAGTAGAAGAATGATACATGTAAACTATTTTCACCTTCTCCTTGATGAAAATTAGTATTGAGTTCAAGGCATCCTTTACTTCCTTTTCTTGATACTTCTTTTCTCTTTGCCCTCTTATTTTAGCATGATTTATGATAAATGCTTGGGCTTTCTTCAACATACATCATTACTTTTTCTTTTCTTTTTTTCATTGGGAAGGATTATGGATGTATATCATTTCACTTTTAATTTTTGATGAAAACTACGTCGATACATGTTGCAAAAATATGCAAACATGGTGCAAAAGGAAAATGCAACCTATATGAAATTTATTATGCAACTAATTGATATGCACATCTAATTTTTTTTCTTTTTAATGCACTAAAGAAACTACCCATCAGACTTTGTAGTTATCGAGAAGCCCTGACCCTCCTATAAAGTTGACTGACTAAACTGTGAACTGACTAGTTCAAGCGTTGAACCGATTGGCTCTAGTGTCAGGTGATTTGAACCAAAATTGGCAATCAGATGAATGAAACGACCGATTCACCAAGTGAACTGATCGGCTCAGGTCTGTGAACCAACCCATTCAAGTTGTGAATTCGCCATTTGGTTTATCAGTCTGATTCGATTAAGGATTGATGTTGAGGTCATGATGTGCATTAATCTAATATTAACTGCCAATACAATTGTGATTTGGAAACATAGTGAAATGACCAGTTCAAGGGTTGAACCGATTGGCTCACATGTGAACCAATCACCTCACATGTGAACTAATCAGCTCACACGTGAACCGATCGGCTCACATGTGAACTGACCGGTTCAAGAGTGAACTGACCAGTTCTCTCTTAGACACACAAGTGAGGGTGCCAATTTGGCATGAGTGGATTGGATTGATCGTGGCCCACGATGTGCCTCCTTTTCCTAATCAGCCACCTACATGGCAGGCTCTAACTGGTCTAAACTGAATTAACTCAAAATAATAATAGAAAGTAATTGGTAGATCCAAATATCGCATATACATACATGATTTTGATCAGAAAAATATAAGGAATCCAATAAAGTTGGTTTCATGATGTAATTATGTCTTGAATTCCAAAATTGCATAAAGATTCCTACTTTAATGTATTCTAACACATATAAACCCTAATTTCATATGATTGATGAAACTAATGTGTATATCTTGTTTAATTAGTAAAGTCTAATATTTTTGGATAAAAAGAGAACCTTGGATCTAATCTAGGTTAAAGTTCATATGATGCCAAAATTAGTGTTTCTTAAGATAAAAAGCTTTAAAATATGTAATTAGGGTTTGGGAAGACTAACCCTAATGAAACCCTAATTTGACCCTAAAACCCTAATTTAGAGCCCAAGTCAATCTTAGTGGATATTTTGTGGATACAGTAGTAATATTTGGGTGTTATACATTAATTACATGTTGATTGCTTGATTGGTTGCATCTTCTCTTGTTTACTTAGACATTGTCATCTCTAAGGAAAGGTATGTGGTTATGCATATGAATACCCACCTTATCACCTTCCATGGTTTTCTGAGGTTTCCAGAATGGATTGCAATTAGGGTACTTGGTTCTTTATTTATTTACTAGAATCTATTAGGCCCATATGAGTATCACTTATTATGAATATAACTTTCTCAACCAAGGATGTTATCTCTAATTGGTTAATTGTATATGTGGGATACAAGAAAGTCATTGTGATGTTGGGTGTTCAAACCGGGAAAGGAAGAACATCAATAGACCAAGCTGGGATAGAAAGGTCATTATTTGGCCAAGTCAGAAAAAGAAGGCCACAATTAAAACCAAGCATGGGAAAGGGAAGGTTATGAGAGGTCCACTTAGGAATGAATCCCTAGTGAGAGGGTACCCCACAAAGAGTGCCACCAGCGAGTGGGCTTACCATAGAGACTGAGTGATTAGCGGTTGAGAAGTTAAAATAAGAAACTACAAGTTCAATTATCTGATAATAATTGCTTCTATGATGCTTATGTTATGACACCTAAATGTGTGTATTTTGTTTCCCCACGTACTCAGTATATTTTGATATGCTTACTGTGTATTTGTTTCACGCTATTTTAG
Organism: Alisma plantago-aquatica; assembly: GCA_963693085.1. Taxonomy (NCBI): domain Eukaryota; kingdom Viridiplantae; phylum Streptophyta; class Magnoliopsida; order Alismatales; family Alismataceae; genus Alisma; species Alisma plantago-aquatica. Next base: position 748,939,726 of record OY856412.1, read on the forward strand.
GTGAAACTACAAGTAATATGAAAAGATGGACATCCAGAGAAGAAGGAACCAAAATAAATATGCTTAAAGTCTACTTGCGGATTATAGATGGTTAGATGTTACTTTATGTTGCAACCATTAGTTTTCCATTCCATGTAACTCCTAAAGGAGATTCTATCATCATATTGTTATCAAACTCTTTTCCATTCAATGAAATTTCTAATTATTATTGGTTACTTTCTAAACATTGATCTTGTAATTATGATAATGGCCCTTACCCTCTTAGTCTACCTTAATTGGGAATAACAGGGGGAGGGTTTTGTTACAATGTGTCTTGTTCTTTTGAGATTGCCTAAGTAGGTGGTTGGACTCAATGTGGATAATTGGGACCTACAAGGGTGCATAGAAGGCAAGAGATATGCATATCAGGTCTAGAAAGCCTACTCTGGCTAAGAGTATGTGTATAAGTGAAAAAGGTTGGAAAGGCCAAGTGAGGCACCTACATGGTGCATGTCTTGGCTTTTATTGTATAGAAAAAGAAGCTCTGATGAGAAGTAGATAGAGAAATACGAATGAAATTTGGAATTTTTTGGGTCACCAATACGGTGCACGCTATAGCTTCATGTCCAAGAAAAGTAGCTATGATGAGGATTAAAGAGAAGAACATGAACAAAACTTGAACTCAACACATCAGCTAGTTGGAAAATGCCTAGCCTCCCATTCTAAAACTGATGAGAAGCAGATAGAAAAATGCAATCTAAATTTGAACTTTGTTACAACACCTACAGGTGTGTGTCCTACCCTCCCTGACTAGGAAAAATAGCTCTAATGAGGATTAAAAGGAAAACATGATCAAATTCTAGACTCCATTGAAGTGTCAAGATGGCCCGTTCCCTGGCCTCCTGGTCCAGGTAAAGTATCTCCGACAAGGAGCAAGCATTAAAAAACATAGGTGAAGGTGTATCTACATTAGGGCTTGTGTATGGCGTCAGATTAATGTGATCTAGAAGGGGGGTGAATAGAGATAAAACCACTTAAGCAATTTTGATGAAACCTTCAAGAAATATATCCCAAGATAATATTGCAAGTATGAAAAGCACAGTAAAGATAAAATAAGACACCAATGAATAGTAGAATCTATAGTGGTTCCAACCTCCAAAGTAGGATATGTACATCTGCTACCTAGAGGGATCAATCTCTAGTATTTTCAATTATGTTTTGTCCTTATATTACACTATAATAATTACCACATAAAATCTCTCTTTTATAAGTCAAAGGCTAAACTAGCATTCCTTTTTTGATAAAGGATCCAATAACTATTATAAGGACTTACCTATCTACCTAACAAGAGTCTTCATCCTTCAGAAAAGTATCACCCGCTCTTGAAGAAGATATTTAGTCGTGAATCCACCACTTACTTATTCAAGGAAGGAAGATTCAAATCACCACCTTGCTAGAGAGAGATTGGGAAAAAGATTTGATAAGTGCACAATGTGGTATCTTTATTATAAATATCCTAACACAGTAAACTGGTTGTAAGCTTGAGGGATATCATAGGATCATGGATGCACACTCAATCAACTATAGAATAGTAACTTAGAAGGAAAACTTAGAATGAAGTCCAAGGGTCCCTATTTATATTTGAGGTTGCCTACTAGAAAATAGAGACACTTAGATTGAATTTAGATTTCTTCAAAATTCCAACTATTCTTTTTTGAAGTTAGCAGCCCTCTAAAATGGATAGGTACACTTTTTAGCACTTTACAGTACAGTGTTTTTGGACAAGTTACCTTTTGGGAAACTTGGTTAATAGTTCTATATTTCAAGACAAATTTGGTTCAAATCACCTGACACTAGAGACAATCAGTTATGCACTTGAACTAGTCAGTTCACAGTTCAGTCAGTCAACTTTCAGCCATTGTTGTTAAAATTGAATACCTAACACTTTAGTAATCAAATTTAATCCACATTCATGAGTAAGCTCCTATTTGAAGTGTATTCTATGTGTGTGATCCTACAGGTTCCAAGTTACGTTGGCAGTGAGTGTCCATAAGTTATTTATGACATCACAACCAATGAGTGGTATCCAGCAAGATATCAGTGTTACCCAAGTAATTGGAAAGTTGGAGAACAACTTCAACCTACAAGTGGACATGATACCATACTCCTGTAGGAGGGACAAATCCCATCTACATCACTCAAAGTCATCCCCATGTGTCACAATGCACCTGGCACCACCTTAATGACAATCCTTATTCAAGTTCACCATTGATGATGTCAAAGTACATCGAAGGACATGTGATGAGTGTAGTGATTTTAGGTCTAAGAACCTCAATCATCACCATCACTACAACAAATGAATCTGACTACCAATCATGGTTTCCATGCATCACTCCCAAGGTGGGTCTGTCTGATACACTATTATATAAAAAGTATCTATGTGTTTGGTTTGATATCACATATCTTGACTTATGAGATTATGTGAGCAACCAACACACATTCTAGTCTTATGTGTTATTTTTGTCTATTATCCTTCCACAATAACGACTGACTAGGAACATAACAAAAATGCATATACTCTTACCATCTGTATGATCTCATTATTCATGTCTCAACTCGAAGACATACATCATTCAGTAATATCATTCTTTCGACATTTATTATGTTACATCATTATCTCATAACTGAACAAAATAGAATAAATTGGAAGAGTGCCTTTATTATTAATGAAATGGTTTATAAGATATGCCATTGCAATCATCATATGATCGGTTGTCTGGGCATACATACCAATAATGTTATGTACTCTTAACTCTATTTCTATTGCTTATCTATCGAGACTTAGAGTATGTACTTTCCTAATTTTATTATGACTTGGTGTTACTAGTTATCTTTTTAGATTACTATGATTGGTGTTTATGTTGGGTGCTCATGTGTTAGTTCTTGTGGTTGTAAAAGACCTAAATTATCCCTTCTACCCCCTCTCTTTCTTATATGACAAAGGGGGAGAAATGTCTTGGCCACATGTTGAAAGAAATCTAAATTGCATATCTAATTGACTACTGATAATTAATTTGAAATATCATATATAAGCATTAGTATTGTTTGGAAGAACTAACCATATGGGAGAGCAATATCTATCTTATATTCATGTACCCCCTATAAAATTCAAAGATAAAGTATTTCAAATTTTGATCCTTTTCAATGTGTTTAGGAATGGTTTGTCATCTTCAAACATAAGGAGAATGTTATATTTACACCATCCATATTTTTATGATGACTTAACCATTTCATTCATGTGTTTATAACATGTCTACTTCAGGTCAATATCATATATTGGGTAAATAAAAAGGATGAAATTAGCAAACCCTAGTTCTCCAAAGAACAAGTCACTTTCAACAAAATTTCAAGCAATGAATCATAGAATTTGTTTCTGTTAGACTTTTGTTTTAAATCATTTATATATAGGTATGACCTGTAACCAAGCTTAATGGATAAATACAATCACTTATATAGAATGTCTATACACTTTGTGGTGTTTATCTCAAGCCATTATAGGGAGACTTGTATGTTGTGTTTGCCCCTGGGGTAACTCATTTGACAACCATTTTTGGGCTTATACCAGAATCCACTATTGTTCGAGATTGCCCTGGGATAACTTGACTGATAGCTGACATTGGCTAGACAGTTAGGACCATCAATTGAGTTCCTAATCAGATAGAAACTTGACCTATAGGTTCTATTGGCTTGAAATATAGCACTGTTGACCAAGTTTCCCAAAAGGTCTGACCCAAAAAAAAGTTTCCCAAAAGGTAACTTGTCTGACAACACCGTACTGTAAAGTGCTAAAAAGTGTACCTATCCATTTTAGAGGGATGCTAACTTCAAAAAAGAATAGTTGGAATTCCGAAGAAATCTAAATTCAATCTAAGTGTCTCTATTTTCTAGTAGGCAACCTCAAATATAAATAGGGACCCTTGGACTTCATTCTAAGTTTTCCTTCTAAGTTACTATTCTATAGTTGAGTGATTGTGCATCCATGAGACCATGATATCCCTCAAGCTTTATTAGTGTTAACAACCGGTTTACTGTGTTAGGATATTTATAATAAAGATACCACATTGTGCACTTATCAAATCTTTTTCCCAATCTCTCTCTAGCAAGGTGGTGATTTGAAGCTTCCTTCCTTGAATAAGTAAGTGGTGGATTCACGACTATATATCTTCTTCAAGAGTGGGTGATACTTTTCTGAAGAATGAAGACTCTTGTTAGGTAGATAGGTAAGTCCTTATAATAGTTATTGGATCCTTTATACAAAAAGGAATGCTAGTTTATCCTTTGACTTATAAAAGATAGATTTTATGTGGTAATTATTATAGTGTAATATAAGGAAAAAGCATGATTGAAAATACTAGAGATTGATCCCTCTAGGTAGTCAGATTTATCTATCATAGTGATGGCGATGATTGTGGTTCTTAGACCTAAAATCACTACAATCATCACATGTCCTTCGATGTACTTTGACATCATCCATGGTGAACTTGAATAAGGGTTGCCAAAAAGGTGGTGTCAGGTGCATTGTGACACATGGGGATGACTGTGAGTGATGTAGATGGGATTTGTCCCTCCTACTGGAGTATGGTATCATGTCCACTTATAGGTTGAAGTTGTTCTCCAACTTTCCAATTACTTGGGTAATAATGATATCTTGCTAGATACCACTCATTGCTTGTGATGTCATAAATAACTTATGGACACTCACTACCAATGTAACTTGGAACCTGTAGGATCACACACATAGAATACACTTCAAATAGGAGCTTACTCATGAATGTAGTTCAAATTTGATTACTAAAGTGTTAGGTATTCAATTTTAAAAACAATGGCTGAAAGTTGACTGACTAAACTGTGAACTGACTAGTTCAAGCGTTGAACCGATTGGCTCTAGTGTCAGGTGATTTGAACCAAAATTGGCAATCAGATGAATGAGACGACCGATTCACCAAGTGAACTGATCGGCTCAGGTCTGTGAACCAACCCATTCAAGTTGTGAATTCGCCATTTGGTTTATCAGTCTGATTCGATTAAGGATTGATGTTGAGGCCATGATGTGCATTAATCTAATATTAACTGCCAATACAATTGTGATTTGGAAACATAGTGAAATGACCAGTTCAAGGGTTGAACCGATTGCCTCACATGTGAACCAATCACCTCACATGTGAACTAATCAGCTCACACGTGAACCGATCAGCTCATATGTGAACTGACCGGTTCAATAGTGAACTGACCAGTTCAGCAGAGAAGCCCTGACCCTCCTATAAATAGAGGAATATTGGGGGCCTTTCAGAGATACAACAATAATATCTAAAAATTGTGTCATCTCTAGTTGTGGTAACTGAGACAGTCCAAGAAAGTCCTACCCATCAAAGGGAGGGATAACATTGGAGAGACAATTGGGAGAGCAAGTCGGTGCTAGCACACTGACTAGGAGAGACAAATCCTTCCTATCCGTTCATGTACAATGATAGGGGTTCCCGGTGGTCCATGTGGACTACTAAAGAGGCAAGGAGGCTATTGCCTACTACTAGGAGAATAAAGTCAACTTCAATCCATGGTAATCAACCAAGAGTTCGGTGATGTTATCCAGGTGCAACTTGAAGAAAGTAGCACATTGTTGTATGGGATTTTTGCTAGACTTGCTCCAGGACCAAGTATAAACCTTAAAACCCACCTTCCCATAAAGTAGTTGTTGACCAATCTACCGCTTAAAGGGGAATATGACAAATAAATTTGTGTTTATGCTTTCTTATCTAATGCCATATTTCATAATAGTTGCATCAGAGCCAAGTCAATTTACTATGATTTGGGATTTAATTGATATGATCAGATTTCTATTTTATCATTTAATTATTGCATACTATGCAAATACTTAAAATGATTAATTTACATATCCAATTAAATACCACATATGATCCCAACTTATATATATATATATATATATATATATATAAGATATGGTGTATATGCAATTTACATGTGTCGCCCTAAAAATCGATTTTGATGGTGGATTTGTAGCATGGTTATGGCCAATAACCCTAGATTGTGCTTGGTTGTGGTTGTTTATTCTTATTTACATCTTGGTTTGCATACTGAGCCTATATCTTCTCTTCCATATGTAAAAGTGTTAGGCTCTCCTTCCTAAGCTCCCTTCAAATATAACTCAAGGTTCTCTATTACCATGTGATATGTTTATTAGCATTAGGATAGTTTAATTTGTTATTATGACGAAGAAGACGCTCAATATTAGATGAATCACCCATTTCAGAAGATGAGTCAGGCGAGTGGAGGATGGGGGAGGATAGATGACACGAGGAGCCAAACTGATCGGCAGGTGGACCAACCGAGCAACTAGAGATGTCCACACATCAGTTGGACTGAAGGTCAGATGATCGGTCTAACAAACCAACCGACCAACCAGGAGGCGAGCCGACCAGTTCAAGCATTGAACCGATCAAACGAGACTAGTTTGAGAAACAATAGGATGATGCATATGATGTAGACCTTAGGTGGTAGTAGTTCCTTGTGGATCCTAGGAATTACAATAGTATGGCCATAATCATCACTTGTGTTTTAATTGTATGTTTTTGTTTTGTGGGATATAACATGTATATTATACATACTATAAGTATGTGGTGATTGGATATGTATATATATATATATGTATATATGTATATATAAATATAAAATCCCTCATAAATATTTAGTCTAAGATGCTTTCCATAAGCAACACACATGAAAAGCTTGATCGACCAAGCATGGGCATGCCTTAGCATGGTACACCATCTATCTCATGGAAGTGTGGTGGTAGATATGTAGGTCTGTCCTAGCAGGGTGAATATTCTATCATGTTGGCTTATGGGTTAGGCTTATTTAGGTGACCTTAATGGGATTAAGTGCCCAGACGCATAGAGATGGACGGTGGCAAGGATTTGTGCATACCATCTATCCAAGAATTGCATGAGATGCAATTGGCAAATGGTATCTACCTTAATAATTGGTCATGAGTGCCAACATTGGTTGGGGTATTGACTTAATTATTTTGGATATTGTCTCACTAGAAGATTGTACACTGCAATCTTCCAAATTGTTAGTGAGAGCTATCAATTTGAAGAAAATTGTGGGAGTGATAATTAATTAAAGGCCTAATAAAAAATCATCAAATTATATATTAATCAAATCAAATCAAAAGTGTGTGACAAATTGCAAATTTTTCTTGTAGAATTAAATAGAAAACACACAATCATTGTGATCGGTCCTTATGAAGGACAATCTAAATGAGATTTACTTCCAAAACTAGTTTAGGACTTTGAGAAGTGTTCGCTATGTTCCTGAAACATCAGTGCAGTGGAATCTGATCCATATGCGCCTAAGGTTGAAATGGATGCTTACTTGAAGCATGTCAATTATTTTGTAGACATCAAAGACCTTATGATGAGCTATATAAACTATGAGTTTCATAAGAAACATGAAAGGTATAATGTCTCTAAGGCATTTGAGTGCAAATTGACAGAGGGAGATCTAGTAGAGCCCCCATGTGCTCAATATGATTGGGAAAGTGGAACATATAGAGTTATTAGGATTTCTCTTAGGTCAAGAGTTGGCCACATATATGATTTTGCAATCATTTCCTAAATCATATAGCCAGTTTGTCGAGTATTATCAATTGAGTAACATGGCTAAACTACTATCTGAGTTGTTTGACATGTTGATACATGTCAAAGCTCAAATGAAGAAGGACAAACATGTGATGGTGATCATTGGAATAAAGTCTAAGGATAAAGGAAGTGCCAAGAAGTGCTCTGAGGCTAAGCTAAATTTCAAGTCTTTTGCACTCAAAATAAGGAGAGGGTTAAGGAAACTAAGGAAGATGAAGCAAGGGATGATATTTCTACTCTAGTATGTACGTAATTGATATTAAGTTCGCTACTTCTTCATCTTGGGCATTGGATACTGGATGTGGATCACACATTTTCTCAAATGTGGAGGATCTAAAAAGTTGTAGACCGTTAAAGAAAGGTGAGGTTGAACTATGCATTGTTGATGGAGCAAGAGTTGCTGCCAGTGCAGTCGGAACCTATGAGTTATCTCTGCCAAGTAGGCTTGTAATAGAGTTAGAGAACTACTATTATCTACCTTCCATTAATAGGAACATCATATTTATATCTTGTTTAGACAAGAATAGATTCAAATTTATTATAAAGAATGGTCGATGTTCAATTAGTAAAGATGGGATATGTTATGGTAGTGCCTAAATGTCTTATGGTCTATACTTGATAGATATGGAGACAAGTTTGTATAACAAAAATACCAAAAGATAAAACTCCATAAGTCAAACCAAACATACCTTTGGCATTGTCATCTAAGGCACATCAATGAGAAACACATTTCTAGACTCCATAAAGATGGATATCTTGACTCTCTTTAATTGCAAATAAATAGAAACAAGTGAATCTTGTTTGTTGGGCAAGATGACAAAGACTCCCTTCATTGGAAACGGTGAGAGGGCAAGTGCTCTATTAGGGCTCATACATACAAATGCATGTGGTCCTTTTAGAACAAATGCTAGAGGTGGTTATCAATACTTAATTACCTTTATTGATAAATTCAGTAGGTATGGTTATGTTGACTTGATAAAAAATAAGTCAAAACCCCTTGAAAAGTTTTGGATTTCATGAATAAAGTACATAAAAAATTGGTAAAAGTATTAAGGTACTTTGTTCTGTTTGAGAAGGAGAATTCTTGATCTTAGAGTTTGAGGACTTTCTGCAAGCCTGTAGTATCATATCAAAATGGACTCCACCTAGAACACCATAACACAATGGTGTATCAGAAAGAAGGAATCACACAGTGCTAAATATAGTGCAATCAATGATGAGTTTTGTTGATCTTTTGACTTCCTTCTGAGGTTATGCTCTAGAAACTGTAGTGTTTACACTTAACCCCATACCATCTAAATCTGTTCAAAAGACACCATATGATATATTGTATGGGAAATTTCAGGGGTGTCTTTTATGAATATTTGGAAATATGTAGCTTATGTCAATGAATTTTTTTCTAGAAAAGATTGGACCCAAATTAGATAAATGTTATTTTGTTGGATATCCCAAAGAAACAAGGGGATACTATTTTTATACTCCATTTGACAACAAAGTGTGTGATGCTAGGACCGGTCTATTCCTTGAAAAGGAATTTATTTCCAAAGGAATCATTGGGAGGAAAGTAGAACTTGAAGAGGTTCAAGACTAGTAATAAAGCTCTGAACCTATCGAGGTAAAAGAGAATTATAGAGAGTCACAAGCCATTGTAGATCTCAAATTCCTCATGTGACACAGGAATCTCAAAGATCTAGTAGGGCATGTCTTGAGACAGATATATTTGGTTATCTACTGACTTAAGAAGGCATTGAGTGAGTCATTGATGATGAGACAACTACCTACCTAGAAGTTATTAAGGGATGAGAGTCTGATGAATGGCTTGAGGCCATGGGATTTGAGATGGAATCCATGTATACTAATAAGGTATGGACCTTGGTGGGTCCACCTGAAGGGGTAAAACCCATAGGGTGCAAGTGGGTCTTCAAGAAGAAGACTGACATGGATGGTAATATACAAACCTATAAGGGCATATTGGTTGCAAAAGGTTTCAAACAAGTTCTAGGTGTTGGATATGATGAAACTTTTTTACCAGTTGTCATGGTTAAGTACATTAGGATCATGCTTTCCATTGCATCTTACTATGACTATGAGATTTAGTAGATGGATGTTAAAACTGCATTCCTTAAGGGGAATCTTCTTGATGATGTGCACATGACACAACTTGAGGGTTTTGTAAATCCAAAGGATGCATATAAAGTTTGTAAGCTACAAAGGTCAATCTATAGACTGAAGCAAGAACCTATGAGTTGGAATCTTTATTGTTTGTCTTTAGTCATAATGAAGATTAACCTTGTGTGTACAAGACGTTTAGTGAGAACATAATTTTATTCCTCATATTGTATGTGTGTGGCATATTATTGATGGGGAATGACATCCCTACTTTATAAATGCAAATACCTGTATAGGAAATCCATTCTCTATGAAGGACTTCGGTGAAGCATCCTACATCCTAGGAATCGTGGTCTATAGAGATAAATCTAGAAGGCTTCTTGGACTAAGTTAGAGCACATACATTGACAAAGTGTTGAAGAGATTCAACATGGAGAACTCGAAGAGAGGCAACATGCCCATGTCTCATGGTGTTACTATCTCTAGAGATTAAAGTCCCAATTATTTTCAAGAAAGGGAGCACAAGTAAGATTCCATATGCCTCTACAATTGGATCTGTCATGTACAAAATGTTATGTACTCATCCAAATGTCTCATATTCCTTGAGTATGACCATTAGATATTGGTTAGATCCCAGTGAGAGTCACTGGACTGTCGTAAAGAACATCCTTAAGTACTTGAGAAGAACTAAGGATCAGTTCCTTGTTTACATTGGTGAGGAAGAGTTGGTGGTTAAGAATTGCACCGATGCAAGCTTCCAAATTAAAAAAGATGATTATTGATCACAATTAAGATTTATGTTTTGCCTCAACAGTGGGGCTGTGAGCTGGAAGAGTTCCAAGAAAGAGAGAGTTGTGGATTCTATAAGAGAGTGTAAGACCCCTGACCTTGCTTCTTGGTTGAACATGCTTGTTTACCATAATTACATGATTAAAATCCTAATCAAACCCTAATCTTTACTTTTATATCATTTGATAAGTTTAAGTTTCAAGTTTGGTCCAGTTTGGACACTGGTTGAGCAAGTTATGCAATTGTGTGCTTGTTTTGGGATTTTATGCAATTTACCCATATCTAGGTTTTCTCTTGAAATTTTTCACATATTTTTGTGTATCACATGTATTCACATCATGTTTGATATATTTTTTCTTTGGGGTGCCCTATTTCACCTTGGTTTGAGTGGTGGCATATGGCCTAGATAAGAATTACGGTTTGCTCTCGTGGATGCCCTAACTCATTTGATTGACTTTAAGTGTTGGACCCGATGAGTCAACTAGTGTTGTTGGTTTCCAAGGTTGTTCTCATGAGGTCTCTAGTTTTGGTATTCTCCAAGGTTTCTTGAGCCATCAAGGGTTGGCAATCGATGAAATTTCTGACTCACCTTGGTCGCCAACTTTCCTAGTCTGGTGGTCTCTATGTTTTTTTACCATCTTGGTCGCTAAGAATTCTAAGTGGTCGATATGTTTCTCTAATCATCTTGGTCAATGCATTTTCTTATTGTGTTTTTTGGTTTTTTGGTCAACATGTTTAACTTGGTTGCATGGATGGCATACTTGCATGGGTGAGATATCTTGGACACATCGCATGCTTGGCTTGACACCTAATCCTTTCCCTCTCTCTCCAACCCTAAGCTTTATATACCTCCCTTCTTACATGTAAGAAAGTTATTTACACACTCAAGTTCTCTCTCTCTCTCTTCTTCCTTATTCTAGGATCTCCTCTACCCTTGCTTGGTCGAGAAGGAGGAGCCAAGGTTGAAGAAGGTGGTTGATCTAGCTTGTACGTGACCTAGGGTTTGGATCCACCCTTGTTGAGATTGTTTGGTGCTTCCTTGCTTTGCTTCTTGGTTTTGGTAAGTGAGATCTCCCTCCTTTCCATCATTTTCCTTGCTGCCCTACCTCCTCTCTCTTATTCTTCTTGGTCAGATTCATGGTGGAGCTTGAACTAGTGGTTTAAGAAAACCTCTTTCTTGCTTCCTTGGCCTAGGGTTTGATTCCTTTTGGTGGAAGAGCTAGCTTGGCCGAGTGGAGTGCTCAATCTAGGGTTTCTACCTACAATCCTCGAGCTACCTTTCTATTTTGAGTTTCTTCATATTCTCTAAGGCAAGTATATAACTTTCTTATGATTATTGCTTACCCTCATCTTACAATCTTGCTCTAGAATGTTTCTCCAAGCAGAAGGTGTTACCTTTGCCTAGGGTTGACCTTAGATGGTGAATCTTGAGTAGATAATCCTTCTTGATGTCCCTCTAAATCTGATGCATGTTATTTCCTTTGAAGATGGATAACCTAGATCTTGCACATGTGTTTGATGCTTTGTGGTTTCCAAGTTTTCACTCTATGAGGTTGATGAGTTTCGTATCTTCATGGCTGGTCTGCAAGTTTTGAATTTATGTGGTTGACAAGGTTTTGATCTATGTGGTCACCAAATATTTTGTATCTCATGTGGTCATCAGGTTTTGAAGCTATGATAGTTGATGAGGTTTTGAACCTAATTATCTACCAAGGATTTTGATCTCCATGTTGGGCGTGATGGTCTCCAAGGTTTTTGTACTCACGTGGTCGATGAGATTTTAAATTCAATTTGGTTGCTGAGTTTTTGAGCTATGGTCGTCTCTAAGATCATCTAACCCAACTGGTCATTGATGATATCTAACCCTAGTGGTCTCTAACATTGGTAACCCTAGTGGTCTCTAAGAGTGGTAACCCTAGAGATCACCAATGTTTTATGACCCTAGTGGTCGATGGGATCCCTAACCCTAGTGGTCAATGAGGTTTCTAACCTATGTGGTCGATGAGAATTTTTTATCTATGTGGTATCTATGTTTTTCTTGACCTATGATCGATGGGTTTTATGGTTTTATCAGTATGGGTTTGAGTTTAGATGTATGAAATAAGATTATGAGGTTTACCTTATGCATTCATGATTAGTTGGAAATATTAAGAATTAGAGTTTTTTTTAATGGTGATTTATAACATTAATTCAATTATTCTTGTTGAACCTAACCCTAATTCTAATAGGTAATGATGATTAATCATACTTATCTCCCTTGTATGATTGGTATGATGAGCAACTTTTTCAATGTTGTTGAAACCCTAATAAGTTGCCATATGAACATCATAAGCCCTTAAATCCAAATGTAATAACTTATGTGACACATGCATGTTGTTGGTTTGATGAGCCTTTGGTAAGGCATGGAAAGATAATGATGTTCTTATAGGGAATAATGTGATTATCTTAATGACCCTTGGGCATGTTTGATCCCTAATGGGGGTGTAACCCTCTTAACTATGTGACATGGATTGGTATCATGTGATGATGTGATAAGAATTATATTTCATATATTTTATATCTTCTGAAGTCGCAACATACCATGTTTTTTGTATTAGTCTTTTAGGGTGTATATGTAACTTGAGTTATATAGCTTAACTCACCCAAATGACATTAATAATCAAGTGAATCTCTAATCATGTAGTTCCATGCACCATAGAACCATTCTAGAGTCAGGAGTTGCTAAATGGGAAAACAAGTATTCCTAAGGGATGCTCTGAGTCACATACATAACCATTGAGTAAGTGTGGGTGCAAGTGACTGTGTGTCCTTGTTATCTTGATTTCAAGGTCTAGAGGATGGTTGTGGTCATACCACGGTTTAAGAATAGTTGGTACTTGTACTTATGTGATGTAATTGAGGATAGTTGCAGTTGTACCTTGGATGATAGGGTTTTGTATACCCCTAGTTACTAGTGTTGTGACCTATATACCAAGGGTGAACTAGGTGGTTTTCATCTTGACTATATGTTGGTGCAGGAAGTTTGACTGATATGTCACCGCAATTGACCCAACTGACTGGGGGGTGAGATCTTAGGATTCTAACTCTCCTAGATCTTGTATGGAACTGATTATGATCAAGTTGTAAAGAAGTGAAACCACTCCTCTACTAGAAAGAAAAGATCACATCCCTTAAACCAAACACCACAAAAAGAAATTTCACCAAAGGGATGGAGATCAATTCAATTAACATGTATGTATCATTACACAATGAGTATCAGCGGAAAATATCATTATCTAACAATTTACAAAGCTTGATAACATGATACAACACTTCACCACATATAGGTATCTAAAGGAAAACTAAACATAAAAGCCAAAGACCAAGCCGAGGGTCATCTAACCACCTCTTCAAGTCTCCCAAAGCTCAGCTACAAGGTTGATGTTGAAGTTCACTCTCCTCGATCTAACCTGGGGTTGGAAGCATACCCCACAAAAGAGAAGAAAAGAAATACATCAGCAAAAAGTTGGTATGTGTATGCTAAAAGAAACCTTGAGCAATTTAAGCAATAAGGACATCAAGTAAAATGCTTCCCATACAAGAGATATGGACTACCCACGGGCATAAAAGAAAAGAATCATCATAACATGATAAAAGAGGATACTTGCCATATACAAAACAATAAAAATTGTGCAATAAAAGCACATAAATCGGTAGTAGGGCACACACACCCCACAATCAACATCAAACATGCATGCATGTGAGATAAACATAGTCCTAGAACAATATAAACACAAAGGCAGACAAGGCTTCAAATCCTTGAAAACCTGATATAGAATGACTCATTGTCAATCTCCCAATATATATAAAAGCTGAGCCAAGGCTTCACATCCTTGAAACTCGAGTATGGGGAACCACCACCACCATCCCATAAACAAAAAGGGCACACACCAAAAAACCAAAGTAATTTACATTATTGTAGTTCTACTGATTCACATTGCATGTAAATATAGAGGCAAGTAAATAGTTTAGTCAGAAGATGAAACAAAGGTTGCCATCACACAATGGACAACACAAACATATAACATCCACTTCAAAGTGGCACATAACAATAAAAGAGACCAACATGCACCACGACATAAGATATGATATCAAGAAATTATCCAAGTTCATAACAATCAAGATAGTTCACATGAACCATGGTATCAAAAGATAAGATATATTGTGTAGGCCAAAATCCAAAAGAATGACAAAGTAGGTGAATTGCTCAATATGGATGAATAGGGGATACAACATACCTCAAATCAGAGTCCAAACTGCAAAGCACTCCTAAATCCAAGTCTAGGTCCCCAAAGGCCTATTAAACACATATACATATTTCATGTTAATATCATACACATTAACCAAACCCTAAAAACCACCTTTTTATATGTGTGTGAATTAAGTTATGAAAACTATTCCAAATTTTAGTTCATGTTATTAGAAGTTCAAAACATATTTTATTATATTTTTCTTACTTATAAATAATTAGTTATGAATTTTACAAGTTAATTCATCATTAAATAGATCTATTGAAAACACTTGTTATTATTCTTTAGACTCAATTATTAAAACATATACAAGTAGTTAGATCTTGTTTTTCTGATTCCAATGAATATTTTTCCATATTTTTTTGGTCATCCAATAATTAGTTATCAATTTTTAAGCATCGGCCAATAAGAATCCAAAGAAAATACATGTCATTGATTCAAGCAAGAGAGAGGGAGGACGGGCGGGCCAGCCTTGCATGACACGGTCCAATTGGCAATGGCCACATCCTCTGGTCAAAGCTTAGCCAAGATTATAAGGTCCACAGGGAACTAAGGGAAAACAAGAGGCAAAAGGTCGCAAATACCCTTGGCGGCTAAACATGAGAGAAAGGGAAAATAGGAGGGTAGAACCGAGAAAACAACCTAGCTCGTCTTCCTACTCTACACGCGTCATGGCTGCAAAGCAGCAGGGCCGCAACTCGGGGAAATTGGGTGAATCCAAGGTAGTTGCCGACTCGAGAAAGCAAGAACGTAGAAAGAAAGTGTAAAGACCAAGTCTCTACTATTAAACATGATATACAAATACATCAATTGTGTGGCAGCGGAAGAAATAAAACTTGACTTTATTCAAAATGTATAAAGAGTACACTATAAAAATTTCCCAAATGGGAGTATAACTTTATAAAAGCATAGGATCTAGGTAGAGGAAGACTTAAACTAATACAACTTGTCTCCACAAACAACATAACAAAAGTTTAGGCAACTAGTTCAAGCTAAATAGATGTGCATGATCTCCTTAGCCTTAGACAAGCTCACCAAGTTTCCATTACGCACTCTGATCCTAGCCTCGATGGTTGGGGTCATCCAGCAAGAGAGAGAAAAGTATGTGTCAAACAAAAGGAATATGACAAGTAATAGACAACAATATTGCATAATAAAAGATTCTCTATCCTACAAGATTTTTAAGAGAATGACACAATATATTCAAATAAGAATTAGAGAACTGCCATAATCAATCACCACAATAATAATCACGTAGCATGAATGATATTAAGACACAAAATCATCTCAATGTAGGGTGAGGCACCTACCGGACCTCACCAGTGGCAGGGGGACTAAAACCCCAGTGCCTATATAAAGTGGCATGGGGGACTAAAACCCCAGTGCCTAATATAAAATGGCAGGGGACTAAAACCCCAGTACCCGGTAGGAGGACTAAAACCTCAGTGCCCTGTGGCTGGTTTGTACTCATGTACACTACATTGTCATTTAGCCTAAAATACATCATGCTTAATAGTTCACTTGGTAGTATGAGAAGTATAACAAGATTTGCAACATGGCATTGGGAGTAAAACCCAAGAAACAATCTCAATAAATAGGCCATCATAGGCAACAACATTATCTAAGTATTTCAATAGAGGAGACAACGTAGACAATCACAAGATCCATATAATTCAATTAGATGAGCCATAATGGCAACAAAAGCATCAAATAAGTAAAGAGCCAAATAAAGGTATTTAGGAGACTATCAAGGCTAGAACATTAGTAAGGTAGGGTGAGATAAAAAAACCCAACTAAAGGATAGGTTAATTGCTCATACACATTCATCATTCATACATAAATAAAATTCACATACATAAATATGTATCACATACAAAAATAGGCTTCACATACAAATAGGGTCCACATACATAAATAGGATTCACATACATAAATAGGTTTTCACATACATAGGGGTCACATACCTTATCTTGATACATTACTTCCACCAATCATATTGTTTCACTTCCATTTTTCCCTAGTTATAAACATTCCACATGTATTAGTATTTATAAGGCTTAAAGCATAGGAAAAACCCTAATTTTGGAACTTATATTCAAAACCACGATTTAAGGTTTAAAACCTAGTCCAATAGATTAGTCATATTCTCCTGAATAATAAAACATATTTTATTACCCAATTTGGAGTTAAAATAGATTAATTACACATTTTAGATCATTTAATATAATCAAATAGGTATCCAAAGAAAACTTCGAAAAAGGAATCATAATTGGGACTCAAGAACAATAAAATCAGACTCTACATGAAAAATCCTTTCCGACGACTATTTATTTGCATTTTTCTGACCATGGATCGATTTACTATGAATTAAGTAAAATCGGCCAATCAGAATGCAAGAAAACCATAGTGTGACAATAATTTAAATGAAAATGCAATTCGATGTAAATAGTAGGTGAAATGACCAAAATGCCCATGCATTTAAAATGAAATCAATTCAAATGACGGGATCACCAATGTCATATGTTCATTTCAATCGTTACAGCGAGAAAACAAAACCAAACATGAATAGTGTGTATTGCCCATGGGGATTAAATCCTCTGATTGCAAGGGGATACACCCTGGTCATTGCTGGACCAGGTATGCTCCAGCCTGCATCCATGGCGACCCGCTGCTACTGGAGTTCGACTCCATAGCCCAGATTGCGGAGCACTGACTGTCGATACAAACCAAGGACATCATTGACGTCCCCATTGCTCGACGATCTCATCGAGCCCGGGTTTGGGTCTCGCAGTGCTCAAGAGCTCCAGGAAGGCTCCGTCATGGGTCGGGAACAGAGGAAGAAGAAACGGGGAACAAATCACTGAAAACACAAAGAAACAAGAAACTAAGGTCAGGATCACCTTCGCGGGGCCAAGGTGAGTTGAAAGAGTGCATTTCCGCAGGTAGAGGAGCACCAGGGCGGGGAAAAGCATGGTGCCTCCGGCGGCCAAAACCAATCTATAGGACCTGGTGATTGAGCGCATCGCGAGACTAGGTAATAAAGTAGAACGAAAGAGGAAGCATCGAGGATGCTTACCTAGCAACCAATCGAACAGAGGCGGCTTCTCGAGACAAGGCGAGGTCGCCATCGCCGGGGAAGAAGACCGAGCATGTCGGGGTCTTTGGGGGAAAACGAGGAGAAATCGGATGTGGAGGAGGAAGGCTTGAGGCCTAAGGGTTCTCGACAACACCATTTATAGGTGGGAGGGAGGCCCTTGGCCTTACTATGCCTTGCGGCGGAGAAGGGGGAGAGAAACTGAGAAAGGCATTTTGCCTACATTGAATGGGGAGCCATGATCTAGGGCTCATTGGAACGAGCGTTGAGAGATGAAACTGACGCAAGTAAAATTGCGCGAAACGAAGAAGGGGGGAGAGAGAACGACAATAGGGAGTTGGGGCGCCACATCTGTTCAGTGGGCAGGAGGAAGGTGATGACCTCTCTGCCATTAGATCTGAGAGAGATTAAATCATGACCTTCAGATGAGCGGCTAAAGGGGTGCGTGACAAGACTCTAAATCGAATAATCGATGGACTATAGGCGTTACAAACATTTAAATGATGTCGATTTAAAATCTAAGGTTACACTATATTAGAAACTTGTAAAAATGATTGAGGGGTCAAGACAACTCCAAAAGGCAACAAATTTTAACCACAAGCACAAATTAAAGAGTAGAATCATGCTATGAAATTATATTCTTATTTCACCCGTCATTTGACCCTAAATTAATACATTGCTCATTAAAGTGTATATTAATATATTAAAATGAATGAATTATATGAAAAGTCTTCTTTTAATGGATTATATGAGTGAAATTAGAGACATTAGATGCATATCAATATTAGGGGTCATATCTCATCATAATATCCTCTCATTAATGCATTAAGGTCCATATGGAGGAGAGAGAAAGAAAAAGGTTAATTACTCTCATATCAAATACACATTATTACTAATATATTTATCCAAAAAGCTCCAAATTAACATTATCTACTTATATTCTCTCATAAAACTCCATTTTGCATTATTAATCAGTAATTATTACATTAAGTGGGTTATTTGTGCAAGCACCCCTTTATTATCCTAATTGGGGCAAAATGGAATTTCACCATCATTTATGCTCGAATTGCATATAGAGTCCAAAAATGATTCAAAAGTATGGGAAATTTATGAAAAAGGTCCAAATGGACTAGAAGGCCAAGAAAAGGACAAAAGTGGGTAAATCGTAGGGAAGACCCTAGATTTCAGTATGTTACAGCACTCCACCCCTTATAGAGGATTTCGTCCCCGAAATCATAACAAGAGGGAAGAGGGGGTGAGTGAGTAACATCCCAACCTTAAACAACTAGGTGGGTATTAAAAAGCTCTACACATAAGCCAAGTCTTACTAAGGTTTTCACAAAACCTATCAACTTTTATCAAACACAACATAATCAACATTTTTGTCTTATTAGCATAATCTCCATCATGATGAGGGATCATATTTATTATACCATCACTTGTGCCACATTTTATTCAAAACAATTACATCTCAACATTATATCTTATGTATTTCCCTCATCAAGGGTTTTAGGGTTTACTAAGATTAATGTATTAGGTCAAAAACCTTAATAACATGAATTCATTTTTTTCCATTATCCTCTTAAAACTATCATGTAGAATTATCACAAATTATTTTGGTGAGAATCATGTAATATTATCCAGCAAATTATTAAACATATAACAATTCCAAGTGTGTCACGTTAATGGCTTATCTCTAAGTTACATATTGTTACAACATCTTTCATACTCATATCCATGGCACCATTAATCATTTTCTCTTATAACGTAGATTAATATGAGTTGACATCACATTATATAAATCAAATTACCCATTATCATATTTGAGTCATTTTATACATTTTAGTGATTATCTAAGTTGATTCATAAACCAATTTATGATAAGATGATTAATGAGATGTATTTAGTCAACATAATGATATGCCTAACATATGTTGATA
Source organism: Alisma plantago-aquatica (assembly GCA_963693085.1). Lineage (NCBI taxonomy): Eukaryota > Viridiplantae > Streptophyta > Magnoliopsida > Alismatales > Alismataceae > Alisma > Alisma plantago-aquatica. Next base: position 748,959,644 of record OY856412.1, read on the forward strand.
ACTTGATCACAGTTATGATTAGGTGATTTTGATCCACTTATATGTACCAAGGTATATTATGTGATGGTGACACCTAATGTCATTAATGTATCATGCAAGGCATTAAGGATATATATATATATATATATATAGAGAGAGAGAGAGAGCATAGCATAAGGGCTGTAAATGACACTTTAGTGGTACTCATACCAAAAGTAGAAAAGCCAAAGACGGTTGGGGAGTTTCGACCAATCAGCCTATGCAATGTGATTTATAAGATTGCTTCCAAAGTGATGACTAACAGGTTGAAGCCACTCATGAATAGTGTGATATCAGAAAACCAAAGTGCCTTTGTCCCGAGAATGTTGATTACGGATAACACGCTGATTGCTTACGAGCTTTTTCATGCTATGAAGAGGGACAAAGGACGGAAGAAGGGCATCCTTGCACTGAAACTAGATATGTCAAAGGCTTATGACAGAGTGGAGTGGGATTTTCTGATCTTTGTGATGGAAAGGATGGGTTTTAGCGAGAAGTGGATAAACAAAATTAGAGACTGCATTACTACTGTCCAACACGCTTTCGCCATCAATGGAGACCGAACCCAAAGCACAGCCCCAGTACGAGGACTTCGCCAGGGAGACCCTCTTTCTCCTTATCTTTTTCTCTTATGCGTGGAAGCTTTTTCTACCTCACTTATTTCTGCTACCCAAGATAATCTCTTGCATGGAATTCAACCGTGTAGGGGAGCACCCCGTATCTCACATCTTTTTTTCACATATGACAATATTCTTTTTGTTAGAGCTACCACTGCAGAGTGCTTGAAGCTAGCTGAAATAATCAGCTAATATGAATAGGCATACAGACAAAAGATCAATTTTTTGAAGACAGAGGTGGTTTTCAGTAAGGGAGTACAGAGAGGAAAGCAGAGGTGTTTGAAGAACACTCTGGGAGTGAGGGAGGTGGATCGTCATGCTAAATATCTTGGGTTACCGACAGCCATAGGGAGATCTAAAAAACATGTGTTCAACTTTATAAAAGATAGGATATGGAGGGAATTTCAAGGGTGGTCGGAAAAACTTCTATCTAAACTAGGGAGGGAGGTGCTTATAAAAGCGGTGGCACAGGCTATTCCAACATACATAATGAGCCTTTTCTAGTTACCAGTAGGTACCATTGATGAGATCCAAAGAATCATAGCTAGATTCTGGTGGGGCGCAAAGGATAAGGAGAGGAAAATGTTGTGTGTGAGTTGGAATAATTTGTGCAGGCCAAAATGACAAGGAGGACTGGGTTTCAGAGATTTCCATGTCTTCAATCAAGCCCTCTTAGCACGACAATTATGGCGGTTAGCAAACCATCCAGAGGCTTTGGTGACTAAAGTCCTCAAAGCCAGATACTTTCCTAGGACATCAATATGGGGGGCAAGATGGGGACATGATCCAAGCTACACGTGGAGGAGTCTGTGGGGGGGGGCAAAGCGTTGCTGACAGAAGAAACACAGTGGAGAGTGGGGAATGGGGCTGATATCAATATTTGGGAGGACTACTGGCTACCCGAGGAGGAGGATAAACTCGCACGTCTCAAAAATGAAAGGAACGCCGAATACAGCCGAGTCAGTGATCTCATGATAGATGATGGCACAGGATGGCATACGACAAGAGTGAGAGATTGCTTCCCAGAGAGCTATACTAGGAAGATTTGTGCTATCCAACTTAGCACCCGAAGACCCACTGATTTGCGGATGTGGTGGTCATCAAACAATGGGGAATTCACAGTCCGTTCAACTTATTGGTTGGGTTTGATGGGGAAAGAGGAAGCCAGACGGTATAAAGCGACGCAAGGTGACGATTTGTGGAAAAAGATTTGGTATGACGGATGGAGCCCAAAGATAGCCCACTTCCTATGGAGGATCTGTACGGGAGGTTTGGCCACTAGGGGAAGGCTTTTTTATAGACATTGCATACCGGACGGTACATACATGTTGTGCATGGTGGAAAAGGAGACAATATCTCACATGCTTTTTTGGTTCCCAAATGCCACAGAGGTGTGGGAACTTCTACCTATGGAGGTACAGAATTGGGTCAAAGAAGTCAAAGATGGGGATGTGGCTGCAACCATGAAGGAAGCACTCATGAGGCCGACGAGATGCAAAGCTGCATCGATCGTGGCCGCCATGTGGGCGGTATGGAGAGGGTGCTGCACCCGTGTATTTAATGATGGAAACGCAAACAGTAGCTTCCTCTACCGCTGTGCGTTTATGACGGTAAGGGGAATGGACGATCAATCAAGCCAGCCCATGCATGGGGCACGCGACGGACACAACAAGGAGAGAAAGGGATGGTGTGCGCCTGCTGCAGGCCATATGAAATTAAACGTGGATGGGTCACGCGGAGAAGATGGAGTCTCGAGCATAGGCGTAGTGATGAGAAACACAGTGGGGAATCTTGTGGGGATGTTTGGGGAGAAGGTTACTACGGGAAAGGAGGTAGCCATGACTGAGGCTTTGGCTGTGCGGGCGACGCTGGTATGGGCGAATAAAGAAGGTGTTACACAGGTGGAAGTGGAATCTCACTCCATGATGATTGTCCAAGCGTGCAATACCACCGTGTCACGGAGGGACTATCTTGGCACTATCGTGGAAGACATTCTCGAGTTGAAACATTTTTTTTGTAGTTTTAGCTACATTAATCACATAGATAATAGGGTAGCACATATAGTTTCCAACAATGTCCATCGAGGACAAGTAGATAGCTTTCTTTTACTGCAACCTTTTCCTTCATGTAGTTTGAACCTTGTAAACCTTGTTTTAGCTATTTAATAGTTTTCGGGGAACCCCCATCATAGGGTTTCCCGTCCTTTATCAATATATATATATATATATATATATATATATATATAGAGAGAGAGAGAGAGAGAGGGAGCGAGAGAGTCAGGCTAGAATACACTCGAGTGTACAGATCACGCTGTACACCCCAATGGTGTTTTCCTGTCTAGACCATGTTTTTCCAAAATCTAATCCATTGATCTTCATGGTTACAATAATAATAGGTCACATACAAAATTTTAACTCATTTGGATGAGTGTAAGTCACTCATCCAAGGACAACAAAATCGATACACAAAACTAATTTGAAATACATGATTTTTTTCCACCTTTAGATGCACGACCTATAAGTGTCTAAATGAGATAAAATTTATTATATGGTATGTTCTTATGATAATTAAGAAGATCAACGGTTTAGATTTTTCAAAAAATTATTGCATCTTCAAAAATGACTGAGGTGTACGGTGCCTCCGGTACACTCGAGTGTACACTAGCCTAACTATATATATATATATATATATATATATATATATATATATATATATATATATATCTGTGTATATATATATATATATATATATATATATATATATATATTGTCAAGGGTAGATGATTACATATTAGGGTTTAGGTCAACATGATCATTACCTTTTAAAGCATCCTTAGGGTGCATTATCCATACACATTTTACCATTAGGGTGGCATAGTCAATGTTATGTATATTCACAATTAGTAATGAGTAACTCATTATTATGTGCATCAATAATATGTGAAGGTTCAAGCATCCTTAGGGTGCATTATCCATACACATTTTACCATTAGGGTGTCATAGTCAACGTTATGTATATTCACAATTACTAATGAGTAACTCATTATTATGTGCATCAATAATATGTGAAGGTTCAAGCATATGAACTATCTCTATATGACTTACTACATATTCACGTGTGTATAAACAAACAAGTTGAATTATAAGTATAATGTGCTTGGTAAATTCTTATTCACATAAGTTATTATGTCAATATGTCCACTTAGATAGGGTTTCTAACTCCAAAGGTATTTGATTTTGCTTTTAATTGGGATTCCATCCCCCTAAAAAGGGATTTCATCCTCAAAATCAGATTTGCAAAACCAAATAAGGTACCAACACCGTTACCCTCACTCCACCCCTTAAAAGGGTCAACTAAGTCAAACTAAGGTAAGGTTAAAAAGGTACATAAGATTCAACACTAAAAGGACTTACTAACCAAACTTCAGGGTGTTGCATAGAGTACTCTAAACCCTAAACATAGGAGTATAAGGTATTTAAGGATGATTTTTGTGTAAGAGATTAAATCATCACTTACAGTTTTCCTAAGGTATTCAACAATTAGGCAACATGCCCAAAGATAGACTATTTCAAGCTGTCTGTATCAGATCAGGCCAGGCCAAGTCATTTGAGCAAGGGAGTCCCCATAAACCAAGCTAGTGGCGCGGAGGAAAATTTTTCCAGCCCCCAAGCTCTGACCCTTTCTAGACACCATCACTTCAACTTATTTCTCTAGTAGCTTCTCAATAGACAATTCACCCAAAGTTGACAGATTTTATTTCTAATTATGAATTTATAACTCTAGGTCAACTCTAAGGTGAAAACTTTCTAAAGAAGTTATATGAGGAGAGAGGTTCTATCTAGGAGAGAATTTGAATTAGTCAAAAATATGACTACCTTGATGCTCTGGTACCATGCTGTAAAGACCAAGTCTCTTCTATTAAACATGATATACAAATACATCAATTGTGTGGCAGCGGAAGAAATAAAACTTGACTTTATTCAAAATGTATAAAGAGTACATTATAAAAATTTCCCAAATGGGAGTACAACTTTATACAAGCATAGGATCTAGGTAGAGGAAGACTTAAACTAATACAACTTGTCTCCACAAACAACAATAACAAAAGTTTAGGCAACTAGTTCAAGCTAAATAGATGTGCATGATCTCCTTGGCCTTAGACAAGCTCACTAAGTTTCCATTGCACACTCTGATCCTAGCCTGAATGGTTGGGGTCATCCAGCAAGAGAGAGAAAAGTATGTGTCAAACAAAAGGAATATGACAAGTAATAGACAACAATATTGCATAATAAAAGATTCTCTATCCTACAAGAATTTTAAGAGAATGAGACAAATATTCAAATAAGAATTAGAGAACTACCATAATCAATCACCACAATAATAATCATGTAGAATAAATGATATTAAGACACAAAATCATCTCAATGTAGGGTGAGGCACCTACCGGACCTCACCAGTGGCAGGGGGACTAAAACCCCAGTGCCTATATAAAGTGGCAGGGGGACTAAAACCCTAGTGCCTAATATAAAATGGCAGGGGGACTAAAACCCCAGTGCCCTGTGGGTGGTTTGTACTCATGTACACTACATTGTCATTTGGCCTAAAATACATCATGCTTAATAGTTCACTTGGTAGTAGTGAGAAGTATGACAAGATTTACAACATGGCATTGGGAGTAAAACCCAAGAAACAATCTCAATAAATAGGCCATCATAGGCAACAACATTATCCAAGTATTTCAATAGAGGAGCCAATGTAGACAATCACAAGATCCATATAATTCAATTAGATGAGCCATAATGGCAACAAAAGCATCAAATAAGTAAAGAGCCAAATAAAGGTATTTAGGAGGATATCAAGGCTGAACATTAGTAAGGTAGGGTGAGATAAAAACCCAACTAAAGGATGGATTAATTGCTCATACACATTCATCATTCATACATAAATAAAATTTAGATATATAAATATGTATCACATATAAAAATAGGCTTCACATACAAATAGGGTCCACATACATAAATATGATTCACATACATAAATAGGTTTTCACATACATAGGGGTCACATACCTTATCTTGATCCATTACTTCCACCAATCATATTGTTTCACTTCCATTTTTCCTTAGTTATAAACATCACACATGTATTAGTATTTATAAGGCTTAAAGCATAGGAAAAACCCTAATTTTGGAAATTATATTAAAAACCACGATTTAAGGTTTAAAACCTAGTCCAATAGATTAGTCATATTCTCCTGAATAATAAAACATATTTTATTACCCAATTTGGAGTTAAAATAGATTAATTACACATTTTAGATCATTTAATATAATCAAATAGGTATCCAAAGAAAACTTCGAAATAGGAATCATAATTGGGACTCAAGAACAATAAAATCAGACTCCACATGAAAAATCCTTTCCAACGACTATTTATTTGCATTATTCTGACCATGGATCGATTTACTATGAATTAAGTAAAATCAGCCAATCAGAATGCAAGAAAACCATAGCGTGACAGTAATTTAAATGAAAATACAATTCAATGTAAATAGTAGGTGAAATGACCAAAATGCCCATGCGTTTAAAATGAAATCAATTAAAATGACGGGGTCACCAATGTCATATGTTCATTTCAATCGTTACAACGAGAAAACAAAACCAAACGTGAATAGTCTGTATTGCCCATGGGGATTAAATCCTCTGATTGCAAGGGGATGGGCACTCTGGTCATTGCCAGACCAGGTATGCTCCATCCCTCATCCATGGTGACCCGCTGCTGCTGGAGTTCGACTCCACAACCCAGATTGTGGAGCACTGGCTGCTGATACAAACCAAGGATATCACTGACGTCCCCATCGCTCGACGATCTCATCGAGCCCGGGTTTGGGTCTCGCAGTGCTCAGGAGCTCCGGGAGGGCTCCGTCATGGGTCGGGAATAGAGGAACAAGAAATGGGGAACAAATCACTAAAAATGCAAAGAAACAAGAAACTAAGGTCCGGATCACCTTTGCGGGGCCAAGGCGAGTTGAAAGAGTGCATTTCCGCAGGTAGACGAGCACCAGGGCGAGGAAAAGCATGGTGCCACCGGCGGCCAAAACCGATCTATAGGACCCGGTGATTGAGTGCATTACGAGACTAGGTAACAAAGCGAAATGAAAGAGGAAGCATCGAGGATGCTTACCTAGCAACCAATCGAACGGAGGTGGCTTCTTGAGACAAGGTGAGGTCGCCATCATCGGGGAAGAAGACCGAGCATGTTGGGGTCTTTGGGGGAAAACGAGGAGAAATTGGACATGGAGGAGGAAGGCTCGAGGCCTAAGGGTTCTCGACGACACCATTTATAGGTGGGAGGGAGGCCCTTGGCCTTACTGTGCCTTACGGCGGAGAAGGGGGAGAGAAACCGAGAAAGGCGTTTTGTCTACAGTGAATGGGGAGCCATGATCTAGGGCTCGTTGGAATGAGCATTGAGAGACAAAACTGACGCAAGTAAAATTGTGTGAAACGGAGAAGGGGGGGGGGAGAGAATGATAGTAGGGAGTTGGGGCGCCACATCTGTTCAGTGGGCAGGAGGAAGGTGATGACCTCTCTGACATTAGATCAGAGAGAGATTAAATGATGACCGTCAGATGAGTGGCTAAAGGGGTGCGTGACAAGACTCTAAATCAAATAATCGACAGACTATAGGCATTACAAATATTTAAATGATGTCGATTTAATATCTAAGGTTACACTATATTAGAAACTTGTAAAAATGATTTGAGGGGTCAAGACAACTCCAAAAGGCACCAAATTTTGTCCACATGCACAAATTAAAGTGTAGAATCATTCTATGCAATTATATTATCATTTCACCCATCATTTGACCCTAAATTAATACATTTCTCATTAAAGTGTATTTTAATATATTAAAATGAATGAATTATATGAAAAGGCTTCTTTTAATGGATTATATGAGTGAAATTCGAGATATTATATACATATCAATATTAGGGGTCATATCTCATCATAATATCCTCTCATTAATGCATTAAGGTCCATATGGAGGAGAGAGAAAGAAAAAGGTTAATTACTCTCATATATTAACTCAAATACACATTATTACTAATATATTTATCCAAAAAGCTCCAAATTAACATTATCTACTTATATTCTCTCATAAAACTCCATTTTGCATTATTCGTCTGTAATTATTACATTAAGTGGGTTATTTGTGCAAACACCCCTTTATTATCATAATTGGGGCAAAAATGGAATTTCACCATCATTTATGCTCAAATTGCACATAGAGTCCAAAAATGATTCAAAAGTATGGGAAATTTATGAAAAAGGTCCAAATGGACTAGAAGGCCAAGAAAAGGTCAAAAGTTGGTAAATTTCATGGAAGACCCTGGATTTCAGTATGTTACAGAAAGAGATGCACGAAATGAACCTGCAGATGTAGTCAATTGGCACCGAGACGACACTGAGAGGGAGCAGCGACTTCCACAAACCCTAGCCCAAAAATCAACTAATGACAGTGACTCACACGACGGGCACCAGAATTGAGTGGATAGGATGACTAAGCAAAGAAAAACGAAGCACACGATAGTCTTATATATAGGTATGGAAAAGCATCTCAGGTTTTCCCAAGGTGACCGAGCTACCTTGGAGCCCAAGTTTAGGCATTTCCATAAAACTCAACAAAACTGGATAAATAAGGGATCAACTTATGCGGAATTCAAGCATGAAGTCATTTACGAAGAAATCATCAAAAAATATTAATAAACGAGGGAGATATCCTCATCCGAAAAAACCACAGAAAACAACATGTACTCCTACTCTAATCGGAGCTAGGATACAATCCTAGAACCATTGGATCCAAAATCCACGGTCCAGATCGGGCGCGCTTAAATTAAAAGTGACAGGGAAAATCGATCAAATGAATAAAGTAACAATTGCATTTAATGTCCCTTTTTCTCTCTCTTCAAAAAAGGGTTCAAACATTATCCAAATTAAGCCAAATTTTGCTCATACGTTAAATTAAACATGTAGATTCCGAATATCTAATTAGATTTCACTTTTGGCAACTTTAGATATGTTATTTAATTTATTCTTTGTTTCTCTTTCTAGATGCATTAATGATTCATGGATTAACCAAATTGGGTGAAACTTCATCCACAAGTTAACTTAAGTGTGTTGAATACAAATTTGCCTTTTTTCTAACTTTTGGTGTCATGAATTATATTTATTTATTAATTACACCTTTTAGGCATTTTCTCTCTCTTATATATACCTATTAATCAAACATTATCCAAATTAGTTGCAAATTTGCCCAAAGGCTTATTTTTATGTTTAGATTATGAATTTGGAGTTAGTTTTCCAATTTGAGGGCATTAACTATTTTATTTCACTTTATTGGCCTAATTCCTATCTTCTTTTGATAAGAATATTAATATGCATTTATCTTCCAAAGATGATAATTGGCTCTTAAGTTACTTTTAAGCCAAGAAAATAAAATTAAGTATCAAATTATCCTTGTAGATTTCTGTTTATGATTTTTGGAACAATATATTCCTCATTATCAACTTTTATTCATTAAATTTCATATTATATCCTATTATTGCATTTATCATCTCCTTTATATATAATTTGAGTTTTTTATTCTTTTTCCTATTCTAAAAAGTACTAGAAAGTTCTAGGATGAAATATCTTATTATTTTTATTACTTAGTGACAATTTACACTTCAGACCCATTAAATAAAACCAAACTGGTGTATATGTGCATATAACCCTATATTAAGAATATATGGGAACTATTTATCCAATTATGTTCTTTAATTTATTTTTATCATACAAAAAAATCATTATTAAGCACAAAGTATTTTGTATTCCTTTAATTATATGTATTAGCTTATCCTTGTTTGGCTTAAGTCAAAAGGGTAAAACTATTAGGGTAGGATTCTATTTCTGGTATGTTACACAAGCAGTGGTCAGCTGGACTTTGAGTGGTATATATCAAACTCCCCAGGGCTTAATAAAAGATGTAATCCAGACATGTAGTATATTTATTTAGGGTTAACCACAATTAACATTTGATGTTAAACATTTCCTTGTTTCTTATACTACAAGTTGTTATATAATGTAGTAGGATAAGTCAACTGCTTACTAAATGATAGTTCTATCTATTCCTTCATATATCTTATTATTTATACCTATTTCTCTGCCTACCTATTTAACTTGCCTAATCATGTTAATCGACTTAATTTGTTAGTAATAATATTACATGTTATAATCAATAACCATTGTTGAGAGTTATATACCTCTCTTAGACATTGATCTCACCTCGTGGGTCACCACATCTTTTTAGGTGGTTGTCAGTGACATCATCTGGATTGTGGTAGTGAGGAAGAGCAGTCTGAAGAGTAGTAGGAGCAGAAGGTTGTCTAGTAGTTAGTGGTGTCCTAGAGTCGTCCTTGTACTCTCAAGTCCAGGCATGGGATGTTTTGTAGATGATATGTATATCAACTCGAGCTTTTGGCAATGTGCTGATATTTGTATATGGAATGTATATGTGGAACACATCTTTTGTATATAGTTTGGGACTGAGCCCACTGGACATACATATAAATACCTAAGATGGTATGTGCTTATATGCATGTTGTTGGACTGATATGTAAATGATTCTGGACACGATAGTAATGTTTAATCAATTTTAATTTACCTCTTTTTTGTATATATGGTTAATTATTGATCGATCGTGTGTTTCATTTTGAGTATTCTCATCCAGTGTGATGATGTGTCATAGAGGCCAAGTATTTTGCTACATGAAATGAAACAATGGAAGATGTCTGGATCAAGAAGTTCATTAGTGAACTTGGGATGGTTCCAAGCATTTGTGATGAAATTGAGGTATATTGTGACAATAATGGAACTATTGCACAAGCTAAGAAACCTAAATCGCATCCGTGTTTCAAGTATATACAAAGGTGGTTCCATATCATACAAGAAATTGTATAGCAAGGAGATGTGAAGATTTGCATAGTAGCAACTGAGAACAATGTTGTTGACCCCTTGACAAAAGCACTTTTGCAACAGAAGCATGAAGGTCATGTTAGATCACTCGGGATTAAGTTCATGGGTGATTGGCTCTAAGTGGCAAATGGGAGTTTGTTGGTATGTATGCCTAGAGAACCAATCATCTGATGATTGTAGTGGCATATCTTGTAAACGATTTAATTAATAATAGAGGCAATCTTCCAATTTGTTATGTGCTATTCAGTTATGAGATAATGATTTAACATAATAAATGCCTAAAGATTGATATTACTCAATGATGTATGTCTTTGGGTTGAGACCTGAATAATGAGATCATATGGCTGGTAAGAGTATATGCATTCTTGTTATGTTCCTAGTAGGTCAATTATTATGGAAGGCTAATAGACAAAAATAACACATAAGACTAGAATGTGTGTTGGTTGATGACATAATCTCATAAGTTGAGATATGTGATATCAAACCAAACACATAGATACTTATTATATAATACTGTATCAGACAGACCCACCTTGAGAGTGATGCATGGAAACCATGATTGGTAGTCAGATTCATCTGTCATAGTGGTGGCGGTGATTGTGGTTCTTAGACCTAAAATCACTACACTCATCACATGTCATTCGATGTTCTTTGACATCATACATGGTGACCTGGAATAAGGATTACCATAAAGATGGTGCTCAGGTGCATTGTGACACATGGGGTTGACCATGAGTGATGTAGATGGGATTTGTCCCTCCTACAGGAGTATGATATCCTAGCTACTTGATAAGCAAAATTGAGAAATGTCTGGCCATGTTCATGTGAGTCAATATGTGATATTGATCTTACATATATCTCAGTCAGTCTGCTCTAGTTCAAGGACCATGGATTGAATGTTGAATAGGATGATGATTCCATGCCTCAAGTTCAATATGGACATCAAAGATAAAAGAAATATACAATCATTGTAACACCAATCATAGATTTTAGGTTGAAGTTGTTCTCCAACTTTCCAATTACTTGGGTAACAATGATGTCTTTCTAGATACACTCATTACTTGTGATGTCATAAATCAATTATGGACATTCACTACCAACGTAACTTGGAATCTATAGGGCCACACACATTGGTTACACTAGGAATAGGAGTTTATTCATGAATGTAGTTTAAACTTGATTACTAATGTGTAGGTATTCAATTTAGTTTAAACTTTATTCATGAAAGTTGATTGATTGAACTGTGAACCGAACGGTTCAAGTGTTGAACCAATCGGCTCAAGTGTCAGGTCAATCGAACCAAAATTGGCAATCAGATGCATTAGACGACCAATTTAGTAAGTGAACCAATCGGCTCAGGTCCATGAACTGACCGGTTTAGGTTGTGAATTGATCGTTTGGTTGATCAATTCAATGGTATCAAGGATTGATGTTGGCATCATGTTGTACATTAATCTATTATTAATTGTCAATACAATTATGATTGGGAAACAAGTGAAATGACTAGTTCAAGGGTTGAACTGATTAGATCACATGTGAATTGACCTATTTAGTAGTAAATAAATCTGTTTAATAGTGAACTGATAGGTTCAATAGTCATAGGTTCTGAAAAATTCATGAAATGTTGTCTCTTCAATTCCCGCTCAAACTGGAAGCAATGACTCGAACCCTCCTATAAATAGAGGGGTATTGGGGGCCTTCCAGAGATATAACAATAATATATGATAATTGTTGTCCTCTCTAGTTGTGGTAACCATAGTGCCTGAGCAAGTCCTACCCGTCAAAGGGAGGGATAGCAAGGAAGAGAAAATTAGGAGAGCAAGTTGACGCTAGCATGCAGACTAGGAGAGACAACTCCTTCATGTCTATACATCTAGAAGGACAGGAGTTCCCGATGGTCTGTGTGGACTACTATAGGGTGAGGAGATTATTGTCTACCGCTAGGAGGACAAAGTCAACTGTTGTCGATGGTAATCAACCAGGAGTCCTCTACTAACACTGTCCAGGTGCAACTTGAAGAAATTTGAACACTACTACAAGGGATTGTCATTGGACTTACTCCAGGACCAGGTATAAACCTTGAATCCCTCCTTCCCATTACATAATTGTTGACATGATCTATTGTTCTGTGGGGAATATGGCAAATAAATTTTTTTTGTTGGCTTATCTGATGCCATATTTCCTAACAAAAATGATGGTTACAATAGGATGAAATCAAGTCCATGATGAAAAAATACAATAAAGAATGACACAAATATGAAAATTGTAGTCTCAGATACAATTTCCCTATGTAATACATGACAAGCTCACAAAATACAAGTACACAAACACCCTAATGCCTAATAAATAGTCATCTTTACCTAGGTCATAGTCCTCATCATGGACTAGCTCCTATCTCGAGGTATTTGTAGGTGCATCATTAGCATCCATAGTCTCAATCAACCCATCCTCACCATTCTCACAATCCTCATTATGATATTCTTCATCACTTTACTCAACCATGTCAATATCCTCTAGAGGAGCAAAAGGTTGTGTATAAGGCCATATGGCACTCATTTGAGACTATGTCACAAGTCCAATGGATACTAGATCATGTGCCTATAGAAATATATGCACAACACACCAGTCAAAATCAGGAAGAGTAGTAGAGGTCGGGCTAGGTGGAAGAGCAAGAAGCTGAGTCAAGTAGGGATATGGGTAGGAAGACACGGGTGATGATCCAACAACAACATGTGTAGAATGGGCAGTAGAAGGAGCATACTGAGCTATAGGGTAGAACTAATCATATGCATATGTGGCATAGCCAGTAGCTGAGAAAGAAAGTTGGTAAGGTGGATAAAGAGAATGGCATGATAAGTTCATGTTCAACATGATTTGGACTAGATCCTGGTGAAGGTGGTCTTGGACCTGCAAGTTGTAAGCACTCTGATACATCATGTATCCCATGACAGACTCATTGCACACAAACAAAGAATCCATACTGGGTATAGGTGGTGCATGTGGGGTCTGGTTTAGTTGAGCTAACTGGATGGAAGAGGAACTAGGGGTGTTAGAGAAGCTGGAGTTTTGAAATGACTTCTTAATTAAGGTTTCACTTACTAAAAAATCTATCTGACTTGCATGATATTTGAAATTAGTTAGGAGATATGTTCCACTAAGGTAGCAAAAAAGATCACATATAAGATTTGTATATGGAGGATGGGTTTCCCTAGTTTTATACTCAAAGTTAAAGTAGGTCATCTGGTGAAGAACGCAACAAGTCCACTTGATTGTGATCCCCTTCAGAAGTATTACAAGATCATTGTAGTGTTCTCAACAATGACAGTTTTATTCTTGTTTGATGGGCATTCCAATTAACTATCGATGTGATGAGTCATGTCCTGGTGTCTAAGGAAATGAAGGGAGGATAGCTTTCTTCCTATATGGATGGTCAATTTTCTTAAGTAACTCGTATATCTAGGGAAGGATAAGATTAGGCTTAAATCTTTTGTAGAAGGTTTTGGTATAAAGAACATCATGGTGTTGAGGGTAGGTGTACTAGTGTCCTGGTGTACTTCAGAAGCCAATGAGTTTTGAAATTGATAGTCATTAAAGGAATCCTCAGAAATTTGGAAATAGGTTCCAGCTATAATGGACAAGAAAACAACCTTGGTCTTAGGATGTGAAATTGAGGTGTTGTGATTACATGTCAAATTGGAACAAAATTCATTGACCGCCTTCTTGCAGTAGTAATCATTGAAGTAAGAGAGGAGTTAAATACACACAGTGCCAAGATATTGTTCTAAGAAAACGTCCTTCACCTTTACGTTTCCTATACAAGCATCTATGTAGGCACAAAAAGTAAAAGGAAATCAGGAAGAAGCTAATTAGACCAATTTACTTCTGAGTACTAATGAAAGTAGATTCATCATCGATGAGTGCCCTAGTGGATGGATCCATAGTAGGAGCATCCAAAGAACCAAATATGGTGCTTCTTTTGTTCCTATCGGAAGTCATCATGGTCAAGAAGGACAAAATAGGAGAGAAAAACATACCTAAAAGAGACTAGGGTTGAAGTTTCAGATCGATTGGAGGGTCTAGAGTCTAGGTTTAGGATAGAGAAGGGTTGAGGGCATGAGGAAGAACAAGAAGAGGGCAGTCAGTTGAGTTTCTGTAGTTGAGAGGGAGAAAACTAGGCCTACTAGGACCTTTTATCAATCGCGACATAGTATTGTCGACTAAGTTTGCGACTTAGGTAACTTGAATGACTGTAGTAATTGTTCTATCATTGGTCTAACCTATTAGTCAAGTTCCCTCATGACAAACTTTGCCAACAACATTTGTTATCTCAAACCCAAAAAACCACCCATAAGACCCTTGAGACCTATGTAAATGTATCAAATGAGCCTAGTAAGTATGTAAAATATGTGCATGACCATTTTTCTCATCATGGGACACTAGTTATCTTTAAAAGAGAGACAGAGAACTCATCTGTGTTTAGGTCCAAAACATGTGAAAAAAAACATATCAGTCTTGGAAATTTCAAGAAAAACAAGAGAATTTGATAGACAATATAGAATATGATAGAGGCATGTGTGAACAATCTATATAGATGACATAGAATCATCATCAATAATAGTTAGAAGCAATTTATTTCTAATAAAATTGAAATTTCTCTCTAGCTAGAGGTTTGGTGAAAATATCTACAAGGTGGTTTTTTCATATGTAATATAAATATCCTTCCTAGAAATGTGGTCATGGATGAAATGATGGTGGACCTCTATATGGTTAGCTCTACAATGCAATATAGGATTGTAATACAAGTTCATTGTACTAATATTTAGGGATTGCAATGGTGTTGAGGAAAAATGACATTTATGTATAACCATACCACAGTATACATTACATAACTACACCAAGTGGTTATGTTGTAAGTTTGGGTTTAAATATTTAATAACTCGGTGATGTGGTGTGGTTATGGTTCTAGAGAAAAAACATGGATAAAAATTGCATAACAAATTATTTATTTTTAAATATAAAAATATGGTAAAATATTACCTTAATCACATTATTTATTTTTGTTCTCAATAGACTACCATATCTCTATTTTAAAATGGAATATCATGTATAGAGAAGTAGGAACTTCCACTTCTTGCAATTGCAACACACATGAATGTCCTCTTTGTACAATTAATAAGCACACATATTCCCTTTCATGTGAAAATATAACCAAATATATTGAGTTGCATTATGCAAATCTTTAATAGAAACATGTAAGAATTTGAAAAGAGGAGATATATAATGTAGATGTGAATTGTTATTACTATAAGTGAATTATTATATTTTGATTGAGAGATGTAGTTAGTAGTGGACACAAAGTCAAGTTTCGATAAATAAATATAAGTAAAAAGAATATGGGAACACATAACATGGAGAGAGAGAGTCAAGTAGAGATAATTGCATCCATTATTAGTAACCACATTTTCCCATAATTAATTCAACTATTTTCTATCCTCATATACCAATAATTTTGACACCCCCCTATCTCTTAGAAAATAAATCATTACATTTAATTGTAAATATTTTTACTATTATTTCGTTACAAATAAATTTATAGAGGAAAAAGATATCTTACATAATTGAAAATGAAGAGGAAAACTTAAAAGGGGAGAGGGACTTTAGTATCCATTTAAAATAGAATAATATTGTTTGTAAAAAGAAAGAATGTATATTAGTAGAGGAGACTTCATGATCCATTTTAGAAGTTGGATGGTGTCTGAATTTTGAATGTGAAAGTATATATGTAGTTGTAAAAAATTAAATTTGTGTTTACTGGCTTTCAGAAAAAAGTTAAAATGTTTGTTTACATGAAAACAAAAGTTGGTATTTTTTGATGACGTGGGATCACCCCCAAAGATGGGCCACAATTGTGACCCCCCGCCTGACAGTGTAAACTCCCAAATTCTCCCAACTACCTGCACATAAGGGGCCACAAGGTAAGCTCACACAGAGGTTGAGCTATGTGATTGGGCCAAGGATCGATGAAATTGCACAACAGGATATTCGAACTCAGACCCCTACTTTGGGAAAAGTTGATATTTCATGTTATATAATATGAATAGAACATTGTGGCTTCATATTTCCTATTAATTTCCAATTATTGTGTTCAAGTTCTTCTTAATTCTTTTTTTATAATGCTACTAAGAGTAATAAACAATCTATGTACATTTTGATTTGGTGCGGTGTAGTTAGCCATGGTTTTCTGGTGGTGCAAATATGATTTCTCATTAAAATCTGCAACGAATATGGATTGGATATGGGGTTTCATTTTCTATTGTGATGTGGTTATAGTTTTGATATGAACTGCACCATATCTGCCCCACTTCCATCCCTACTAGCATTGTCACAATGGATAGGAGAAACATCATAGAAAACATTAAATTCTTGGAGCATTTACTTAATCCAAAGCACTTGGGCACATCAACTACTAACGTCTATATATTTAGCCTTGATCATTGATAGAGCCATTTTGTTTTAATTCTTAGGTAACAAAGAAGCAAAAGAAGGTCCTAGGTGGAAGCAAGTGCTACTTGTTCACTTTCTATCAACGAAGCACCCATCTGCATCGTTGTAGGGAAAAGAGTAAAGTCCCTTGCTTAAGATAACACAGTCCAAAATGTTAGGTATCTCAAAATCCTCTTAACCGCTACAACATGATATTTTCTAGGCCTTAATGAAATCTAGCACAGAAATGAACACTAAACATGATATCCCATCTAGAGGTAGTTAAATATTATAATCTATTGTTAGCTTAAAATGGGAAATTTTCAATATTTATAAACTCGAGCACTACCCTACAAGTATATGGGTGCATGTAGCAATGAGATCATCTAAGGGAGCAAGGCACTATTAGGCGCAAGTGTGTTATGGTTCAACAATCTAGATCGGTTTGCAATGGTTGAATTTGATTATGATCTACTAACTTGCAATAAAAGGAACAAGAACTAAACTCAGAGGGTTAAGAACAGATTTTAGAAGAACTTGGTCATAAGATTTTACTTCCACACTATTACTCACATGTAACTATGAAATTAACATGTTAATTAACTTACAAGGAGGTAGTCGTAATCATACACCTCCCAGTGACATAAAATGGTTCTCATCTTTGCATAGAAATCCCGTTCTTATGTTCAGATTTGAACTGCAACTTTAGATCCTCAATGTACCCCAACCACACCTGTGGTGAAGAGTTATTTTCCAAGAGAACTACTCCATACTCCCATATGCATTCTCCTAGATAGCATAAAGAACATTAAAACACGTAAGTTTGATGGCCAGGAAAACATACAAGCAAATAACATTGTAGAAACTCTTGGAGAAGCAAACTAACTAAAACTAGATTAGAACTATGAGTTTATATGAGTAACAGAATGAGAGCCACTCTCCAATGCGCAAGAAGAAAGGTTCTACTTGCACATAGTGAAGAAACACGAGTACAAGGTATAAATTTTAAAGTTTGCCATGATTAGAGAGTGGAAAAGTAAAGGAAACCAAAGAGTGAAGTGAAATGCGGTAAATATCATGCTTGAGGAAATTATACCCTTATAGATTCTTATACTTGGATTGCTTTTCCTCCCGACAAGTTTGGACTGAGTAGAGAAGCTTTGTTGCACTCTTTGGAGAAGAAATGGTGAAGAATGGAGGCTCTTTTCTAAGAAATCTCTTTTTCCTCCCTAGAATCGCCCTCCTTTTGCTTTGTATTATTCTCTGGTCATAGTGTGTTTCAAATGATAAGAGATAACCACCCCATCCAACTATTTTTATATCTGAAAGGTGGGACGGTTGCCTTTTTAAAACTGCAGAATCAGTTGGGAACATGTCGTGTCTGGAAAGGCACACAGGGTGTCAGCACGTGTAATTGCTAACTAGAACTACTCTCGCAAAAATTACATGTCGTGTCATTGAAAGACACTCTGTGTTGCTTCTACTTGAAGTCAACATGCGCACTTAACGCACGTCGTGCGGTATTTAGCACACACTGTGTATCTGTGAAGCAGGGTTCCTGAAGTCGTGAGATATGTCATGTGTATTTAACACATGTCGTGTTGTCTTAAAACAACAACTTTGTTGGGTTGTTAAAACTGTAAACACACTGTGTTTACTAATCTTTGCTTTGTCGTTGAGAAATGCCCTTTCTGGAATGATACACACTATGTGTAAAATAACACACATCATGTCTTACTCTAAAACTTCAAGAACTCCTCTAGATCGATTGCAAATCATCGAGCAATCCAAGTAAAGTCGGATTCAGGTTGGATTAACCCCATTTCATCATCTTTACCATGTGCCTAGAAGAAAACATGCAATAAGTAAAATAACTAAAAAGATGGCAATTCGAGTATTATTAGAGGCCAGATGAAGAGCAAAATGGACTGAATTTGTGCACAAAAGTGAGCAACAAGTATATATAAAATGTGCACATCTATTTCTTGTCCTCAAGCAGAAAGAGCATAGGAACACAAATGAAGGAATTGTCGAGCTCATACATTAGATCAAATGAAATGAAAGATGTATATGAGACCAAACCAATCGTAATCACAATGTTTTATACTCATAACCATGGTTTAACTTAAACATCCAAGAAAGAAAATTTTAGTTCAGTAGGGGTGATAACAATTTGAATGAATCAACCAACTAAACAGCACTAAGTAAAATTTAGATGACCAAACCAAGCAAGTAGTGAATATGCAACCCAAGCTCTCAATTATTAAGGATAAAAATGATGGAATCACAGTTGATATTAACAATTTTAGTTGTGCTCTCCATATTTCCCAAAAAGGATATGACAATGGATTATGAGTTCCAGCACTCAACAACTAGCTTGTGCACACGTGCAATGTTGGTTGGGGTACTTTACCCTCTTTTAAGACATACCACCTAACCATCAAGGCCAGATCGAACTTATACTAGGCTAGTATGGTATGTGGGTGGTTTATCCATCTTTTCATGGGGTATGAAAGTGAAGTAAGCCAAAAGAAATTTTAAAATGACCACGAGGCCTTAAACTTGATTTATCCTAAAACATAAGAGAGTTAACTAAATTGCAACATTAGCTGGATTCCATTCATTTATCTTGAAAAAAATTTAGTTGAAAGAGTGTTTGAAACATACTAAGATCTTAGCAAAGGCATCCTATGTTCTAAATGATGTTGTAAAGTTGATTTACTAACAAAAATTGAAACCATTTCATGTTTTAAGCAATAAAATATGTGAAAGATGAATGTTCTAGCTAAAATCATAATAAAAAATTAGACATATGTTGGTGGCCATGAAGTTTCATTTGATTAATTTATGTCTATAACAACTTGTGCAAATGATACTTTTCAACAAAGAGAGGACAAATAGTTCAACAAAGAAGGGATTCAATCCACTTACATAAGATAAGACTCATATCATAATGGATTTGCCACAAGAGGAACATAACCTAAACACGAACTAATAAAAAGGTGATATAAGGGAAACTACAACTACATTATTGGATGGTCCCCTAAGCTTGAAATCAGTAGTGTCCTCACTACATCTATCAAACCCAAGTTGGGTAGCAACCGGGTACCTTCCATGAAGAAATCAAGATGAAGGACCAGTACCCACATAACTAGCCAGGAAATGCTAGTTGAGAAAATGATCATCAGTGGGGATGTCTGTAAGAGTCAGTTGTGGATGAGGTGGAGGCAGTGGTGTAGGCATGACATAGTGGACCTAGGAAATGTGCCACATCTCCATCTTCTAAATCATCCCATGCATGACAGAGTGTTGTTGTCTCATCAAATCTAGACCACTATCTTGTTGACTAAATCTCTACTGGACATAGCCATATATGTGGCACACATTAGAAATTTCCCAACTGTACTCTGTCTGCTTACCCATGGAAGGAGGCAGTGGTGCGGAAGCAGCTGCAGTGGATGCATCATCACCCTGACCAAAACCATAGATTCAAACTTCTAGCTGTCCTTGTTTGTCAAAATTATGATATCTAAGTTAGGAAATTCAATGAATCTGTGATTATTAAAGAACTTTTTGAACTTGGAATCATCATTCTGAACCCAAACAAGTAAACCAGAACCAACAAGAAACTCTATATCAACTAAGTTTTTCCATGTGCAACCTCTAGACCTATGAAATCAACACCAACCTTGCAGGTGATGGGGTGATCAAACCACCAACCATGATGTCACTTGACGATTTCTTTTATGTCAAAGAACCTCATGAGAATGAAATACCATGCATTGATTTTGAAATTAATTATTCACCATTGCCAAAAGAAAGAAAAGGTCTATTTTTCCACATACTCCTTGGGTTTCTTTCTTGGTAAAAACCCATGTGCTAAAAAGGCGGTGAACATAAAGGAAGATGGGATTATGTATGCTGGATTCTTTGGCCTTCTTAGCTTCATGGATTTCCTCATCTATAATTTCACTCCAGAAGGCATCACTATTGAACTCTGATGGATAAGAACAAGCTCCCCCATAATGGCACTGAAATGCCTCACAAAACTATTTAAATGTTATCTTGTGCCCTTAGCCCAAGATACAAAACTAAATGATGGAAAAAAGCTCATGGTGCTTTTTGGGGTTAGATTCAACCTTCAACTTAGTGAAAAATTCATAGGTGAGTCTAGGGTAGGTATTGCTCCCCATGTAGTAGGTATACTTTAGTCTGAGATCCTCTAGAAGACCTAAGACTTCATCTTTGAATCCCAACGCCTCCATGGTTTGCTCACAGGAGAACCGTGTAGGGAGAACCCAATGGGTTATCAGAATTTGGTAGGTGGCATCCACTACCTATGTCACTCAGAACTGGGTGGTATACACGTAGCTAGGAGTTGAGGAAGAGCTCTCCCCCAAATTGATATTTGGATGCTTGCTTGATCGGTGCCATTGGTGTTGTGATTGAGCTTCAGAGCACTGAGTCATGGTGTGTCTGTTGTAGCACACGGCGCGTCTACTGGGCAGGGGAAGGTGTTGATCTCAGAGATAAAGAATGGAAGGACACGTTGTGTTCTCATAAACACACGACATGTGTTGGCAGATGGGGCACTTCTAGAGGTTGAAGATGATGAGGATGTCACGATGTACTCGACATGTTGGTGGAGATCTCTACGTCGGCGATGGCCTAGATCGAGCAAAGGAAATAGATCCGGAGGTGGGAATTTCACTGTGGCAGCTTGGTTATGAGGTTTTTGTGGCTGGTGTTCATGGTGAAGAGATGGTGTTGGAGTATCTAGATGATGTTGCTTCTGCTTGCGGAGGCAACGATGGCACAGGATGAGCGTTGGGTGTTGGATCCGGATGTTGCAACTGCTATGTAGAAGATGGTAGAAGTAGTAGTGTGTGGAGAATGCAACAGTGATGGTGAAGTCGAGGAGGAGGTATCTCTCGCCATCAATGATGGATGAAGGAGAGGAGGGGGAAGATGTTGCAGTTGGAGAGAAAGGGACACAACTAGAACTGGGTCTTGCACACAGTGTGAGAAAATGCGGGTGGCGGCTAAAGATTAAGGCTAAAAACCTTATTTCTATTCCGCACACACGGCATGTGCCGTAAAGTACACAGTGTGTTCATGTGTACATTTTTGGTATTTCTTTTATGTTTTTCCAACGCCGATGGGGACACATCATGTCTGAATTAATGCACGTCGTGTCTGTCCCTGGTGAAAGTTTCTTCTTATAAGCATGTCGTGTTCGAAATCAAAACATGTCATGTATATTTCTAGTAAACCCCTTGAAATTTTCAAGGTTGATGACGACACATTGTGTCTAAATTAAAACGGTGATGTGTTTGATTCCAAAAGATAGTCAACATTTAAATGAAAAGGGAGATACACCGTATATGAATTTACACATGTCGTGCCATCTTTTGAGCAACTCTATCATTTTTCAAACTGACAAAGATACGTTGTGTCTGAATTTCCACATGTTGTGTTTGTTTCCAGCAACTTTTTCTAGAATGGCACACGTCATGTCTTACAATGGACACGTTGTGTTTTCTGGAGATTACTTGAGTTGATATTTTATGAGTGGAGACACTCTGTGTACTATGTTACACACGTCATGTCTTGTTGAGTATATGTATAACTTGATTTTCTTTTCTCATCACCTGCAATGACAATGATATATGTTCATAAGGGTCTCAATTATTACATTCATCCATGGAAAATTTATTTTAGAAAATGAAAAGTTCTTGAGTGATTGCAAGTAAAGAAATCTATCCTAAATGTGGGATCAAATCCCATAAGGTCCTTCATTTAGAGTCTAGAGTGAGACTGTAGACAACGGTATCAGGCATCTGAGAGGGAGCAAGAGGCTCCATGGTCTATCTTCTCTCCTTCAGTATATAGTTTGCATTGTTGGCCATTAACTTTGAATGAGGCATGTTTTCCTTACAGCTCCATAGTTTCATAGGGGTAAAACCTTGAATACTAAGAAGGGGCCATACCACTTAGAACTCAACTTGCATGGAAAGAATTTGAGCTTGGAGTTGGATAGCAGCACTAGATCTCCTTCTTTGAAGTCTTTGGTATGGATTCTTTTGTCTTGACATCTCTTTGTCTTCTCCTTATAGATCTTGGTATTTTCATATGCATCTAACCTCAACTCTTCAAGTTCTTAGAGTTGTATCAGTCTTCTTGATCTTGCTTTCTTTAGGTCGTAGTTGTGAAATTAAATAGCCCATGATGCTCTATGCTCAAGTTCCATAGGTAGATGACAAGAATTTTCATAGACCAACTTGAAAGGAGTTGTATCGATAGGTGTGTTGTAATCTATCCTATAAGCCCACAATGCATCATCTAACTTCAACACCCAGTCTATTCTTGAGTTAGAGATTGTCTGCTCTAATATTTCCTTCAATTGTCAATTTGAAATCTCAACTTGCCCTGAAGATTATGGATGGTATGGTGTAGAGAACTTATGCTTGACATCACACTTGCTCAGTAGATTGTTGAAGTTTCTCCCATTGAAATGAATTCCTCCATCTAAAATGATTTCTCTTGGAACTCCAAATATTGGAAAAATTATCTTATGAAATAGCTTCATCATTGATTTTGCATCTGGAGCTTGAGTGGGAATAGCCTGTACCCACTTTGATACATAATGACACACCACTAGGATGAACTTATAGCTGCATGAAGAGGGAAATGGGCCCATATAGTCTATGCCCCATATATCAAAAACTTTAACCTTAAGAATTAAATTTCACCGACATTCATCCTTCCTTGAAATATGACTGATCTTTGACACTTATCACAAGCTTTCACAAATGCATGCACATCATAGAATAGATGTGGCCAATAAAAACCTACTTGTAAAATCTTTGTAGAAGTCTTGTATCCTTCAAAGATTCATCCATAAGGAGAGGAATGGCATTCTAAAATCACAATAAGGGTCTCCTCATTGGGAATACATATCCTAATCATCCTATCAGCACATTACTTGAACAATAGGAGATCATCCCACAAGTAAAATTTTACATCATGAAGGAACTTCTTATTCTGTTGATAAGTGACATAAGGAGGAAGGAATTTGGTGGCTAAATAGTTTTTGAAGTCAGAAAACCATGGGGTAACAAGTGAGTTTACCGCGTACAACTTCTCAATGGGTAGATTGTCATCGATAGGAACCTTGCCTTTGACACTTGTGGAGAGGCGTGAAAGGTGATCAACTACATTGTTTTCTATCCCCATTTTTTCTTTGATTTCCAAATCAAGCTCCTATAACAGCAGTATCTAATAGATAATATAGGGTTTGGCATCCTTCTTTCTCATGAGATATCAAATTGTGGCATGGAATGTGTATACAATGACTTTAGACCCCACAAGATACTTTCAGAACTTATCAAAAGCATAGACTACAACAAGCATCTCCTTTCATGTAGTGGCATATTATTTGAACATCATTTAAGGCCTTGTTTACTTAATGGATAGCATGGAGCTTATTGTAACATCCTAGATTTTCTCTCTCCTCAAAATATACACACTTTGACTCTATGATCTATCTAATTATCACTTGCATATTTTGAAACCACTTCTTGCTCAATTGATGAGTGTTGATGGCCAAATTACAATTGTGAACTCGATTATGCAATGTTGAGTGCCTAATTGACTTTGAGGATGGTTTTGAACTTTTGAGACTACGAAACATTATGAAATTATCACAAACCTTGTCCAATAGATAGAGGATGAAATTTTGTGATCCAACAGTGAAGATTTCACCTAAATCGGAGTCTCGAGGAGAAAGTTATGGCTTCAACAATTTGTGCTCTTTTTCTAGATTTTCTTTCACCTTGTTTTAACCTTTGTTGGGCCTCGGCCCTTTGCTCTTTTTCTAAGCCAGACCACCCATGTGCCAATGAGGCCACTGGTCTTTTACTCCATGCACCAACCTCATTGATTAAAGGGCCTCGAGACCATCTGCACTCTTGCACCCAAAGTCAACAGCTATGGTGGCCGCCATACCCCTAGGCCGCCGCCCACGCACTCCCCTTTTACTAAAGTGGTGAGTTTTTCTTCACCAAAGTAATCGCTCATCCCCCACGACCCTGCCCTTACTCGTTTCCTAGAGTGATGGTCCAAGATAAAGGCATGGACAACCTCTCCCACCATGGTCGGCCACCATGGCCACAACCACAATGGTTGGGGGTCATCCACACTCCCTCGATCCCTTCTTTTAAGCCGAACGAATTTGCAAAACCTCACTTTTTGATTTTCCCCTATTTCCCCCCTTGTTTTCATGCCATAGCCCCCTCGCCTTGAGCTCTTCAAGGTCCAACCTGCTACAACTCTGGTGAGGAGTTGCTCCTGCTATAGCCATCCTCATAACACCTTGTTAGCCCTTTGAATCCGCAATGGTGGGGTGGCTCCAGATAGAAAAGTCATCAGAACACCTGGCCCATCTTCCTCCTTTACCCCTTTTCTCTGACGAGCTCCTTCTCCTTACACCGCCAAGCCTATTGGCTTGTGCAAGCGCGGGGAAGGGCGAAGTGGGCTGTAAAGAGGCGAGATCACCTCTCTACTAAAATTTAAAGGAAATACAAACATCCACAATTTTAACAAAAATTTAGACTTTGAGGATGATTGCATAATATTCCAAATAAATAAGCATGATTCCAGATACATAATAAAATGTCAATAGCAGCGGAAAGAAAGAAATAACAAGCCTTCTAATGGCTTTATTGTTTATTACATCATTGCTTTCTAAAAGAAAAGATAAGATAGAATAGAGGATCTAGCTATAGCAACCTAGCCATCCTTCTTGTCAAGCAAACGATCTCAGCAAAGGAATCTTTCTTCAAGCCCTTCCTTCACCTTGCACAGCTCCAACACCTGGGTGGTTGGGAAGGCACCCAGCAAGAGGGAAAACAAGAAAAGTATGTGTTACACTAATAATCTATCAAAGGCAAAGGAAAATGTAACAAGTAAACTAGACTTGATATTTGGTGTAAGAAGATATCAAAGAGTATGAGGTTTTCATAAGAGAACTTGCCATTAACAAAATAATTAGAGGTTTTAGCATGTTTATTAATATGTCTATCTAACTAAGTAGGGTTGAGGCACCTACCGGACCTCTAACCTTAGGTGAGGGAAGAATTATAAACATTTCCAAATCACCTACAAATTTTTAATGGGGAGAATAATAAACATTCCCCTAGGGCAATTTTATACATGCCCTCTATGGGTGGTTGTACATAAGTACCACTACTTAAAGATTAAATAGAACATTTAATTTCATGCTAACAAGAGATTTATGGAAAGAATAAGCAAAAGAATATATATCATGGCAGTGGGGTATGAATACCCAAACAAGAGAATACTACATCTACTTTTGAGGCAAATAAGACATTTAGGTTCCAAGAATTCAAGGGTTTAGATCAAGTTAAACCTCATAGAAGAAATTTAGGTATTGGATTAAATATTTCCCAACTGATAGGTAGATGCACAACAAAACTCATACTAAACACATACCTTGGCCACAGGTGTCCTAAGTTTCCCTTTTTCAACTCTTCACACGAACTATAAACCCAAACTTCCTATTACATCATTATATTCATATATTAGAATTTCATGTATTCATTTAAAAGGTTGAAAACCCTAATTCACTAACTTTTTGCACAAACTCTCAATTCAGACTTCAAAAACCTCATAACCATCTTAGTTAGGTTTTCCTGATCAAAATAACATATAATATTGTATATTTTGGAAATATGGATTCTTAGGGTTAATTTTAGGGATTTTTAAGTTAATTAAATCGATTTTAAAAACACATTTTTGCAAACCTCAAAATCAGATCTCAAAAATATTTTTGTTAAATAGATCTCGTTTTCCTGATTTCAAAACACTATTTATTTTCTATTTTTGACCATCGGAATAATTTATAAAAATTATTTTATCTCGACCAATGGCAGCTTGCCACGTAGGCAAGGCCAACCGCATCGAGCAGTCGCGAGCGACTGAGAGCGGTGACCCGCATCTCAGGGACTCCCGCAACCGGCCGAGCGATCCGGTCAAAACAAGCGGTAAAAGACGTAACTACCCCGATCAGAAAAAGAAAGAAAGAAGAAGCGAGAGGGGCAAAACGGTAAATCGCGCGTCATCTTCTTCCTCACCCAATCCACCTCGCGCGCGAGCAGCTTGCTCGGCCGATTTGGGCAAACTCGCGTTTCTTGACGAAAACTCGCGTTCAGGTAGTCGAAAGAAAGAGAAAGAAGAGACGAATTCAGTGGTACCTTTGATTCGAACCAAGGTTGACGGAGTAGAGAGGAAGAAGCGCCGCAAGCTTGGGACCTTCGGCTGCTCGTTGGGGGTCGAAACGTCCACGAAAACCCAAATTGAAGATATGATCGAGTTGCTAGGGCGTCGGCGGTCGCGAGGGTTGAGTTATTTATAGGCAAGGAACCCTAGACTAGGATGTGGGTAGGAGCAAGGGAAAGTGGCCGGCGGCTACTTTGGGCGTTTCCCAAATACGCGTTAAAGCTCGCAAATTTTGGGATAATCCTGTGTGAAATCTCGCAAGGAATCCAACAAAACAAAATTCGAGGAAAATCGTTGAGTAGATCTCAAGATATTGTGATTTTAAGAAAACGAAAAATCAAATATGTTGTCTAATCGGACTCAAGGTAGAAGATGACCGTGCGTCGTTGGATCGGTGGACGCGGGTCCACTAATGAACCTGGACCGTCCGATCTCGCGTTAGATCAGGGAAATATCCCTTAGCAAAAGTCGATTAAAACTATTAGATTTTAAATGTTTTTCTCTTTCTTCTTTTGGAGGCTCAAACGTTGTCCAAAAATTATGAAAATTTATATCCTGACTTATTTCGACGCGTAGAATCCAAATATGGAGTTAGTTTTTCATTTTGAGAAAGTTTGATAGGTGAAATAATTAATATGTCATTTTCTCTTTCCTCCTTCAAAAGAGGTGGTAACATTATCTAAAATTAATGTAACTTCACCCATAAGTCTCCTTAAAGGTTTGGAACACGATTTTGCAATTATCTTCACAAGTTGACATTATCTTTATATTTATTAAATTAAATAGAACATTCTACACACTTTCTCTCTCTCCTATTTTTCTCCTTATTCATATATTATCCAAATTAGTTGCAAATTTGCACAGAGGCTTATTTTTATGTTTAGAATACGAATTTGAAGTTATTTTCCTGATTTGAGAGCATTAAGTATTTTATTTCTTTTTATTGGCATATTTCCTATATTCTATTGATAATGTTATTAATATTTCCATTTTAAATGATACTTGACCCTTAAGTTACTTTTTGCTCAAGGAAACGAATTAAACAATCAAATTATCATGATGGTTTCAGATTATAATATTTATTGCAAAAATCTTTGTAATTATCTTCTTTACCCATAATTTCTCATATTACCATTAATTATTACATTTATCTTCTTCCTTTTACAAAATTCGGATTTTCTTCATATCTCTCATATTCTAGGAAACACTAGAAGATTCTAGGACGAATTATTTTACTCTTTTTATTACTTAATGTGAATTTGCATTTTAAACCCATTATCTAATTCTAACTGAGGCATTTGTGCATGCAACCTTAAAATAAGAATATATGGGAAACATTTAACCAATAACCATCTTAATTTCTTTTAAATCAAAACCAAGGACAAAAGGAAAGAAAATGAAGGACAAAACTTATAGAAAAGAGTACAAAGAGGTACATAGGAGATTTCAGTATGTTACAGCACTCCACCCCTTAAAAAGGATTTCGTCCCCGAAATCTCATACAAAGAGGGAAGGGTGAGTACGTAACATCTCATCTCTCAACTCCCAAGTGGTTTCTTCTAAACCATGGTATCTCCATAAAACCTTCACTAACTCTATCTCCTTATTCTTCAGCTGTTTTACTTGGGAGTCAAGGATCTTCACAGGTAGTTCTTCGTAAGTCAGATTCTCATTAATCTCCACAGGTTCAAAGGTGAGCACATGAGATGGATCCTTAACGTACTTCCTCAGCACAGAAACATGAAACACGTTGTGAATCTTGTCATAAGCCGGAGGCAAAGCTAGACGATAAGCACAATCCCCCACTTTATCTAAGATCTCAAATGGTCCAACATAGCAAGGACTCAACTTGCCTTTTACTTTAGATCTTGCAATAGAACGTATATGCTTGATCTTTAGAAAAACATAGTCCCCCACTAATAAGCTTACATCAGACCTCTTCTTATCAGCATACATCTTCTGTTTGTCTTGAGCATCTTTCATCTGTTTCTTTATCAACTGTATCTTCTGAAGCATCATCTGCATGTCATCAGTCTTCACTAGGGTACGTTCACCAACATCATCCCAGTGCAAAGGTGAACGACAAGGTCTACCATAGAGAGCTTCAAAAGGTGGCATACCAATACTGGCTTGGTAGCTATTGTTGTAAGCAAACTCTGCTAATGGTAGATATCGATCCCAGGCACCACCCCAATCCATCACACAAGCACGAAGCAAGTCCTCTAGAATCTGAACTGTTCTCTCAGACTGACCATCAGTTTGCGGGTGGTAAGCAGTGCTGAAACGCAGATCAGTACCCATCTCTTCCTGAATCTGGCCCCATAAACGAGAAGTAAATTTTGGGTCTCGATCAGAAACTATCACAGTAGGGACACCATGCAGACGAACTATCCACTCCACATACAACTGAGCCATCTCAACAACTTTATATGTGGTTTTGAAAGGCAAGAAATGAGCAGATTTTGTAAGCCAATCAATCACCACCCAAACAACATCATAACCTTTCTTGGACTTAGGGAAACCGGTAACAAAGTCCATTGTGATCTTCTCCCACTTCCATTCTGGAATCTCAAGAGGATGAAGAAGACCACCAGGTCGTTGATGTTCAATCTTGACTTGCTGACATGTCAAGCACTTTGCTACAAACAGAGCTATATCATTCTTCATGTTCTTCCACCAGAAACTTCACTGTAAGTCCTTGTACATCTTGGTTGTGCCAGGGTGAATAGTGTACATGGAACCATGAGCTTCACTCAGAACCTTCTGTCTCAGATCACCAACATCAGGTATCCACAACCTTTGTCTGAAGCGGATAGCACCATCCACTCCGACAGTGAAGTCAGATTGTGGTTTCTCAGATAAAGCCTTCAACTCTTCAAGATCGGAACTCTTCAACTGTACAGACACGACTTCTGAGATCCAGGTTGGTGTAACGGTCAAACTGGCCATATGAACACACAACTTATCTTCATCCACTGAATCGACAGGTTGAGGTTTCCAACTGGCCACATGTTCAAGGTTTTCCCACACAGAACATCTCAGAGCAGCACAAACATCATCCTTCTTGCAACTTAAAGCATCAGCTACGACATTTGCTTTACCAGGATGATAGGTGATGGTGAAATTGTAATCTTTAAGATATTCCATCCACCTACTTTGTCGCAAGTTCAGATCCTTCTGAGTCAATAGATATCTCAAACTCTTGTGATCAGAAAAGACTTCAAACTTTTCTCCATAGAGGTAGTGTCGCCAGATCTTCAAAGCATGAACTATGGCAACCAGCTCTAAATCATGTGTAGGCCAATTAGCTTCATTAGGTTTCAACTGTCGAGAAGCATAGGCGATCACCTTTCCGTCTTGCATCAGAACACACCCTAAGCCTTGTCGAGATGCATCAGTGTAGATGACATAGGGTATGCCCTCAACAAGAAAAGCAAGCACGGGAGCAGAAGTCAGACTCATCTTCAACTTCTGAAAACTGTCCTCACATTCAGGGGTCCATGAGAACTTGACTTCCTTCCGAGTCAGCTTGGTTAAAGGTAAAGCCAACTCAGAAAACCCTTTGATAAACTTCCGATAGTAACCAGCTAGACCAAGGAAACTACGGATTTCTGACGGGTTTCTCGGAGTATTCCACTTTGTCACAGCTTCTACCTTTGCAGGATCAACAGCTATATGGCCGACAGAAATTACGTGACCAAGAAACATCACTTCCTTTATCCAGAACTCACATTTTGAGAATTTTGCATACAATTGATTTTCTCGCAATGTGTTGAGTACAATCCGCAGATGCTCGCGATGTTGTTCCAACGTCTCGGAATAAACCAAGACGTCATCAATAAACACCACTACAAACTTGTCAAGGTATGGGCGGAATGCTCGGTTCATTAGGTCCATGAACGCAGCAGGGGCATTCGTCAAACCAAAAGGCATGACCATAAATTCATAATGCCCATAGCGAGTTCTGAACGCCGTCTTCGGAACATCATCATCCTTCACACGCATCTGGTAGTAGCCACTTCGTAGATCCATCTTGGAGAACACGGTGGCTGACTTCAGCTGATCGAATAGGTCGTCGATGCACGGCAACGGATAACGATTCTTCACTGTCACCTGGTTGAACATGCGGTAGTCCATACACATCCGCAAAGAGCCATCTTTCTTCTTCACGAACAAGACAGGTGCTCCCCAAGGGGAAACACTAGGGCGAATGAAACCCATGTCAAGAAGCTCTTCAAGCTGCTTCTTCGACTCCGCCAGCTCAGCAGGAGCCAAGCGGTAAGGTGGCTTCGATATCGGTGAAGTTCCAGGTATGAGCTCGATGGAGAATTCCACCTCGCGATTTGGTGGCAACCCGGGCAACTCCTCAGGAAAGACATCTGGGAAGTCCTTCACCACATCAACATGGTCTAGGGCAGGAGGTGTAGCATCGAGAACTATGGAGGCTAGGA
Organism: Alisma plantago-aquatica; assembly: GCA_963693085.1. NCBI lineage: Eukaryota > Viridiplantae > Streptophyta > Magnoliopsida > Alismatales > Alismataceae > Alisma > Alisma plantago-aquatica. The sequence continues at coordinate 748,991,525 of OY856412.1, forward strand.
AGGCTCTACACCCTTATGAGATGAGCTTTTCAGCTTTGATGGCAGAGATGACGAACTGTCTTTCTCCTTGCTTCTTGCCCTTGACACACACTCTTCCTTCATCAGGATGAAACAGACTAACCTTGGATTCCTCACAGAACAGAACAACTTTATACTTCTTTAACCAATCCATACCTAGGATGATGTCAAAGACGGTCATATCAAGCAAGACAAAAACTGTGGGAAACATTATTCCAGATACACAGAGGTTCAAGGTAGGAGTTTGGAGGTACGAGGAGCAGATTTTACCACTAGGAGTTTTTACATCTAACACATGATCCATAAACTCAGATTCGGTTTCAAGCATAGAGGCAAACTGTCTAGATATGAAGGTATTGGAGGAACCAGAATCAAACAGAGCTTTTAAAGGATGCATATTGAGGTGTAGTGTACCTTCAATCACTTCATTGCCTTCACCATCTTCTTCAGCATTGAGAGCAAACACTCTCCCATTCCGCCTCTCAGCTGGCAGACGCCTCGGGTTCTAGTTGTTGTTGTTGTTATTATTGTTGTTGTTCTGCGGTGGAGGGTTCTGTCTCGGCTGTTGCGGCTGTGGAGCATTATTCTGCCCTTGCTGGAAACGGGGGCAGTTGGGTCGGATGTGCCCAACCTAGCCGCACTCATGGCAGGTTGGTATAGGACGGTTGCCAACACGAGCAGGTGCATTGTTGGCGGGACATCTTCCAGGAGGATGGTGGCGATTGCATCTGTTGCAGCGATCACGTCCACGGTTCTCATGCTGGCTTGGATTCTTCCTTTTTTTGTTGTTGAAGCTACTGGAAGCTTGAAATCCCGGATAAGACTCGATGGCGAGAGCCTTGTCCACCATTTGTTGAAATGTGAGTGGCAGCTGTGGAACGAGGCTTCGACCAACATGATAGTTCAGGCCCTCTAAGAACAAGGTTGCTCTTTTGTCAGCTCCAAGGTCGGTGGCGTAACGTTCCAACAGCAGAAACTTCTGAACGTAGTCGGCCACGCTCATGCTTCCTTGCTTGAGACTGTAAAACTCAGCCTCCTTCTTCCTCAGGAAAGCAGGGCAGATGTACTTCTCTCTGAACAACTTCAGGAACTGGGTCCACTCCATGGAGGAGGTGTCTCGAGTGAGGGCAACTCCGTTCCACCAAACACGCGCTGGTCCATCCAGCACATACGTCGCGAACCGAACCTTCTGGTGAGGAGGGAAAGCCATACCCTCGAAGGTCCGATCCAGGGCCAACACCCAGTCGTCGGCTTTGTCCACCATGTTAGGCTCACTCTCACCCTTGAAGTAGGGTGGCTGCATCTTGATGAAGTCAGTGAGGGTGAACTCCCTCAGCTTGGTGGCAACAGCAGCAATGGTGTTGAGTTGTCCCATCATGGTGGAGAACAACAACTGTCGCAGCATCGCCAGTTCTTGCTCAGGTGTGAAGGCGGGAACACCAGAAGCTGGCTGGTTAACAGCAGGAGTCACAGGAGTGTTGGGGTTGTCGGTGGTGGACTCCTGGTTGGTGTTGTCAAACAGGTCACCTCTCCTGAAATTAGGGTTAACTTATTAAATTTTCAGGAGTACAGAAACATAGATGAGAGGGAAAAAGAAATATAGATGAGAAAAGGATAACTAGAATGCTATTGCCTAAAAGCATACTACTTCGGGCAGTTCATTTCGGCGCAGGCCAGGCCGGATCATATGGGCACGGGAGTCCCCGTATGCCAAGCTAGTGGGTCGGAGGAAAATCTTGCCAGCCCCCATGCCCTGATCCTTTCTAGACACCCTTGCCTCAACTACATGCCCTAATAGTCGCCTAAAGGCTCTGATACCATGTTGTAAAGAGGCGAGATCACCTCTCTACTAAAATTTAAAGGAAATACAAACATCCACAATTTTAACAAAAATTTAGACTTTGAGGATGATTGCATAATATTCCAAATAAATAAGCATGATTCCAGATACATAATAAAATGTCAATAGCAGTGGAAAGAAAGAAATAACAAGCCTTCTAATGGCTTTATTGTTTATTACATCATTGCTTTCTAAAAGAAAAGATAAGATAGAATAGAGGATCTAGCTATAGCAACCTAGCCATCCTTCTTGTCAAGCAAACGATCTCAGCAAAGGAATCTTTCTTCAAGCCCTTCCTTCACCTTGCACAGCTCCAACACCTGGGTGGTTGGGAAGGCACCCAGCAAGAGGGAAAACAAGAAAAGTATGTGTTACACTAATAATCTATCAAAGGCAAAGGAAAATGTAACAAGTAAACTAGACTTGATGTTTGGTGTAAGAAGATATCAAAGAGTATGAGGTTTTCATAAGAGAACTTGCCATTAACAAAATAATTAGAGGTTTTAGCATGTTTATTAATATGTCTATCTAACTAAGTAGGGTTGAGGCACCTACCGGACCTCTAACCTTAGGTGAGGGAAGAATTATAAACATTTCCAAATCACCTACAAATTTTTAATGAGGAGAATAATAAACATTCCCCTAGGGCGATTTTATACATGCCCTCTATGGGTGGTTGTACATAAGTACCACTACTTAAAGATTAAATAGAACATTTAATTTCATGCTAACAAGAGATTTATGGCAATAATAAGCAAAAGAATATATATCATGGCAGTGGGGTATGAATACCCAAACAAGAGAATACTACATCTACTTTTGAGGCAAATAAGACATTTAGGTTCCAAGAATTCAAGGGTTTAGATCAAGTTAAACCTCATAGAAGAAATTTAGGTATTGGATAAAATATTTCCCAACTGATAGGTAGATGCACAACAAAACTCATACTAAACACATACCTTGGCCACAGGTGTCCTAAGTTTCCCTTTTTCAACTCTTCACACGAACTATAAACCCAAACTTCCTATTACATCATTATATTCATATATTAGAATTTCATGTATTCATTTAAAAGGTTGAAAACCCTAATTCACTAACTTTTTGCACAAACTCTCGATTCAGACTTCAAAAACCTCATAACCATCTTAGTTAGGTTTTCCTGATCAAAATAACATATAATATTGTATATTTTGGAAATATGGATTCTTAGGGTTAATTTTAGGGATTTTTAAGTTAATTAAATCGATTTTAAAAACACATTTTTGCAAACCTCAAAATCAGATCTCAAAAATATTTTTATTAAATAGATCTCGTTTTCCTGATTTCAAAACACTATTTATTTTCTATTTTTGACCATCGGAATAATTTATAAAAATTATTTTATCTCGACCAATGGCAGCTTGCCACGTAGGCAAGGCCAACCGCATCGAGCGGTCGCGAGCGACTGAGAGCGGTGACCCGCGTCTCAGGGACTCCCGCAACCGGCCGAGCGATCCGGTCAAAACAAGCGGCAAAAGACGTAACTACCCCGATCAGAAAAAGAAAGAAAGAAGAAGCGAGAGGGGCAAAACGGTAAATCGCGCGTCATCTTCTTCCTCGCCCAATCCACCTCGCGCGCGAGCAGCTTGCTCGGCCGATTTGGGCAAACTCACGTTTCTTGACGAAAACTCGCGTTCAGGTAGTCGAAAGAAAGAGAAAGAAGAGACGAATTCAGTGGTACCTTTGATTCGAACCGAGGTTGACGGAGTAGAGAGGAAGAAGCGCCACAAGCTTGGGACCTTCGGTTACTCGTTGGGGTCGAAACGTCCACGAAAACCCAAATTGAAGATATGATCGAGTTGCTAGGGCATCGGCGGTCGCGAGGGTTGAGTTATTTATAGGCAAGGAACCCTAGACTAGGATGTGGGTAGGAGCAAGGGAAAGTGGCCGGCGGCTACTTTGGGCGTTTCCCAAATACGCGTTAAAGCTCGCAAATTTTGGGATAATCCTGTGCGAAATCTCGCAAGGAATCCAACAAAACAAAATTTGAGGAAAATCGTTGAGTAGATCTCAAGATATTGTGATTTTAAGAAAACGAAAAATCAAATATGTTGCCTAATCCGACTCAAGGTAGAAGATGACCGTGCGTCGTTGGATCGGTGGACGCGGGTCCACTAATGAACCTGGACCGTCCGATCTTGCGTTAGATTAGGGAAATATCCCTTAGCAAAAGTCGATTAAAACTATTAGATTTTAAATGTTTTTCTCTTTCTTCTTTTGGAGGCTCAAACGTTGTCCAAAAATTATGAAAATTTATATCCTGACTTATTTCGACGCGTAAAATCCAAATATGGAGTTAGTTTTTCATTTTGAGAAAGTTTGATAGGTGAAATAATTAATATGTCATTTTCTCTTTCCTCCTTCAAAAGAGGTGGTAACATTATCTAAAATTAATGTAACTTCACCCATAAGTCTCCTTAAAGGTTTGGAACACGATTTTGCAATTATCTTCACAAGTTGACATTATCTTTATATTTATTAAATTAATTAGAACATTCTACACACTTTCTCTCTCTCCTATTTTTCTCCTTATTCATATATTATCCAAATTAGTTGCAAATTTGCACAGAGGCTTATTTTTATGTTTAGAATACGAATTTGAAGTTATTTTCCTGATTTGAGAGCATTAAGTATTTTATTTCTTTTTATTGGCATATTTCCTATATTCTATTGATAATGTTATTAATATTTCCATTTTAAATGATACTTGACCCTTAAGTTACTTTTTGCTCAAGGAAAAGAATTAAACTATCAAATTATCATGATGGTTTCAGATTATAATATTTATTGCAAAAATCTTTGTAATTATCTTCTTTACCCATAATTTCTCATATTACCATTAATTATTACATTTATCTTCTTCCTTTTACAAAATTCGGATTTTCTTCATATCTCTCATATTCTAGGAAACACTAGAAGATTCTAGGACGAATTATTTTACTCTTTTTATTACTTAATGTGAATTTGCATTTTAAACCCATTATCTAATTCTAACTGAGGCATTTGTGCATGCAACCTTAAAATAAGAATATATGGGAAACATTTAACCAATAACCATCTTAATTTCTTTTAAATCAAAACCAAGGACAAAAGGAATGAAAATGAAGGACAAAACTTATAGAAAAGAGTACAAAGAGGTACATAGGAGATTTCAGTATGTTACATGGGCAACTACCGCCCACTGTCACACACTGTCATCCAATGCTCACAACTGGGCCGGTAGTGACAAAGCCAATCACTCATTGTCTATACACCAAATAGACCAACACAAGATGTAGATCCGTGGCTTGATGGTGCATGCATGTCCTGGCCTACCAATCACGACATGCCACCCACCCCCTTGCATGGTATATTTATCTCTCCTTGACCCATGTTTTATGCTAGATCTTCCAAAACTCATAGAAAATTAATCCTTGGGCCAAAAATGACATATTATATATGAAATTTGATCTACTCGATGAGATCTATTGAATAAAACAAGTTTCAAAGTCCAATTATATTCGTAGATCTTTTTATGTTGAAAAGGGCATATACTTGTCCTCTTTTGTGGGTTTAATGATGTTTGATGTAAAACCATGATCATATCTTGACTACACTTACATTTTATGGAACTTATCAGTTGCATATTCTGTCTTTTACTATTTTAATGGAACTTGATCATGCTTATCCCTTTGACTGACTCTAGTTCATGATATGGACCATGAAATGTGTAGCATTTGAACTCTAATGATAAGAATCATTATTTTGATGCTCAACTTGATTATATGAACTCCAAACCGTAATGTTTGATCTAGATCAGTAACTCTACATGCTTTTATCACATAAATGATTTATGGATCAATCTTTCTCACTTTTATGTCTAAGTGATCTAAATGTGACATTGAAATGTGACTTAATGTGCATGTTGCTATGTTGAGTTCTAACCTTGTATCAATGTCACTCTAATGATCACCCATGCTATTTTATGTACTCAAATCAGTAACTTGTCCATATTTATGGCACTAAATCAAGCTTGAATTCATGTGTACTCTAATGTTGACTATCTTGTAAGAAATTGACTCAATATGATTAGTTTGACAATGTTGATACTTAAGTTGCTTAATCTTGCTTGAAACTAATGTTGGCTCTACTAAGATCATGAAAACCTAAGTTGGAAATCTTTGATCTTGTAGTGATGTGTCACTCTAAGTGATAAGTGAATGGAAGACGTACTATGTTGCTTGATAATGATAATGCATGACCTAGTTTGGAAAATTGAAATCAATGTTGAAGGAAATGAGTACCTGGACTTAAGTGACACATTCAACCCCCATGATAGTGATTAATGAGGCCTAAGATTTCTCATATTAATATATTCACCCTTGCTTTTAATGTCAGGATCTCTTTGATGGACTCTGTTGAAAGATCTATTCATGTTGTATAATGCTAGTTTGCTCGTATCAAGGTACGCTTTATCCTCCTATTTTCTAGACTAGTGGTATTGAAATGCTTGTATGTATGTAGTATAAATTCTTGGCTTATTATTCTTGTTTGAGATATTGTTCCCTATGACTACTATGTTTTGGTCTTGATTACATATGTTGAACAAACTTGAAAACATAATGATAGATGTCCATTATACAACCTTGTACACCTACCTATATTCTTGGGGTAAGGGCACAAGGTTGGGTCTCCTACTTGAGTTGTCATGTTTGGGCAGACAATGTTGATACAAGTATTTGCTCTTGGCAATGGCCTTGAGGTACCTTAAAAATAGGATTAACTCTTGACATTTAGTCTTGTAGTCCCTCACATTAAAATGGGGTAGCTAATCTTGAGCACCCTCACAGACCCCTTCCTTTGAGAAGTTGGTCAAAGGCCTTATGATATTTTTGGTATAATGGAAATGAACATAAAACACGCGTGAATGCTAATAAAAGAGTCTTTAATCATGTTGTTGCTTCATTCTTGTTATTTACTTTATGCTTTTGCCAAGCAATATGTGTTCTTAAACCTATGATTTTATATGTTTGCCAGTGTACTCAGCACAATTGTGCTGATGTGTATTATAATTTTAGGTAACATGTATGCTATGAATCTCTAATGATGATCAATGCTTCCGCACTAATGATAATCTTCTCGTACTCTGATGATATATAATGACATGAAAATGGAACACATACGGTTGATATATGGAACATAAGATCTTGTCAGGTATTAGTTCGACATTCTTTTATGCTTTCTTGTCTCATACCTTAGTTGTTGTTTGTGGTTTTATTCATTCATATGTTATACGATCTATCCTATGGACGGATGCTCGGGTCCTCTCGCCTTTGGCTTTCTAGCCATTAGGAGTGAGGGTTTAGGTAATAAATGGTTTTGTGGCAGATGGTATCAGAACAATCACATATCCTCTATGTGTGTTTAATAATCCACTTACTCGTATGAACCTTGGGTAAACCTAAGTCCATAATGGTGAAGCTGAGGTTTTAGGCATGTCACTACATGGGGGTTGATGCACCTCCTATCCGCCTAGCTATGGTGGATGGGGTCTCCCTTGTATACCTACCTGAATGAAGTGAATCCAAGATTGGATTAATGATTTTCCCTAAAAAGCTTAGAGAGTCTTTTGGAATCTCATCTCTTCATTAAGCACTATCCAAAGACACCCATTAGATGATGATTAGTTAGCTTCTCATCTCCTTATGTGATCTCTTTTGTGACATTTAGTCACATGACCTCTTGATTATGGGTAGCTTATATATGTGAAAACTAAAATTCAAATGAATTGGCAAAAGTTGATTAAATATGATAATGATGCCATGATCTGACCTTAATTTGAAAAATCAATTATGATTAACGAAAGTACTCTTGAAGCTAAGTACTCATGTGTAACATCTAAGATCATATAATCTCAATTTTACCAAATATGACCCATGTGCTTTACATGTTTGAGGTAAATGATACGATCCTTGATATGATGAAATAAGGAGAACTCATGTGTTGTAGCTCATTGTTTATGAGGTCCCTATTGATTAAATCCATGTTGTCCCTATTGTAGATTAAACCTCAAACACAATTAAGCAAATGTTTCCCCTATTTGTTGACATGTATCATGATCATGCTTGAAATGACTACAACTTTGGACTCCATTATAATGGAAATTTGATACAAGAGGTAAAAAACTTCTATTGATTATAATGCCTCATTGTTAAACTCAATCTTGAATAATATGACAAATATGAGATCTCGACTATACTCGATAACGCCCAAATTGTTGAAAGAGCCTATATTGATTTCTCTATTTTCACGTATACCCCCTGCTCTTAATTATAAAGAGAAGTGAATGATATTATGACCTCAAATACATGGAATCTCAAACCATGGTTGCTCTATTATGATAATTGATCTTTGATCTCATGACCTTGTGAAATACAAATCAATAAATGATGCTCGTTTTATCTTGATAGACTTGACACTTCATGAGTAATGAGGACAAATGTACTAGATTAGGGTGGTAGTTTGTTTTATGACTCCCCTAACCTAGGTCACATCCCTATTATGATTGCCTCTAAATTTTCACGTTATGTATTATTTAGAGTTTGGAAAGGTAACCCCTTCCATACGATTTTGATCTCATGACCGAAGTCTCTAATAGGTCAAATCTTATGATGATATAGAAACTCGATATAAAATCTCGATTTGAATGATGATCTTGAACAATGATGTTGACTATAGCTTGTGGTTAAGTTCATATAAAGATCTACGTCTAGATCATTCATCAACCTTGAATACCATGATAATGACATTGATTTGATATCACAAAATATTGCTTGATTATTGCTCGATTGTTGCCCGATTGTTGATTATGGATGAATGATCCCAACTATTGTCTAATAGGAATCTTGTACCCTAGCTTTGAGATTTTGGAACTATGGCTTTTGTTGCCCAAAACCATGACTCTCGATATTGACTTGCAAAATAGTGACTATTGATAACATCTCGATATTGATTCGACTCCTATGATCACCCTATTTGGATCTTGATATCACCCTCGATATGATTGGTGACTTTAATGTTCCCAAGTCTCAAAATTTTTGAAGTGATGATTATGTTAATTCGCTTGATTAATGACCTAGGGATAATCATGTGGACTAGGGTGGGGCCTTCCATTGATTTTGAGCATGAAACCATGATATTGAAATATGATGTTTGTCACGAATTGTCGAAATATGAAATCTTAATCAAGGGTGTATAACCCCACCTAGGGCCAACGTATAAGCTAAAGCTAAGTTTTGAGATTGAAATTCATGCTTTTCTCTTGAATCAAAGAGCCCTATTTGTTTGACCTTACTGGTGATCTCTCCAAATCTATGATCTTGTGATGATCTTTTGTATCAGAGTGGAGCGTGGCTATGTTTGGAATTTGATGTTTGGAATCTTGATATTGGAATAATGTTGATGATTGAGATTTGATGTTCTTATATGTGACGGATTATTATGAAAATGATATGGAATGTGAAGTCCCATTTTTGTTTAAGGATTTGCTTTAATTTTGGGGACAAAAATTCCTTTTAAGGTGGGGATGATGTAACATCCTGGATTTTCTCTCTCATCCAAATATACACACTTTGACTCAATGATCTATCTAATTATCACTTGCATATTTTGAAACCACTTCTTGCTCAATTGATGAGTGTTGATGGCTAAATTGCAATTGTGAACTCAATTATGCAATGTTGAGTGCCTAATTAACTTTGAGGATGGTTTTGAACTTTTGAGACCATTAAACATTATGATATTGATCTTAAACCTTTTCCATTAGATAGAGGATGACATTTTTGATGCAACGGTGAAGATTTCACCCAAAATGGAGTCTTGAGGAGAAAGTTATGGCTTGAGCAATTTGTGCTCTTTTTCTAGCTTTTCTTTCAACTTGTTTTAACCTCTGTTGGGCCTCGGCCCTCTTTTCCCTTTGCCCGTTTGCTGAGCCGGCCCACCCGTGTGCCAATGAGGCCGCTGGTCTTTCACTCCATGTGCCAAGCTCATTTATCCAAGGGCCTCGAGACCAACCGCACCGATCGGACGGTTGGCGAGTCATCCCCAACCTTGCGCCTAAAGTCAGCAGCTATGGTGGCCGCCATACCCCTAGGCTGTCGCCCATGCAGTCCCCTTTGACTATGGTGGTGAGTTATTCTTCACCAAAGTTTTCGCTCATGCTCCCACGACCCTTCCCTTACTCTTTTCCTAGCGAGATGGTCCGAGATAGAGGCATGGAGCACCTCTCCCACCATGGTCGCGGCCAGAGTGGTTGGGGGTCATCCACACTCCCTCGAGACCTCCTTTTAATCCGAACGAATTCGCAAAACCTCACTCTTAAATTTCCCCCTATTTTCCCCTTCGTTTCCATGCCATAGCCCCCTCGTCTCGAGCTCTTCAAGCTCTGACCTGCTACAACTCCGGCGAGGAGCTGCTCCTCCTATAGCCATCCACACAACACCTTTTTTAGCCCTTTGAATCCGCAATGGTGGGGTGGATCCAGACAACAAAACCATCGGGGCCCCTGACCCATCTTTCTCCTCTTCCCCTTTTCTCCAGCGAGCTCCTTCTCCCGCCGCCGCCCAGCCTGTTGGCTCGCGCAGGTGCTGGGAAGGGCGAAGTGGGCGACTGTCGCCCACCGTCACGCACTGTCGTCCATCGCTCGCAACCGGGCCTGCAGTGAGAGAGCCAATCGCCTGTTGTCTCTGTGCCAAATGGACCTGCGCAAGATGCGGATCTGGTGGCTACCAATCACGGCGCGCCACCCGCCCCCTTGCATGGTATATTAATCTTTCTTGACCCATGTTTTATGCTAGATCTTCCAAAATTCGTAGAAAATCATTCCTTGGGCCAAAAATGGCATATTATATATAAAATTTGATCTACTCGACGAGATCTATCCAGTGAATCAAGTTTCAGAGTTCAATATATTCGTAGAATTTGTTATGTTGAAAAGGGCATATACTTGTCCTCTTTTGCAAGTTTAGTGATATTTAATGTCAAACCATGATCAAATATTGACTCCACTTGCATTTTATGACCCTGATAGTTACATATTCTATCTTGTACTATTGTAATTGAACTTGATCATGCTTAGCCCTTTGAATGATTCTAGTTCATGATATGGACCATGAAATCATTATCATTCGAACTCTAATGATAAGGATCATTATTTTGATGCTCAACTTGATTATATGAACTCTAAATCATGATGTTTGATCTAGATCAATACCTCTACATGCTTTTATCACCTAAATGATTTATGAATCAATCGTTCTCACTTTTATGTCTAAGTGACCTAAACATGACATTGAAATGTGACCTAATGTGCATGTTGCTATATTGATATCTAACCTTGTATCAATGTCACCCTAATGATCATCCATGCTATTTTATGTACTCAAATAAGTAATTTGTCCATATTATGGCACTATATCAAGCTTGAATTTGTGTGTACTCTATTGTTGACTATCTTGCATGAAATTGACTCAATATGACTAGTTTGACAATGTTGATACTTAAGTTGCTTAATCTTGCTTGAAACTAATGTTGTCTCTACTAAGATCATGAAAAACTAAGTTGGAAATCTCTGATCTAGTAGTGATGTGTCACTCTAAGTGCTATATGAATGGATGATGTACTATGTTGCTTGATAATGATAATGCATGACCTAGTTTAGGATATTGAAATCAATGTTGATGGAAATGAGTACCTAGACTTAAGTGACACATTCAACCCCCATGATAATGATTAATGATACCTAAGCTTGCAGATATTAATCTAGTCACCCTTGCTTGTAATGTCAAGATCTATTTGATGGACTCTTTTTAAAGATCTAATCATGTTGTATAATGCTTGTTTGCTCGTATCAAGGTACGATTTATCCTCCTATTGGCCAGACTAGTGGTACTAAAATGCTTGTATGTACGTAGTATAAATGCTTAGATTATAATACTTGTTTGAGATATTATTCCCTATGACTACTATGTTTTGGTCTTGATTACATATGTTGAACAAACTTGAAAACATAATGATAGATGTCCATTATACAACCTTGTGCACCTGCCTGTATTCTTCGGATAAGGGCACAAGGCTGGGTTTCCTACTTGAGTTGTCATGTTAGGGAAGACCACGTTGATACAAGAGTTAGCTCTTGGCAATGGCCTTGAAGTCCCTTATGAATAGGGTTAACTCTTGACATTTAGTCTTGTAGTCCCTCACGTTGAAATAGGGTAGCTAATCTTGAACACCCTCATGGACCCCTTCCTTTGAGAAGCTGGTCAAAGGCCTTATGATGTTGTTGGTATAATGGAAATGAACATAAAATATGCTTGCATGCTAATAAACGAGTCTTTAATCATGTAGTTGCTTCGTTCTTGTTATCTACTTTATGCTTTTGCCAAGCAATATAGCTCTTAAACTCGCGATTTTATATGTTTCCTAGCGTACTCAACACAGTTGTATTGATGTGTACCCATTTTATGGTTTTAGGCAACATGTACACTATGAATCTCTAATGATAATCAATGCTTCTGCACTTATGATAATCTGCTCGTACTCTGATGATATATAATGACATGCAAATGGAATACACACAGTTGATATATGGGACCTAAGATCTTGTCAGGTATTAGTTTAACATTCTTTTATGCTTTCTTGTCTCATACCTTAGTTGTTGTTTATGGTTTTATTCATGCATATGAGATGTGATCTATCCTACGGACGGACGCTCAGGTCCTCTCGCCTTTGGCTTTCTAGCCATTAGGAGTGAGGATTTGGGTAACAAATGATTCTGTGACACTTATTGTCTCGCCTTTGTCCTAGGACTGCTCCTATGACATAATCACTAGCATCACACATGATATCAAAAGGATAACTCTTGTCCGGTGGTTGAATGATGGGATTCGAGATAAGAGCATCCTTCAATCTTTGAAAAGCTACCTTGCAATCTTCATTGAATACACATTCTACATCTGTAGCTGACAAGGAGTAGAGGGGCTTTGCAATATTTGAAAACTTTTTAATGAATATTCTATAGAACCATGCATGTCCCAAAAAGCTTTGAACTTCCTTCACTGTTGTTGGAGTTGACATCTTCTCAACAACTTCAACTTTTACTTTATCAATCTCAATTTCTTTGCTTGAAATGACGTGACCAAGTACAATTCCTGATTGTATCATAAAACGACACTTCTCCCAATTGAGCACAAGGTTGACCTATTTGCATCGTGTTAAAACTTTAGTTAAATTAAACAATAATTCATCAAAGGAATTACCATAAACGCTGAAACCATCCATAAAAATTTCCATAATATTTTCTATGAAATCTGAGAATATATCCATCACGCGTCTTTGGAAAGTAGTTGGTGCATTGCACAATTCAAAATGCATTCACCTATAAGCCTATGTCTTATAAGAGCATATGAATGTTGTTTTTACTTGATTAGGAAGATAGATACGAATCTAAAAAAATTTGGAATATCCATCTAAATAACAAAAATAAGAGTGATTAGTAAGTCTCTCCAACATTAAATCAATGCAAGGCAGGGGAAATGGTCTTTTCTTGTGGTTTTGTTTAGTTTTCTATAATCAATACAACTGCCCTTGTTTGAATCAATTCATTATTGTCTCCTTTCATTATAGTAGTTCCTCCCTTTTTAGGTACAACATGTATACCCATGGGTTGTCACTGATAGGATACATTATCCTTGCATCTTTTAACTTAAAGATTTCCTTTTTAACAACTTCCATCATATTTTGATTTAACCTTCTTGGTGGTTCTATGCATGGCTTAGCATCTTCTTCTGAGGCTATGTGGTGCATGCAAATGGAAGGGTTAATTCCTTTCATATCATCAATTGAATAACCTATTACCTCTTTGTATGATCTAAGCTCTTTCAATAGCTTATCCTCTTGTTCTTGAGTCAAATCAACATTTATTATAACATGGGAAGAAAAAATTGGGTTCAAGAAAGCATACCTTAACCCCGGTGGGGGGGTTTAAGTTCTACCTTTTTTTTCTAAAGTAGTGGTGGTGTCACTTGCCTCTTCTAGTTGGTATTTCTTTGGATGATGAATTTGATGCAACTTCAACATGTTCTTCATTGAGAACTATCATTGAGTCATCTTTGTGTTCTTCACCTTCAAGATCATCAAAAACCTGTTCAAGATTGGTCTTGTCTTCTTCTAGAAAAGTATCAATGCTATCTATCAAACAAAGATATTCTTTGGTTCTGGGTGCTTTCATTGCATTATAGATAGAAAATACTAGAGCTTCCTCTCCAACTCTGACAATTAGTTTCCCTTCTCTAACATCTTCAAGACATCCTCTAGTCTGGAGAAATGGTCTCCCAAAAAGGATTGGATCTATCAGATATTCATGCATGTCTAGAACTACAAAGTCACAAGGGATGTAGAATTTTCCTATATGCATGGGAATGTCTTCAACAACCCATCTAGAATATTTAATTGAAAGATCAACTAGTTTTATCATCATACATGTTGGTTTCCATTCTCCCAAGTCTAACTTTTGCCATAGAGAGAAAGGAATCAAGTTGATGCTAGTGCCAAGATCAAGTAAGCCTTGTCAAAAGTTGAATATCTAATTTTGCAAAGGAGAGTGAAAGCACCTAGATTATCAAGTTTTTTAGACAAATGATTTTGAATGATAGAGCTTATCCTTTCAGATAACATAACAATTTCAGCTTGGTCGGGCCTCCTTCTCCTTGTGAGAATGTCTTTTAAGAACTTGGCATAAGAAGGCATTTCAGCTATCACTTCAACTAAGAGAAGGTTCACATACAGCTTGTTCAAGATATCCATAAACTTGTTGAACTTTGCATCATCATTTGCGTTGGCAAACCTATAGGGAAAGGAACATTAGGCTTACCAAAAGAATCACCTTGTTGTGGAATTCTAACTGTTTTCTTCCTTTGAATTTCAGCAGTCTCCTCCACAGTTGTGTCAATAACTTCTTTAGATTTCCACTTTGAAAGTGGTGAGGATCCTCCAATCACTGCTTCACTTCTCAACATCACAGACTTGAATGCCTCTTTAGGGTTCATCTCCGGTTGGTTGGGCAAGGAGACGGAAGACGTCCTTTGATTGTCTAAAGCTTAATGAGTAATATGCTTCTCCAACATCTCGGTATGAGCAATAATGTTGTATACCTTGGAAAAAAGTTGTTGGTGGCTTCCTTCATTAATTGACCGTGTTGGTGGAATTCCTTATTTTGTTTCAATTGAGCTAAAACAAAACCTTCAAGAAAAGACTCCAAATTGGACTTTGGTTGTTGTTTTTGTTGGTTGAAGTTTTGATTGACATTGTTGTTGAAGCTTGGAGGGTTGTTTCCGATTGGTGGCTTGTTCCACACATTTATTAGTTGTTAACTTTGAGCTTGTTGAGGATTTTGAAGATTGTTGTTGTGGTAGAAGAAGTTTGGATGATCACGCCAGTCTGGATTGTAGGTATTGGAATATGGATTGTATAGTTGTTTGCTTGTAAAACTTCCTACGACATTACATTGATCCATGTTCTCTTCAGATGGAATGAAATAAGTGTAACTTGAAGAAGTTACTTGTCCCATGGCTTCACTTGAATCACATATCAGATTTAGCGATTGAGATGGTCGAGTAGTCAACCCCTCCAACTTTGTGTCAATGCATCTAACTTTGCAGATATTAGATCAACAACTTTAATAGCATGGACACATGCTAGCTTTCCAGAAGAAGAAGAAGATGAGAGTGGATGATTGGTCCTTTCATTACTCTATTGGCAATCATTGATTTCAATGTCTTCTATTATAGTATAGGCCTCCTTGTAAGATTTTTGTTCGTTAGATCTCCAATGACTGCAACATCTATAGACATCCTAGTGCTATAATAAAGCCCATTATCGAATGTCTGAAGAAACAGCTAGTTGCTAAGACCTTGTGAGGGCAAAGATGTTGAAGGTCTTTGAACCTTTCCCATGAATCATACAGAGTCTCTCCATCTTATTGAGTGAAATTGGTTAATTGACTTCTCAGTTGAGCAATCTTTTGGTGGGAAGTACTTGGCTAAGAAGACCTTAAGAAGTTCATCCCAACTGTTGATGGAACTTCTTGCTAAAGAAGAGAGAGGTACTTTGCCTCTATCCTGCAAAGAAAATGGAAACAATAGTAGGTGTATACCATCAGAAGCAACACCATTAATTTTGAATATATTTAGATATTGAAAGAATTTAGCTACATGAAGGTTGGGGACTTCCAAGGGAGTCCCCCAAAGTGGTTTTTTCAAATAATTTACATGATTGTCAAGCCAATGAAGAAGTGGTTTGCCTCGATCTGTGGGCCATTAATAGCCCCATTGATGTTGATTACTAGCTGGAACGACGAAGTCCTTGAGAGGACGGTCATCTTCCATGATCGGTCTTTGGCTTTCTGGTGAAGATGGCGGTGAAGAATTAGATGATGATGGTTGTGAGTCTCCCAAGCTTGAAGAGTCTTCACTCCTCCTTGCTTGTCTATGTTTGTTGAGTGTGTGTTCAATTTTTAGGTCTAAAAATAGTGATGGTTGAAGACCACATTTTGATCTCTGCATGTAGTCCTGCAAATTCACAAATAGTGAGAACATTTAACAAACAATGAAATAATAGATAGATAATATAATTAGAGCTGAAATGGTGAAATGAGTGGGTGAGTGATCTATCCCACTTACTAGTTAACACCACTTACTCTAATAGAAACATATCGATGCTCTCGAACAACGATGCCAAAAATTTGTTGGCTTAAATGTGCAAGTTTTAATATTTATAAACTCTAGCACTACTCTGTAAGTATACTAGTGCATGTAGCAACATGAGCATCTAAGGGAGCAATCCACAATTAGGCACAAGTGTGTTATAGTTCCACAATCGAGATCGGGTTGCAATGGTTGAGTTTGATTATGATATACTAACTTGTAATATAAGGAACAAGAACTAAACTAAGATGGTTAAGATCATATTTTAGAAGATCTTGGTCATAAGATTTCACTTCCACTACTACTCACATGTAACTACAAAATTAACATGTTAATTAAATTGCAAGGAAGTTGTTGTAATCATACACCTCCCAGTGACATGAAATAGTTCTCATCTTTGCATAGCACTCACGTGCTTATATTCAGATTTTGAACTACAACCTTGTATCCTCAACGTATCCCAACTACTCTTGTGGTCAAGAGTTTGTTTCCAAGAGAACTACTCCATACTCCCCTATACATTCTCCTGAATCACATAAAGGAGCATAAAACATGCAGGTTTGATGTCTATGCAAACATACAAGCAAATTGGCACCGTAGAAACTCTTGGAAAACAAAATTAACTAACACTAATTCAGAATTAAGAGTTCACATGAGTAATAGCATGGGAGCTACTCTCTCATGCCCAAGAAAAAAGGTTCTACTCGCACATAGTGAAGAAACACAAGTACAAGGCACAAATTTTAGAGTTTTTGATAATTAGATAGAGGCAAAGTAAAGGAAACCAAAGAGTGAAGTGAGACAAGGTAAACTCTGACTTGAGGACAAAATTCTACCCTTGTAGATGCTTCTACTCAGACCGCTTTCCCTCCCAAGAAGTCTGGACGGAGTAGAGAAGCTTTGTTGCACTCTTTGGAGAAGAAATGGTGAAGAATGGAGGCTCTTTCACAACAAATCTCTTCTTCCTCCCCAAAATTTCCCTCGTTTTGCTCTGCATTGTTCTCTGGTCATAGTGTGTTTCAATGATGAGAGATGACCCTCCCATCCAAGTGTTTCCATATTTAAAAGGTGGGATGGTTGTCTTTTTAAAAATGTAGAAATAATCGGGGACACACCATGTATGAAAAGGCACATGACATGTCAACGTGTGTAACCGCTAACTGGAACTGCTCTTGCAAAAAGTACACATTGTGTCACTGAAGGACACATCATGTTGTTGCTACTTGAAGTTGACTTGTGCACTTAACATAGGTCGTGCACTATTTATCACATGTCGTGTGTCTCTAAAGTAGGGTTCCTGAAGCCGTAAGACACCACGTGTTTATTTAACACACGCCGTGTTGGCTTGAAATAACAACTTTTTTGGGTTCTTGAATGCATGAACACATCATGTTTACTAAGGAACATGTCGTGCCTCTACTTTTTCGTTGAGGAATGCCCTTTCTAGAATGATACACACCATGTGTAAAATAACACACGCCGTGTCTTAATTTGAAACATTGAAAACTCCTCTAGATCGATTGTAAATCATCGGGGAATCCAACTAAAGTTGTATTTCAGTTGGATTAACCCCATTTCATCATATTTACCATGTACCTATAGTTGAAAACATGCAACAAGTAAAATAATTAAAAAGATGGCAATTCACGTATGATTAGAGACTAACTGGAGAGTAAAATTGACTAAATTTGTGTGCGAAAGTGAACAATAAGTATATATAAAATGTGCACATTATCTACCAATCATGCCTCTATAGAGCTTCTCATCTACCTTTTCACCTTCATCATCCTCATTAGTTTTTCGGTGTTGAACATTTGAGTATCAAATTGCTTTGTATTATGCATTCCAAAGAGCTTCAAGAGGTTACTTGTGTATTTGTCTTGATTGATGAAGTTCTTGTCCTTTGTTTTCTTTTAATTTGAAATCCAAGGAATGAATAAGCTCCCCCATTGTGCTCATATCAAATTGACTCTACATGAGGGAACTAAACTCCTTGCAAAGAGAAAGATTGTTACCATCAAAGATAATACCATCAACATAAATGTGAATAACAAAAATATTGCTAGAAGTGTATTTATAAAAGAGAGTAGGGTCAACCTTTCTCATGACATAGACATTATCAATTAAAAAGTTCTTTAGCTTCTCATACCAAGCTCAAGGGGCTTGTTTCAATCCATAAAGAGACTTTTGTGAAAGATATACATGATTAACATGCTTATCACGTTTAAAGCTATGAGGTTGAGCCGCAAAGTCTTCCTCCTATAAATTTTCATTTAGAAAAGCACTTTTAACATCCATTTAATAAAGCAAGAAATTCTTATGAATAGCAAAGGCAAGTAGCATTCTAATATATTCTTGTCTGGAACATGAGAGCAAGTTTAATCGAAGTCAATGCCTTCCTGTTGATTGTAACCTTGCCTTATTTCTTACCACTTTACATTTGCATCTAGATTGCTTCGATAGGCCCACTCTGTGCCAATGATATTTCTATCCTTTATTCTTGGCAATAGATTCCACACCTTATATTTCCAAATTTTCAAGTTCTTATTACATGGCTAGATTCCACTCCTCATCTTTAAGAGCTTATTCACATTCTTTAGCTCAAGTTGTGAGATGAAGGCATTGCGTTCTTGACATTTGTTGTAATCAATCTGTGTCTCCTTTTAAAAGGGTCGCCTATGATTAGCTACTTCAGAATCTTTTGCAAAGTGGGGAGTGGGATCCTTCTTTTAATTTTCTTGTGGGCATTCTACCTCAACTACCTATTTCCCTTAGTTGTTGATTTCTAGTTCTTTCAATCTAGGAATTTCTCTATCTAGAACATCATCATAAAATGCATTATTTGAAATAGAAGGGTTAGTTTCAAAAATTTATCGTTGATAGATTATTCTAATTTAGATAGATCAGTATTAAAGATTCTATAAGCTCTACTAGTAGTGTTATAGCCAAAAAGTTAGCCTTGTAACATCTCACATCAAACTTGTTGACATAATTTTTGATTTTCAAAACAAATCATGAACAACCAAAAACATGAAAGAAGTCGATGAAGGCTTTCTACCACGTCATAACTCATGGGGGGGGGGTTCTTAAACAAAGGATGTGTGGAAACCTTACTTTGCATGAAACAAGAAGTGCTAATAGTTTCATCCCAAATCTTCTTGGGAGTATCACATTCCCATAGCATATTCCTAGCCATCTCTTACAATGACCTATTCTCCTCTCTACAACCCCATTCTATTGAGGTTTATTGGGGGGGGAGAAAAGTTGTACTTGTAACTAGATTCTTCACAAGATCTTTCAAAAAATTCACTTCCAAATTCTCTCCCATGATCAATACAAATAGAGATAATACGACAAGAAGCTTCATTTTTATTTCCATTTTAAAAAAGTAGAGAAACCATCAAGAGTGTCACTCTTTAACAACCAAAAAGAAATTCCAAGTAAAATGAGACTAATCATCATCAATCACCCAAAAAATAGTTGCTACCACAAAGTGTTTAAGTTCTCGTAGGTTCAAATATATCAATATGAAGAAGTGCATGATCTTTTTTGGAACTAAGGACTCATTTAGATTTAAAGGAATATTGGTTGACATTCCTCATCCTTCTCAAAATCCAATTCAGGAAGTCCTTTGACCAATTCCTTTTTTTTCTCAACTTCTTCAATTGATGCATGTTTACATGACTAGGATTGCGGTGCCACAAGGATGTATCATTCTTATCAAGGGAAAGGAATTTATCAACAATAGGCTTAAGACATCTAAGAACAATAGTATAAAGATTATGAATTCCAGTTCCCTTATATATAACATTGTAAGTGAGGGAATATAAAAGCAAACATCCTCCAGATTGAAAAAGAACATGATAACCATTATCAAAAAGTTGTCTAACACTTTTAAATTTTGATGAAGGCCATACACAAGAAGTATATTATTTATGCATAGTGAATCGTATACATCACCCTCACCTACCACTTTACCTTTCTAGTTGTTCCCGGATATCACTGAACGTCTTTTCCTCCTTGTAGAAGTGTTTATATGACTCTTCTCACCGGTCATGTTCTTGGAGAATCCACTTTCATCAATTCACTTTTCATTTTCCTACAAGGAAAGGGAAGTCTGGTGCCCAGATCAAACTTTGGGATCTAGGGTCAACTTGGTGACCCATTCCATTTTTGGGTTTGTCCCCTTCTTCTTGTAAGGATAAAAAGTAGAACGATGATTGTCACACTTACAATGAACACAAACCATATTGTCCTTAGACATGGAAGACACTACATGGTATATTCTAGGTCCCTTGCCCTTGTACTTTTTCTTTCTCTTGCCCTTTGCTTGTCCACCCTCATATCCCAAACCACTACTACAAACTTTTCAAGTGTTGTGTTCTAGGACTTCAATGAGGGACTTCTTCCCTTTGAGAAATTTTTGTAATGAATCTCTAAGCATGTGATTGTCATCACTAAGAGTAATAATGCTAGATTAAAGACTAGTAAGATTATTTTTATCATGTAACATATCAACATCTAAATAGAGGGCTTTAGTCAAGTAGGAAGCTTTCTCAATAGTTATAGAAACAACTACTTTAGTAGGGAAGATAGGTCTAGATTCAGGATCATTTACTTTGGAAAGTAATCTAGCATTTCCAGTTCTAAGAAAAACACATCATCAAGGTAACTTTGGTTTTCATATTTATGCCTATTAATTTACTTAAGATAAACACCATTTTCAATTTCTACATGAACATATTGAAGTTCAAGATATAGAAATTGCTCTTGCAAAGAATCTATGATGCCCTTCAAAGTATTTTCATTTTGTTCATGCACTTATATTCTAGCATACAAATCTTCAATAATTTTACCTAATATTTTCTTTTTGGACTTTAATTTAGAGTAAGAAGAACATGAATCATGAATAATTTCAATAAGAACATCTTTACAAAGTTCATTGAGACTTACCTCACTTACCTCAACCAATTCCTCTCTTGTGCTTGCCATAAGAACCATGTGGCATTCATCTTCATTTGAGAAAGACTCCTCCCAATCAAAATGGGTTGTTATTTTTCCCTTTCTATATTGCTAGTCCTTCTTTTTGTATCTACTCTCCTTGTGGTAGTCCTTCTTCCTATGTCTATTCATGTGTTGATGCTTCTTGGCTTTTAGGCATTCATATTCATAGTACCCCTTTTTGCCACACTCATAGCATGTAGGAGTGGAGGAGGATGACTTTTCCTTGAAGTAATTTCCCTTGCAATAATGGGATTCAAGGAAATTTGGTGTCAATCTTCACTTGAAGAGGGAGGAGATTGAGTCATGACTTGTTTTTGCATAATGGCCTCATTTTGAGCTGAAAAGGTAGCCTCCTTCATGGAGTACTCTTCTTCCTTTTCTCCTTCATCTTTAGAGTTTAATCTTACCTTATAGACTTGTATATTTCCTATGAATTCCTCTATAGGGACAATAGAGATGGTCTTAGGTTATTCTATGTCTGTTACCTTCATGTCCCAAGGTCAAGGAAGGGACAAAGGATCTTGGAATTGATTTTTCCTTGATCCTTGACATGAGCCAAGGATGCTATCCAATTCACAAGGGTGTTGATCCTAGCATACACTTCAACCACACCTTTTTTCTTCCCATCTTGAAGGACTCAAAGAAATTAGTGAGCATGTAGACTTTTCTTTCTCTGACTTGCATTGTACCTTCATAGATAATGCAAATCTTGTCCCAAATCTCACAAGCCTTGTCACGAGTTGAAATGTGGTTGAACTCGTCTGGGATCAAACCAGAGTAGAGGATGTTGAATTCTCTAGCATTGAGTTGGGATTTCTTTAAGCTTTCTTCATTCGATATGCTCATCTCTCCTTTTAGATGGGTGTATGAGAGAGAAACCACCTTCCACAAGTCATATATCATACCTTGAATGTATAATTGCATTCTTCTCTTCTAATAAGGAATTTTGTACCTATCAAAGATAGGAGGACGCATGGATAAATCACCCTCTATGTTGGGAGAACCAAATAGATTTTTTTCTCATCTTCTCTTACTCTTGGGAGTAGTGTCTTGGAGAATACCTTCCTCTAACACCACTTCTCTGATCAATGGGATCTAGAGGTGAATACAGCTAAAACCACTTCACAAAATTGATTAGACCTTCAATATATTTCCCAAGATAACATTGTGAGTATGAAAAGCAAGGGAAAGAAAATTTAACAAACACCATCGAATTCTAGAATTTATAGTGGTTCCAACCTACAAACTAGGAGATGTACATACACTACCTAGAAGGGTCAATCTCTAGGATTTTCAATCAAGTATCACTCCTTACAAGATGGTATCAAAGCAATGGTGGTCGAAATCTAACTTTTAATTTATCTCCCTTAGGATTCCTATCTTATCCTATAAATTCCTAAGTAGGACCCTTACCTTAGATAATCACCCTCTAAGAGAGATGTATACTGTAGAATTTACCTAAGTTGCATGGGTTGAAGAAAGGAAGATTTAGAATGTATGAGATATCATAAGAATCTCAATTAGTACATCCTAATGTGATGAGGTTTTAGGTGCTCTTACCCTATGATCTTAATTAGTCATGAAATGTCTTTTTGGAAATTATGATTGTTTTCTTACGATAGAGTTAGGTATTGAGAATGTTTAATTAGTTGATAAGAAGATCATTGATCTTAATATGGGAAAAATTGTGACTTAGTACCCACATTGATTTTGAGCTCATGTGTCCATTAATGTTGCATGATTTGTCGAATAAAAACTTATTTTCCATTATACTACTATCTATAAAAAAGTTCTCTGATTTTATCGATGCTTTCTTGAACTAAGTCACGAAAGAGAGATGTATGAAACTTTGGAATATGAAACCCTAGAACTAGATAAAATAAGAAATTCAACTCTAGTTTTGACTGTGGTGACTAGGATTATGTGGCATGATATAAAGGTGTAGTGGACCTACCCTCTTTTCCTCTCTAAGGTATGGTAAGTTGTACTGGGTGAACATTAACTTTGAGATATGAATCTTAGGGTTGTTGGTTTAAAAATACAAAGACTTAAGCTCAAGCCTAGGTGGATGCAATTTTTTAGTTTGAGGCATGACCTATGTATATCATAAACATACCCCTGTGCTTGATCTAAAAATCTACTACTTTTCATGTTTCTTAATTTGACTTATTATGTTACACCTTTTTAGAGGGTGAAGAGTACTTTGTTGGTAGTTGAAGGATGGTCAAATTATGGGGACAAAATCCTCTTTAAGGGGTGTAGTGTTGTAAAATACTAAAACCTAACCTCTAAGACATGAGCACTCTAATTTTAAGAATTGGATCCTTTGGTTATGGTTCAATATTAAACCCCTAAACATGGTATAAGTTATACCCTTATAGAATAAATGGGATTAATACCTAAGTGGTTATAGTGAAATATGGATAAATGTTTAAGATAATTGGAAACATGCTTAAAATAAATATTAGGAATCATGTATTGTGCTAAATAGGTCCTTTGTCATTAATAGGATGGGAAAATGAGTAGTACATGCTAAAATGATTAATATTGAATAATATTAAGCAACTCGATCTTTTTCATAATAAATATTGTAACATATAATGTAAATAACTTATACACTTAAAACAAATTAATAAAGTATATTATCTAGATCAATGTAACAATGTATGCCAATATATGTAATAATATATGGAAATCCTCATATAAACACTTAAAATGAATTATACACTATAATTCGAAATTTCATGTAACAATGTACTGAAAGCTTCATATAGTGAATAATAAATATGCATGTAAATATATTAATGTGATCCCAACCCTCAATAAGATAACTAATTGAATTAATAGTGATGTTAATGGGATTAAACATATATATACAACAAGACTAATGGGAAATCTTTTCATAGTCATAAAAATAATATAAAGGATGATGAAAATGTCTTGTTTTGATTGGAATAACTTGGATTCCCTCTTCTTAGATCTTAGATTTGTTGCTTTCATGTAAGCCCCTAGTGGGTGATTATTATGTAAACTTGAAATTGAATATAGTCATTATATTTATTTTTGTTTCTGTACTCTGGTCTTGTATACCATTTATTCAAGAAAAAATACACTTATTCTACATATATGTTAGTGTGTTTTATTCCTCAAATTGAGTAAGGAGTGGATTCCCTCTCAGGTACAACTCCTTACATCGACTGTCTCTTTTCCAAAATCATAGGTTATTCTAGGTTTCCTTTTTTCTCTGTGCTCTTTGAGTTCCCCTACTTTGCGGATGGATTCCTTGTAAGTTTTTTCATGTTCATCCTTGTATTTTTCTATTTTTGTTGATTATAACTTCATGAAGGATTCTTGAACTCATTTGAACCCTTATACGTAGTCATTTCTTGTGGTTTTGACTGTTTTGTTAGTTCCAAGTTTCTTTGTGGAGCATTCATGGATGTTTGAAGAGATGGATCTTTGGGTAAAGTTCCAGTTTGTTGTTCTTAGAGAGATTGTGACTTTGATTTCCTAAAGGAGATTTTCTGTTCTTGTGCTTGATTGTGTCTGAGGTTGTCATGCATCTCATGGGTAAATCAAAATTTTTACCCTTTTTGATTGACTGTGTGTTATGATGATGCTTGGTCTACAATGACTACCCCTGCTAGGCCTAAGTCCGCATTAACCAAGACAGGGCAAATCAATCTTTTATAATTTTTTCTAATTAAATATTAGTTTGAAGGAATTAAATTACAAAATTCACAGAAAACAATATATCAATAAAAAATGAATTAAAATATATTTTAGAATTGTGAAATACTTTTCCATTGAATGGTATTGGTTTCATTGCCCAACCCCTATATAACAAATACATGAATTTTCAAGGGTTTTTCCTAATTGGTTAGAAATTGTGGAATTCATGTCTAATAATTACAAGTCTGAAAAATAAAACATAATATGTTTTGAAATAAATAAAAATATAATTAATAACATGGTTTGGTTTTGATAATCTAATTCGATATTTTGTATGATAGATATGAAACATAAAGTGTCCCTAAGTAACTAACTCAAATAGAAATAGGAGTTATATATATATATATATATATATATATATATATATATATATATATATATATATATATATATATATATATATGCTTAATAGGTTTCTTGAAGCCCTGATGTGGAACTAGGGTTGACCTTGGACCTATGTAGACATGATATGAGGTATGTTGCATTCTACTATCCATATTGAGCAATTGAACTATGTTTATCTCTCTTTGTCTATTTGGAACATGAAAACCATAATATTATTAATGAATTTATTTCTTGAATCGTTCTTATTCGAAAGATCTCTTTCATTACTAGATTTTCTTTCATCATTGAAATTGTTGGTTCTTCTTTTATGGATCCTTTGACCCCACTTGATATTCAATGGTTGTTCTCAGTCCTCATATATTGACCTAAACTTGTTTATTCTTTTGATATGCATCATGTGGTGACTACTAGTATAATGTGATATGTGTGGTTTTGTGTTGATGTGTAAATTCCCACACTTGTTGATGCAAAGGTGATAATCCTCACAAGAGAAATTATTAGAGAAAATGTGTATCTTGTCCTGCTCGGGGCATATGTGTATATGTTCCTGATCACATTATATTCATGGTAGATGTGTTACTTCCTACCATCATGTATATATTGTTCTAGTACCGTCACATGCAAAACACATGGATTCCTTGCTCTTGTTTGTCATTTCTTCTTTGAAGTTTGACTAAACTTATTTTTTCCCTCTACATCTTGTGCATGTACAATAGACTAAGCTTATTTCAAATAGCGATACATCTGTACTGCCATAATACTTGGGTGCACCTTTCCACCTGAGTGCGCCTTTCCACTCATATTATATATATTGGGCGTGCCTTTCCTCCCAAGGTGCATATTTCCACCCGGCCTAGGTTTGATATTTAATGGTACTTAGTCCTCCTTAAATAATATTAGTCGGATTGTTTTACATGCACTATTTATATTTTTTTATGTTTGTGATATTTTGTTGTGAGATTATTTAAGGAAAGAAACCCTGTTATTAGTTAAATTTTATTTATGCTCTCTTTGATTTCAATTTGGACATTCACTTTCCATGTTGGTTTGCGAATCCTTGCTAAAGTTTATTATTTTCCTTTTTTCCTAATATGTCTCAATTCCTATTTACATGATCATATCGGCTTTTATGCTAACAACTTCCATTTTGTCTTCTCTTGTGGGGTATGCTTCCAACCCATAAGGTGAAGGACATAGCGGACTGGACATCCAGTCTTACACATTGCTTAGAGGAGTTGATTCTTGGGAGATAGACTTGAGATATTTTGGAGTCTACCTATATGTTGAAGTTTCTTATTTCATATAAATCTGAAGTGGGAGATTATTATGTAAATTTGTAAATTGAATATAGTCATAAAATGTTATTCCTCTGCTATTTCTTGTATACCATTCTTTGAGAAATGAAAAAACACACCTATTCTAGCATGCTTATTAGTGTGTTTGGATTAGATGGTTTAGTCCTCAAGTTGTATAAAGAGTGAACCTTCTCTCGGGTCCCACTCCTTACAAGATGGTATCAGATTTTTGGTAGTTAGATTCTAACAATTTTAATTTTATGTCCCTTAGGATTCCTATCTTATCCTATAACTTCCTTATATGACCCTTACTATACATAGAAACCCTCTAATTGAGATATTTACCTAGAATTTGTCTATGATGTTTATCAAATGATGAAGGATAGATATTGAATCATATGAGATCCATATAAGGGTCTTGATGAGTAAACCCTTTTGTGATTGACCCATAGGTTCATACCCTATAATCTAGGTTAATTGTGATTTATCTCTACTACAGAACCTACCTTTAGTGTCGGTTATTTAAGGCCTTTAGTGTCGGTTTCTAAGCGACACCTATGTGGGCGACACTAAAAGCTCACCCATTACGTGTCGGTTCCAAAACCGATGCCCAAACTCTTCGCGCACCACCGAAATCGCGCCTGTTTCCTGTGGCGCGAAGGTATAGGCGTTGGTTATTAGATAAGAAACCGACACCATATACCTTCGCGCCACAGAAAGGGTGCCATCTTGGACACTATCAGCATCGGTTATTAGATAATAAACCGACGCCATATACCTTAGCGTCAGTTATTAGATAATAAACCGACGCCATATACCTTCGCGCCACAGGAAACAGGCGTCGGTTATTTATATAAAACTGACACTATAAATTTGTGTGTCGGTGTTATACAAATAACCGACGCCTATTGTTTTTTTTTCTGTCAGTCTGCAGACCTGCTGTGGCTGGTCGCAGGATGAGAAACCTACAGTTAACTGTAGGATTTATGACATCCATTGATATCAGCCAACAACAGGCCACAAACCTGCAAATTTAACAACAAAAATATTCACACATGCATTTAGCAATACAACCTGCAGTTCCATTTTATTTTCACACATTTAGAAACATTCATGTAGCTAGCAATCTGTAGTTCCATTCATTCACATTCACATGTGTAGAAACATTCATATAGCAACCAACACTTTCATTCATTTTCACTCAGACACATGTAGAAACATCCAGACATGTAGAAACATTCACACATATATTATAATTCAGAAATTCATTTACAAAATATCATTCTTTAGTCATTATTTGCTATCAACATCCCAATTATATTTTAAAACCCCCACTATTTGTATGGTTGTTGCCCATTCTTCTCTTACTTCATTTAATTCTCCCATCGTATAGGGAGCATGTACATCTGGTAAGTCTGTTCCTGTAGTGGGGTCAGCTTTAAACACCTGTAAAGAGAATGATGTATATATATAATTAATGAGCTACAAATAAGATTGATATATTTCATATTATCTAATGAGACTATATAATACCTGAGCAATACAATCGATGTCCAGTGCGGCATGTTTGATAATCATGTGCATATATCGCATCACATAGTATCCACATGCCCATCCGTTGTCTTGTGTAGCACACTATAAATTCAAACATACAAAATATTAAAAAATACAACTAATTAAGCATTGTTCACATAAATAATATATACATATATTGCAGTCGGGAACTTACTTTCACGTTCTTCCAAATTATTGACTGGTTCTTTTTCGTGGGGACATTTCCTCCAGCCTTTTTGAACTCATCAAAACCCCTACATGTTAATGTAACACAGAACATTGCAATTAAATAGTAATGTAATAACATATGTTAACGGATATGTAAAGTTCACATATTCAGAAAAATAAAAATGTATAAAAAAAACATACCTCTAATATTGCGATTTTTTATCAATTAACAATCCTTCATTGTGATCTCCGCACACATACAAGTCATCATTAGCTTCAATATTTGTTGGTGTTGGCAACCCAACTGAGAATGGACTGGATTCATCATACTTATCATAGTACTGTTCTTCATCTATAGGATCTTCAATGAACTGTCTTTTACCATGAAGAAAAACCGACCATTTATCATTTGCAGGATCATCGATATAAAATACTTGTTTCACCTGTGATGCCAATATGAATGGTTCGGCCTTCTCTCCAATCTTTTCAAAGTTCACTAA
Organism: Alisma plantago-aquatica; assembly: GCA_963693085.1. NCBI lineage: Eukaryota > Viridiplantae > Streptophyta > Magnoliopsida > Alismatales > Alismataceae > Alisma > Alisma plantago-aquatica. Next base: position 749,020,758 of record OY856412.1, read on the forward strand.
AGTGAAACCCAATTCATCCACTATAACTCCTTTGGTGTTATCAACCCAATTACATTTGAAGAGCGGAATTCTGAAATCTATGTAGTCAAATTCCCATATCTCTTCAATGACACCGTAATATGACATTTTAGCTTCATGTGGACTCTTATCCTTTGCACTTGCAAAAAACATAGTCGATGCTTGAAGGGTGACCCCATTGTTTTGGACGACACTCTTATCATCTTGGCGCTTTGTGTAATATGTGAATCCATTAATGTCATACCCTTCATAAGACATAACAGTCAACTTTGGTTTAAAGGCGAGGCATTTGATAGTTTCACTAATATCATCTTGTGTTTGAGATAGTTGATGTAAGACTTTATCTTCAAACCACTTAATAAAAGTCTTGTTATGCTCTCTAGCAAGCCACATTGTATTGGCTCGAGGATATTGTCTTTTGATGAAATTGGTATGTTCCTCGATATAAACGTTCACTTCGTCCATGTTGTGTAAAATATACAAATGACCTTGTTCCAACTGCTCACGGCTGATTACTTTCACACGTGATCCCAAAATTCCTTTGCCAAATAGCTCATCAATATTCTTGTCATTATCAGGAGTGTCATTACCACTGAGAAAGTCATTACAGAAATCCATAACCTCTCTCGCCACATAACCTTCAATAATACTCCCTTCAGGCCGATAACGGTTTTAAACATCACCTTTAAAAACGCTCATGTATCGTTCAAAGGGATACATCCAATGCAAGAAAACCGGTCCCAAGATTTTCACTTCCCTAGTCAAGTGGACAACACGATGTACCATGATATCAAAGAACGAAGGAGGGAAATACATCTCAAGCTGACATAGGGTAACAACCACTTCTCTTTGCAAATTATCGAGAGTCTCAGGGTCAATAACTTTGCTGCAGAGACTGTTGAAAAAGAAACAAAGTCTGGTGATTGCAAACATTACATGCTTCGGCAATATAGATCGAATTGCCATGGGCAATATTTGTTGCATTAGAGTGTGACAATCATGAGATTTAAGACCTATCAACTTCAGATCTTTCATTGATACCAATCTACGGATGTTGGATGAGTAACCATGTGGCACCTTAACATTTACCAAGCATTCACAAAAAGATTTCTTCTCCTTTCTAGACAACGTGTAACAAGCGGGAGGTAAGTATGTTCTTTTCTTACCCATTTCACGTAATTCTGTTAATTTTGACCTTATTCCCATTTCACGTAGGTCCAGTCTGGATTTTATCCCATCTTTAGTCTTACCTAGTATATTTAACAGAGTACCAATGATGTTATCACAGACATTTTTCTCAACGTGCATTACATCGATACAATGTCTGACTGTCAAAGAACTCCAATAACGAAGATCACAAAATATTGACTTCTTCTTGAATGAAGAATTGTCACTCTGTGTAGTACATTGTGATCGCTTACCAAATTCATTGACAAAGTCTTTTACTCTTTCATAAACAACCTCCCCTGGTATAGGTTCAGGTGCACTGCGTTCCTCATTCAATCCATTGAATGCTTTGCACTTCCTACGATACAGATGGAATTTTGGAAGAAACCTTCGATGACCGAGATATACATTCTTACCGCCATGTTTTATTCTTGTTGAATCAGTGTTCTCTTCACATATAGGACACGCTTTAGCTCCTTTAACACTATATCCAGATAAATTCCCATATGCTGGAAAGTCATTAATAGTACAAAACAACATAGCATGCAAACGAAATGTCTCTCTTCGTGAAGCATCATAGGTCATCACACCTTCACCCCAGAGTTTCTTTAAGTCATTAATCAGAGGTTCAAGATAAACATCGATGTCATTTCCAGGTTGTTTAGGGCCCGATATCAACAACGACAGCATTACATACTTATTTTTCATACACAGCCAGGGAGGAAGATTGTATATAACAAGCATGACTGTCCAAGTGCTATGTTGGCTTCTCAATGTCCTGTACGGATTCATCCCGTCTGTACAAATCCCAAGTCTTAGATTCCTGACTTTTTCACCAAATTCATGGTACAATACATCAATCTTCTTCCACTGTGGGGAATCAGACGCATGTCGTAGGATCCCATCATTATTTTTCTTAACATCTGCATGCCACCTCAAATTCTTCGCATCTATCGGATTGGCAAACAAGCGTTGAAACCGTGATATTATAGGTAGATACCACATCACCTTGGCAGGAGAACCAATTTTGGACTCCCCTGAAGTCGTCAATTTATACCGTGACGCACCACATTTTGGACAATCTTTCAAATCCGCATAGTCCTTTTGAAATAATACACAATCATTCAGGCATGCGTGTATCTTCTTGGCATCCATTTCCATTGGGCACAACAATTTCTTTACCTGGTATGTTGAGATTGGCAACTCGTTTCCTTCAGGAAGCATTTCTTTCAACAAAGACAACAATGACGTGAAGCTTTTTTCGCTCCATCTATTGTTAGCTTTCAACTTATACAATCTCAACACAGCGTTAAGCTTCGTAAACTTAGTACAACCTGTGTATAACGACATCTCAGCATCATGCACAATGTTTCTAAAAATGGGAGGTGGATCGGTGTGCTCTACCCCACAACTATCCAGCATCGCATCAACGATGTCTACTGGAACTGGTTCATTCACATCTACGTCATTGTAGGCAATTTCTTCTTCCACACAAGCACTGCTATCGACATCCACTGGTTTCGAGTTTGAAATCTCTCCATGCCAGTGCCATTCTGTATAGCCTTGTATAATCCCGTTGCACATGACATGAGTTTTGATTTCGTCACCAGTGTTGACTTTCAAGTTGTTACCGCAATGCCTACATGGACAGTAGAACCTATCTCCAGGTTATTTCCTATGTTCCTCGGCAAATCTAATGAACTAGTCAAGACCAGAAATAAACTCTGGGGTGCAACGATTGCGAATGGACATCCATGATCTATCCATTCTATGATCAAAGAGAAAACAAGTATATATTAGGACAAGATTAGGGTCTAGGGTTAACAAATACATGTGATGTCATTATTATATATAATAAATGTGTACCACCTATCCATTCTTGAACACCTAATCTCACTAGTAAGTGTATAATGTGTATTGGGTTTTCAAGAAAATTTCGGCATCATTTCCCCGCTGTTCTCCAAGTACATATGTACTTAGAGAACAAACGGGGAAATGCTGCCGAAATTTTCTTGAAAACCCAATACACATTATACACTTACATCCTAAGCGAGATTATGTGTTCATTTTAGAACAGTCCCCAACCGGGGACTATCCAAGATTTACTCCTAATGAGTAAATCTTGGACGGGTTTCTAGGCCAACAAATAATGTGTTGTCATTCTTATACCTAAAATCCTAGTTCTTCAAGTTAGGGTGATTATTGATGTCTTTAAAAGCATGATTGGAAATTTAGGGAAAAGTTCATCATTTACATTCCAAGCATGTCACATGTGTGCATTACAGTTCATCATTAAGCAAGAAGGGTGATTAGGATTCTCACCAAGAACGGGTTTTGATTTTCTATACAATTTTATAAAAAAATGCACATGTATGCATATATATACTATACTTAAGTTAAAGATATAAGTAAAGTAAACTTACCCAACATATACCATATGAGTAAGTATGTCATATTAAAATAGACTATATAATATGAGAAAATAGTAGTGTAATCATGTAAATGGGAACATTCATGGGAACACACACTTCAGTTATAAGCATTCATGTAGCAACTTTCAGTTCCATTCATTAATCTCTTTTTACATCCACACACAGGGGTGTACCCCTAAAAAATAACTAAACAAAGGGGTTGGTGTACCCCTAAACATGCGCATAATTAAAAAAAATATTAATACAGACAAGTCTAGATAGATAGACAACTAAATACTACACCAACATGGTCCCGCATCAGTAACTTCGAGGACTTATCATTGTGGCGATCTTCTCCTGAAGTTCAGAATAGAAAGCAGCTATGAGTATTGATTGCTTGACAATTATATTTGTTAATTGGACTTACCGTGGTCTTTTTGATGATGAAGTTGTGTCACGAAGCTCCTCACTGTATTTAGACGAATCTGAACTAACAGGGACCTCAGATTCAGATTCGTCCGAGCTGATATGCGACGACGTGCGCTCATACCACAGTAGATGATTGGGGATCTCACAGTTGTTGTTGGTTATCCAAACTTTGATGGAATTATGGCCAACTGGACGGAGAAAAAGCATGTTGCAACAGACCACATGCATCTCTCCAATCCAATCACGCCAACCAGACTTTGATACAAGATTTCCCGCCAAATCATACTCAACCTCGATAACATGTGAATAATTGCCAAAAGTTAGGGTCACTTTACCAGGCATGCATGTAGTGTCTTCCTTTTAGAAAACGCCAATGTTTGGGTATGACCAATTGGTTTAAGGAACGATCATCTAGGATGATGTCCAATTGTTATTCAATAGGGAACGTTAACATTGACATAGAGGCCCAGTTCATAGTGACTGTTATGGGTGGACAGAGACTGCATAATATTAGTATTAACAAAGTGTAAGTACATATAACGATGTTATATATTTTCAGAAAAAGTTGTATAACATCAGTTAACCTTTTATTGCTTGTCATAACCAACTTTATTGTGGTAGACATGATAGCTTGAAAAGAAGTCTACATATGTACTTAGAGAACAAACGAGGAAATGCTACCGAAATTTTCTCGAAAACCCAATACACATTATACACTTACATCCTAAGTGAGATTAGGTGTTCAAGAACAGTCCCAAACCGAGGACTATCCAAGATTTACTCCTAATGAGTAAATCTTGGACGGGTTTCTAGGTGCTTACTAAAATAGAACCATTATATGGAACTAATCCTACATTATACACATACTTTTCCTGAGTAAGATAATGTGCACTTCATGGAATTATTAAGATCTGAATATATATAAGTTGTTTCTACCTACTTTGATGGGATTTTATAACATTCGAGTCTTCCATTTAAGGCATTAGATGCATATATTGCAGTCCATTGTGTTGAGATAAGAATCCCATGTGATACACACGATTGAGAATCTTTCACGATACTAGGAAAATACACAACTAGATATTCATTTAGGTGTTAGACATTCATTTAGGTGTTCCTGATAACTCGCAGGTATGCACAACTAGACAACTGTGGCGGAGCAGTACTGGAGGAAGCATACCTTTCGGTAGCGGCGGCGGACAAGTAGGTGACAATTGGCAATTTAGGGAAAAGTTCATCATTTACATTCCAAGCATGTCACATGTGTGCATTACAGTTCATCATTAAGCAAGAAGGGTGATTAGGATTCTCACCAAGAACGGGTTTTGATTTTCTATACAATTTTATAAAAAAATGCACATGTATGCATTTTTATACTATACTTTTTGGAACCATACTAAACACCCAAATACTTTATAACACAACTATAAAACAATGATTATAGCTAAACTATTAAACAATAGACTTGTCACACATAAAACACCCTATACAACTATAAAACAAAAAAGTATTAAGATATGCATGATACAATAACTCTTTTGCATCACATTACAACAGACTTATCATTGATACCTTACTAACTTATTTCTACATTTACATATCATCACTTGATCAAAAATTACATGTATTGTATAGACAATAGAGGATTCAACTCAGTAGAAGCACAAAATCAGTACCTAAACCCTAAACACAAATAAGTAAATAACTTAAAAAAAACGCCCAGCAGCTGCTTGGGCGTGCCTTGGCACCGCCCAAGCAGCCGCCGGAGCAGAGGAAGAAGGAAGAAGGCAGGGCAGGCGGGCATACCTTGAGGGCAGAGGAGAGCAGCGGCCAGAGCACAGCAGCCACCGGCGGAGGCGGCGACAAAGAGAGGAGAAGCGCCGACGAGGACACGGAGCAGCGGCGACGAGGGCACGGAGCAGCGGCGGCGAGGGCACGGAGCAGCGGCGAGGGAACGGAGCAGGAGCATAGACGGCCGTCGGTGAGCACAGAGGGCAGGAGCAGGAGCAGGAGCACGGCCGCCGGTGAGCACGGAGCAGCGGCGAGGGCAGGAGCAGGAGCACGGCAGCGGCGACGGAGGAGCAACGACCGGCGGGGGCGAGCAAGAAATCGCCGAACCTAACTGAAATCGAGAATGAAAAAGGGAAAGGGGAAGAGAAGCTCGCACTGGTGAGCTATTAAGTTGACAATAAGCGTCGGTTATTCTAAAAAACCGACAAATAAACCAACTGTGTCGGTTTTTTTCCAAAAACCGGCACCTATACTAGATTATAGTCATCGGTTTTTAACTAAAGGACAACCGACAATTATTCCTGTCTCGCGAATACCCTTTAGTTGTCGGTTATTTATTTATGAACCAACGACATATGTCCAATTTTGGAGGTAATTTTTTTCACTGGAATTTTGGTTTTGGCGGTTGATTTTAGGTGTCAGTTTTTTATTAATTAACCGACACTTAATAAAAGCGGTACCCGTGTCTGGTCGACCTTCACAGATTGTATGTTGGTTTATGTTATAAACCGACACTGTAGAGTTTAGGTGTCTGTTTATGTATACAACCGACACGTTGAAAAGTGACTTTATAAGCCATTTCTGTAGTAGTGAATTGGAAGTTAAGAATTTGATGTTAGGATCGAATTTGGCATAAGAATGATAAAGTAGTTGATAAGGAGATCATAAAATTAAAAAGTTTGGATTGGTTCTCAACATTTATTTTTTATGCATCTTTTGTTTTATATCAAATAGATTTCATTGCCAAAAATGATTTTCCATAATATTACTATAAGAGAAATTTTTGTGGATTCTATTGACAATTTCTAAGATTATGTCACAAAAAGGTAATATGTGAAGTTTGGTACAGAAACCCTAGAATTAATTGGAATAGAAATCTAAAACCTTATTCCTGAATATGAAGTGATGATTATGAAAAGTGTGGCTTATGCTACAGATTTAGTTGATCTACCCTTTTATCTCCCTTGAATTGTATAAAGTTGTACCTATTGACTTTTTGGATGCTCATGTGAGAATTGGGGTTGTTATGATTGAAACACATGGACCTAAAGCTCAATCATAGGTGGTTTTGACATGTTAGTTGGATGCATGACCCATGGACAATATACATACCCAAGGTATTCACTACTAAAAGATGTAAATATGAAACCCTTATATCTTTAGAGTAGTTAGGTTAAACCTTTTAAGGAGTAGAGATTAGTTAGTTGTTAGTTTAAGGGTGGATAAATTTTGGGGACAAAATCCTCTTTAAGGGGTGGAGTGTTGTAACATACCAAAACTTGGCATCTTGACTAAGGTATGTTTAATGAATAGACCTAATAAGCTAACTAATGGTTAAAATGTAAGAAATCCCTTTTAATTAGTCATATATGGTTCTTTGTTTACTAATGCATACATAATGACTAATATTTGTTTGATACAATATTTAATGTCTCTAATACATGAATTGGAATAATAATTGGAGTTTCATGTTCATTAACAATGAATGTCCAGCAAGTTTTTACCGACAAAAAAAACAATGAATGTCCATGTCAAGACTAAGTCCACATTAATAGAGGCAGGGCAAATTGGTCATTTACAGTTGTTTTCTAATTATATATTAGTTCAAAGGAATTCACTTATAAATTTTCATTAAAAATATATTGACAAGAAAAATGAACTAAAATATGTTTTGGAATCCTGAGATTTTTCCCCATTTAATCATATTGGTTTCATCTCCTAGTCCCAATATAACAAATATGTGATTTTTCAAGGGTTTTCCCTAATTGGTTAGAAACTATAAATTCATGTCTAATAATATACAAGTTATAAAAATAAAGTAAAGTATGTTTTAAAAATAGTGAAATATAATCGATAAAATTGTGCAATTTTGATAATCTAATTCGATAATATAACAGATGGCTTTTAGGATTTTTGTAATTAATATGAAGTTAATCCTAATTATATGTATATTCTTGATGGGTTGCTTGAAGCCCTGATGTGAAACTAGGTTGAACTTGGACCTATGTAGACATGATATGAGGTATGTTGCATTATACTATCCACATTGAGCAATTAACCTATGTTTCTCTCTCTTTGTCGATTCAGAACATGAAAACCCCTTGATCTTCCTAATGAAGTTATTTCTGGAATTTCTTTTATCACATAGATCCCTTTTGTTACTAGATTCTCTTTCATCATCAAAATTGCTGGATCTTCTTTCAACAGTCCTTTGACCCACTTGATATTCAATGGATGTTCTCATCCTTCAAATATTAAATTAAACTTGTTTATTCTTTTGATATGCATCATGTGGTGACTACTAGTATAATGTGACATTTGTGATTTTGTGTGTATGTGTAAATTCGCACACTTATTGATGCAGAGGTGATATTTCCTGCGAGAGACATTATTAGAGCATATGTGTACCTTGTCCTACTCAGAACAAATGTGTAAAGAAGTGAAACCACTCCTCTACTAGAAAGAAAAGATCACATCCCTTAAACCAAACACCACGTAAAATTTTTCACAAAAGGGATGAAGATCAATTCATTCAACATGTAAGTATCATTACACAATGAGTAGCAGTGGAAAAGAAATATTATCTAACAATTTACAAAGCTTTATACAACACTTCACCACAAAAGGTTTTCTAAAGGAAAACTAAACATATCGCCAAGGACAAGCTGAGGGTCATCTAACCACCTCTTCAAGCCTCCCAAAGATCAGCTACAAGGTTGTTGTTGAAGCTACTTCCTCGATCTAACCTGGGGTTGGAAGCATACCCCACCAAAGAGAAAACAAAAGGAAACATATATCAGCAAAAGCTGGTATGTGTATTCTAAAGTAAAGTTTGAGCAATATATGACAATAAGGATATCAAGTATGAATGATTCCCATGAAAAAGAATAGGACTACCCACACGGGCATAAAAGATAAGATTCATAACCAAAGAGATACTTGCCATATGTAAAACAATAAAGAAGTGCCACATGCACATATCGTGACCAATATCCTGCATAAATGTGAGATAAGCATAACACTAGAATATTATAAAAGACAAAGGCGGTCAAGAATCACACATCTTGAACCTGGTGAGACATGGGCCAAGAATCACACATCTTGCCCTAACATGGGGAATCACACATCCACCATCAAATTCATATAATGTGGGCCAGGAATCACACATCCTGCCCGGGAATGGGGAATCACACATCCACCATCCAAAATATCATACTGTTGCCACAAATTATAATGAGACTAAACCAATGCAATTATTCTACTCTAGGGTTACTGAATCACATAGCAGGTAATTGTAGAGGCAAGTAGAAAAGTATAGTCAACATCAAATAAGATTTTCCACAATAGTCAACATATGAAACATCAATAAACTTCCACATCATAGTGGCAGATACCATCAACAATATCATCATTTTACATAACACAAGATAAGATTTCAAAAGATTATCCAAGATTTCAATAATCAGGCTAGTTCACATGAACCATGATAACAAGAGAATAGACATGTGTAGGTAAAAGTCAAAAAGAAAGATAAGATAGGTGAATTTCTCAATATGGATGAATAGGGGATACAACATACCTTATTATCAAAGTCCAACAGGTTCAAAGCACTTCTGGATCCAAAACTAGGTCACCAAAGAGCCTAATAAACACATATACCGATTTTATGTCAATTTCATATTTATAAACCAAACCCTAAAAACTACCTTTTTATTATTATGCAAATTAGGTTATGAAAACTATTCCATATTTAGGTTATGTTATTACGAATCTAAAACATATTTTGTTATATTTTTCTGACTTATAAATTATTAGTTATGAATTATTCAAGTTTTATCTTATTTAATTAGATCCATTAAAATCACATGTTTAAAACATCAGATTCGGGAATCAAAACCAATACCAAACGAAAGCTTGCATTTTTCTGAATCCAACGAATATTTTTCCATAATTTTCTGATAAGCCGATAATTAGTTATCAATTTTACAAAACCGACCAATAGGAAAAATCCAAAAATCGTTTAAAACAAAGAGAGAGTGAGAGTGGGGCCGCGCAGTCCGATTTGGCCCAACCAGAGTTCGCCAACTCATCTGACCCCACAGCCAGATGGACGAGTTGCCCCAGTTCGGAGAGAAAAAGAAAAGTTTTGAAATGATCAAACTACCCCCAAAAGAAAAACAAAGCGGAAGAGGAAAATCGGGGGGTACAATCGACAAATCACAGCAACCTTTGTTCTTCGCTGAACAAGCCCGAGGCTAGCAAGAAGAGGAGCGAACCTCCGATCAAAACCCGGTCACAGAGGATTGTTTCGAGAAAACGACCACGTTGTCGAGTTCATGAGGTCACAACGAAACCAACGACCCTGATCATGGCTCATACACCGGTCGGAGAAGCCAAAACCACCTTCCGCCATGACCAGAAAGTCCAGGAGAAACGGAAAGGAAACCAGAATGAACTGGTGGCGGAACGAGTCGAAGAAAAATGGAGAACAAACTTTGTCAAAGCTACACAAGCAAAAATAAGACCAAACGCATGAGGAGAGCGAGCAGGGACCTCGCCGAAGGTGATCAAGAACAGAATCCAAACTGAGCTTGTCGACCGGGAGATAGAGCAAACCGCAAACAAAAGTACAAGAAGGGAAAGACGGAGGGCCGTCCAGGGATGCTCACCGAGAAACTAATTGCCTTGAGGGTGGCCGAGATGGTCGGGGCGCCGCCAAGGTCGCCGGAGATGAAACCAAGTAGGCCCGGCTGCACCAAGCACTATCTGGTCCAATTGAGGTCAGGGTTGAAAAGAAGAAAGGTCAAGGATTGTTTCTGGATAGTTAACCACGAAGAAGGAAGGGTGAAGAGCCGTCTGCGGAAAAACGATGGAGAGAGGGAAATTGGGGGTTATATATATAGACCACCATAGGGGTGATATAAGGGATCAGATTGAGCGGAATCCAACAAGGAAACCATAGGAGCAGAAATCGTGAACTGAGATTAAGTGTAGACCGAGAAATCCCAATCGGAAAATTATTGTGTCAAAACGACTCTGTTTCCGCTTCCGTCGCGAGGTAGAAGAAAAGTTCGCAGCCGTCCGATCACGAATGAACGGTCCAGATTCACGCGCGCTAATCAAACCGGGTGGCAGCAAGATAAAACGGAAATCAAATGAATAAAACAAAGGGAAAATCAAATAATTTTGTATATATTCTCTTTCCTGATTTAGTGGTTCTAGAATAATCCAAATTAAACCAAAATTTGCACATATATTAAATTAAACATGTAGTTTTCGAATATCCAATTAATTTTGCCTTTTGGAAACCTTTAATGGGTTAAATAATTCAATTATCATTTTCTTTTTTCTTTCTTCATTTATGGCTTTAGGATTATCCAAATTTTATGAAACTTGACACATAAGTCATAATTAATATGTTGGATGCAAATTTGTTTTTATTTCCAACTTTTGGTGTCATGATTTACATCTATCTATTAATTACACCTTTTAGGCATTTTCTCTCTTCTAAAATTACCTAATAATCAAACATTATCCAAATTAGTTGCAAACTTGCCCAAAGGCTTATTTTTACATTTAGATTACGAATTTGGAGTTAGTTTTCCAAATTGAGGGCATTAAATATTTTATATCACTTTATTAGCCTATTTCCTATTTTATTTAGATAAGGATATTAATATATACAATTATCTTTCAAATTAAATGATACTTGGCCCTTAAGTTACATTTTGATCAAGAAAATGAATTTAGTGTCAAATTATCCTGATGGGTTTCCAATTATAAATTTTGGCACTTTATCTTCTTTACTCATTAATTCCCATATTACCATTCATTTTGCATTTATTTTCTCCTTTATACAAAATTCGGATTTTCTCTTATTTCTCTTATCCTAGAAAGTGCTAGAAAGTTCTAAGATGAATTATTTTATTCTTTTCTATCACTTAGTGACAAATTATACTTCAACCCTACATTAAGATTATATGAGGAGGTATTTATCCAACTAAGTTCTTTAAATTATTACTATCACCTAAATGAGTTATTATTAAGCACAAAGTACTTTGTATTCCCTTAATTACATGTATTACTTTATTCTTGTTTGGCTAAAACAAAAGGGTACAACTACTAGAATAGGGTTCTATTTCTAGTATGTTACAAAATGTGTATATGTTCTTGCTCACTCTATATACATGATAGATGTGTTATTTCCTACCAACTTGTGTATATTGTTCTAGTATTATCACATGTAAAACACATGGATGTCTTTCTCTTATTTGTCATCCTCTTATTTGAAGTTTGACTAAACTTATTTCTTGCCTCTATATGTTGTGCATGTACATAGACTAACCTTATTTAGAGTAGCAGTACATATGTACTATTATAATATTTAGGCGTGCCCTTCCACCCCGAGTGTGCCTTTCCACTCATGTTACATATATTATGCACACCTTTCTGAGAAGGGTGCACCCTTCCACCTGGTTTGGGCTAGAAATTTTATGGGTCTCAACCCTGTTGAAATGATGTTAGTCTGATTGTTTGATATGCGTTGTTTATAAATATTCCAGTTTAATATATGTTTTGTGCGATTATTTATGGCAAGAAACCCTCTTATTGGTTAACTTCTTTTTATATTCTCTTTGATTTTTATTTTGATGTTAACTTTCCCTCTTTGTTTTGAAACCCTTGTTAAAGTTTATTATTGTCCTTTTTTTCTTAATATTGCAGAGTTCCTATTTATATTCTCATACCGACTTTTACACAAACAACTTTCATCTTGTCTTCTCTTGTGGGGTATGCTTCCAACCCCTTAGGTGAAGGTCATGGTGGACCCCACATCCAGACCTGATCTCTCTTAGAGGAGTTGACTATTGGGAGATAGACTTCAGATAGTTTGGAATTCCCTCTACCTATATGTTGAATTTGTTTCTTTCATATAAATCTCAAGTGGGAGATTATTACGTATTTACAATGAATATAGCCATGAAATATTATTGCACTGCTATTTCTTGTATATGATTCTTTGAGAAATGAAAAAAGGTACATTTTTGGTGGCATGCTTTTTAGTTCATTTGGATTAAAGGGTTAACTCCTCAAGTTGAGTAAGGAGTAGATTCCCTCTCAAGTCCCATTCCTTACACAAACACTCTCATCGTGCTTTTTGTTTAAGAATAAAAGTATGTAAATCACATCCTTTTTAATGTTCCTATAGTAAATGTTTACATGGAGCTAATTGTAGATTTGAATCAGCTGTGATATTGTTGAATTCATGAGTCTCTATTTTTGAGGATGAAGAGGAATTCAGTTTATGCTAAATGAACCTTCCTTGTTGGAGTTTTGTGCTTGCTTTGGTGTGTTGTTTTTATCTACTATTTCTTTAAGGTGTTTAGCCATCTATCTATGTTGATGTAAGAGTGCCTAATAGCTTTTCTTGCCTTCTATGAGATATGTTGTTGTAACATCTCAACTTCTATATCAGATGAGCATAAGATAAAAAAAAAATTTCAACTTGGGAGTGTCACAAAGATGATACTTATCACATAATAATAGAAAGTAACCAACAGACTATTGTGTAAAATATGTTCTCATAAATTCTTAGAAAAGGGACTTCATAACATAGATATTTACAAAAGTACATGATAGAACATCATGAAACTTGGTCTTAGACTCATCGACCACGTAGATGGCATGCCACCAAGAAAACCTCTTCAAACTATGGTTGTATCCTTTTTTCTAGACTACCTCCTAAATCGATGTATCTGTGGACATCTCGTTCTCAGCCATACAAAGCAAAATAAAAAAATATTTTTTTTAGGGTAGGTGGGACTGAGTAACATTTTATGAACATGAAGTAAGCTATACTTTTGAGAAACATGAATTAAACATCAAATGATTTTCTTATAATTATTTACATCTTTGTTTCTACTTACTGTTGACATTATTATTTTGGTCTTAGACTCATCGACCACGTAGATGGCATGCCACCAAGAAAACCTCTTCAAACTATGGTTGTATCCTTTTTTCTAGACTACCTCCTAAATCGATGTATCTGTGGACATCTCGTTCTCAGCCATACAAAGCAAAATAAAAAAATATTTTTTTAGGGTAGGTGGGACTGAGTAACATTTTATGAACATGAAGTAAGCTATACTTTTGAGAAACATGAATTAAACATCAAATGATTTTCTTATAATTATTTACATCTTTGTTTCTACTTACTGTTGACATTATTATTTTGGGTAAACTATGTTTCTTTCATCCTTTAGTTCTCCAAACTCATTCCTCATTACAGAGATTATGCACCTAAGTGCTCATTTCTCATACAATGCTTATAAATAAGTGTGCCAAAAGGAAAATAACTAAGAAGGAACAATATAAATCAACCATCATTGTCTTAACATAAATATGGATTAGAATAACTAAAAACATTGAATTATTATAAAAGAAAATTCAACATATCATTGTCATGGTCATAGATGAAAACAATATACTATAAAATCATGATTAGATTCGGTCACATATCTTGCAAGTATTCATTTTCTCATCTACTTGACATCATTGTAATTGACTTTCATAAATATAAGAAAATAAAAAGCCCTTATTCAACGCTTGATACTTAGCATATATGATCCACTTACCTAGAATGAAGAGAAAATCATAATATACATCCAATTCTAGGTCAAGCCATATCCTTCCTGAAAACAAACATGATACATATATCAAGATCATGTCCAGACACATTGTGTTACTCTAATAGACTATACATGTCAGTTCCTAAACATATTAGGGTTTCCTCAAGTGTCATACACAACATACATCCTCTACTAAACTCTTATAGTATCATAAGTCCTCAAAATATATCATCTCCACAAAGATTAATATCACTATTAAATTCATAAATCCCAATAATTAAGATCATAACCTAGATTATCTAACATCAATTCATTATTAATATCGAACATCATATCAACTAAAATCCAACAATATTGTACTTATTCATACCTCAACTATAATTTTTGAGATTTCCCTAAAATTTAATCTCATTGTTTGTACCTTAAGATGCCAAAATACCCCTAAGGTGCAAAATCAACACAATCAATCATTCATATCAAATGATTCAGATCAATCCTTGTATTTTGACTCTAGACTTCAAACTAAGATCAAGAAAACATTTTTCATCAAATTCCTACATTTGGACCATAATCTATTACATAAATGTCATTGGCATTACCTGATTCCTTTCATAAAACAATTTTCCTAGTTAACACATAGATAACCTCTAGATCATTTTTTTAAATATTCTATTCAATATCTTTATAAGAGAATCTTATTTTCATAGTAAACTTCTACATCAAAACATATGATTAACAAGAAAAATACCTTAATGGTTAGTTTGGACCATGAATTTCTAATCTGGCAGATCAGATCTTATCCTTCTTTTATTTTTTTTATTTTTTATGCTCATGGATCTCTCCTTGGGTCTGCCTAGTTAGCAACCTAGATCTGGCTTGCCCTCATCTCCTTTCTCTTCACTTTTGTGTCGACGAGTGTGATATATCCATACCATGCATGCAAGACATGCCTTCTGAGTGTGGCCGCACCGCCAAGCTTCTGTGAGGGCTCCTCTACGTCATCACGACCCTTAGGCCATGGAAATTCCAACCTCATATCCGATCAGACATGATGTCACGATTGGCCTACATCATCTCATCTTCTCACCTCATCAATATTATTGAGAAACATGAGACTTCTACATAGGTTGGCGCTAATGGCATTTATATATGGTTTGGTGCTTCCTTGGACATGACAAATGTAAAGCATGTGCCCACTGCCCAAGGTTCTAGTAAAGTTTCAAGAATGAATACTAGCCCTACAAGCCCCCATTAGGCTTAGCTGCATGGTTTTTCCTCACACACAAGTTGGAATAACTTCCCGACTGGTCACTCATTCTAGTACTACTCCAAGATAGCACACTTAACTTTGGAGTTCTTAGTGATGGGCTCCCTGAAAAGGAGGTTCACCCTAGTGATATGAGTAGTCCAATCATTATTTTTAAGAGTATTTTATCCAAGGACTCAAATCCTAGGACGTTATGATCTCCCCCACTTAGACTCTTGATGTTATCATCAAGGTTGATCACTTTGTACTCACTCACACACAAGTTGAGATCAACTTCTCGACTGGTTACCCATCCTAGTACTACTCTAAGATGAGTATGCTTAACTTTAGATTTTTTTAGTGATGGGATCCCTAAAAAAGAGGTACACCTTAGTGATATGGGTAGTTCAATCATTCCTTTTAAGAGTAGTTTATGGCCTCAAATCCTGAAATGTTATAAAAAAGTCCTCGTCAAATACCTTAGGGTCCTCCAATCCCACTCACATAACCCCTAGACAAGATGCGTTCAACTTTAGACTTCTCCAGTGCCCCTCATCATCCACTCTCCTTTTGGTGGCTACGTTAAGGCACAACATCACCTTTGTCATTGTTCTACATCATGGCACCGCCACATCTTGGTCCTATAGCATGATGGTGGCATATAAATGCCCTATCAACTTCCTAAAAAGTGTGATGTTCCATGACACTAGTTGTAAACTATCCCCTATACATAGGCATTACCATGCTCTATGACCCAGTTCTCAAACCCAGACATAATCCAAGAAGGAAAGGGTTCCTGGTTACAAGAATAGGCTAGTTACAAAAAAAAGCTATCCAGCATCCCTCATGAATAGTAAACTCAACATTGGTTGTGATTACAAGTCTAGATAGCAAATGGTTCCTGCATATTTCATCCCCTCATGAAAACTAGAGTGAGATTCTGTTATATAAAGAAAAAACCTTTATTTGATATATTGAAAAAGGTTTCAATCCACTCTCTTTTATAGGACAAGAGAGTAAGGGAGAACTGAAACTAGGCAATATGGGATAAATGAAAGGCTAAAGACAAGACATGTCTTAAGCACATAACAAAACACACAACACAAGATAATAAAACACACAACACATGTAACACATAAAGCATATTTACTAATACTCCCCCTCAAGATGGAGCAAAGATGTCAAGCATGCCCAACTTGTCCACCAGTGTAGCAAAGCGAGTCTTGGGCACTATCTTGTTAAAGATGTCACCAACCTGATCTTCTATCTGAAGATAAGCAGTACATATATGTACAAAAAGAATTGCTTCTCAGACAAAGTGGAAATCCACTTTGATGTGCATTGTGCACTCATGGAAAGTGGGATTGTTGGAAATAAAGGTGGCGATTTTATTATCACAGTGCACAGGAATAGTATTAGAGTCAAGAATATCAAATTCCTTGAGGAGTCCTTGGACACACATCCGTTCATAAGAAGTGTGAGCCATAGTCATGTATTCTGATTCAACACTTGACTGGGCAACCACGATCTTCTTTTTACTACATCATGTAACTGAATTTCCACCAAAAAAGGAAAACAATAACTAGAAGTAGATTTTTGGTCACATTGACTACCGACATAATCAGAGTCTAAATACCCAGTAATTTTGTAGTGGCCATGCCTACGATATAGTAAACCTTTTTCGGGAGAAGATTTCAGATATTTAATAATGTGACAAACAACCTCCCAATGACATTGTCAAGGTTTGTCCAAATACATACTGACAAGTCCAACAACAACAGTAATCTCAGCTCTTGTCATAATAAGATATATAAGCTTACTAACTAATTTTTTGGTATTGATGGTTATTAGGGTATGGAGGTGAAGCTTCATCATCCCAATTGGTATTGGGATCTAGAGGAGTACTAGTAGGTTTAGACCCAAACATACTTTCTTATGTCAGAAGGTCCAACACATATTTGTGTTGTGAAAGGCATACACCAGAAGACGATTGAGAAATTTCAATTCCTAAGAAGTATTTGAGTTTACCCAGGTCTTTAGTAATAAAATTTTGTTTGAGATATCATTTGGTAGCTGCAATACCTTCAAAATCAACAACATTTATAATGAAATCATCCACATAAACAATAAGCACAAGAAGTCCAGAGCTAGTTTTTTTTTATAATAAAAATAGAATGATCAGAATGTGAGCGTCAAAATTGAAACTTGAGAAGTATCTGATTTAATTGATTAAACCACATCTATGGGCTTTGTTTTAGGACATATATCTCGCCTTCCAGAGTCTGCTAACCCCTAACTAGTAAAACCAAGTGGTTGCTCCATATAAACTTCCTCATGTAGGTCACCATACAAGAAGGCATTTTTTACACTAAGTCGATAAAGGGGATAAGATTTATTAACAAAGATAGAGATAAGTACTCTCACATAGGTGAGGTGGGATACAAGAGAGGATGTTTCAAAGTAGTCCACTCCATAGGTCTGAGTGTAGCCTATTTTCTACAAGGCGAGTCTTCAACCATTCAATAGAGCCATCTGGTTGATATTTGATAGTAAAGATCCAATGACATCCAACTATCACATAGTTTTCAAGACGACCAATAAGATCCCATGTCTTGTGATTTAATAGGGTAGACATTTCAACTCCTATTGCTTGACGCCTGACAAGATGTTGAAGGGCTTGTGTAGCATTCTTAGGTACAGAAATAACAGAAAAAGCAATAGTAAAACATGCAATGCTAGCACCAAGATTAGTGGTGGAGAAGAAATTATTAATCAGATGTTGAGTACATGAACGAACACCTTTTCTTAGGCTGATAGGAAGATGTAGGTCAGAGAATACTTGTGGGTGTTGTGAACTGTTAATGAGGGAGGAATTGGTTGTTGATGTGCCACAAAAGGAACTGTAACCATGGACACCTCTTTAGTGTCGTCAATTGGATCATGTTCTACTACCTTAGGCATTGGAGTAGGATCCACCAAGCCACTAGATAAGGCAGACCCTTTGTTAGAGCAGTACAATATTTTTCAAATAACATGACATCCACACTTAAAAACCATTGTTGATTGATATGATCATAGCACCGATATCCTTTCTAAGTTCAGGAATATCCCATAAAGACACACTTAATGGAGGGGGGGGTCAAGTTTAGATATCCCAGGGCAAAGATTCTTAACAAAACAGGTGCAACAAAAGATTCATGGTGGAATACAAGACAAAGACACATTTGGATATATAAGGGAAACATGGACTTTATTATGCAACACAAAAGACGACGTACGATTAATTAGGTAGCACGCTGTTGAAATAGCTTCATGCCAGAAATATTTAGGAACATGATAGTGAAGAAGAATTATGCGTGTTACTTTAAGAAGATGACGATTCTTCCTTTCTGTCATACCATTTTGTTATGGTGTCTAAGAGCAGGATGTCTGATGAATGGTACCCTTATAAATACAAAGAAGATCCACATATTTTTACATGAATTGAGGGCATTATCAATTCACTAGATTTTAACAGTAGTTTGGAATAGGGTTTGGAAAAGAGGTCGTGTTAGTTTGTAAAATAGTATTGTGATCCTTTAGGAGTGCTAGCGAATTCACCCTGGAATAATCATCAATAAAGGTCATAAAATAGTGATAGCTAGACGAGCTAGAAAGGGAGCATGGACCCCAAATATCAACATGAACAACATCAAATAGATTTTTAGAAATAACTACTTTCTTTTTATGAAAAATAGATATAGTTTGTTTGCTAAACTGGCATGATTCACACATAAATTTTTATTTAGGAATACTAGGAAACAAGCAAGTCAATTCTATAGAAAAAGGATGCCCTAGATGATAGTGCCATTGTAGACTAGTCACAGAAGAAGATAGCATAGCTACAGCAAATTACAGCACATCCAGTTCATACAATCCATTTGGTCCCTCATGGCCTGAACCAATCCTCTCCCTTGTATAGAGATTCTGAAACACACAACCCTTAGGGTCAAAGGCAATCGAGCACTGAAGGCTCTTAATAGCTTTACTGACAGATAGCATATTTAGAGGAAATTGTGGAACATATAAGACAAATTTTAAGGGCATATTTTGAGACAGGCATATAGTTCTAATGTCATGGACAACAAACTAACTCCCATCTACATCAGTCACAATAGGGGTGTTTGTAGTCTTAAAATAGTATGGTGAAAAGTTTGGTATAGATAGAAATAAGGGTAGATGCACCAGAGTTGACGACCATTTATTTTTACCAGTAGTAGTAGGAGATGCAAGTAAAGTGAAGGAACCTCCTTCCGTACTAGTTGTTGGCAAGGATAGATGAGCCTGGAGAAGTTTTTCAAACCTAGCGAATCACTCAACCATGTCTTGAGTAGAGCTTGAGGTATCAGTAGTTGAGTCTTCATAGATATCAGAAGAGACCTAATTCACCTAGGTAGGTGTACTGTGCTTTCTCCAACAATGGTCCTCATTGTAGTTCATGCATCCATAGAAGTTGCAGAAGAAGTTGGTAGGAGGGGGTTGAGGTTGACATCATCCAGGGCCAAGAGAACCTCTTCCAGGATCACACCCACCACATCCTCGACCACGACTACATCCAAATCCTTGACCAGAATCAGAGAAGAGGACCGCAAGGATCGAGTTATTAGAAGAAGTAGTATTTAGAGAGGTTATTGAAGGAAGGTGTTGAATGTGTTTGATAACATCCCTTAGTGTTGGTAAGAGATCACTAGACAAGATTTTGTCTACCACGTCTACAAAGGAACGAGGCAAACCAACCATAAATTGAACAAGTTTAAGTTTGTCATGTTGCCGTTGAACTTCTTTGGTATCAACAATGAGTGAGTGATTTACTTCAAATTTAGTCCAATGTGCCAAACACCAGTTGTAATATTCTTCTACAGAGTCGTAAGTGGAACACTCCATTTTAGCCAAGTTCTTGAAGATTTCGAAGACCTTTTTTAGGTTTTGCTGATGTGAGTACACATGGGACAGTTGATCCCACATGGCTTTGGCATTTTACAGGCAAAGAAGAGACTAACTAATATTGGGTTCAACACTGTTCACCATGCACGTCAAGATACTAGAATCATCTTTGGTCCACGAGTCATAGGCCTGTTTGACTTTGTCATCTTCTGAGACATCAAGAGGATCCTTAACAACACAAGATATATGAGAGAAATGTCCTTGGGC
The DNA here is from genome assembly GCA_963693085.1 of Alisma plantago-aquatica. NCBI lineage: Eukaryota > Viridiplantae > Streptophyta > Magnoliopsida > Alismatales > Alismataceae > Alisma > Alisma plantago-aquatica. The sequence continues at coordinate 749,041,856 of OY856412.1, forward strand.
TTTGACGTAGAGTTTGAATGATGCTGCTTAAAGATGGTAATTTGATCCGCACGTTTCACGATTGTAACATACAAGTTTTGTGAAGGATTCATAGTTGCCATGGAATCCAGAGGATGACGCACTCAAAGAAGTAGTTGAAGGACAAATGGAAAATTTGGATGAAAAGTGATCTGAGAAACTCGTAGTGGAGCAGGAGCAATAGAAAACAACAACAAATGAGTAGATCTAAACAAACTGCATAGGGGCATAGGAAGCAGCATCCAGATCCAAATTGATCCAAGGAACCCGCATAGGGGTAGTATATTGTAGCAACAATGGATCGGGATCAACAGATCTGTGAAACTCACATAGAGGTAGTGGATAGCAACAACATCAAATTTGGATTAATAGATCCAAGGAACCCGCATAGGGGAAGTAGATAGTAGCTGCAGATCTGGATCACTAGATCTGAGAAACCCACATAAGAGCAGTAGAGAGAAGGAAAGGCCTATGTCGTCACAATGTCAATTTCACTCCACCATGCGGCATATGCAGAAAAAGAGGTGATACTTGTAGGTTTTAAACTTGCTATTTTGTGACTAGCCAGAAGATGGATCTATGGGTGAAAGGCAGAGGTTGATGGGATTGAGATCGATGGGATGAAGGTTGATTGATGGAAAATGAAGGGTTGGTCGATAGGTGGAGGTCAATGGGTGGAAGGTCGATGGGTGGAAGATGAAGGGTAGGTTGATGGGTGGAAGGTTGATGGGTAGAAGATGAAGGGTTGGTCGATGGGCGAAGGTCGATCGGTGGAAGATGAAGGGTTGGTCAATGGGTGGAGGTCGATGGGTTTAGGTAGATGGGTGGAGGGTGTTGGTGATGAAGGTGATGGAGGGAGAGGGTGACTAGGTGGTGGAGATGGTGGAAATGGTAGAGGTGGTGAGGGGTCTATGGTTGGGGAGGGGGTCGATGGGTGGGCTTAGGGAGGATCGAACATGTCTGATACCATATAGAGTGAGAAAACCTTTATTTGCTATGTTGATAAAGGTTACAATGCACTCTCTTTTATAGGACAAGAGAGTAAGGGAGAGCCAAAACTAGGCAATATGGGATAAAAGAATAGCTAAAGGCAAGACAAATCTTAAGCACATAAAAAACACACAAAAAAAGATAACAAAACACACAACACATAATAACACATAAAGCATATATACTAATACTCCACAATCAGGATTTTATCTCTGATGGTGTTCCATGTTTAAATAGGATTGAGTTCCTAGCAATCCGATGACTTTCCTTGGGAGATTGGCCTATATCATCAATGCAACTAGGAGTTTGGATCAGACTTGTAGTACCCATTGGCTCATGGTATAGGAAATCCATTCTGCCGCTACTGAAGCGGTAGCTCAAAGACTATTTGGTATTTTCAAGTAAATGTGATCCCATTCCTCAGTTATACCTGCCATCCTCTGAAATTTCTATAAGAAGCACACTATACTCAATGGATTGCAAAATTTGACCATAGCTTCATCTCATCTAAATTCCTTCTCATAGAGACTTCTCATTTTATAACCCACTTCCATAGATTTTAGTTAAATCACCAAACTACCCTTAACTTATGTAAACATAATTATATGGTCCAACTCTGTTGTCATCATATTGAATGTCTTGATCAACTCCAATCTTCACCAAAGTTCTACCAATATCTCACCATATTTCAATAACCAAGAACATTAACTTATCTTCGAAGGCCATTTACCTCTACTGGTCAAGTTGCACAAAAGACCATCTTCCTCATATATTTTCTTCTTGCATACAAAATCACTAAAAGTGGATGGAAACTTCTTATTGATTTATGCATCAACCCTAATTTGAATATAATCCAAAAGAACATCATAACATCATCAAATTACAATTTTACCATTGGGGTTCGATAAAGACTCATATGTGCATAAATCGGGCTACAAACTTTTAGTAGGGCCATATGTCTCATGCTCAACCTATCATGCATTCATCACTTACTTTATCATATGTTTGCTAGGTTTTCAAAATCGGGGTGTGATAGTTGTGATGCAGGATCAATGGTCATACTATAGTTGAACAATTATCACAATGTTTCTTCATTTAGCAGTTCTAATTGGACTGATCAGTCTCGACTCTTTTCCTTTTCTTTAGTTTTGGGGGCATTCACATTTGTTGTTTCTTCAAGGCTCACATCCTGCAACCTTGTTTTATTTCCTTTTTTATTTATTCGACCTTCTTTAAAAAGTGACGTAAAGATACTTCACCTTGTACATCTTTGACAAAAATATATTAAAGAGAAAATATAGAGTGTGAGACACACCAAACAAATATAATAAAAATGCCCCTAATAAATGTATTTATTATATGCTAAAATTTAGTGTTTGCTCTTCCTTTGAATAGAATGCCTTGTTATTTATGATATTGAGATTTCTAGGTTAATATTTTGGTCGGTTGTCACTTTTAAAATTAATAAAAATTGATTAGTGCCTTTCATAGTGTATAATTTGTTGTTTGTCTGAGTGATATTTGTTGAGTAGTTGAGCGGGATATTTTAGCCTTTTTTATTATGCCTAATGGTAAAATGCTTAAATTCCATGGTGTAGAGCAAGGGATCTATAGTTGGTAAATGTATAATTGCCAATTACAAAGCCTCGCCAAAGGTAACCAAAGTTGTCGATGAAGGATCTTCTCCTTTCACTAAATGATAACATGTGGAGTACCTTTTGAGTACCTTTTCTTTCTCATCGAGAGAGAAAAAAAACTAATAACAGAGTTGGCCTCACATGATATATGTATTAAGATAGAAAGAATGATATTGTTAAATTGCCAATAAATCCCTGTTTTTGCTAGAACGAAAGATTAAGTTGTGCATCTACGAAAATGGACGGGATTAACTCCAACTTGTGGCCACTTTGAGGATGTGGGCGAAAGCGAAAAAAGAAGATAAAACTAGTTTAAGAAACTATCAAATATATGTTCTCAGTTTGGACTTTGGAGGAGCTACGAAAAAGACCGTGTTTCGTCACCGGCGCTGCCGTCGCTGGTGACGGCCAAACTGTAGTAGTTCCCGGCAGCTTTGTGGTCGACGCTGCCAACGTGATGTTGAGGTTTGGAATCCTGCTGATCCCACACCGCCGGCTTCCAAGCGGAGGCGGAGAAGAGCGGTCGTCCATGCCATCCGAGAAAGAGGCAGCCATCGTCCTCTTGAACCTCATAACCCTCCACCGCAGGCCCCGCCAAGAGCGCCAGCAGCATGCGAGCTTGGCGCAACGCCCCGGAACCGAGATTGGCAGGTTGGAACCCAGCCCTCCCCATTCTGCACCTCCACATTGCAAGTGGCTCATGCCGCTCCTCCCGAGCCGTACCGTCGCAGCACACCACGTTCCTGATCTCGCCGCGCAGGTACCCCTCCGCCGCCTGAATCGCTGCCGGGTTGCCGCCGCCACCGCGGGAGAAGGCTTCAAGGGAATCAAAGACAGTGGAGTAGTAGAAGAGCGCGTCGGTGAAACGGCCGAGGAAGCTGAATTTGTTGTGGTCGGCCTCCTGCTCGGCCACCGCCACGACGGCGGGCTGCAGCGCGCGGAGCCACTGGAGCACCGCGCCGACTCGGGCTTCACCGGCTTCTTCGCCGTCTGACGCGAGGAGGCGATGGAGCTGCAACGCGCAGTTGACTGCGACGGTCTCCCCGTTAACACGGCAGAGATCGTCATCGGGGGTTTCGATTATCATCCACGGCTGGACGTCTTCGAGGCGGCGCGTCTGCACTTCCTGGAATTTGAAGCATACGCCGAGGGACCGCGCGAGGGTCCTGAGCCGCTCTCCGGCGGTTCTAACATCGAGCTGTTCGGCGTGGCTAGCGCACACGAGGGTGAGTCGCAGAAAGGGAGGGCCTCCAGGACGCAGCGCGAGGGCCTGCATCAGCGCCGGCCACTGTCGCAGCAGTGCGGACGCCGACATCCCTCCATCGGGCAAGGCGAGGTCGACAACGTGGACAGCCGGCCGTCCGATGACGGCTTCGAGGATGGCCTGGTTTGCCGTGAAGTGGGCAAACTTGAGGTATGGGGCTGCCTCATAGAAACCATTGTACAGTAGCGCTTGCTCCGTCTCTGCGGCTCTGTTCCGTTGCGCCATTTGGCCCAGCGGTAGCCGATCCGACGTGGAGGGGAAGGGGCTGCAACCGCAGAAGATGCGGCGAGTGAGGGCATCGATGAAGCAGTCTGCAACCTTTGCGATCACGTCGAAGGCGCTTGTGGCTTGCAGTTGCGAGGAGAGCAGCAGGGAACGGCATTGGGCTACTAGTGCGGCGGCATCGGCGTGGTTGCCAAGGTGGACCGACTCGGCGCATGCCATTAGGACGTGGACTAGGCGGATGGCGGCGGAGTCGTCCGCCAGAGGTACAGCAGTATCCTCCTCAGTGAGCGGTGGGTATTCAGAATGAACCTGCAGCCTCGGCGGCTGGTGTGGGTCAAGAGAGGCGCGGCTCTGGAGGTAGTTGTAGTAAGAACGGTCTAGTGGGTTGTCGGAAGAAACGAGTTGGGAGAGCATCGAGTCCACCCAGGAAGCAAGGTCGGATGTGCATGTGTTGTAGTGAACGGCATGGGTGGTAAGGAGGTGGTGGTCGGGCGCCGTTTCACGGCGTTGGTACGGCGGCGGCGGCGTATTTTGGTGGTCGCTGTCTGGCGGCGTGGACGACGCTGCGTCCTCGTCGTGGCGCAGGCGGCCGTATCCAGCTGCCTCGGAAAGGAAGGCTTCGAAAGCAGGAAGCGGCAATGCGTCCATGCTCCTGCTGCTACCGCCGGAAGTGATCGACGACCATGGCTCCGCCTTGACGGCTGGTGATGAGGCATAATAGAACCTCATATGCATGCCACTGCAGCGCTGCTTTGCGCGATTTCTATTCTAAGCGGCGAGGTTCGTTGCAAACGGCGGCGCGCCGGAGGCTATGTATGGGCCGGATTGTGAGATCTTAACGGAGAGGAAGGAGAAACGGAGGGGAGGACACGCTGATCATCAGCGAACAGGCCGCTCAGTATATTAGTAGGCATGCATGATCAATTTGTTACCCTCTCCTCGAGTGAGCGCAGACATTGACATAGCGTCACAGACACACAGGTATTGATGGTGGTCCTATGGGCTACAGTTGTAGGTGGTCAGCATTTGAAAAGCAAACCTATTACATGCTCGTTATTTGTATTAATAAACTAATTAACACACACGTATACATGTGACCCATTGAACGTTTTTATATTACAAATAAAATTTGTTAAAAAGATAATGGTAATTCTCGTAACTGTTTGTAAAAAATTGGCAAAAAAACACATATTTGGGCGTTTTAATTACCAAAATGACACGGTTCATAACTTAATTCCCAAAATAACAGGCTTTTGAGCCAATACGTCTCCAAAGAGGACGTATTACTACTAGTGGGACCAATACATCCCCTAGGGAGACATATTGTTACTTTAAAAAGCAATCTCTAGAAGAGCAATGCGTCTCCAGTGAGGACATATTGTTTTTTTTTTGTTTTTTTTTTCAAGTATGATACCATGTATATTATATATACATATATATGTTAAATTGCTAAATGAATATAATATACATTAGCTTATATATAATTAGTCATATATTTGAAATAATACCTAAAGATAATAAAATGATAACCGAATATTATATTTATTAATACATAATATTTATAAATGTAGATAAAAGTATTTAAAATTAATAGATATAATACTAAAATTATATAATAAAGTTTAAAATTATAGAAAAAAGCAAATATATATATATATATATTTATTTGTAAACTTAGAAAAAAGAAAACTAATATAGCAATAAAAATAAGAAAAACTAAAATAAAAACTAATATGGTAGTATATAAGACACGCTGGTGCACATAAAATACACACACATACATATATATACATGTCGACTATGTAAAGTAAATATACATAAATAATAACAATAGATAATCAAAATAAAATATATGATACATATGATCATAAATGCAACACATAAAAATGATAATATATTATGATGCAACTTTGTTTATTATGTTTAAAAAATAATATATTAACATAAATCATAATAACATAATAATATTTGTAACTTTTTATCCAGTTCAGAGTCAAATATAATATGATAAAAATCAAATATATTATGATTTTTTATTTAATTTAAAATTATATGTATCATATATTTTAATTTGATTGTTCATTGTTATTGTTCTAGTGTATTTTACTTTGCATAATTGACATGTTTATATTTTTTGATATTATATTTTGTGGCTTTAATATATATATATATATATATATATATATATATATATATATATATATATATATATATATCCATTTATACATATACATATATATTGTGCATATCAACGTGTGGTATATGTTGCTCTATTAGTTTTCTTTTTCTTTTTTCTAAGTTTACAAATAAATATATACATACATATATATGTATGTATATATGTATATATTTGTTTTATTTCTATAGTTTTAAACGTTACTATATAATTTTAGTATTGTATCCATTAATTTTAAATACTTCTATCTACATTTATAAATATAATGTATTAATGAAATATAATATTTTGTTATTATTTTATTATGTTCAGGTATTATTTAAAACATATGGTTAATTTTATATAAGTTAATGTAGATTTGTTCATTTAGCAATTTAACATATATATGTATATATATAACGTACATTGTATCATAATTAAAAAAGTAAAAAAAAATGTCCTTATTGAGGACACATTGCTCTGCTGGAGGCAATGCGTCTCCACTGGGGATGTATTGCTTTTTAAAGCAACAATGTGTCTTTCGAGGGGACGTATTGGTCCCACCAGGAGCAATACGTCTTCTTTGGGGACGCATTGCCTCGAAAACGTGCCATTTTGGGAATTAAGTTCTGAATCGTGCCATTTTGGTAATTAAAATGCCCAAACATACCATTTTGTTTTTTTAGCCAAGAAAATTTAGTAGCGTGTTGTTTATTGACTCCAAAATGCACATTTGAAGGAAGGAATGTGACTAAAACGTTGAGAGGTTTGCGACAACTGATTTTATCATGAAAGAAAATAAAATAAAATAGAGTAAATATAAAAAAAAGTTGAGAAAAATTGTGAGAAGAGAGAAATCAAGGAGAGTGCAACATGAACTCGCTCTTTTTATAGTAGTATAGATAAACAACAACTGTTACATTTCCCAAAAGTAGTATAGATAAAAATATATCAATTACCAAACTATTAATGTAACTATTAATGCTTAGTCAATTAGTACTGTTCAACACATGAAAATATGGAGGTAGCTAAACTGCTAAGAAACACAATTTCATCTACCAAAATCAATTTACGTACAACAATTCCACTATCGGGTGCATGTAAAAAGTTCATAATGAAATGACGAATTGTATGTCTATTTCTAGTATGACTTAAAAAAAAATCATTATTTTTCTGTATTATTTTTGGTTGAAGCTATTTATACAGTTTTCTTTTTTCATACCATTTTGTTGAAACATATCTTCATTATGCTTGATGTGTATATAAATAGTTGTGAAAGATTTTATTGTTGAAAGTGTGGGAGAAGTAAATGTATGCTCATGTAATATACTTTGTAGTGTGTCCTTCTATATGCTAGGTCTAGACATGAATAAGCCTATGTGTGGTTGTGTAAAATATAAAAGTTTATTCAAGCTAAAGAAAGACATGTTTAAATAGGGAATGATAGTCGATAAAATATGTACCTTATAGATATATAACACCATTTGTACACCATAACACACATCCAACGCATGGGGGCACAAAAGTGGTTGGAGAAGGAGTAGTGAAGAGAGAAAGAAATGGAGTAGGTAGAGTCAAATGAATGGGTGAGAAGGAAATAAATGGGTGAGTGAGAGTGGAAAAAAGGAGGAGGAAATAAAGATGGCAAGATCCACCCCAACCCCTTAAAAATCATGTGTCCTAGGCCAAAAAAGAAGGCACAAGGAAGGGTGTGAAACACTCAAAGTGTTTTTGTTTATCCTCCTGTTTTATGAAGGCATGCTCCACGCATGGCGTCCTACTTGTCCCTGATATTTTCTCAACTTCCATCTAGTTTAGAAAAAAAGCATGTTTCAGTTGGGAAGAGCACAAGAAGTGTGGATATGGTATGCAAACTTGAGAGAGGGACTAAGAATGAAGAGGAGGAGGGGAAAAAGATCTGGAAGGAGGGATCATGGGAAACACACACCCACACACAATAGGATAACAAACTTAGTAGGGAAAGAGAGAAGAAGAGAGAGAAAGAGGGCACAAACTGATATATAGGAGGAAAACCAAGAAACCATATGTGTATCATTCACAATAATGCTCAAAAGAGTCCACAATGATAGACAAGAATTAGTTGTACAAATTAGAATCAACTCGATGCAACACACTCAAATATGTGGATGTATCACATAACTTATAAATGTGATGGACACAATACTAAAAAAATGTACATTATTCAAGAAATTTGTGAAGCACATTTGAAATATGACGGTTCCAATAGTTCAGGCATATGGGGTTATATATATCAGTATAATATTTGTATTGGCCTACATTTTTTGGTAAGGTTATTTATCAACTTGAATTAAGATGTTGTTTTGTACACATAGGTTAACACTAACTTACTATAAGAAACCATGAAGAATAATTGAACGTCCATAAAAAAGTAGAATCAAGTATTGTGTAGACGTATTTAGTCAATATGCATATAATACCTACAAGTACCAGATATGATGCTCAAAATTGGTGTAGGTAGAGTGATATGAATGGGTGAGACGGAAATAAATGGGTGAGTGAGAGTGGAATAAATGAGGAGAAATATAAAGAGAGGCAACATCCTCCCCACCCCTTCAAAAATCATGTGTCCTAGGCAGAAAGGAAGGCACAAGGAAACATGCAAACCACTCAAAGTGTGTTTGTTCATGCTCATTTTTTGTGAAGACGTGAACCACACACCTATGACCATGCAATGTCATGCAATTTGACCCTTCCAAAGGAAAATCATATGTTTGTAGGGAAGAGCACAATCGATGTGCATATAGAATGCACATTAGAGAGAGGGATTGATAATGTAGAGGAGGGGGGAGGAAGATTAAGAGGGAGGGAGGGATCATGGAAAACACATCCTACACACGATAGGATACCAAACATAGGAAGAGAGAAAACAAGAGAGAAATCGAGAGAGCAAGAGGGCATATATTAATACATATGAGGGAAAACCATGAAAACAAATATGTTTAATTCACAAAATGTTCAAAAGAGTACATAATGATACTCAAGAATTAGTATTACAAATTGTAATAAACTCTAGATATCACATTCAAACAAGTGCACATATCATAACACATGTAAATGTGATGGACAAAATACTCAAGAAAATGCACATTGTTCAAGAAATTTTCTATGCTCATTTGTAAATTGATGTTTCCAATATTCAAAGGATATGGAATTTTGTATATCACTTTAAATTTTTGTAGTAACCTACATTATGTGGTAAGGTTATTTCTTTACTTGAACTAAGCTTGATACAAACTTAATTACTATAAGTGACCACGAAGAATAAACTGAGTGTCCATAAAAAAGTAGAAACAATTGATGTGTAGAAGCATTTAGTCAATATGCATAACATACCTACACATAACCGATATATTGTTAAAAGATACATGTTTATGTAAAACTCTGGAATCCATACCTACACAATGATGTTCAATCCCAGAAGCACGATGTACATGATTCTTAGTCTATGTTTAAAGATCAACTGCATGTGACGTATCACCCAATTAAGACCTTCATGGTCTGTATGAGTGGAGCTATAAATGTTATACATTTATTCACCGTATATGGCCACACTTGTTCCTAGGATACTCATCTTGTTCCCAGGGTACGTCATACACATTTTCACTCGTATATAAGGAGACTCTCGTGTAAAAGGAGACTACTATTATACATTCACAAAAATGAATATCATTCTTAGAATATTGAACATGGTATCAAAATCAATTTGCCTGAAACACTCTAGTCCTATTCATCTACCCTCTTCTTCCCCATCCTCTACCCGCCATCCCGTTCTTCTTCTTAGCCAGCGCGAGCCACCCCTCCTCCCTTTCCACTTTAATATTGCCTCTCTCCTTTTTACTACCTAATACAATAAGAATGTTGTGAATTAGTATGAACATTTATAACGGTTTTATTATCATGTCATAACTACTGCACTAACAATGACAAACAATTTTTTAATCGCTATTTGTATAATTTTGTCAAAAAGTATAATTTTAATATGTAAACTTGTACATTTTTTTTATTAAAATTAATCTATCTTTTCCATCACCACGAAAACACCCTATTCATATGAAGAAAATTATATATACGTAAACATAGTTTGTTTTATTGTTGTGAAAATGGAATTGTAGCGGTCAATTCTGCTGATTAAATTAGAAACTAGGGGACCATAACATTATCCCACGAGACACACACACACACACACACACACATATATATATATATATATATGAGTCATGCTAGAATACACTCGAGTGTATCCGGAGCGGAATACACTCAAGTAGTTTTTCATGATGCAATATTTTTTTTTGAAAATCTAATCTGTTGATCTTCTTAAACATCTCGTGAACAACTCATACACAAAATTTGAGCACATTTGGATATGTATAGCTCATGTTATGAAGACCGTAAAAATTATGCATTTCAAATTAGTTTCGTGTGTCGATTTTGTTGCCCTTGGATGAGTGACTTACACTCATCCAAATGGGCTCAAAATTTGTATGTAGCCTAGTTATAGTATGACGGTAAAGATCAATGGTTTACATTTTGTGAAAAATAGTCTTGATATGGAAACACACTTGAGTGTATTCGTGCGATCCGTACACTCGAGTGTATTCTAGCCTGACTCTCTCTCTCTCTCTCTCTCTCTCTCTCTCTCTATATATATATATATATATATATATATATATATATATATATATATATATATATATATATATATATATATATATATATATATATATATATATAGACACACACACACACTTTTTGATTATGCTACTACTTGTTGGATGTTTATTTATTTATCTTTATCTTTCTTTTTAACACATAGGATAAAGATTATCCTAGTGGTTTTTGTTCCAGTGATAACAGTGCAACTCGACATTTCAAGCTTATAGTCACCTGGCAATAAAGTCCACTGAATTCAACAAACAAAAAATATACACTTCAACCAGACATTCCTTACAATTAAAAAATGGTAAAATAGAATCAAAGACAACATTTTTAGCCAAATGCAATTGTGTACTTGTTAATAAAAGATAACACAATTTACAAAGCTTGCATTACAAAAGGTTGTGCATGTGACCTTGATGTTGATATCAGCCATGAAACAATATATAGTTTTTAAAGAGAAATAAAGAGTAAATTAAGCAAACTATACATGTAACCAGATGGTTATGACTCTACTTACAAGTAACATCAGGTGCTTATCCTAAATGATTTGTATATCAGTCAAATGAACTAAGAAATCGTGTGACCAGATTAGTTATTCTAAGTCATTTGTACAGAAATAGGACTACACACAACTACAATGTTAGAAGTCAATAGGAGCTCGTTCTCCAACCGGTTTCGCACCTACAGTGACAAAGTTCGACGGGTAGTTGAGCTGCCATTGCTCAATGCCTTTGACATTGCTGTAGTGCTCAATTGTGAAACCAGTAATTGCTGACATTAGTGAGGGAGAAAAGCCCAACCCACGTAGATAAGGAACATAATCATCATCATCCAGGTCATAGATAAATTAGAAACAGTTAAACTATGTCTTGGAGATTGTTATTCGAATGACACCTAACCTAATATTATAAAAATAATGTATCAACATCAAAATTTATGACAATTTTATTATCATATCATAAGTACACACTAACAATGCCAAGTAATTTTTCACCACAATTTATATAGTTTTTAACAAAAAAAATGATTTTTCACGTAAATTATACAAATCTTTAATTGTTAAAACTCATATCTTATTTTTCATCACCATAAAGACACCCTATTCAAATGAATAAAATTATATATACTTAAACATACCTTCAAAAGAAATATACTTAAAGATACCTTATCATGTTGTTATGAAAATCATATATACTTAAACATATGAACTTTTGTTTGTATTGGTTTAATATTTATGTTGTATTATATTTATTATGTATTTATATTTTTTATTACATCTACGCATTTACACAATATTATTTACATTTATCTATTTTGAGTATCACAGTAAGTATGTATTTGTTATTGATTATCGGATTAGTTAAGAAATTAACGAACACAATTTAAAAGAAAGTGACATGGTATCTTAAGAATTATTTTTAAGAATACGAGGTATCTTTCCTCTTAATCTGTTCTCGGGCCATATAGAGTGATATTAAATATGAAGGTAATATGATGGAAATCGAGAGGGTCTGACAGAGAGTTAAAAAAAATCAGAACTAGTATGAAGCATGTGATCCTCAAGAAATTTGGGGGGACACATAGAGAGTTGGAATCTAGGGATTGCAAGGGCCTGGCATTTCGAAGGAGTAGGATAATATAGCATAGCACTGTAGCACAGATTAATGATGTACACATAGACAGAAGGTCGTGAATGTATGGTGTACTAGATAATGGTGCACAGCTTGCGGAGTAACAATTGTCATACCCTTCGGCTGGTGTTTTGAACACAAGAGTGAATTCGATATATAGATGAATGGAGCTATATAGAGAAAACGCTCGGGACGTGAGACAATATGAAAACTGTGATATGAGAATGTGAGTCATTACTCATCTATACTACTATAAAAAGAATGAGATTGATGCTGCACTCTTCTTGATTCCTCTCTTTTCTCTTTTTTTAAAGGAATTTTACTCCTACAAATATTTATTTTTACTCTCCTATTAACTTTTTTTATCTTTAATTCTTTCCATTCCACGAAAACGGTTCCTTGATTCTCTCCTTTCAAACAACCAACACAAATATTTTTTACCGTAGAGACATTTTCACGGACGAGTCCTCTCCCTGTATATTTCCAACAAATTCTATATGTTACGTGCATGTGCACGTGTGTGCGTTCACTAATTATATGTAAACTAGTCAACACACACATGTCATGCACGAAAAAAATAAAATTAGACTTAATTTTTTTATAGTAGAATATACATCAAAACATTGTATTGAGAATAATCTATATTTAATCATTTAAGTATTTACGCGATTCCATAAACAGTTAGGGCCGTTATGGGCTGTTCCAAGCCCATACTACTAATATGAACATTTCATTATAGTTGAACTTAATGGAATTGATTTGGACGTCGAAATATTTAAAATATTGAAAATATAGAAATACATAAAGGATATGTTCACGATAATAAAGAGGAATACAAAGGGTGAACAATATGATAAGCTACAAAGAGAAATTTAGATCTGAATTTGCAAAGAGGAAGATATCAAAATTCACAAACTTTTGTTGTTGGGACTAAGCAGCGAGTGGGAGAAGATAATATATAATAGACTAATTCATCTTTTGAGATATTAGTGGTGTTGTAAAGGACTGCCCGATATTTCTACAACGGTGGTTAGAAAAGGTAAGTTTGAGAGCCACGAATGGAGAGTGTGAGGAGAAAGAAATGGCGATGAATGAGGATGTGAAGAGATGGTTAGGTAAATTAGCAAGTAGTTGTGGTGGTGGTGAGAGATTGTGGTGGTGGCCGAAGATCGTAGAAGTGCCTGATAGTTTGGTCAAACTGAATTCAAAACTAAAGCAAAGTGGGACACCCTCCGTCTTTTAAATCTTGCCGTTATTGTTATTTGGGAGATGTTTACGGAAGAGAGATGGAGATTGGAAAACATGAAGCAGTTTTGTGATGGTTTGGAAGACGTGGTTCGAGTTAAAGGATGTTTTGAAAGGAGAGAGAAATCAAGATTTACAAAAGAAAAAATTTGAGAAAAAAATGTGAGAAGAGAGGGGGTTAAGGAGGATGCAAGGATTTTGAAACCTTATTTCTGATTGGTCAGAATTTTTTCAGGAAAACAAAAATGACATTGTATGAAAAATAACAACAAACTCGGTCTTTTTAGTAGTATAGATGGTGACATTTGTTTATTATATGGCTCCTGGCAATGTTCCCCCGCGCGCTCTGTAGTATGCCAGGTATGGTGATGGCCGGGAAGCGCGAGGCTCGTAATACACTCACATTTGTAAAATCTGGGACCCGCCTGGCAGCTATAATAGTAAGAAACCACAACTCAGCAGCAACAACATAAATAATCTGTTCGATGGTACTCGGAAACACGTGTTGGGAAGACGCGAGCTCAGGAATCGGATTGGGTGAATTTCCAACGATCACAGATTGTTGATTAATCAATGAAATAAAATAAAATAAAAAGTCCCAGCGATTACAGATTGTTGATTACTCAATGAAAGTCATAAACCCCGAACTCTTGACTGAGGTCAGGTCAGCACACAACTTCTTTCTTCTGTATGTTTTTTTTTTATAAATGGTCATGCAATTCTATTAAAAGATCATAAAGCCTACATATCTGCAGGCTAGCACCTGCAAGGGTACAAGATCGGAGCAAAAATAGAAGCTAGTACGACAATGGAAAAAGAAACACATAAGCGGTGAAGATAGTTGTTTCATGGGGAGGTACTCCTTAGACAAGCCTCAAAATGATGTAAAAACTTGAGCTAATAAAACTAAAGATAAGCATCAACACTTTTCAGAATTCTGATTCTTCCTCCAAAATTTCCTCCAGGGTGTAGAAGACATCACCATTTGTTATTTTATTTTTTGGGCTTTCTTCAGCTGGAGTCATCCTAGATGACGTCGACGCTAGTCCTGCAAGTATGTAGAATATCGAGATCTGATGTTATCTTTAGTAAAATGATGCTGAGAGGATTTTTGGTATTATTAAATTTCTTATGATTTCGTTCCATCCAAATATGTCATAAGATGGTGATAATTATGACTTCTGGGTGGACATTTGCTACTCTTTGGAGAGGTTTAATATTGAATGGCATTGTGGTTAGATTTTAATTTTCAGTTCTATTATCAAGAAAGTTTTAGACAATGAGTTTTGTGACAGGATGATTTTTGAAGATATGATCTGTTGTTTCAGAGTCTGATTGGTAAAGATAGCATCTAGATGGTCCAACAAATCCTCTCTTCGTAATGTTTTGATCTGTGAGAAGTTTATTGTTTTGAAGGAGCCAGAAGAAAATTTTATGTTTTTCAGACCATTTTCTTTTCGAAGTAAGAGAGTGATTTGATGTGGTGCCTCTGTAGGTGAGGAAGGTGTAAGCAACCTTTGGGGAGTAGAACTCCCCCCATTTCCATGATATCTTATTTTTTGTGTTCAATTTCAGCTCATGTATGATTTTGCTGATTTCCAAATTATCAAGATTTGTGAGGAGGAACCGCTTGAGTTCGTTTAATTTTTTTTCTGGTGAGGAGATTAAGGGCTTTGGTTGTAGTGATGGAAGATAAATTTTTTTAGTATAGACCATTGTGTGTGTAGATTTTTGATGGAATTTTGATGGAACCAAGGGTCTAGCCAGAAGTTTATATGGTAGTGGGCGTGTGGAGGGGTGTGGAAGAGATTCCTGATCAATGGGATATGTCTGTTAATGTATTTCTAGAGAGGGGATGCAAATCGTTTCGTGGTTTTGTGCCATGGTGGGATTTTTTTGTAGTATTTGTTCTGGATTAGGTCGCTCCAGATTTTATTTTTGTTGTTGGCCAAGTTGTTAATGATTTTAGTCACTAAGCATAGAGCATGAGTTTCAATATCTATGATGCCCCATACTCCAAAGCTTGTAGGGACTGAGATAATTTTCCAGTTAACTAGGTGAAGATGTTTTTTATTGACCTAAGAGTGTTTATGGTTATTCTAAAGAAAATATCTCTTGATTTTATCGATGGTATTTTTTTTTTGTTTTGGTAGGTAGTGGAATGCAGCTGAGGTAGTGAGTAATGATGGGGGTGATGACACTATTCAAGAGAGTTAGGCGGCCAACAAGGTTGAGGAAGTTATTTGTCCAAGTGTTTAGTTTGGTGTTGATCTTGTCTATGATGGGAACCCAAACAGAATGAGTGATGTTGTGGGGTGATGGGTGGGCCAAGATAATTTATCGAAAATTCTTCATGCTTGCATTTGAGGAGGATTTTATATATGTTGATAATGTGTCGATCAGTGTGAACACCAAAGATGGAGGACTTTTGGAGGTTAATTTTTAGTCATGATATGTAAGAAAAAATACCAGTGACTCTAATGGTATTTATGATGGTGTCGTCTTTTGGTGAAACCAGAATGATGGTATCATCCGCAAACTGTATGATGTTTTCCTTACATTCAGAGGGGGAGGAAATTAGTCCATGGGCAGAGCCAAGCTTGATCATCTTTGTGAGAATGGAGGTCACAATTATGAATAGGTAAGGGGATAGAGGGTCTCCTTGTCTGAGACCGTTTGTATTTTTAAAGTATCCAAAGGGTGAGCCATTTATTATTGTGGAAAAGTGATAAGTGAATATACAGGCATGTATCCATTCTATCCAAGGATCTAGGAAACCAAATCCATCCATAGTTTTGATGAGACCATTCTAGTTGATGTAGTCAGAATCTTTCTCAAAATCCAGTTTGATAGCTATCATAGGGGTTTTGTTTATTTGGCACAAATGAATAGTCTCATTTACCATCAGGTATTTACCGGCCTAAATCGTGCATCCAAAAGGAGAGGATTTGAGTAGTCGGACTTTTAAATAACCCGACTCTTAGGCACCCGCAACGATGACGGGGTCCGTAGTAGCGATCGGGGTCGAGCCACAGGGACAAGGGTGGTCGTGTTAAGAACGCATAATCAATGCTCTACACTGCGGTAAAAGAAGGGTAAGAAAATGTTCCCAAAGAAACTGTAGATCAAGATCGGTAAAAAAAGGGGAACAAAATGCCACACAGAAGTGCTATAAAGAAAAACTATCTCCAACTGGAGTTTCAAGGAAGATTAAGGTTTTGGCATTTATCAATTTTTAGAGGTTTTGTGTAACAGAACCAGAGGAGATAACACTATTGCCTCAGTAAGGAATGAAGGAGGAAAGCTTAGGCATAACAAGAGGCAACAGAAAACATCCAGTACCCCTTCTCTCAAAGAGGGTACCTCCAACTAAGCACCAACACCCTCTCTCAAAAGTAGTAGACTTGGGTTGGAGTGGAAAGATAACTGAAGCAACTCCGACCCTGGGTACTCTTGTACTCCCTGATCGGACCAAACGCTAGAGTTACAACACCTCTCTCGAGGGAGTTGAAATGGGAAACACGATTCGATAGCTAGTCAAAGCATGATCCAAGCATACAAGCTAGAGTTCGGATGCTAAAAAGCAATAATCCAACAAAAGGAGACCAAACTTAGAGAAATAGGTATTAAAACTCCACTAATTCCATTAGCATGAGCATTGTATAAAAGGGTTTAGTTACGTTGCGTAAATAAAGAAAGTAAATGACTGTAAAATGGAAGATAGGTATCAGCCTCCTTGATATAGGAGGTCGACATACAACAGCAGACCCCTAAGGCATCTCTAACCGATACCGAGTGAGAGCTTTTCCCGATATGCCTGTGTCGGGCGGCAACCCTTGACGGGCGATAGGCCGTGACGGACAGGCGTATCGGTCAAGGCATCTCGACCCGATATAGTCGTACCGGGATGCCACCCTCTCGGGCGACACATCGTGACGGGTGATCCGTATCGGGTTCGGTATCGTGTCGGGTTAGAGGGGTCTTAGGTTCTCGGGTTCCTCGTATCGGGTATAGTAAGCGAGCCGTCTCGGGTAGGGGCCCATCTAGGAACCCAGCACATCAGGTGGCCTCCTTGGTCGATATCAGGCTGATGCGGCTGCCGGGACAGATTCTAAGTGAACCACTCCCGCTCCTCTCGGGTTGGGGAAGTGCTCACCTAGTATCGCCTGGCACGCCTTGGGGACGCGACACACTAGCTCTAAATGTTTTCCAAAGTTAGCCTTCGTGAGGTTCTGACCCGTCCCATCGGGGTCCTGTAGCTGCTATTTATAGACAGCGGTTGGAAGAAGTTGCGGATCTCCGGGCGCCACGTACCCTTTATCGGCTCCGCATACGTGGCTTCGGGAATGATTGATACATGTGTGTCGTCCGACGCAGCTTGGCTATCGCGTGCCAGGTTACAAAGGTATCGGGCACGACGGGCAGTTGCTTCCGGTGAGTGGCTCATATCGCGTGACATGCCATAACGGGTTGATTAGTCGTGGCGGGTAGAGCTCTCTGTCGGGTAAATGGCGTATCCCCCGTCACTAACTGCACCGCGCAACACGCCCGTTTCGGATTGTACCCCTATCATCCAACGTTCGTGACGGGTAGTGGACGTGTCGTGCGGTTAGTAAAAGGCTGATTCTTTGTAAGTGGGCCGGTACGGGCCGTTTTGCTGATTTTGAGTGGAAAAGCGAGGAAAACTCTGTAAAAGATGATAAAAATGAGTTAAGAGCATAGTGTGACTTATTTATTCAATAACATGACAAAATGGAGAGGAAAACAGTTTAAAAGGGCAGTTTTGACAACGAAATACGGGCCATAAATACCACAAAAATGGGTGTTATCAACTCCCCCAAACTTAGCATTTTAGTTGTCCTCAATCAATTTTAAAACTTTGTTTTGTGATACGTCTTCTTAACCCGATATAGTTTTTAGATAAGGGATTTGAGTGAGTATTGAGATGTCTTAACGAGAATATTGCCCGACCACGAACAACGGACTTTATTTTTCCTATCTTATTTAAGCAAACTTTTCTCTTCAGCTTCGGCGAGACTTGGGTGCATGATTTCGAAGTTAGCTTTCACACCAAATAACTTTTGGGAACAGAAAGTTGTGTTTTTGGATAGGTTTAAAACTTTTTGGGTTTTTCTTGTTTCCCATCAGTCCATCTAGGTATGGGTCTATTAACGGGCAAGTGGTCCCTGTAGTCCAAGCCAGTTGGCTTTAGAGTAGTGATTTCACAGCCTACATACCACTGCCCCGGATCTACCATGCCTAAAGATGGGTATTTTTTGAAAGACAAGAGTGTTTTTTTTCATTTGGCACAACTCTCATGCTTTTATTCACTCTCATAAGGCTTCTCTCTCTTTTTGGGGTTTTGTTGGGTAAGGGAAAACAAGAGAAAAATTTATTGTTTGGGCAGCTTTTTCCTTCTGCATACACATCTCTTAGATGTTGCAAGATTATTTTTTGAATTTTTGGCGTGGAAATTCATAGTCTTTTTTTCATTTTGAGACTACATTTTCAGAAAGAGCATAACAAAAACATGCACCACCTTATACACAGAGAAAACAAGCTGGAAAGAAATTGTATCAGGTTTTTACTATAGAGTGTCTTTGTACAATTATATAGAGGCAAAATTTTGTATATGCGAAATATTTGTATCAAGCATGTATATGTATATGTACACATGTTATTTTATAGGAAAAAGAACAAAAGGTAAAATTTGGAGAGCTTTTAGTACCTCTCTCACTGATGCATAGTACCCCCCCCCAAACTTACCCCACACTCTGTCCCACTGTTGTGAGATAGATAAGGTAGGATAATGTTAACTCAGTGAGGGTTAGCTGGTGAGCGCGCCTTTGCTAGATAGAAGCTCTCACACATATTCTCCGTGTTTACTGTGACTGGTTAGATATTCATTCCAGCACGAAGATGCCGCAGTTGTTGGATAGTGAAATTTGTTGTGGACTGTGGTGGCAGAACTGAAGCTTGTGCCATTTGCTCACTGCTGTCTCCAGGAATGGTTGGATCAACGTCACTACCTCATTATAGTATTTTTGTACTAAGCGCTCGAGGGGTGTCAACGCTGTCGATGTATCTTTGTTGCTGTCTGAGCTGTTGTAGAAGATTCCTGCTCGTGGGCGAGTGTACATCGTCAGGAGCATCCAGTGGTTGTAGTGCAGGATAGGGAGGAAGATGATACATTGCATCCTGCTTTGTAACTCTGCTAGAAAAGATTGTTTCGCTCCTGACTCATCGGCAAGGTAGATGTCGTTGAACATCATTGGATGGGCTATATATGCGTGTTCAAACTTTTTTTGTAGTATCTGGATGTAGGCGGCCACCACTGATATCGCCAAACATCCTCCTTCTTTCACCATGTCCCTTAAGTCGTCAACTGGGACTATGACACTGCCTTCCTCATAGATGACGTCTACGGGGGTAGAGTCAGCTAACTTCAGGAGAACTTCATTGACCTGCTCCTGTGTGAGTGTAGAACACGAGAAACGGTCGAAGTTGCTAATCATTTCCTCTGAGGTTTCAGGCGAAACAGGGTCTTCATTTCCGCATACTTCCCGCAGGATTTCTAACCGCTTGCCTGCCCCGTAAACGTCTGCATCCATCTCAACTTCTTTTTCTAGAGTGCTGCCGGGTTGTGAGGATTCGTCTTCTCGGTCACTATCCAACAATTTTTCTGGTATCCCCGCATCTTGGAAAAAGTGATTGTCTTTGATCAGTAGCAAAGAGTAAGTGCTCCTGAGATGGAAGAAGTCTTGGCCCTGGAGATGTTGTATGTTTCCAAAGATGTTGAGCAGCTCCATGGCGCGCAAGACGACAAGGGCGCTATTCCCACTTCTTGATTCTTCTTAGACGGGGAAGTCTCCGATAGAGAAGAAGTTCCAAACACCGCTATGACGTTGGACTCCTTGCTTGATAACTCGGAGAAGACATAGCGGGAGAAGCCTGAGACGTTTGTCCTCCGGGCGAGTGAAGATGTGTCCTGAGCGTGGAACCTCCTCGTAGTAGCAGCTGAAGAGCTAGATGTCATGGTTCCGGAGGTCTGCCATGCACAGGAACCAGTTATTGCGGTGCTTGTACGGGGCCAACACGAGGTTCGTGTTGTGTTCTTCAATCTGCAGTAGCATGTTGGCCACCAAAATGGAGTCAAATGCTCCCATCATCAACCTTCTTGCCAAGGCCAGGGTGGCATTGTATATTGTCTGCTGGCCTGTCCTGGTGCTGATATTCTCGACTATTGCACCTCCAGGACCCTGAATAGCTTTTTTCCGACGACGACTGGTAAGCGGAACATGCTTCTCAACCCTCCATGTCGTACGGAAAAGTAGCCATCGCTCCAGACGATGTCTTCTTCATCAGCCTGTGACCTTAGGACCTTGTTCAATAGTTTCTGGTCCCTGACTGTCAGGTATCTGATGGCCCTTCTGTTGAAGTCGGCCATCTTGAAGGAAGGTATCTCTAACAGCGCAGAAAATGTGTCTGTCGTCGGGCTTCTTCCTTTGGGGGGTGTCTTTTGTTAGAGGCGTAGATGTCCCCCCCCCGTTCTACCTCTGATTCGTCAGAATAGTCATCCCCGACACTGATTGATTCGCCGTTGTCTTCAGCTTCGTCCAGGGAGGCTGAGGGAGCAGCTTTTTACTTGCCGCGGGAGCTCGCTTGTCCTGTTGGAGCTCCGTCGGCTGACTTATACGTCGTCCCTTCCTCGGGCATTATGGATGGCCCGCTGGAGGAGGAAGTGGACGACGTCCTGAGAGAAGATGCTGACGAGGAAGGTTGGGAGCCTGATCCAGGAGGTGATGGAAACCTCCTTGGCTGCCTTGAACGCGGATGGTCATCCCTCCTATTCAGCCTCTCCTCGATCACATCAAGGCGTTGGAGGGCCTACTGTAGCATCTTGTTGAGTGCCTATAGAAGGCCAACTAGAGTCAACAGTTGCTGCTCCTGGTTGTTTAGCCTCTGTTGGAAAACAGAAAACTTGTAGGTAAGCGAAGCAAAAGTAGCTGAGTGGCTACCTGTTACCTCCTGTCAGTGGTCGAATTCTTGACCCAGCATCTGTCCCAGTGACAGAGGGGCTGCCTTAGATCTCCCTCTCACCCTCACGACACTCCTCGCGCATGAAGTTCGACCCAACGAGTGTGATTCCTCACTCGGGGTTGTATCCATTTGGATTGTTTGTGGGGGCGTCGTTTCGGGGTAAGGCGTCGGCACATTCACGACTGTATTTGCCTCACCTATTTGTGGTGGTGGAGAAGGGTGCGGTGTGGTGGCTATTGCTCCACTTCTCTGTTGTCGGTGACCTCCTCTGAAGCTACCACTAGAGACACCGGTGGTGGTGGCGGCGTGGGCTGCACAACCCTGAGCTCTATCTCGAGGATCTCAGTGAATGCCCCATTGTTGGCGTCCAGCTGCACCATTTCCTCCGCCATTGAAGGTGCAATAGAAGTCTCGGGAGCTGTGTCTGTCTCTCCCGCGGTAGCTTCCCTCAGGGCTATCATCGTTGTCTCAGCCCCGGTTGTCTCGGCAACCTCCATGATCATCATCACTTCTACAACCGTAGTAGTTTTTGTTGTGGCGGCCGCGGCTGGTATGGAAGTAGCGACGACATCTCTATCAGTGGCTGTCTCCGGTTGCGCTGGGGCGATAGGTGGCTCGGCAGGAACTGTGGAAGATTTTCCCTACCGGGCGTCGAGAGGGACATGTCTTCCCGTCACGGCTGCCCTCTCTTGTATCCTCGTGGTGGCGGCATAGGCAGCTTCAACTACCACAACTTCAATCTCCATTGTGGTGAAGACCAGCTTTTCTGCGTCGTAGCTGGCGCAGCGTGGGAGCGGAAGGAGGGTGTTTGTTCTTGTGAACTTATAGAAGTAGGATCGCTCCTCTTTCTTGATTATGTTGGCCCTCATTAGGAACTTGAGGTCGATCTTGTCATCACCTCTTATCCTTAAGAGGATACGTGGTTCCCTTGGGTATCCTAACCTTACCGCAATCAGATTCACCACTCTGCCCATGTTGTAGTCTTTGTGGCATCCTTTATTGGATAAAGACGGTTGAGGAGGAAACACCCCAGATTGATCGTGCGTCCTTCCATCATATGCCATATGAGGTGGAGCTCTTCAGTGTAAAGATTGCTCGATTCATATTTGCTGAAGAGTAGGTGTAAGGACCCTGACCTTCATTTAGGGTTTACCCTATTTGCTTTGCTTAGGTGCTTGTTAATCACCTTTAATGGCGATTAGGGTTTACTTGTGCTTTGTTGAGAGTTGGAGGTGCTACTTGCAAATAACCCAAGTCTAGGGTTTTGTAGGCAAGTTTTCCACCTTGTGAGGTGTTCCTCCCTCTCTTTGCTTCCTCTTGTGTTGAGAGGAAGGCTTGGGCTCGTTGCTTGAGTTCTTTTGGGCCTGGTTGAGCTTGTTTGGGCCTTGAGGTGCCTTGTTTTCGCTTGGTTGAGCTTTGTGTCACTCAAGATGGAGAGTGTATCGGCCTAGGAGTGTTTGTGTCGGCCAACATGGATGTGTGTCGCCCATGGTGCCTTGTTGTGTTGCCCATTGTGCAAGTGGTTGTGTCGACCATGATGCTTGACCTTGCCTTGACCTTTTTTAATGGACACTTGGAACATATCTTGGACATGTGTATGGAGCTTGCTATAGTGGTGGCTCGTGCACTAGGACAAGTGTCCCTAGGCAAGTGACACCTTGCTTGGACCAACCTTGTTTTCTCCTCCCTTTCCTTCTATATAGGTGATTCCTTTCCTTAGCTAGGAGTTCCTTTGGTTCCTCTCCACCTTGTGCACGACACTCCCTTCTTCCTTGCTTGGTGTCTGACACACCTTGGAGAAGCAAGTTGGTGGCCGATAGCCTTGGAGTCTCCATCTTCCTTGCTTGGTGGTGCTTGTAGCTAGGAGCTTGGAGCTTGCTTAAGGCGGGTTACATAACTTCTAACCCTAGCTACACTATCTCTTGTTATGATCTTGTTTACATGTTAGTAGATTAGTTTCTTGCTTAGCTTCCATGTTGGACGAACCTTATGATCTAGGGTTTGTAGGTGAGCAATACTCCTTTCTCCCCTTGGTCTAGAGGAGTGAGTTTGAGCTTCTAGTATCATAAGCAACACCCCTCTTTCCCTTAACCGATTGAGGTGAGCTTGTGTTCTAGTTGTTTGGGCAATACTCTCCTCTCACCATGGGCTAGAAGGGTGAGCTCAGTTAGTGATGACTCTTTCTAGGGTTTCTCCTTGTGACCCGTTTGGTGATAGAAGAAGTGCAAGACCCCTCCTTCTTAGTTGATTGAGGTGAGCCTCTTCTTGACCCACTAGGGTTTCGGGTGTCCATGTGTGAGGTGGTAGATGACCTTGAGAGTTAACACCTTGGACAATATGAGCATGGGGAGGTGTTGCCCGACAACCCTCTTGACCTAGACCCCTTGCACGACACATTATGTGGACGATACCCCTTGTGGAGCACCTTGCACGGTTTGCTCTTGAGGCGCATTACTGTGGCA
This sequence comes from Alisma plantago-aquatica, assembly GCA_963693085.1. Lineage (NCBI taxonomy): Eukaryota > Viridiplantae > Streptophyta > Magnoliopsida > Alismatales > Alismataceae > Alisma > Alisma plantago-aquatica. The sequence continues at coordinate 749,066,221 of OY856412.1, forward strand.
GGCGCGCACGTTTCCCCTGACGCTCGACACAGGCTGCTCGCCCGACACAGGTCCTTGCATGCTAAAACAGGTTACACGCTACCCGTGCATGTTGTAAGTGAGCTTGAAACTACGTCGCCCAGCAGTGCTTGCCCGGGGTGCGCGTCACCCTGCCCGGCACCACGTCGCCGGGCAGGAGCTGCACGCCCCAGTGCACGTTACACAATCGATACCTTGCTACCCGTTAGTGTACATGTCTTGGCGTGTCGATGGACCCTGCACGACACAGATGCACAGTTTCTCCTTAGCCGTTGCCCAGTATGCCCAAGTACATGTCTTGACCCGGAGTTGCGCGCTGCACGCTTGAGAGCCGATACCCTTGGCGACGTGGCGTTGCGCGCTGCACACAGGTCGTTGTGAGTTGGATGAGTTGAGGGCATGTCGCCCGGTACAACCTAGGGTGAGGGTGAGCCCTGCCCGATACAGTCTTTGGTGAGGGTCCTTAGTGTTTCTAGTGAGGGTTACACGTATCTTGGAAAGTTGATTATTGTATATGTTCTTATTTCAAATGATGGTGACATTTGAACATGCTTAGCAATATTTATTATGATAAAGCTTGTTCATCTAAACTTAACATGGCCATATACACGAATGTGATCACCTTGATTATCCCTTTAATGCTAAGAACAACAATGAGCATGAAATAAGGTTTGCTTAATGATGTGACTTGCACATGAGATCATAAGATGAGGCATGATTAAGAAAAGGATATAATCATTAATGTCACTTTGTAATGTCACCCTATGTTGATAATATGAGTTCTAAGTTATTCGTGATGATTATTGAATAATGCTAACCATGCAGGTGAGACATAGCCAAGAAAAAGGGCTATGAGGTACATGTGATGGGTAACACTATTTTGATAGTTACTCTTGCTACTGAGATGACATGTATAATGTGATTCCTGTTTCATGATGATTATGTAAGCCTTGAGAGGCAGTGGCACTATGTGTTGAGGGATTGAAATCCCATGGTATGTGATGATCCTTGGAATGGATCTGGATGATTGACAAGAGGCCAAGTGATAACATGTGATGTTGGATCCTTGAGATGGATCAGGTTGATGTGGTTACAATAAAAGCATAATATTGAGTTTATGTTGTTTCCCTTTTGTATTTATTGCATGTTATACAACTTGGTTGAATCTTGCAATCCATATAAAAGATACTAATTAATCACAGTGAAATATATCATGTAGTTGCCCTGGCCATAGATCCATCATCATCAGGAATTGGTGATGGTGAAACGGGTTCTCCTGTGGGTTAACCCGAAGCGCATTTTGTTGAGTATGTGAGGTTTCTCCTAGCCTAAAGTGAGGAGGTAAGAGTACAACTTCGATTGTAGACTCGAGGGTGCGGATTCAGGCCCGTAGCCCAATTGTGATGAAGAGCATGGTGAACAGGCCCATGGCTCAGGATATATGATATGAGGAGCATGAATGCGTTCATGGCTCAGAGAACGGTGAATAGGCCCGTGGCTCAGTTTCACTAGCGCCGAGACCTGTACCGAGGCGGGCTAGGTAGAGGGTAGCCTGACCCTGTGGCTAAGACCACTTCAGCATGAGACTGCGGTCCTGCTTGTGTTGTACTCGTGCACTGACCACGAGGGGAGAGGTCGTGGAGTCCGGCTCTTCCATTGACCTTGTATGGCACCAGCTTGGGTTTCGCAGCCAAAGGTTGGATTTGAGAGGTACAGCTCACTTCCTCAGGGCATAATAATACGTAATTCAGCCGAATAGTATTACTTCTTAAGACAAACACGAAACATTGGTTGAGACCTTGTTTGTGTAGTCAACTTTGTTATATCATGCAGTTGCTTATATGTTCTTCATATGTAGTAGAACTTATATATCTCGTCTTGTTAATCATGTTTCACAAGTAATATTTGATTACATCTGATAAGTTGCTAGGCATAGACAACTTTATTTCATAACTTCTCTTTTATACCTTTTATCAGTTAGCTGCTTTATACATATCTGAGGTTTTATAGTTTCGGAGGGGAGTTATGTTTCTCACTGGGACAATGTTCGATTGTCTCACCCCGCTGGTTTACCCCTCCTTTTTAGGTGGTCGAGGTAGACATGGTGGTGGTCGCAGAGTTGCGGCTGAGAAGCAAGAAGAACAGTAGAAGGCAAGCGTTGGACATGTTGTTGTTTTGGATGTTTTGTGATAGAGTCTAGAGTCATCCCTGTACTCTCAGGTCCTTGGCGGTGTTTTGATGTTGTTTCACGATGTACAACTATAGATGTTTTGTATATCCTGCTGTCGGCTGGATGTGGGCCTTTATGTATGTTTAAGCAGGTGGTAAACTCATGTGATGATAAGACAGATGTTGCTCTAAGTAGTGGACACGTATCGGATCTTGTATATGATCATATAACGTGTTTCTTTACAGGATGTGGACTGGAATGTAATAGTTTCTCAGTTTACCAATTTCCTGCAAACAGTTTTAATTAACCCGTGTTTTTGGTAATATATGGTTATGGTGATTTCCGCACGTTTTCACGTAACACCTCGCTGTCTGTGTGATAGTGGGATGTGTTGCCACAAGTTTTGGTATCAGAGCTCTAGGTTTGGTGAGTCTATAGGGATTTAGGACTAGGTTGAGTCTGTTCTTGTGAGTTTTCCAGGTTTTCTTACAACTTCTTATGCCCTCAGCGGAAGAAAAGCCAAGATGTCTGGAAACCATGAAGAGCATGCTCCTAAGCATAGTGATGCTGCATCAATTGATGGAGCTTTTGGGCAGGCACATGCAGATTGGGTTCCTGAGGTCCCCCAACCTAACCCATCCATTCTTAAACATCCTGCCTACCAATAGCTTTTGGGGCAGATGATGGCTACGATGAATCTCATGGTTGAGCGATTACCAGTGCCTCCTCCGAGAGCACAGGCTCCCCACGGTGAAACATCGGGTATTGGGAAGACCTTTGAGCAACTTCATTGAGTCGGGCTTCAGATTATGCCGGAATGGCTGATCCAGTGGATGCGGATCTGTGGCTGACAAGTCTTGAGAAGGCTTTCCGGATCCTCGACATCCCCGAAGCAGATAAAGTAAAGCACGTTGTCTACCTTCTGAAGGGTAGTGTTGGTCACTGGTGGACCATCGAGGAAGAGAAGCGGCCTAGTGAGGTGATATGTTGGGAAGTGTTCTGGTATGAGTTCGTCACCAGCTACTTCCCGAAGACGTATCTGGATGAGAATATCAGTCAGTTTGAGAGCCTGCGACAAGGAACGATGAACATCACCGAGTACGAAGCCAAGTTCATGGATCTGTTGAGGTTTTGTCCTCACATGGCAGCAACAGAGGAGGAACGGATCAGATGTTTCGAGAAGGGTCTGAGTGCTGAGCTGACGACACCTGTGACGTTTGTGGAATCTGTCCGAAGAATCGAACGATCAGTTAGGGAGAAGAGAGAGTCTATGGCTAAGAAGAGACCTGCTCAGTTCCAGGGTCAGAGGTTTGGTGGCTTCAAGAAGCCAAGGTTTGCAGCACCATCAGTGATGAGAGGTTCTGGTGGACCGTCTCAGTGATCTCTGAGTAGAGGAAGAGGTTATGTTTCTTCACCATCTAAAGCACACAGTACAACTTCTGTGGCAGTGACAGGGCCATCTAGGCCACAGGTTGATGATAGAGCATGCCATCTGTGTGGTCAGGTCGGGCATTGGAGGTTCAACTGCCCAAATAGAGATGTTGAAGTGACGCAATAGCTGAGGAAGAATCATCAGGGATCAGATCGACAATAGCCTAGTGGTAGCAGAGGACGAGGGCGCGGTCAAGCGTCTCAGGCTGGATCATCCACTCAGGGAAGTAGAGGGCGTGGACAGCATGCAACGGCTCGATTCTACACTATGAGTCAGCCAGAGGCGATAGTCAACCCACGAGTAGTGACAGGTCAGATGGAGTTATTTCATTCTGATATGTCTTCTTCTTGCTTTATATCTGTTCTGGTTGACCCGGGTGCTACGCACTCTTTTATCGCCTATAGTATGCTTGAGAACTGTCGTTTACCTGTTAGTCGTAAGAAGGATAGTTTGTTGTTAGAAACCCCTCTTAATGGTTCCTCGTTGCTTCGAGAAGAGTGTCCATCTTGTGTCTTGACTTTCTCGGGACACCACATTCAAGTGGATCTTATACCACTTGATATGCACGGGTTTGACGTTATCCTTGGGATGGATACTTTAGAGAGGTATAAGGTTGTTTTGGACTGTGGATCCAAGCAGGCAGAGTTTGATGATGCTGGAAGGAAGTGGATCTTCCAGGGAGATAGGAAGATTCTTCCGACATGTCTGGTAACAACTATGATGGCAGATAAGCTATTACGACAAGGATGTGAGGCATTCTTAGCTCATGTGGTGGATACCGTCGTGGCTGCAAAGGCGAAAGGTCCTAACCTTGAAGAGGTGCCAGTTGTCCGAGAGTTTGCAGATGTGTTTCCTGAAGAGTTTCCTGGTGTTCCCCCACCCTGAGAGATTGATTTTGAGATCAATCTGGTCCCAGGGATGCAGCCAGTTGCAAAGACACCGTACAGGATAGCTCCAGTTGAGATGGCAGAGTTGAAGAAGCAGTTACAAGAGTTGCTGGACAAAGGTTTCATCCGACCAAGCATGTCACCTTGGGGTTCTCCAGTGTTGTTCGTCAAGAAGAAGGATGGTTCGATGCGGTTGTGCATAGACTACCGGCAGTTGAACAAGGTCACGATCAAGAACAAATACCCGTTGCTGAGGATAGATGATCTGTTTGATCAATTACGTGGTGCGACAGTGTTTTCGAAGATCGATCTACGATCTGGATATCATCAGTTGAGGATAAAGGTGAATGACATACCAAAGTCAGCTTTTTGGATGAGGTATGGTCATTTCAAGTTCGTGGTTATGCCGTTTGGGTTAACCAATGCACCAACTACTTTCATGGACCTGATGAACAGAGTGTTCCATCTGTTCTTAGATCAGTTTGTTGTAGTCTTCATAAATGAAATTTTGATCTACAGTCGGGATAGGCAAGAGCATGAGCAACATCTTCGTCGAGCGTTGACTCTTCTTCGCCAACATTAGTTATATGCCAAGTTCAGTAACTGTGAGTTCTGGTTGGACGAGGTGACTTTCTTGGGTCATGTGATATCTTCTGGAGGAGTCAAAGTAGATCCGAAGAAGGTGGAATCCATTGCAGAATGGGAACAACCGAACACGCCGACAGAAGTTTGCAGTTTTCTGGGTTTAGTAGGATACTACCGGAGGTTTATCAAGGACTTCAGTGCGATTGCTTTGCCGATGACAAAGTTGACGAGAAAGGATGTGCCTTTTGTATGGGATGATCGATGCCAGCAAGCTTTCCATAGTTTGAAGGAGAAGCTGACTAGTGCTCCAGTGTTAATCCTGCCAGAGCCTGGGAAGGGCTATGTGGTTTTCTGTGATGCTTCCAAGAAAGGCTTAGGTTGTGTGTTGATGCAGGAGGATTATGTGGTTTCTTTTTCTTCGCGATAGCTTAAGAAACATGAGGAGAACTATCCGACTCATGACTTGGAGCTATCGGCAGTGGTTCATGCGTTAAAGATTTGGAGACACTATCTTTATGGGGAAGTGTGTCTGATCTTTACGGACCATAAGAACCTGAAGTACATCTTTATGAAGCAAGAGTTGAACATGCGACAGTGGCAATGGATGGAGTTGATCAACGACTATGACTGCACTATCGAGTATCATCCTGGTAAGGCGAACGTGGTAGCTTATGCGCTTAACAGAAAGTCTTCTTCTTCTTCTTCAAAGAAGGCACAGTTGAGTTCTCTGGTATGCCGAAGGTGGGATATGTTTGTTTCCTTGCGACAGATGAATGTGTAGATGGAAGTTTCCTCGTTAGCTGGACTTTTAGCACAGATGCATGTCAAGCCTACGCTGAGACAGCAAATCAAAGATGCACAGTAGACAGATGATGTAGTACAGTTGATCATATCAGAGTTCGGAAGCGAAAAGCGTGATCGGTTTCATGAGTCTGAGGATGGGCTAGTCTGCTATCATAATAGGATGGTGGTTCCTGATGTTGATGGGTTGAGGAAGTTAGTGATCGAGGAAGCACACACATCGATGTATGCTATGCATCCAGGTGTCACCAAGATGTATCATAGTCTGAAGGACTTGTATTGGTGGCCCGGTTTGAAGAAAGATGTAGCTGAGTTCGTGGCTAGATGTGTAGTTTGTCAGCAAGTCAAGGCTGAACACCAGAAGCCGGCAGGTACGTTGCAACCTTTTCCGATACCGCAGTGGAAATGGGATCATATAACCATGGATTTCGTAGTTGGTCTACCCAGGACAACTAGGAATCATGATTCCATTTGGGTGATAGTGGACAGGTTAACGAAGTCTGCCCATTTCCTACCTGTAAAGACGACGTATACAGCCGAGAAACTCGCTCGAGTATATGTGGATGAGATAGTACGTTTGCATGGTGTGCCAGCAATGATAGTTTCTGACAGAGGTCCTCAGTTTATGAGTCATTTCTGGGAACAGTTGCATAAGGCGTTGGGAATGCAGTTGAGATTCAGTACCGCTTTCCAGCCGCAGACAGACAGACAGTCTGAGAGGACTATTCAGATCTTGGAGGATCTTCTCCGTTCTTGTGCTTTGCAGTTTCTAGGCAATTGGAATGTACATCTTAGTTTGATAGAGTTTTCCTACAACAACAATTATCAACGAAGCATTGATATGGCTCCCTATGAGGCTTTGTATGGGAGGAAGTGCATATCTCCTTTGTGTTGGTACGAGTCTGGTGAGTATCAGCTTTTGGGTCCTGAGTTAGTACAGCAGACAACAGAAAAGATCAAGGTGATACAACAACAGTTGAAAGTGGCACATGACTTGCAGAAGTCTTATGCAGACAATCGCCGATGACCCTTGGAGTTCCAAGTAGGAGACAAAGTATATCTTAAAGTCTCACCATGGAAAGGTGTGCTAAGGTTTGGTCGGAAGGGTAAGTTGGCACCCAGGTATATGGGGCCTTACCCAGTCATGGCACGTGTTGGTAAGGTAGCCTATGAGATAGAATTACCTCCAGAGTTTTACAGGTTGCATCCAGTGTTCCATGTCAGTATGCTGAAGAAAAGCCATCCAGATTCGGGAACAATGATACAGCCAATTGAGGTTGAGCTTGATGAAGATGTGATCTACGAGGAAGGTCCTGTGGCGATCCTTGACAGAAGAGTGAAGAAGCTGAAGAGGAAGGACCTGGTTCTTGTGAAGGTCCTTTGGCATCATCGTGGCGTTGAGGAAGCCACGTGGGAGCTTGAGGAAGAGATGAGGAGGAAGTATCCCTTAAAGGGGGTTAGCTTGTAAGGACCCTGACCTTCGTTTAGGGTTTACCCTGTTTGCTTTGCTTAACCTTGGTGCTTTGGTGCTTTCTAATCACCTTTAATTGAGATTAGGGTTTAGTTGTGCTTTATTGAGAGTTGGAGGTGCTACTTGCAAATAACCCAAGTCTAGGGTTTTGTAGGCAAGTTTTCCACCTTGTGAGGTGTTCCTCCCTCTCTTTGCTTCCTCTTGTGTTGAGAGGAAGGCTTGGGCTCATTGCTTGATTTCTTTTGGGCCTGGTTGAGCTTGTTTGGGCCTTGAGGTGCCTTGTTTTGGCTTGGTTGAGCTTTGTGTCACCCAAGATGGAGAGCGTATCGACCTAGGAGTGTTTGTGTCAGCCAACATGGATGTGTGTCGCCCATGGTGCCTTGTTGTGTCGCCCATGGTGCAAGTGGTTGTGTCGACCATGATGCTTGACCTAGCCTTCACCTTGTTTAGTGGACACATGGAACATATCTTGGACATGTGTATGGAGCTCGCTGAGTGGTGGCTCGTACACTAGGACAAGTGTCCCTAGGCAAGTGACACTTTGCTAGGACCAACCTTATTTTCTCCTCCCTTTCCTTCTATATAGGCGGTTCCTTTCCTTAGATAGGAGTTCCTTTGGTTCCTCTCCACCTTGTGCACGACACTCCCTTCTTCCTTGCTTGGTGGCCAACACACCTTGGAGAAGCAAGTTGGTGGCCGATAACCTTGGAGTCTCCATCTTCCTTGCTTGGTGGTGCTTGGAGCTAGGATCTTGGAGCTTGCTTAAGGCGGGTTACATAACTTCTAACCCTAGCTACACTATCTCTTGATATGATCTTGTTTACATGTTAGTAGATTAGTTTCTTGCTTAGCTTCCATGTTGGCCGAATCTTATGATCTAGGGTTTGTAGGTGAGCAATACTCCTTTCTCCCCTTGGTCTAGAGGAGTGAGTTTGAGCTTCTAGTATCATGAGCAACACCCCTCTATCCCTTAACCAATTGAGGTGAGCTTGTGTTCTAGTTGTTTGGGCAATACTCTCCTCTCACCATGGGCTAGAAGGGTGAGCTCGGTTAGTGATGACTCTTTCTTAGTGACCCGTTTGGTGATAGAAGAAGTGCAAGACCCCTCCTTCTTAGTTGATTGAGGTGAGTCTCTTCATGACCCACTAGGGTTTCGGGTGTCCATGTGTGAGGTGGTAGACGACCTTGAGAGTTAACACCTTGGACGATATGAGCATGGGGAGGTGCTGCGCGACAGCCCTCTTGACCTAGACCCCTTGCACGACACATGATCTGGATGATACCCCTTGTGGAGCACCTTCCACGGTTTGCTCTTGAGGCGCGTTGCTGTGGCGGGCGCACACGTTTCCCCTGACGCCCGACATAGGATGCTTGCCCGACACAGGTCCTTGCATGCTAAAATAGGTTACACACTACCCGTGCATGTTGTAAGTGAGCTTGACACTACGTCGCCCAGAAGTGCTCACCCGGTGTGCGCGTCACCCTGCCCGGCACCGCGTCGCCCGGTAGGTGCTGCACGCCCCAGTGCACGTTACACAATCGATACCTTGCTACCCTCTAGTGTGCACGTCTTGGCATGTCGATGGATCATGCACGGCACGGCTGCACGGTTGCTCCTTGGCCGTTGGCCGATACGCCCAAGTGCACGTCTTGACCCAGAGTTGCGTGTTGCACGCTTGAAAGCCGACACCCTTGGCGACGTGGCATTGCGCGCTGCACGCGGGTCGTTGTGAGTTGGATGAGTTGAGGGCATGTCGCTCGGTACAACCTAGGGTGAGGGTGAGCCCTGCCCGATACAGTCTTTGGTGAGGGTCCTTAGTGTTTCTAGTGAGGGTTACACGTATCTTGGAAAGCTGATTATTGTATATGTTCTTGTTTCAAATGATGGTGACATTTGTACATGCTTAGCAATATTTATTATGATAAAGCTTGTTCATCTAAACTTAACATGGCCATATACACGAATGTGATCACCTTGATAATCCCTTTAATGCTAAGAACAACAATGAGCATGAAATAAGGTTTGCTTAATGATGTGCCTTGCACATGAGATCATAAGATGAGGCATGATTAAGAAAAGGATATAATCATTAATGTCACTTTGTAATGTCACCCTATGTTGATAATATGAGTTCTAAGTTATTCATGATGATTATTAAATAATGCTAACCATGCAGGTGAGACATAGCCAAGAAAAAGGGCTATGAGGTACATGTGATGGGTAACACTATTTTGATAGTTACTCTTGCTACTGAGATGACAGGTATAAAGTGATTCCTATTTCATGATGATGATGTAAGCCTTGAGAGGCAGTGGCATTATGTGTTGAGGGATTGAAATCCCATGGTATGTGATGATCCTTGGAATGGATCTGGATGATTGACAAGAGGCCAAGTGATAACATGTGATGTTGGATCCTTGAGATGGATCAGGTTGATGTGGTTACAATAAAAGCATAATATTGAGTTTATGTTGTTTCCCTTTTGTATTTATTGCATGTTATACAACTTGGTTGAATCTTGCAATCCATATAAAAGATACTAATTAATCACAGTGAAATATATCATGTAGTTTCCCTGGCCATAAATCCATCATCGTCAGGAATTGGTGATGGTGAAATGGGTTCTCCTGCGGGTTAACCCGGAGTGCATATTGTTGAGTATGTGAGGTTTCTCCTAGCCTAAAGTGAGGAGGTAAGAGTACAACTTCAGTTGTAGACTCGAGGGTGCGGATTCAGGCCCGTAGCCCAATTGTGATGAAGAGCATGGTGAATAGGCCCATGGCTCAGGATATATGATATGAGGAGTATGAATGCGTTCATGGCTCAGAGCACGGTGAATAGGCCCGTGGATTAGTTTCATTAGCACCGAGACCTGTACTGAGGCGGGCTAGGCAGAGGGTAGCCTGACCCTGTGGCTAAGACCACTTCAGCATGAGACTGCGGTCCTGCTTGTGTTGTACTTGTGCACTGACCACAAGGGGTGAGGTCGTGGACTCCGTCTCTTCCATTGACCTTGTATGACACCGGCTTGGGTTTCGCAACCGAAGGTTTGATTTGAGCGGTACGACTCACTTCCTCAGGGCATAATAATATGTAATTCAGCCGAATAGTATTACTGCTTAAGACAAACATGAAACATTGGTTGAGGCCTTGTTTGTGTAGTCAACTCTGTTATATCTTGCAGTTGCTTATATGTTCTTCATATGTAGTAGAACTTATATATCTCATCTTGTTAATCATGTTTCACAAGTAATATTTGATTACATATGATAAGTTGCTAGGCATAGACAACTTTATTTCATAACTGCTCTTTTATACCTTTTATTAGTTAGTTGTTTTATACATATATGAGGTTTTGTAGTTTCGGCGGGGAGTTATGTTTCTCGCTGGGACAATGTTCGATTGTCTCACCCCGCTGGTTCCCCCCCCCCTTTTAGGTGGTCGAGGTAGACGTGGTGGTGGTCGCGGAGTTGCGGCCGAGCAGCAAGAAGAACAGTAGAAGGCAAGCATTGGACATGCTGTTGTTTTGGATGTTTTGTGATAGAGTCTAGAGTCATCCCTGTACTCTCAGGTCCTTGGTAGTGTTTTGACGTTGTTTCACGATGTACAGCTGTAGATGTTTTGTATATCCTGCTGTCAGCTGGATGTGGGCCTTTATGTATGTTTAAGCAGGTGGTAAACTCATGTGATGATAAGACAGCTATTGCTCTAAGTAGTGGACACGTATCGGATCTTGTATATGATCATGTAACGTGTTTCTTTGCAGGATGTGGACTCGAATGTAATAGTTTCTCAGTTTACCAGTTTCCCATAAACGGTTTTAATTAACCTGTGTTTTTGGTAATATATGGTTATGGTGATTTCCACACATTTTCGCGTAACACCTCACTGTCTGTGTGATAGTGGGATGTGTTGCCATAGTAGGCACACTACGATTTTGTGCACTAACCTCCAGAAATAGGAGTGCACTGCCGCCACCTTGCTTCCCGGTTTGAATGGTGACTCACCGGTTAGCTTTCTCCAGAGTTCGACCGGGTTGAACTCGTCGCCTTCGGTGATTCTGACACCGCTGTTGAGCAGTTATTTTTCTGCTTTGCTGGAAGAGAAGATTTCATTGAGCAGCTTCTCTGATATTTCGTGCTCAACATTATACAGCTATCCTTGTATTTTGTCTGCTCTGCCAAATCTTTTGATTTCATCTGGTCTATTCTGTACCCGGTCGAGAGACGACATAAACTCCCTTTTGAGTTCTGTGTAAGAGGCAGAGTGGCTGAAGCAGATCTTCCTTAGCCCGGCTGCCGCTAGGACATTTTCCACTCTATCGAAAATGCCTATTTGGTGGAAGGATGACTGAAGGCAGAACCTGCTTAGTCTGTAGACTTTGGCTACCAGTTCTGTGTACCACCGCATGTCCTCGTCGTCTCTGGGCATGAACCTACCTGGTGAGTGATCTAGATGTTGGTTTAAACTGTTGTTGGGGCTGTTACTTCTTCCATCCTAGGTCTCTTCTCAGCCGCGGATGGCCCAGCTGCATCGGGATTTAGACGTTTCTGCCCGACTGTGGTGGCTTCTGTTGTGGCCTGAGTGTTAATCCTCCGGCCTTGTTCATCTACTTGGACAACAATTTTCTTGGTGCAGGCCATTTCTATTATCATAAAACAAAAGTTTAGTGAGCATCAATTTTACTGAATGATTCACTTTGCCCAATATCGGGCGGTGGGTTGTGTCACCTGATATCGGATAGGCGATATATTTTGAAAAGTGACTAACAACACCCGATAGAGTTAAGTCGATATTGGTCATAGTTAACAAAATCGAGATAGCCCGACACGATCTCAAATAGGTAAAATGCAAAGTTTGTTGCGCGATAAGTCAAAACAAAAGGCTGACCCGATATTAGTGCTGCTCGATACAATCGTATCGAGCGATAAAACTAGATGATATGGTACTTTGCCGGATATGCCTGTGTCGGGCAGAATGAAGTTTGGACCAATATTGTCACAAGGCTATCATGCAACACCGGGCATCATCGTGAACAACTATCCTGCCCGATACGATCTCTCTGAAAAAGGGTGTCGCCCGATACTTGCAAGATGTGAGGCGACACAAGATAAATTTTTTATTAAGAACAAAACTGGGCGACACGGGTATCGCCCGATATAAGGTATCAGGCGGGCGCGCAATAGAAGTGTGTCACGCGATGCGTTCAAAACGTAGGATACCCGACACAAGCGCGTGTCGGGCGACACATCCATGTGCCCGATACGAGATGCGTGATACGAGAGGCGTGTCGTGTAAGACACGCGATACACGTATCGTGTTATACCTTTATCTTCTGAAGGTAGCTGCGCGACACGGGAGCAGAAGCAAGGTTGGCCGACATGAGAGCAAAGTGAGAGTTAAATGTGCGATACGGGAGTAGGTGAGAGAGTAAATGCCAGCGCCCGACACAGTTAAACCAAAGTTATATATATAGAAATCGAGGGCGGGGGTAAAACTGGAGCACATGTCGCCTGAGGAGACAAATCATTCCTGAGACGAGCAGTAAAATCAGTCTAATCTATCTCATCAAAGGTCATTTAGCTATGCTGCCCGATACAGCAGGAGTCTGCCGCACGATACGAGTAGCGCTGCCCGACATGATGCGATGCGCACAGCTCAGTGTATCACACGACACGGGCTCATCACTAAAGTCTGATGCCCGATATCAAAACCCGATAAGGGCGTGTCGCGCGGCTCCCGGGACCTTGCCCGATACAGGTTCAGACAATACTCAGCACAATAGAATGCAACGCGCGCAAGCTGTCGCTAGCCCGACACGACTTCACCACCCTGGCAAACAGAAGTCGGATGCCCGATAGGGTAGGAGAGCTTGGTATCGGTCAAGGCATCTCGACCCGATACCAAGCTTCAAATAAGAATAAAACAAGGTAAGAGATGAAAAAACTAAAACTAAAGAAACGGAAAAAGCAATTGATGGGTAAAACATCATTGGCCTAAAGTGAAACTCACATCCTCAGATAGTATTACTCATCAATGCTTATAAAACCAAGCGGTGGCCCATAAAATGGGGGAGTCTGGGCATGTGGCACATGCACTGACTCAGGCCTTATTACAATCATAATGTTCATAATGTTTTTCTTGCAAGAAGGGAAACAACGTCCTATTCTAAGAAAAAAAAAGACTCGGGCTGCCTCCCAAGGAGAGATGTAATTAGCTTAGTCAGCTCGATAGCTTTAGATCCCTTCACTTTGTTCCTTTGGTTGTTTCAACATCCTGCAAGCTTATTTATGATCTTCTCATGAACGATTAATCTTCATAATACATTTTTACTCTATGCTTATTCACTGCAAAAACCTTTACTGGATTGTCTTTGTCATACAGCTCCATCATTCCTGATGGATATATCTTTGCCACGGTGAAGGGTCCATACCACCTCGTTTGCAGCTTTCTTGGAAAAAGACGGATGGAGGATTTAAATAACAAAACTTTATCACCTTCACTCAAATCCTTTTTCTTCAGGTGGGCATCATGCCATACCTTGGTCCTCTGCTTGTAAATCCTTGCACTTTTGTATGCATGTATTCTCAGCTCTTCGAGCTCATGTAGCTGTAGATATCTCTTTTCCCCTTCCTTCTCTAGGTCCATATTTAGAGACTTAATTGCCCAAAAAGCCTTGTGTTCAAGCTCTAAGGGTAGATGATAGGATTTCCCATTAATCAATTTGTAAGTCGTAGTGCCAATGGGTGCCTTGTATGCAGTTCTATAGGCCCAAAGAGCATCATCGAGCTTCATTGACCAGTCTTTCCGCGTGCAACTGACAGTCTTTTCCAAGATTTGCTTAATCTGTCTATTTGAAACCTCCACCCGCCCAGAGGTTTGAGGGTGATAGGGTGTAGCAACTTTGTGTTTGACCCCATACTTCCTCAGAAGTGCTTCAAACTGTTTCTCCCCAAAATTCGATCCGCCATCGCTTATCACAGTACGGGTTACTCCAAAGTAAGGAAAGATAGTTTTCTCAAATATCTTGATCACAGACTTGGAGTCGCAAGTTTGGGTGGCAACAACTTATACCCATTTAGACACGTAGTCCACCACGACTAAAATGTATTGATATCCTTTTGATGGCAGAAATGGACCCATATAGACTGTTCCCCAGACGTCAAAGATCTCAACTTTAACCCAGTTGGCCATAGGCATCTCGTTCCTTCTTCTAATATTTCTAGTTGATTGACATTATTTACAAACTTTTACATAATCAGCAGCATCCTTGAACAACGAAGGCCAGTAAAATCCTGATTGCAGCACCTTAGCAGCAGTCCTTTCACTCCCCAGATGTCCTCCATAGGGTGAGGCATGACATTTCCTCAGAATGTTTGACACTTCTTCCTCAGGAATACACCTTCTATAAAGATTATCCATGCATCTTTTAAAGAGAATGGGATCATCCCAATAGTAATTCTTTATATCAGAAAAGAGTTTCTTCTTTTGATTGTATGTTATTTCTGGAGGTAACTCCCCACAAGCAAGGTAATTACAAATATCCGCAAACCATGGCAAACTCTGATCTCTGGCTTCTACCATTAGCAAGGCCTCATCTGCATAGTTATCATTGATAGGTGGCTCCTTCTTGTCTTCGACTGTAATCCTTGACAAGTGGTCGACGACTATGTTTTCCGCACCTTTCTTATCAATAATCTCATGATCAAACTCCTGGAATAGTAAAGCCCACCTTAGCAGCCTGGGCTTAGTGTCCTTAGTCTGCATAAGGTATCGTATCGCCCCATGGTCGGTGTAGACCTTTACCTTTGTTCCAATCAGATAAGATTTGAACTTGTCAAAGGCGAAAATAATTGTAAGCATTTCCTTCTCTATTGTTGTGTAATTTACATGTGCTTTGTCAAGAGTACGGCTGGAATAGAAAATGACATAGTGTCTCTTGTTCTTCTTCTGTCCTAGGACTGCCCCTACGGCAGAGTCACTGGCATCGCACATTCTCTTAAAAGGTAGCTCCCAATCCGGAGCTTGAAGGATAGGTGGAGAAACAAGTGCATCTTTCAAAGCTTGAAAAACACTTAGACAATCGTTAGTGAAATAAAATTCAGCATCCTTAACCAAAAGATTTGACAAAGGTTTTGAGATCTTTGAAAAGTCTTTTATGAATCTTTGATAATAACCAACGTGTCAGAGAAAACTTTGCACTCCAGTTATAGACTTAGGTGGAGGTAGTCTAGAGATAGATTCAACCTTGCTCACATCTACCTCGATACCTCTTTTTGAGACTTTATGACCTAGTACTATGCCCTCTTGTACCATGAAGTGGAACTTCTCCCAATTGAGGACCAAATTCTTTTCTTCACAACATTGCAAGACTAAAGATAGGTTTTTCAGACAAGCATTGAAGTATTTCCCATAGACAGAAAAATCATCTATAAAAACTTCTATGGTGTCTTCTAGAAAATCCAAAAACATCAAGATCATGCAACGCTGGAATGTTGTTGGAGCATTGCACAACCCAAATAGCATTCTTCGGAAAGCATAAGTACCATAGAGACAAGTGAAAGTGGTTTTTTCATGGTCGTATGGTAAAATAGGGACTTGATAAAACCCGGAATAACCATCTAAAAAGCAGAAATCATCATGATGCGCTACTCTCTCTAGAACTTGGTCGATGAAGGAAAGCGAGTAATTATCTTTCTTTGTGGCTTGATTCAGCTTCCGATAATTTATGCACATTCTCCATCCGATGACAGTCCAGACCTCTACTTAATCGCCTTTGTCACATTTCACAACTTTCATGCCTCCTTTCTTTGGTACAACATGGATGGGACTTACCCAGTTGCTATCGTTGATTGGGTAGATAATTCCTGCATCTCTCAACTTGATCACTTCCTTCTTCACAACCTCTTTTAACATCTGGTTCAGCTTTCTCTGGGGTTGGACTAGGGGTTTAACGGAATCTTCCAAATTTATGTGGTGCATGCATAGAGCAGGGCTAAGCTCCTTAATATCCTCTACTGAATAGCCTATAGCTTGCTTATGGAGCCTCAACTCCTCGAGAAGTTTTTCCAATTGTTCTTTTGTCAGACTGGCATTAACTATGACTAGATTTCTTCCTTCTTGATCTAGAAACTCATACTTTAAACCTTCCGGCAGCTGTTTCAGCTCTGGCTTGGTCTTATGTGCCTTTTCTTCTTCTGGTGTCATTTCCAGAGAAGCAAACTTGACTGTCTCTATAAATTCCTCCTCATCGCTTAGATCTTCATCATTTTGATTTAGGTAATCAAGGATCTCGATTACCTTAGGATCTTAAGAATGAGAGTCATGATTGTTCAATGCCCTCATAAGAGGGTCTACCATTGCGATATCTTCTTCTACTTCTTCACAATACTGGCAATAGCTCCCATAAAGTAAGCAGACTCAAAAAGGGAAGGCCCCTTCATGGCATCCTTCACCTTGAAATCAAAGTGGTCATTTCCGACCCTCAGAGTGATTATTCCTTCAGTGACATCAATAAACGCTCTTCCTATAGCCAAGAAAGGGCGCCCAAAGATGATAGGGCATTTAGGGTCTTCAACAGTGTCAATGACAACAATGTCACAAGGAATGAAGAATCTTCCTACATGAATCAGAACATCTTCAACTACCCCCAAGAGTCTTTTGAAGGAATGATCTGCCAACTCGATCCTCATGTTGGTCCTGAACATATCAGTTAATCCCAATCGTTGCGTGAGGCTTAAGGGCATAAGGCTTATACTAGCCCCTAAATCAGCAAGACCCTTCCGTTCGACGTTATCTCCAACAACAAAAGGAATAGTAAAGGCTCCAGGATCCTTCTTCTTGGTAGGTAAATCCATCTTCACGAAGGTAGTAGACATACTGGCTAGGTGTACCGTCTCAATCCTTCCTCCTCTTCTTTTATTAGTGATCAAATACTTGAAAAACTTGGTGTAGGTCAGCATTTTTCCAAAGCATCAAGAAATGGCACTTCGAGGTGAAGCTTTTTCACCGGCTCCATAAACCATTTGTATCTCTTTTTAAGATGTGCCTTTATGAGTTTGTATGGGAAAGACAATCTTGGAGAGTAAGGACTTCTTTTACCGAACAAGTCCTCCACAGGTTCTGATTGTGGCTCCCTGACATGAGCTTGTTGGTTCTCTCCTTCAGCTGGGTTCTCTGCCGCAACCCCTGTTTCATGTTCTTCAGGCCTGGCTGATTCAGGGCGTTCTACTATCCTTCCTGACCTGAGTACCGCCATTTTGACAGACTCTGTGTTGGATGGTATCTTACCTAAAGGATTCTTCATTAACTCGACCATTTGAGCAAGCTTCTGGTCTATCTGGCGTTGATGTGTTTGCATATCTGCCATTTGGACCTGCATCGTATTCAGAACGCCTGAGTTGGACAGCTCGCTATGCGCCATCTGATTTTTTATAGCATCTTGTCTCTTGACAAAGTCGAACAATTGGTCCACTAAGTCCAGTTGACCAAAGTTCTTTTCCTGACTCTGCTCTTTAGCTTGTCCCTGGCCTTGGCTAGGATTAGTAGCTTGGCAGTTTTGGTACTTCCCTTGCCCTTGAAAGTTTACCTTGTTTGATTGAAAATTGGTTGTTCTGTTGTACTGACCTTGTCCGCCTCTTTTCTCAAAACTTTGCGGTTGCTTGGGTGGATTATTCAACTGATGCGAGTTTTTTGCAACATCCTTGTTGCCATAACTAAAACCAGGGTGGTCCGGTCTTTTGAAGTTGACAAAAGAAACGTTCTTAGCTTCCTCTTCTTCAGATTCACTTTCACTTGACTCCTCAGGTTGAGTATATACACAGTTATCTATTCTATGTCCTCCTTCACCACAGGTGACACACTTCATCGCCTTCTCAATCTGTTTCTTTCCTTTTCCTCCTGATTCTTTTAACTGTCTGACATCAGTGGCTATCTTTTGGATTTGAGTGGTGATTGCTTCAAGAGCCTTGGATTCAAACGAAAGTCCTTCATTAGCAGCTTTCTTAGCATACCCTCTATCAATCTTGTCGTTGTCAGTCCCGACTTTTAGTTTAGGCATGTTTTCAATGATCTTTTGAGATCTACTGGGCTTCTTCCCAAGAAAGTCACTTCCTGCATCTGCATTTAGTGATACTCTTTCTTCAGGAGTCAGACCATTGTAGAATGTTGTTATCAAGAAACCTTTCTTGTAGTTGTGGTGAGGGCAGTCTCTCTGATACTCCTGTTATCTCTCCCAGGCTTCATGCATGTTTTCTCCTGGCTTCTGGGTGAAAGATGTGATCTTGTACTTGTTCCTAACTGTCTTCTCTGTAGGGTAGAACTTGTTTACGAAAGCATCCGCTAAAGAATTCCATCCGTTCAGAGATTGATGTGGCAGTCCAAGGTACCATGACAATGCCTTGTCCTCGAAAGAGAAAATGAAACCCTTGTAGTAGATCACTTCTTGTGGCACTCCCCTAATTTTGATGGTATCACATATATTTTTGAAAGCATCGAGGTGATGGTAGGGGTTGTCATTCTTGGAACTTCCCCTAAAGCTTTTATTTTGAATCATGGAGATCACGGCTGGATTCAACTCGAAGTTTACAACATCAAACCTTGGGATTACAACTGGGCATCTTGAGTTGTGGACCTTCATGGCAGCCAACTCCCGGAGGGTCTTTTCTTCTTCGTTGGAATCTTCAGTGTTGTTGTTCCTATGATTCTGCTCTTGATTATGATGATTCCTTCTATGCCTAAGACGATGACGACGTATCTCGTGGTGATGATTATCCCCAAGTTGTTCTAATTCAGGTTCTTCTAGCCCTTCATGTAAATGATCGTTATTGTAACGGTCATCATTCCCATGCGGAGGTGGGTGTGGTCCAACTCTAGCATTTCACTCATCCTCGGAAATAGGTGGTTCCACGCGAGGTGGAATGATGAACGATGCTCAACCAAGCAGAGTGCTTCTTCCCTAAGTACCTAAATAGAACGTATAATCAAATTAGAAAACATGTGTTAATGAAATGAACTATTCTGTACACATTCAGGTTAGAAGACTAAAAGAAACTGTGTTGTCAAGCTTATTACTAAGCTTGAGGCACGGGAGTGTAGTTAGTGGATTCAGGTTCGTTAACAGTACCATTTTGCCTTGTCCCCGGAAATGGCACCAAAAAGTTGATCGACCTAAATCGTGCATCCAAAAGGAGCGGATTTGAAGTAGTCGGACTTTTAAATAACCCGACTCTTAGGCCCCCGCAACGATGACGGGGTCTGAAGTAGCGAACGAGGTCGAGCTACAGGGACAAGGGTGGTCGTGCTAAGAACGCAGAATCAATGCTCTACACTCTAGTAAAAGAAGGGCAAGAAAATGTTCCCAAGGGAACGGTAGATCAAGATCGGTAAAAAAAATGGGGGGGGGGGAATGCCACACAGAAGTGCTATAAAGAAAAACTATCTCCAACTGGAGTTACAAGGAAGATTAAAGTTTTGAGATTTATCAATTTTTAGGGGTTTTGTGTAACAGAACCTGAGGAGATAACACTATTACCTCAGTAAGGAATGAAGGAGGAAAGCTTAGGCATAACAAGCGGCAACAGAAAACATCCAGTACCCCTTCTCTCAAAGAGGGTACCTCCAACTAAGCACCAACACCCTCTCTCAAAGGTAGTGGACTTGGGTTGGAGTGGAAAGATAACTAAAGCAACTCTGACCCAGGGTACTCTCATACTCCCTGATCGGACCAAATGCTAGAGTTACAACACCTCTCTCGAGGGAGTTGAAACGGGAAACACGATTCGATAGCTAGTCAAAGCATGATCCAAACATACACGCTAGAGTTCAGATGCTAAAAAGAAATCATCCAATAAAAGGGGATCAAACTTAGAGCAATAGGTATTAAAACTCCACTAATTCCATTAGCATGAGCATTGTATAAAGGGGTTTAGTTACATTGCGTAAATAAAGAAAGTAAATGACTGTAAAAGGGAAGATAGGTATCAACCTCCTTGATATAGGAGGTCGACATACAACAGTAGACCCCTAAGGCATCTCTAAATGATACTGGGCAAGAGCTCTACCTGATATGCCTGTGTCGGGCGGCAACCCCTGACGGGCGATAGGCCGTGACGAGCAGACGTATCAGTTAAGGCATCTCGGCCTGATACAGTCGTACCGGGATGCCACCCTCTCGGGTGACACATCATGACAGGAGATCCGTATCAGGTTCGGTATCGTGTCAGGTTAGAGGGGTCTTAGGTTCTCGGGTTCCTCGTATCGGGTACAGTGAGTGAGCCGTCTCGGGCAAGGGCCCATCTAGGAACCCGGCACATCAAGTGGCCTCCTTGGTCGATATCGGGTTGCTGCGGCTACCGGGACGGATTCTAGGTGAACCACTCCCGCCCCTCTCGGGTTGGGGAAGTGTTCACCTAGTATCGCCCGACACCACGTGACACACTAACTCCAAATGCTTTCTAAAGTTAGCCTTCATGAGATTCTGACCTGTCCTATCAGGGTCCTGTAGCTGCGATTTATAGGCAACTGTTGGAAGAAGTTGTAGATCTCCGGGCGCTACGTACCCTTTATCGGCTTCGCATATGTGGCTTCGGGGATGATTGACATGTGTGTGTCTTCTGACGTAGCTTGGCTAACGTGTGCCGGGTTATGAAGGTATCGGGTGTGACGGGCGGTTGCTTCCGGTGAGTGGCTCGTATCGCGCGACATGCCATAATGTGCTGATTAGTCATGGCGGGCAGAGCTCTCTGTCGGGTAAATGGCGTATCGCCCGTCAGTGACCGCACCGCGTGACATGCCTATGTCAGGTTGTATCCCTATCGGCCAATGTCCGTGACGGGTAGTGGATGTGTCGTGCTGCTAGTAAAAGACTGATTCTTTGTAAGTGGGCCGGGACGGGCCGTTTTGCTGATTTTGAGTAGAAAAGCGAGGAAAACTCTGTAAAAGATGATAAAAATGAGTTAAGAGCATAGTGTGACTTATTTATTCAATAACATGACAAAATGGAGAGGAAAACCGTTTAAAAGGGCAGTTTTGACAATAAAATATGGGCCATAAATACCACAAGAATGGGTGTTATCAGGTATGCATCTCGGATTTTTCTATCTTTAAGAAAGGCATTTTGGTTGAGGAGGTTTCAATCTATTTGCCAAGGTTTTAGCAATGATCTTGTAAGATGTGTTGATGAGGCTGATAGGATGAAATTGTGTTATATAGTCAGTGTGATCAGTTTTTTTGATGAGGGCAATGAAGGCTTTATTTAGATGCTTGAGGATGTTGTGAGCATTGTTGTGTTTGTGGATTTCTTAGAGCAAGGCCAAGAAGTCTTTCTTGAAATGATTCCAGTTGACAAGGTAGAATTCCACATTTAGTCTATTAGGTCCAGGAGATTTGTTTTTGCCAAGAGACTTTATAGCTGTATCAAGCTCATCAGAACATAAAGGCTTGATTAAGTTTGATGGAGAAACAATCTTTATCGGGAAAAGAATCTGCCAGTTTATTGAGTTGACGAAGGAGGGACTGTGATGTGTGTTAAAAATCTTTCTAAAGTGTTCAACAATGTGAGAAATAATCATGTGTTTGTTTGTGGTGATGACCCCTTGTATGTTTAAAAAAGCAATAATATTTCTTCTATGATTATTGTTGCAAACTTTGTGGAAGAATTTTGTGTTTTTGTCCCCTTCCTTGGCCCAAGTGACCTTAGCTCTTTGTCTCCACTTGATGTCAAGACAGTTTTTTATATGGTCAATCTCCGAATTGATGGTGAGAATCAGAGCAGGGTCAACTGTGGGGTCACTATCAACATAAAGGTGTTTTAGTTCAAGATCTTTAAGAGTTTTAGTAAGGTTTTGGGGTTGACTGTGTTTCCAATCTAAGATCTTATATTTCAAGAGTTTGGTGTTTCTCTGTGTGTGGTACCCCAAATTTCTTGTTATGTGGTCTGCCAACATCTAGCTGTTTTCACAAAGATTGCCAAATTGGGGTTTTTTGAGCCAGAAGTTTTCAAATTGAAAAGATTTCCCCCCAAATTTCCCTATGGGCATCAATGATCAAGGGAAAGTGGTCAGATATAGGTCTATGGGATATATGGACAGAGGCAAGAGGAAATTGTTCTTCCCAAGAGGAGGAACAAATGAAATGGTCTAGCCTGACTCTAGTATTATTTCTCGACCACATGAAACCAACATTAGAGGGAGAGAGGTCTATCATTTTATGTGTAGAGAGGAGATATCTGATAGTTCTGATAGAAAAAGAGATTTGTTATGACCTGGCTCACCATATAAGCCCGTAAAGGTCCAGTTGAAGTTGTCAGATGAATTTGTTAGGGATATAGAGATAGAGAAAGTTTTGAGATCCTAGTGAGAGAGGGTGAAAGTGTTTTTGTTATATCCCACTAGGAGTCCTCCTCTAAAGCCATCAGGTGGGATTTAAAATCAATCAGTGATCTTGTTTCCCCCAATTGTTTTTAAAACAAATTGAGAGAGCTACTTGGTCTCTTGAATGGTAATAATGTCTATGTTATTTTTATAGATATGATATCTAATCTCTTTTCTTCTACGTGCGTTGGCCGCACCACAAACATTCCAGGATGTAATTTTCATTTTTTCAGAAAGATTGCAAACAATCAGTATAAGAACAGGATGCGATGTAGTTAAGAGATGCTCAAAAAAATTATTTTCTGGTTTGTCTCTCCTAGTGGCCTTTGGTTTGTCCAGTTCATGAATTTTTCTATGTCATATAATGCTGTGTTTGCTATATTTTCTTCTTCAAATTGTATTCCTATTTTATTAGCAAAGCTGGTGAAACTGTGAATATCAAGCCATGACGCCAAATCTTCAATATTGTCAATATCACAGTCTTGTAATGAGGCAGTTGGTGATAAGATAGAGTTTGAAATAGTATCAGAGCTGGAAGATGAGAATACAATACTTGTTTCCAGAGCAGCGAAGATGTTCCTCCTGAGTATCGCATCAGGGCTGGTTTGCATGGTGTTGATGGACTTGATGATGCTTGTGTCCTTTCCTTTGCTCTTCTTCTTTGGACTCTTGGATGATTTAATCTCATCAATGATAGTTGTTTTGAGCTTCTTAATTGTGTTTAGATCTAAGTTAAGAGAAAAGTTTTCATCTTTTGGGATGGAGGAGAAAGGTTGAAAAGTACCATCGGGGGAGGGAAGAGAGTTTTTGGCAAGTGGTGAAAAAGTTCTTTGTCTTTTGAGACTATGAGATGTGTTAGAATCAGCTGAGGAGTTTATGGTGGCAGATTTTCTTTCACAAACTAAGTTTCTTTCTTCTGTATGTGTTATAGCCACGGGGGTCATAGATGGGCTTTGGGATGCGTGTTCCCCTCCTACTGAGTCATTGAGTTGTGTGTGCGCTCGCTCCCCGCTATACTTTGACTGTGAAACCCTAGTACGATATTGTTGTTTATTTATCATTTTATTTATTGAGCTTTGCTATATAGACCCCCGCTCAGACGACCAACTCGGATGAACTTTTGTTTTTTGTTACATGTTTTCCAGCGTCCCCACTGCACACTGTCCAAGGATGGGCTGACAGACTACTTTTGCTAAAGTAACACGACGGAGAGAGAGGGAAGAGAAAGAAAGAGGGCGGGGTAGTGGAGAGAGGGAGAAGAAAGAGAAAGTAGTTATAGGAGGGAGAAAAAAAAGAAAATCTTTATTTGTCAATAACTTTTAAATGGTAATGAATTTTTTAATGAAATAAACGCCGACAGACTCCTCATAAAAAATACATTATAACAAGAACAAGTTTGATACATTTTGAAAAAATAAATAAAAAGTAAAAAATGATTAGATAATGTGATTATAAAAAATTTAAAAAAAGGAGAGAGAAATTTATTTTATTTATAGATTTCGAACCGTAATGAATTTTATGTTAGTATGTTATCCATACGTTTAAATATTTATATTATTATATTATCCATATTATTTTATGTTAGTATATTATCCATACTTTAAAATATTTATGTTATTATGGTATCCATACTTTAAAATATTTATGTTATTATGTTTTAATACATTATTTTAAAATAAATGTTATTATTACATAAAATATTATTTTATGTTATTATGCTAACCATACTTTAAAATATTTATGTTATAATATTATTTATATTATATATGTTATTATGTTATCAATATTATTTTATGTTATTAGCACTTGTAATAACATTTTATGTTATTATGTTATCCATACTTTAAAATATTTATTTATTATGTTATCCATATTATGTTATGTTATTATGTTAGCCATACTTTAAAATATGTTATCCATATTATTTTATGTTAGTATGTTATCCATACTTAAAAATATTTATAATATTATGTTATCCATACTTTAAAATATTTATGTTATTATGTTATCCATATTATTTTAAAATATATGTTATTATTACATGCAATATTATTTTATGTTACTATGCTAACCATACTTTAAAACATTTGTATTATTATGTTATTCATATTAGTTATGTTATTATGTTATCCATATTATTTTATGTTATTATTACATGCAATATAATTTTATGTTATTATGTTATCCATACTTTAAAAATATATATGTTATTATGTTATCTGTATTATTTTATGTTATTATGTTAGCCATAGTTTAAAATATGTTATCCAAATTGTTTTATGTTATTTTGTTAGCCATACTTTAAAATATTTATGTTATTATGTTATCCATATTGTTTATGTGTATAACATTGTATAAAATTGTACCCATGTTATCCATGTTGTCACATATTATTTCATGCATGATAAAAAATTCTATAATATATGTAATAACATCCTAGCATGAACGACTCCCATGTTATAACGTGCTATAACATGTTATTTCATATGTTATATATATTTTTGTTAAAAAATTAACTTTAAAATATATCACCATTAATCTTATTTTAATGTACATTTATCCCATGCATTGTAATTATTTAATAAAAAGTTATTATAAAAATATATCGACACTAGTCTTATTTTAAAATATTTTTGTCAGTAACCCATCAATTTTTTTTCATTTAAAAATTCCTCACGGTTTGAGAGGTACAAATAATATAAATTTCTCTCTCCTCATTTTCCATTTGTTATAACTTTTTTGTGAAAAATTTATTATGTCGGCATTAGTCTTATTTTAAGGTATTTTTTGTTAATAATGCATCAATTCTTATTTCGTTTAAAATTTTATTCCGGTTTGAGAATTAGAAACAAATTAATTTTCTCTATTTATTTTTTGAGTTTTACAATCACATTATCTCTAATATTTTAGATTGTACATTTATATTTTTAGAATATGTCAAATTTGATCTTGTTAGAAAGTACTTTTTTTTGGAGAATACACCAATATTTATTTTGTCAAAAAAGTCATACCATTTCAAAGTTATTAACAAAATAAAGTTCTCTTTTTTTTCTCTCTCCTACAACCATTTTCTCTCTCCTCATCCCCTCCCTCTCCCTCCTTTTTCTCCCTCTCTTTCTCTCTCTCCTTCACATTGTCAAAGAACACCTACAACAATCGTATGACAGGCTGGCTGCTGGGTGGGTGGCGCACATGTGATTGGCTGGCTGGATGAGTGGGTAGCTAGGGGGTGGGCCATTAGGGCTGTCAATGGGGAGGGTATTATCTGTTTACCCTTACCCATACCCTGGAGGGTAAGGGTAAGGGTAGAAATTTTTATTACCCTTTACCCATTTACCCATTCCCCATTTCCCCGCTATACTATAAGGGGAGGGTAAGGTATAGACATTATCTATATCCTTTTACCCGCACATGATATAAAGGTTACACAAAAATATATTATAAAGGGGTTTGTATGTAAATGTTTAACCCTAATACTTTATTCTATCATTGGAAAATGACTTGGTGTTGTGCTTGTAATACTTTCTTGTTGAGGAAAAAAACATATATATCTTGCGGAAAATGAGGTGTTGGTGAAACACTTATTTGTTATGCATACTTATGCAAAGGAAAAAATGATTTATGTATAAAAAATTGTTATTGTGTGAATTGACTTAACTTTACACGGAGAAACACATGATTTTGAATTGTATATAATGTTTTATATGTTGTTATCAATAAATTAGTTATAAAATTATTAAAAATCAACACACAATGTGCATAAAACTCTTTTTTGTCAAAATTAGCTGCTTACCCTTTACCCTCCCTGTTTACCCTATGGAGAAGAGGGTAATGGTAAGGGGAGGGTAAGGAGATTGCTGAGAAGGATAATTATCCTTACCCTTACCCGCTACCCAAAGAGGGTAAGGGTAAGGGTAAGACCTTACCCTCCCCATTGACAGCCATATGGCCTATGGGCCATGGAAAGTAAGGACAAGAGTTCGTCCCATATAGAAGACTGGTCGTCCATATCATTTTCCTTATTTATTTTTTTATGGGAGAACAATACTACATCTGTAGGCTCAACACAATCCGATGTTTGATAGACAATGTTTTCTAATGTTGTCTTGAGGAATATCATGTCCATCCATTTCTAACCTCTTTAGAGATCTGTGTTTATGGTGACACACGATCTTGAGGGTGAAGGTTTGCGAGCACAGACAGACACGATGCTTCATAGAATATATTGAAGGGAAAAACGCCGTATAATTACTAGATGAAAATTGACACAAACCCTAGTTTATGTTTATATTGAGCCAAACTTATTTTCTTTTGTAATCATTCGTCTATAATTAATACAATATGCTGATTCTGGCACTGTTGGACAGAGCATTGAAGTTCTAAAACTAGGCGTGTCTTGATCTCTGGAACAATAGCACGAGAATATCGTATACAATTGCTAATGAAAAATTATAGACATAGTCACTTATACATCTATCTCTTTACCTAATTCTTAGAAATGGGAGTAGTCATTTTGTCCCGTACAACCAGCAACCAAAATAATATAAGATGAGAGAAGTAGAAGAGAGAGAGAAAATATTTTTGTTCATAATTTAAATCTAGAGTGTACTTTTTTCGAAATAAAAAATATTGGATTCTTTATAAAAATACTTTCCAATGAGACTAGTGCTGATATATTTAGGAAAATTGACAATATGAGAGAAATATGATGTCCCTGTTTTAAGGTACCATACACATGTTCTGAGTATAGTACTAGTATTTGAGTATAGTACATCCCCTAGTAAATACTCATATTGTATCTCATAATGGGATACCCCGAAACATGCTTACTATACCTTTTTATTTATCTACTCAAGTATATCACCAATATTTTGGAGTTATAATGTACACATTTCGGGGTACATTACTCTTATCTTTAGAGGTACAATACTAATATTTTACTTGTTGACGTATTATACCCAAAATATGAGTACTATAACCAGTATAGTATGAATGTTTACTATACCCAGATTGATTTGAATATTTCACATGATGGTCAATCTGAGTACATGTATTGTACTTTTTTATGCTTCTCTCCTCTCTTGTTATATTTCTCATATTATTTTCTCTAAGTTATGTCAACATTAGTGTTGTTAGAAAGTATTTTTTTTATGATAAACCTTATACTTTTTTTGACAAAAAAATTCTTACAATTTAAAAGTAATGTACACAACATTTTTCTCTCTTATCTCCTTTCTTTCATAGTGTGTCTACTTTATCTACCACATCAATACTTCTCATGCCTCCTAACCACCGGGTGGATGACCAAGTGTGTGGGAGGGTGTGTAATGTAAATCTATTAAAAAAAATACCAAATGTTACATTCTCCAAAATATCTTCCTTTCACGAAATGATACCAATTACAAATATATTAACATTTAATAAAATTGTAATATTGAACACATGAAGATATGGAGGTACCTGAATTGTTAAGTCAATTTACAAACAAGAATACCGCCATCGGGTGCATGTCCAAGGTTCTTTAAGAAATGACAAATTGTATGCCTTAGGAAAAAACCAAATGTTTCTAGGATGACTTCATAAAAATTCATTATTTTTTACATTATTTTTGGCTGAAGTTATTTGCACAATTTTAATTTTTCAAACCGTTTTGTTGACATATTTTCTTCATTATGCTTGATGTGTATATAAAATAATATATACATTTTTTTGTTGAAAGTGTGGTGAGAAGTAAATGTACACTCATGTAATATACTTTGTAGTATGTCCTTCTACATGCTAGGTCAAGACATGAAGAAGCCTATGTGAGGTTGTATGAAATATAAAAGTTTATTCAAGCTAAAGAAAGACATGTTTGAATAGGGAACGGTAGTCTGATTTGAATTTGAAAGAAAAACATGTTTTGTGTTATTTAATATATCAATTAAATATGTAACTTATAGATATATAGCACCATCTATACACACTAACACACATCCAATGTATCGAGGCAAAAGAGTGGTTGGAGAAGGAGCAACGGAGGAAGAAAGAAATGGAGTAGGTAGAGTGAAATAAATGGATGAGAAGGAAATAAATGGGCGAGTGAGAGTGGAATAAAGGAGGAGAGAAATAAAGAGGGTAACATCCATCCCAATCCTTCAAAAATCATGTGTCCTAGGGAAAAGATAAGGCGCAAGGAGGTTTGCACAACACTCAAAGTGAATTTATATATGTTCCTATTTTTAAAGGCTTACTCTACACATTGTGTGCCAATTTGTCCTTGCCATTTTCTCAGCATCCATCTAGTTCAGAAGAAAAGCATGTGCCAATTGGGAAGAGCACAAGGGATGTGGATATAGTATGCAAACCTGAGAGAGGGACTATTGTTTCGTTTGATAAAACAGTGATGATTATTTCGACAATGATGAGAAATCACGAGCAGTGGGTCAATCACTATCAATCACGTGTCAAACGCACAGTTATCTACCATTCTCATTTTTTATTATATTTTCTCTCTAGAGAGATTGGAAAATTCTACCAAACACTCATTTCTCACCGTGAGAAATTCTCACAATGAGCCATTAGTGATGGGACACCAACAATGAATGCAATTACTTTACCAAACACTACATAATAATTAGGAGGAGGAGGGGAGAAGGATTAGGAGGGAGGGATCATGAAAAATACACCCACACATAATAGGATACCAAACAGAATAGGGAGAGAGAGAGAATAAGAGAGAAAGAGAGAGAGAAAGAGGGCATAGATTAATATATAGAAGCAGAACCAGGAAACCAAATATGTATCATTCACAACAATGCTCAAAAGAGTACACAACAATACTTAAAAAATACGTGTACAAATTACTATCAAATCTAGATAAAACACTCAAATAAGTGCACATACACATTAAATAAAAATCTGATAGGCACAACACTCGAGAAAAATGCACATTATTCTAGAAATTTGCTAAGCGCATTTTAAATATGATAGTTCCAATAGTCCAAGGATGTGGAATTAAATATATCAGCATAATTTTTGCACTGACCTATATTTTTTCATAAGTTTATATTTGAACTTAAACTAAGATAGTGTGCTATACACACAGGATGACACTTACTTACTATAAGCGACTACGAAGAATAAATTGAATGTACTTAAAAAAGTAGAAGCAAACGATGTGTAGACATATTTAGTTAATAGGCTCATAAGATACAATGCTAAAAAATGTAGGTAGAGTGATATGAATGGGCGAGAAGGAAATAAATGGGTGAGTGAGAGTAGAATAAAGGAGGAGAAATATAAAGAGAGGCAACATCCATTCCACACACTCAAAAATCATGTATCCCACAGTAAGGCACAAGAAAATGTGCAAACCACTCAAAGTATGTCTATTCATGCTCTTATTTTGTGAAGGCATGATAGACACACCTATGACCCAACAATGCCATGCGATTTGTCCCTTCCATTTTCTCAGATTTCATCTAGTTCAATGGAAAAGCATGTGTCTGTTAGGAAGAGCACAATCTATTTGCGTATAGTATAAAAATAAGAAAGAGGGAGTGATAATGTAGAGGAGGAGGGGGAGGAAGATTAGAAGGGAGGGAGGGATCATGGTAAACACATCCTACACACAGTAGGATACCAAACGTAGTAGGGAGAGACAAAAGAAGAGAGAAAGAGGGCCTAGATTAATACATATGAGAGAAAACCATGAAAACAAATATTTTTAAATCACAATAATGTTCAAAGAAGTACACAATGATACTCAAGCATTAGTATTACAAATTGTAATTGTTGACTCAAAGTCTAATTGACTCTCAAAGTCTAATTGACTAACACATATTTTGATGATTACTAACCATTTCATTTCTTTGTGTCTAATGCTTCTAGTCTAGTGATTTCAGATTAGGTATAGACACACTCCAAATGCCCTAACTTATGCATCCTAACTTGGAGAAAGACAAGTCTAAATCAATGTAAGTGTACTTTCATAGAAAAGAAATCAAATCTATTATAGTCATGTTGTCAATCACTTATAATGATTGTATGACTTGTAATTAAGCTAGAAAAAAAATAAGAAACACTTAAAATGAATATTTAAACACTCTAATGACAATTTCTAAAATTCATTACAAGGATCATTGTCGGACGAGTTTCATCCCTGATAAACTCAACTTCCACCCTTGATGGATCTTGGGAACTGCTATGTATGGTCAAATTTCCCCAGGACAAATACGACTGACACCTCTGCATAGGCAAACTGAATTTAAACTGCCAGTTGAGTTTCATCTAGGATAAACTTGACCGATAGCTCAAGTTTTCTTTGTCACAGTTCTATCGGTCAAATTTCCCAAAAGTAAACTCGACCTATCGTATTGTACGAAATGTATAGAAAAAGTATTTATAGCCATTGAAGTGTTACACAACTAAAAAATAGATATGTTTCAACACCCCAAATGACTACAATTCGTCCTTAAGTGCTTATACTCGCTAGGAGGCATCCCCAACTATAAATAGGACCCCTTGGGCTTCAACCCATAGTTAGCCAAACACTATGAAGGTCCCTATATTATAGTTGAGTGCCTCCAAGAGACTCCTTATACTCTCAAGTTTAATCACTTGCTACATCCATTAGAGTGAGTATTAGATTTGTAAGAGCGCTAGTCCTACATGTATATCTTATGAGGCTCTTACTTCCTCCACCTCTAAATCTCTCTTTCTACCATGAAGACGAAGGTTCTATCTCTTGGCTAAGAGAGGTGAAGAAGAAGAAGTGAAGAAGTCCCTTGGTGAAAGTTTCTCCTTGGTGAAGGTGAAGTCAAATACGGAAGATCCAAGAAGAGTGGGTAATTCTTTCAAGGCGTAAGAATTTTGGCAAGAGTGGGTAAGTCATTGGTGAAGGCAGAAGACTCGTTGAAAAAGTGGGCAAGACCTTAGTGAGTTTGAGCACTCTTGGTATTATATAGGTAAGTTCTTTGTGAGGTTATTGGCTCCATTTTCCTCAAAGGGAAGGTTGGGTATCCTTATCATAGGAAAGGGAGGTCATATGTTGTAACTCTTATAATGGAATATAAGGAGTGAGACATGGTTGAAAAATCCTAGAGGTTGACCTTTCTATATGGTAGATGTACACTCTCCTAGTTTGGAGTTTGGAACCACTATACATAGCATGTGTTCTTGATCTCATTCAATCTCTCTCATCCTTGCTATGTATGTTTAGTTGCACACAAATTCCATATTTGCAATCTTATTTCTTGAAGTAATTTGAAGGTCTAATGAATTTTAGTTTAAGTATTTTTTAGTTCTATTCACCCCCATATAGAGACCTTTGATCCAAAAAGTGGCATCAGAGTGAGGTTTTCTCCAAGCATACTTCCACAAGTAGGAGAAGATGGACGATTATCAAGGTGGGAGGTACCTCATCAACATTTCAATCTTTCATGGGAATAACTTCCGCTATTGAAAGGGGAGGTTACAATTCTAAATCCAAAGATCAAGTCTTGATCTATAGAGAATGGTGGACCTTCCATACAAGCTATCGGAGACAACCATAAAAATGAGATGAATCTATTTTGAAGAAAGCAACCTTGAATGCAAGGGCCATCAACATTTTCTATGCCTCTCTTTTCCCCACCGAGTTCAATCAGATTTCTTCTTGTGGACGGCCTATGAAATATGAAGATAGCTATGTGTCACTTATGAGGGGACAAAGAAAGTGAAGGAAAACAAATTCTATATGCTCAAAGGGTTTAATGAAAACTTCAAAATAGGAAAGAAGGAGATGGTAGCCGAGATGTACTCAAAGCTCAACACCATTGTGACTAGTCTTACCATTCTAGGTAATCCTATGGATAGAGGAGAGATAAACTCAAAAATCCTCATAACTCTCCCTAATAGGTAGCAACTTGATCCAACCCTATTCTAGGGATGTATCTTGTGTCATTTTGTACTTTTATCACATTCAAATACATTAGAATTACATGTTATTCTCCCCAATATGATTATCATTGCAAATACACTTATGGATGTTCTTTCCACTATTTTTCAGGTACTTGGACCATGCTTAGATGAACGAGGGAGAGAGAGGGACCCAAAGAAGGCTCCAAAGTCTCCCTCAACCTACCTCAAGTGGCCAAGACTCATCCCCGAGCAAAGACATCCGAAAATGACAAAGTTAGAAGAGAAATCAAGAAGTCGAACCTCACCACGGCCGTGGCCACAATGCCACGGTCGTGGCTTTTTTGTGCCAAACCAACAGGTTGCAACAGGGAAATCCATATATCGCCCACGACCGTGGCCTCCCAGCCACGACCGTGGCCACTGAAGACAACACGGCCGTGGCACCCTGCCACGGTCGTGGGAATTAATTTGCAAGAAGTCATGTTGCAATAGGGATTTGGCCTCACTGACCACGACCGTGGCCAAGTCACAACGACCGTGGCCGATGCTGATCAAGACGGTCGTGGCCCCTCCCCATGATCAGCTCCAACCCCTCCAAAATGGTCGTGTTACCCAACACGGCCGTGGTGCATGCTACCCACCACGACATTGGCACGATTGTGTTCTCCCCACGACTGTGTTCACCACCATCTCACCACTTCCTTCTCCCCACGACTGTGTTCACCACCCCACGGTCGTCCACCACTACCCTCACCACGGCCGTGGTACACCCACCACGACCGTGGTGATCACCTACCCTATACAACTTTCCACTGTTTTTCCTATTTTGCCCCCACTTAGCCCTAGCTCCTATATAAGCACTAGTTGCTTCTAGGGCTCGTGAGAGAGCACCCCTAGTGCAATCTAGCTGCTCCCTTGCATACATTACTCCCATCCACCTTCTTCCTTGCATTCAACCCCATTTCCACCCACTTTCCACTCATTTCCACCATAGAAACCTAGTTTCTCTAGGTTTTTATCCATCCATTCCACCATTTTCATGCACCCCTGCACCATTGGAGGAGGGAGGACGTCTGCATCTGCTTGGAGGTGAAGAAGAAGGCCACTTCATCAAGCTTCATGGAGTTTCTTTCTCTTCTACCCCTTTCTTTTCCTGTTTTCATGACTATGTCTAGCTAAGCCCCCTTGTGGTGGGTTGTTTGGGATTAAAATGTTACTTTGATACCATGTTGGGGGATAAATTCTTGTAATGAACTCAATTCATATTTATGATGATTACTTCTTGCTTCCATCTCTTTTCATATCTTATTGCATGTGGTTTGTGCTTCTTGTATGAATTGCTTATTTTGAGGTTTTTGATGACACTTCATTTCTAGGAGGAATTGGGGTGTATGTGGCAATCTTAGGAATGGCTCCTAGGTCCAATTTGTGGATCCCTAGCTAGCCCCCTTTGTTCCTACATACACACCCCTCGTCTTACAAATGAGTGTGAGATTTAAGTGGCTAGTGTAAGTGAGAGTGATGCAATTGCCTAGGGCCTTCTAAAGGCTAGAATGGCTAGTGGCATGAGGTTAAACCCCTTCATCTCCACTCCCATCTCTACCCTCAACCCTCAATTGTCCACTATCACTTACCCTAGAAACCTAGATTTGGCCAATCTCACTAGAACTACACCTAACCCTAGTCTTCTACTAGCAGTATAGGGTATGTTCTAATGGCATTGCCCTTGTTGTTTGGTTTGGTAATCTAGATATGAATTGAGCACCATGCATGTTTAATGAACTCCCCCAACTAAAATCAAAGTGACATTTCCCAAACGGCCCACCCACCTTAATCACCTTGCTTAAAACCTTAATCGCTTAGTCTACTTGTTAATGCTAGCTTAGTCCAATTACTTTAGTCTAACTTAGTCAATTGCTTAGTTTTACTCTTCAGTGTTAACTTAGGCTCTTGCTCTTTCTAGTGGTTAGTCTAGTTATTATTTGCTTCTTGCCTTGCTAGAGTAGTGTAGCCCTTCTTGTTCCTGCTTAGTTAGTTTGATAACTTAGTTCACTAATTTTCTTTCTCTTCCATAATTTAGTTTCCTTTTCGCATCTCTAACTTGCTCATTAGTGTAATCAACCAATCAACCTGAAAACCCTAAAAACCCTACTCTCCACACTAGGAACGTAGCTCACGCCGTCTAACTCTAGCGCCCCCTCTATATCCGCGGATCGACCCCGTACTTGCCGCCTCACCTATACTATGACACGACCCCGTGCGCTTGCGGGTGTAGTGTCTTAGTAGACGTAGGTAGTTAGTGTGGGACCATACAAATATCGAAAGCAAAGATCCCATCTCTCCCGTGCCTCCCGACCTCGTGGATTGCACTTGTTGCAAGCCTCTAGCGGGAGCGCACCAAGCTTTCTAGCGCCGTTGCCGGGGATAGAGGTGCTCGGCCTAGTTAGATAGTGTAGTTTAGCCTTTCCTTTTACCCTCACCATTGCTATTATTTATTCTTTGTGTTACTCTTGCATATTGGTTCTCTAACTTGGCTCCTTGTTGTTTGTTTGTGACTTGTGTAGGTGATAGCTGTGCATGCGTAGCACGCGTTCGACTTGCACCGACTTGGTGGTTTACGACCCCAAGATTGGGAGAAGAAGGCGTCAAGCTCGCCGCAACCTACACCGAGAGGCCGAGATAGCACAGAACGACCCGCCACTGGAGGTTCCACCGCCACATCGCCCACTTCATGAGTACTTCACGCCGGGGAACTACAAATCCCCCATCGCCACTCTAGTTGACCAGATGCCAGGTCAACAGTTCTCCATCCCGCCGGCACTCTTGGGGCTTTTCCCTACATACTTCGGTATGGAGAACGAGAACCCCTACCACCACATAGACGCGTTCCTTGAAACGTTCTCTACCTTCCGCACGCCTGCCGCCACTGACGACTCAATCAGGAGAACGCTCTTTCCTTTCTCCCTCAAAGAGAAGGCCAAGGAGTGGTACGTCTCGAGGCCAGAGTTGGTCACTTGGAATGAGGTGAAGAACGAGTTTCTCAAGAAGTTCTTCCCCATTGCCAAGTTATCCTACATGAGAAGATGCATCACATCGTTTGCCCAGAAAGACAACGAGCCCTTCCACGAGGCGTGGGAGAGGTTCCAGAAGCTGCTTCGTGACTGCCCTCATCATGAGGTTCCTCTTTGGCAGCTAGTTCAGGCCTTCTACACCGGGCTTGAGGAGCAAAGCCAAAACAACGTCGATTCCTCTTGCGGGGGCACGTTCATGGCAAAGCCGCCCAAGGAATCATTGCCGCTGTTTGATCATCTCGCCGAGAATTCATGCCACCGAGATTCCACTAAAGGGGGACATTGCGGCCAAAACTACACCCCTCCCCCTTCTTCCGTGGCTCCCGCACGCAATGCCACCGACCCTGATATGATGAAAATGATGGCTGATATGATGCGAATGATGAAGAATCAAGTGGGTGGCTCTTCTAGCCAACCCACAATGGCTTTGGACACTGTAGACGAGGAAGTTAATGCTTTACATTCCTTTGGTGGCCGCAACAACCAGGGCCCAATGTCCCAATCCTACACCCCCGAGTGAAGGAACCACCCAAATTTCTCTTGGAAACAACAGAATGATGATGGGCAAGGACAGGGGCAGCAAAAGCCACGCTATAGCTCCAAGTTTGAGGAAGAGATACTAGGAAGGCTGAGGAGCCTAGATGAAGTAAAAAAAGATTTCAATGCACATGGGCAATCTATAAACCGTCTTGAGCAGAGGTTGGACCAAATTTCTCTCTCTTTGGCTAGGAGGGAAGAAGGTAGACTTCCGTCTCAACCACTGCCAAATCCAAACAATGATGGGGTTTTTCTAGGGAACACTTCAAGTGCTTATGTTCCACCATCTTACCAAGCCCCACCAAACCCCTATGCTCCTCCGACTCCTCAAGCGCCGCTCAATTATCAATATGCTCCACCTCCACCTCACACTTACCAACAACCACCTCCACAATATCACCCCCCACCACAACAACAACCGCAACCCCAATTCATCCTTCAAAATCCCAACTCCCCTCACCAAAGGCCTCCACCACCCCAACAGCCACAACCACCTCCACAAGCTCCCTCTTCTACCACCCATGAGCATCTGAAGGCTGTGACTACATTGAGGAGTGGCAGGACCTTAGAGAGGCCCCATGGTACAGTTGTTGGCAGAGATGACACTGAGGCAGAGCAGGCTGATACTGAGATGCAAATTGATGATACTGTGACAAGAGGCAGTGTTGATATCGTGATGCCGAGAAGTGATACTGTGATACCGAGCCGTGATACCGTGATTCCAGTGATACCAGTGGATGATACTGTTGATTTGGACCGATTGGGGTCCCAACTCCCTCCGTATCCAGATGCACTCGAGGAGCCTTCTGTTGCAAAGAAAAATAAGAAGCATGCGGATGATATTTTGGAGATCTTCAAGCAAGTGAAAATAAATGTACCTCTTATAGATGCAGTCAAGCAAATTCCGTCCTATGCAAAATTCCTTAAAGAATTGTGCACCTTCAAAAGAAAGACAACAGGGAGGACGCCTAAGAAGATCAAGCTCACTGAGCAAGTGAGCTCCATTCTCCAACACACCATCCCCCGGAAAAGAAAAGACCCCGGTGCTCCCATCATCTCATGCTACATTGGGGCACATCACATAGACCAGGCTCTTCTTGACTTGGGGTCTAGCGTAAACTTGATGTCGTATGATCTGTTTGCTGAGCTCCAAATGGGATAGTTGAGGCCAGCCCACTGCACTCTACAGTTGGCCAACCGATCTGTGAAGACGCCTAGAGGGCGTGTGGATGATGTGCTGGTCCATCTTGATGAGGATACTTCTGCCTTCTTCCCAGCCGATTTTATCATTCTTGATATGGAAAAAGAGGCTAGAAAGGTACCAATAATCTTGGGGAGACATTTCTTAGCCACAGCTGATGCCGTGATCCATGTGAGGATAGGGACCATGTATGTTACATTCATGCACATGAAGATCCAGTTGAACATCTTCAAGTCTTCTACTACAGCTGAAGTGATAGGGGCCACCAAGGAAGATTGTTATTTGGTGGAATGCCTAGATGAGATTGTTGAAGAGTTCCTACCTGCATGGATTGAGACTGCCACCCAAGGTAGAGGTCTTGAACCAATTTTTGAGTTCCCTAACGACGATGATGAAGATGATGAAGAGTGTGAGCTAGCCTTAGTGGCTGCAAGTCAGGACCTCCCTTTTATTTCTGCACCTTTGAAGAACTCCCTTGAAGCACCCCCCGTTCTTGAGTTGAAGAAACTTCCTGAAGGATTGAAGTATGCTTTCCTTGGCTCAAATGACACCCTCCCGGTGATCATTTCCTCTATTCTCTCTCATGAGCAAGAAGATGCCTTGATGGAAGTCTTGAGGAAGAACATTCAAGCCATTGGATGGTCTATTGCTGACTTGAGAGGGATTGACCCCTCTATTTGTGTGCATCAGATATACTTGGAAGAAGATGTGAGGCCGACCCGTCAAATGCAAAGGAGGCTAAATCCCAAGTTGAAGGACGTTATAACTCAAGAGGTTGCGAAGTTGCTTGATGCATGGATTATCTATCCCATCTCTGACAGTACGTGGGTGAGCCCCATCCAAGTTGTGCCCAAGAAGGGTGGGATTACGGTTGTAGAAAATGTCGATGGTGAGCTTATGCCGGTGATAGAGCAATCCAAGTGGAGAATGTGTGTGGATTACCGGAAGCTCAACGAAAAGACAAAGAAGGATCACTACCCACTTCTGTTTCTTGATCAGATTTTAGAGAGATTGGATGGGCAGAGCTTCTACTATTTTCTTGATGGGTACTCGGGATATTTTCAGATTGCTGTGCATCCGGCGGACTAGGAAAAGACGGCATTCACTTGTCCAAGTGGTACATTTGCCTATCAGAGAATGCCATTTGGATTGTGCAATGCCCCTTCCACTTTCCAGAGATGTGTAACCTCAATCTTTGCTGACATGCTTGATTCGTCACTTGAAATTTTCATGGATGATTTTTCAATTTTTGGGAAAACCTTTGATGAGTGCTTGCTACATCTAGCTGCAGTACTGGAAAGATGTGTGAAAGTTTGCTTAGTTCTATCTTGGGAAAAAAGCCATTTCATGGTACCTGAGGGTATAGTTTTGGGACACCGAGTTTCTAAAGATGGGATTGAAGTTGACAAGGCCAAGGTGGGCCTTATTTCTACACTCAACCTTCCTTCCACCGTAAGACATGTTCGATCTTTCTTGGGACATGGAGGTTTCTACCGTCGCTTTATCAAGGACATTAGCAAAATCTCAAGACCACTTTGTCGATTACTTGAGAAAGATGTCGAATTTCAGTTTGATGACAAATGTGTTGAGGCCTTCAATCATTTGAAAGAGAGGCTCATTTCTGCTCCGATCATGTAGCCCCCGGACTTCTCTTTGCCGTTTGAGATCATGACAGATGCATCCGATATGGCGGTGGGGGCTGTGCTGGGTCAACGCATTGGCCGAATTCCTCATGCTATCTATTATGCAAGCAAAACATTAGACGATGCTCAAAGAAACTATACGACTACTGAGAAGGAGTTGCTTGCGGTGATCTTCGCTCTTGACAAGTTCTGGCCGTATCTCTTTCATAACAAAGTGACAATCTACACAGACCATGCTGCGTTGAAGTACCTCATGTCCAAGAAAGATTCAAAGCCAAGGTTGATCCGATGGATTTTGTTGCTCCAAGAATTTGACATAGAAATTGTGGATAAGAAAGGAATAGAAAATGGTGTTGCAGATCATCTCTCCTACCTTGATGGACCTTTTGATATGACAAGTCCAATCAAAGAGACAATGCCACATGAACAACTCCTCTTAGTCTCATATGTCCAAAAGCCATGGTACAAGCACATAGCAAATTTCCTAGCCAGTGGGAGGATACCGAGCATGTGGACAAGAGAGGAAAGCAAGAGATTATTTGCTATGGTAAAGAACTACATTTGGGATGACCCTCACCTCTTTAAGTATTGCCCGGACCAACTCATTAGGAGGTGCATTCCGGAGATGGAGCAGCAAGAAGTCTTATCTATGTGCCATTCCAGAGTGTGCGAAGGCCATTTTGGAGGGAAACGCACGGCCGCCAAAGTTCTTCAATGTGGATTCTACTGGCTGACATTGTTCAAAGATGCTCATGACTTTTGCAAGGGTTACTTCAAGTGCCAAAAAGTGGGCACCATCTCAAAGAGGGACATGATGCCTCTATCACCTATTCTTGTGGAGAAGTGTTTGATGTTTGGGGGGTTGACTTTATGGGTCCTTTCCCTCCTTCTTTCGGGTATGTCTACATCTTGGTCGCCGTAGACTATGTATCAAAATGGATTGAGGCTATGGCAACAAGGATAAATGATCATAAGGTGGTGTGTGACTTCGTGAAATCTAACATCTTTAGCCGTTTTGGTGTTCCAAGGGCTATGATTAGTGATGGAGGGAGTCATTTCATCCACCGCACCTTCGAAGGGCTGCTAAAGAGACATGGAGTTAACCATCGTGTAGCTACTCCTTACCACCCTCAAACGAGTGGTCAAGTTGAGTTGGAAAATCAGTAGATAAAGCTCATTTTGGAGAACACGGTGCGACCGGACCGTAAGGATTGGTCACTTCGACTCAATGAAGCTTTATGGGCATATAGGACTGCATATAAAGCCCCGATTGGCACCACACCGTTCAAGCTTGTCTATGGTAAGAGTTGCCATTTTCCGGTTGAGATGCAGCACAAGGCATTGTGGGACTTGAAGACGATGGACTTCGATGAATAGAAAGCCGGAATGAAAATAAAGTTTCAATTGCATGAACTAGAAGAAATGCGGCATGAAGCATACGAAATGTCAAAGAACTACAAGGAAAGGACCAAGTTTCTACATGACAAGATTATAAAGAAGAAAGAGTTTAAGCCCGGCAAATGGGTATGGCTATACAATTCAAGGATGAAGTTCTTCCCCGGAAAGCTGCATTCTAGATGGGAAGGTCCTTACCTTGTCAAGAAAGTGTACCCATCCGGGGCAGTGATCATTTGTGCAAAAGAAGGAGCTAAGGAATTCACTGTTAATGGGAAAAGGCTAAAATCTGTTGTTGAGGTCGGCGCGGACAAGGCCAACCAAGATTTCGATATTGTCATGCTTATAGAAGAAGAATCTGAGGAAGAAGAATGCTTGGACGAGGATGAGAAAGGGATTTACTACAAGGATCTTTTGAAGATTCCGAAAAAGTGAAAAAGTCCAACAATCAATAAACCTGGCTGAAGGCGTTAAATTTAGTGCTAGTGGGAGGCAACCCACGTGGTTTGAGATTCTCGAACCCTTCTTTTGATACTTTAGTTTTGTTTTACACAAATACACATACGCACACTTGTGCTTTATAGTTTTTGCTTGAGTTTTGATGATGGCAGGTGATAGACATTAGAGAGAGAGGATCTAAAAGTTAATCGTGGTCATTCAGTCATAGTGGTGGCAAAAAGAACATACAAAATCGAAAGCGCAAGTTTTAAAGTTTGAAAACTAAAGAAACAACCCCAACACGGCCGTGGAGACAGACCACGACCGTGGTGTTCTTGGCCAAACACGGCCGTGGCGAAG
Organism: Alisma plantago-aquatica; assembly: GCA_963693085.1. NCBI lineage: Eukaryota > Viridiplantae > Streptophyta > Magnoliopsida > Alismatales > Alismataceae > Alisma > Alisma plantago-aquatica. The sequence goes on from OY856412.1 coordinate 749,107,484, forward strand.
CACCACGGCCGTGGGAATTGTTGCTACAAATTGGCCAAAGTTACAGGTTGTTTTGAAGATCGGCCACGACCGTGGCGAGCAGACCACGACCGTGGTGTTCTTGGCCAAACACGGCCGTGACCCTTCCCCACGGCCATGAGAATTATTGCTACAAATTGGCCAAAGTTACAGGTTGTTTTGAGGATCGGCCACGACCGTGGCGAGTCGACCACGACCATGGCATGTGGACTAGGCCACGACCGTGGCGAGGTCAGACTAGGGTTCTCTTCATCGACAACACGACCGTGGCACCCGCCACGGCCGTGCTACCTGCCACGGCCGTGCTACCCAACCCTGACCACGACTGTGGCCCACTGCTACGACCGTGACCGAACCCGGTTCAGGAAAAAAAATATACTTTTAAGCGTCCAAAAACGACCCCCCTCATTCTTTCGTCTTCCACCTTCCAGAAAATGACCATGGCGGTGGAAAACGGTCCCGTGCTCCCCCATTCACCACCAAATCCACCACAATCCACCCCCTTTTGATCCCCAATCCATCCCAAATCGATCCCTAGCCTTCCCTCTCCCATTCCCACCGTCCAATCTCCCCCAATCACATCTCCATCTCCATTTCCATCTCCATTCCGCCCAGCAACTCCCCTACACAAAACCTCCACAAAAACCCCTCCATTCTTGCCCAAATCCACCACTAATCATATAACCACCATTCGTACATGACTATCCTTCCATTCCACCCATAAAACCACACCCACACCACCTTCTCCACCAAATCCAAAAATCCCCCTCCTACACCACTTTCACCTCGATTTCCACAATGAAGAAGATTGGGAAGGCTATCACAAAGGGGACGAACATCCTCACTAGAGGGAAATGGCATTCTAAAAATGCCTCCTCCGATGTGTCCGTTCCATCCCACACCCCATCACCTACCACTTTCGCCCACCATTCCCTCCGCCGGTCGCAATCGGTGAGCGGATCACACTCTCGCTCATCCGATAGCCACCACATCACAGACGCTACCTATGAGGGAGAAGACGAAGAAGAGGAGGAGTCCATGGGGGTCGACATGGACAACCTCATTGATGAGATTGAGCCGGCGACCGCAAAAAAAAAACTAGAGATCCAAAGCGGCGCCGTCCTCTTCCAGGCTGCCTCCGAAGCCCGCACCACCCCGCCACTCGACATCCAGTGCGGCGGCGAGACGTGACGTGCAGCCGCAACCCTCGCGGCAATTGCAGCACGATGAGGAGCAGTCGGCCCACTGGTACAATTTTGATACCAGCTTGGGGTCACAATCCTATGTGATGGAGGAAGAACAAGATAGCGAGGAGGAAGAGGTGGAGCTGGAGCCAGAAGGAGAAGATGTTATGACATTTTTGGAGGCAGACAGAGAGAAGACCCTAGGCAAAGTACCGGTGGGGGTGTCCTATGGTAGAGGACACAGGAAAAAGAAAGTTGATATTATATACCCCGAGTGCATGACGAGGCGAGTCGTCGCCACCAAGTACGGGTCTCAGAAAGTGATCGAGGATCTAGGGATCATGGAGGCAGTGGAAAGGAACTTAAAGAGAATAGGATTGTGGGATGTCCTTTTCACACCGCAGCCAACTTACGTCGCCTTGACCCAAGAATTCTTTGCTACTCTCGAAAGGACTAAAGTGAGGGGCTGTGACGCAATCAAATTTGCTATAATGGGCAATGTGCACACCCTCACTTCCACTGAGCTGAATGGGATATTTGCTGCAAGTCCTGAAGAGGCCGTCAAGATGGATGACGGCTTGCTAGAGAAGGTGAAAGAATTGGATTATGCCTATTTCTAGGAGACAATCACAGGCAGTGGCATGTACGATGCAGGAAGATCAAAGACAGCTGCCACAAGCAATCCAATGATGCGCTATGTGCAAAAGGTCGTGGCAAACACAATTGTAGGGAGGTATGATAATCAAGGCTCCATCTCACAAAAAGATATGTTTGTCGTGATATCAATGCACCTCAAGAAGCACCTCGACCTTGGTGTTCTTTTGATTGATCATATGAAGTCCATACCCTACAAGAGCACAAAACCCTTTGTCATGGGTGGGTTTGTGACTTCGATTGCACTAGCACTGGGATACGATCTCTCGGGGTTACAGGACGCACTTGAGACAGAGTTTGTGGACCTAAACTACTTGGTGCGCTTGCACACTATAAAGATAAAGGAAAATAAGATGATCTATCTTACTACTAGTGTGCCGGACTTCGAGCTCGAGCTGCCATACCACGCGGTACCTCTTCTTTCCGCGTTGGGAATTAATTTCAATCTGAAAGAAAAACTTTTCAAATGGCAGCAAGAACACCCACGAGAGACATATACAAGGGGAACCACTGCCGTACATGAAGAAATCGTCGAATCTAATGTACAAGGGCAGGAGCATGAAGCAGAAGAAGAACAAAAGCCCCGAATAATTAGAAGGAGGGATGAGGGGACATCCCAGCTGCAGCCGCCCTCAGGGAACGCCTATGACATGGCTACCATCCAGGCACACCTTGAGAGTATTCAGAAGACTCAAGGCGACATGCAGCTTGTCCATCAGTACATGTGGCAAGATCAACAATAGATGCACTACCAGATCAACCACTTGTACCAATACCAACATGCCTAGGCAGCACGAAACCCCGAATGGGGTGCAGACTTTTGGGGTGGTATAGCTGGACATCCACAGGCGTATCCTCCACCCCAGGACGACTATTGGGGTCACTATTACCAACATCCTCCGTCAAGCTCAGCTCCAGACTCGGCTCCTCCTCCATATCATGTGCACATGCCAGACCAGCCACCACATCCATGACACTTCCCCTATCTCCCCTAAGCTATAGTTTCATGCTGAGGACAGCATGATTCTAAAGTTTGGGGTGGGTAGGGCGGTACGCATCATCCTATCTCTCTAGTTTTGGTCATTTTGATATCACCTTGCCATCTAATTTAGTTTTACTATTTTTGTTCTTCTCATTGCATCTTTGCATAACATGTAGTTGATTTCTGCATTTTTGAGTAATTTTTCAAAATTTTTGCTTTTTCAGCCATGCATTGCATATCATGTAGTTTTTGCTAATTTCTGCATGTTTTAGCTAGGATTTACTTGCTTTTTACCTAAAGTTGTGATTGAATGTGATTTAGTGCAATGTGGCACCTTTTTGGCCAATTTTTTTCCAGATTTGATGTTTCTTGTCCAAAAAGCGTGTTTTGACTCAATCTTTACCATATTGAATGAAATTGCTTATCTTTGACAAATACAAGATGATATGCTGTGATGAAGTGTTATGTGGTATCAACGAGTGACTTCTTACATGCTCATCACCTCCCTTGGGAATGTGTTGGTTTGATTGAATCATGATCCGAGCAAGCATAGAACGTTTAATGTTTGTGGAGTTACTAGTTTGATATATGGATTTCATTTGGTTCATTCATGTGATGTGATATCTATGGTGAAGTGTTGGACTAGTTTTCATGCAGGAGACCTTATGTGGAAGAGTATGCCAAGTGACCCCTCTTTGACCCGACCACTCTTTCATCATCTTCATACCTCTCCGCCTCATAAAAAGATGCCAAAGCGCACATATTAGCCGTGGCCGCCTCCAAAAGTTTGGGGTGGCCACATCTTTATCTCCCCGCTTCACTCTATCCACCATATGCCCTATCTACACCAAGGGCAAGAAAAAAATAAAAGAAAAAAAAACAAAACAAAATAAAAGGATGCTCCTGTTTAAGAGCATTCAAATAAAGAAAAACGAGTGTGTAAAAACACTCCAAAAACCTTACCGCATCCCTTTCTTCCACTTTTATACCCATTGAGCTAGGAAACTTCAAACCTAGCTCACTTTATCCATTTTCCGCAGCCATGTGGGTCATTTGGCATAACTTGAAGCATAAGGTTGAACGCATGAAAGTGAAACAACACTCCTAGTCATCGGCGATTAACATCATCATGCAACGGTCTACCCGGAACCTTATGAATGAGATATTGATGACTTGTGCAATCCATGCATTATATGCGAAGTTCATGTGCTCTGTGCTCTCTTCATGGTTGGTTTGTGAAAGCAGAAGAGGAGGGAAGTGATTTGCATGTACCTAGTCACCTTTGATCCCATTTAGCATTTGTCGCCCATCATATTGTATTTGTCATATCTTTTGATTGTGGAAAATGGAAAAGAGATTGAGTTGGAGCATACTTGAGGACAAGTATGTTTCAAGTTTGGGGTGGTGATCCAACCCTATTCTAGGGTTGTATCTTGTGTCATTTTGTACTTTTATCACATTCAAATGCATTAGAATTACATGTTATTCTCCCCAATATGATTATCATTGCAAATATGCTTATGGATGTTCTTTGCATTGTTTTTCAGGTACTTGGACCATGCTTAGATGGACGAGGGAGAGAGAGGGACCCAAAGAAGGCCCCAAAGTCTCCCTCAACCTACCTCAAGTGGCCAAGACTCATCCCCGAGCAAAGACATCTGAAAATGACAAAGTTAGAAGAGAAATCAAGAAGTCGAACCTCACCACGGCCGTGGCCACAATGCCACGGTCGTGGCTTTTTTGTGCCAAACCAACACATTGCAACAGGGAAATCCATAGATCGCCCACGACCGTGGCCTCCCAGCCACGACCATGGCCACTGAAGACAACACGGCCGTGGCACCCTGCCACGGTCGTGGGAATTAATTTGCAAGAAGTCAGGTTCCAACAGGGATTTGGCCTCACTGACCACGATCGTGGCCAAGTCACCATGACCGTGGCCGATGCTGATCAAGACGGCTGTGGCCCATCCCCACGATCAGCTCCAACCCCTCCAAAATGACCGTGTTACCCAACACGGTCGTGGTGCATGCTACCCACCACGACCGTGGCACTCCGCCACAGCCGTGGCCACCACCATCTCACCACTTCCTTCTCCCCACGACCGTGTTCACCACCCCACGGTCGTCCACCACTACCCTCACCACGGCCGTGGTACACCCACCACGACCGTGGTGATCACCTACCCTATACAACTTTCCACTGTTTTTCCTATTTTGCCCCCACTTAGCCCTAGCTCCTATATAAGCACTAGTTGCTTCTAGGGCTCATGAGAGAGCACCCCCTAGCCGCAATCTAGCTGCTCCCTTGCATCCAGTACTCCCATCCACCTTCTTCCTTGCATTCAACCCCATTTCCACCCACTTTCCACTCATTTCCACCATAGAAACCTAGTTTCTCTAGGTTTCTATCCATCCATTCCACCATTTTCATGCACCCCTGCACCATTAGAGGAGGGAGGACGTCTGTAGCTGCTTGGAGGTGAAGAACAAGGCCACTTCATCAAGCTTCATGGAGTTTCTTCCTCTTCTACCCCTTTCTTTTCCTATTTTCATGACTATGTCTAGCTAAGCCCCCTTGTGGTGGGCTGTTTGGGATTAAAATGTTACTTTGATACCATGTTGGGGGATAAATTCTTGTAATGAACTCAATTCATATTTATGATGATTACTTCTTTCTTCCATCTCTTTTCCTATCTTATTGCATGTGGTTTGTGCTTCTTGTATGAATTGTTTGTTTTGAGGTTTTTGATGACACTTCATTTCTAGGAGGAATTGGGGTGTATGTGGCAATCTTAGGAATGGCTCCTAGGTCCAATTAGTGGATCCCTAGCTAGCCCCCTTTGTTCCTACATACACACCCCTCCTCTTACAAATGAGTGTGAGATTTAAGTGGCTAGTGTAAGTGAGAGTGATGCAATTGCCTAGGGCCTTCTAAAGGCTAGAATGGCTAGTGGCATGAGGTTAAACCCCTTCATCTCCACTCCCATCTCTACCCTCAACCCTCAATTGTCCACTATCACTTACCCTAGAAACCTAGATTTGGCCAATCTCACTAGAACTACACCTAACCCTAGTCTTCTACTAGCAGTATAGGGTATGTTATAATGGCATTGCCCTTGTTGTTTGGTTTGGTAATCTAGATATGAATTGAGCACCATGCATGTTTAATGAACTCCCCCAACTAAAATCAAAGTGACATTTCCCAAATGGCCCACCCACCTTAATCACCTCTCTTAAAACCTTAATCACTTAGTCTACTTGTTAACGCTAGCTTAGTCCAATTGCTTTAGTCTAACTTAGTCAATTGCTTAGTTTTACTCTTCAGTGTTAACTTAGGCTCTTGCTCTTTCTAGTGGTTAGTCTAGTTTTTATTTGCTTCTTGCCTTGCTAGAGTAGTGTATCCCTTCTTGTTCCTGCTTAGTTAGTTTGATAACTTAGTTCACTAATTTGCTTGCTCTTCCATAATTTAGTTTCCTTTTCGCATCTCTAACTTGCTCATTAGTGTAATCAACCAATCAACCTTAAAACCCTAAAAACCCTACTCTCTGCACTAGGAACGTAGCTCACGCCGTCTAACTCTAGCGCCCCCTCTATCTCCGCGGATCTACCCCGTACTTGCCACCTCACCTATACTACGACACGACCCCGTGCGCTTGCAGGTGTAGTGTCTTAGTATATGTAGGTAGTTAGTGTGGGACCATAAAAATATCAAAAGCAAAGATCCCATCTCTCCCGTGCCTCCTGACCTTGTGGATTGCACTTGTTGCAAGCCTCTAGCGGGAGCGCACCACAACTCAAGGTGACTTCCATTGAAGAAGCAAAGCCTCTTGGTGATATTCTTATTGAAGAGCTCATAGGAAATCTACAAGCCCATGAAGTTAAACTTGACAAATAAGAGGAAGAAGAAATAGAAGAAGAGAAAGAGCTCAAGAGAATGAAGAAGACTAAAATCAATGCCCAAGTTGAAGTTATTGTTAGTCAAGCTTGTCCATCCTCTCAAGTGGAAGAAGATTCCATGTATTTGAAGGGTAGATTCTGTAAAGGTAAGTCTTCTGCCTCTATTCAGTGTTTCAAATGTGGAAAGAAGGGTCACTTCAACGAATATTGTCCACAAGGCAAAAAGACTCATCATCATAAGAGAAGAGAAGAGAAGCATAAGAAGAAGGAGAAATGGTACAAAATCTCTAGTGACTCCTCCAACTCAAGCTTAAGTGAAGAATCTAGTGAAGGATCTAGCTCAAGCTCTAGTGAAGATGGATAATGACATTTTGCTCTCATGGCAAGTTTATATGAAGATTCAGAGGAGGTAAATCTAAACTCTTTAGATAAAGAATCTTTAATTACAATTATTTATGTTACTCGTGCCTCTCTTAACTCTACCGAAAATAAAAAGAAAAGGCTTCCTAGAATTATTGATAACTCACATGAAGAAAAAGATGATCTTGAACATGCTAACATTTTCTTGCAAGATGAAAACAATGCTTATTTTAGTCAAGTAGACTCTCTTTAACTTGAGAATGCTAACTTTGTTGATAAGATTAGATTTCTAGAAGCTCAACTTATGCCTAGTTCTAATGAAGAGCATACTAAAATTGTGAATTCTGTCATGCTTGATATTGATGCTCTTAAAATTGAAAAAGGGGACACAGATTTTATTTTGCAAGGAATACAATCTGAAAATAGTATCTATCTTTCTAAAATTGCTTTAAGAAAATTCCTCCTTGCTTGCTAAAAATCAACTTCCTTAAATCTTCCTCTAGTTCTACTAGTAGAGAGAATAATGTTGCTACTCTTCATATTAAAAAAATTTCTTATATGACCAAAGCTTTTTGCTTAGAAACTGATATTTTGCATGCTAGAGGAGATACGAATCATTTTTCTTCTACTATTTCTTATCTTCTGCACCAATAATCATAATTTGGGATCCTCTATGAAAAGGTTATTGGATGATAAAAAGAACCTTAATCAAATCCTTGAAATACTACCAAACAAATGGCTAGATATGATATTGGACTTGATAATATCCAAAGGAACAACAAAAAAAGACCTTAAATTTTCAATGAAGAATCATCTAGTTCCAAGGCTATGAGATCATGTAACTATTGTAATAAAATTGGTCATTATCTACATATTGTCCTTTTAGGAAAGTACTCAAGAGTAATAGGACTTGGGCTGCTAAGGAAACCCCTCTGTACCCAAAAATATGATTGGGACCATTTCATCTTTCTTCTTGTAGGTCTCTTGCTAATGGTTGACTTGAGCTATTTATTTGCAAAATGGTCTCTCAATCCACATAAAAGAAGAAAGGTGAGATGTGTATAGGGTGGAAACAAGTGGAAAAGAAATGGTAAGAACAAAAGTAATGTTATTCTTTCTCATATCAAATTTTGTGTGCTTTTACCAAGTTAGTATGTACTATATATATGGTTTTTGAGTCAAAGTTGGTATGTTGTGATTCTCATCACTTTCTTGCTCAAAAATAGTTCATGATGCTTTCATAGTGCATTATTAACTTGGTAATATATGTTTGGACATGGTTTATATTTTTATCATGCCTCTAGATATATTTTTATGAAATATATGTGCCTTTTAACATCAGCTATTTTCAGCTGAGTTTGTCCTAAGGAAACTCAATTGACAAGAACTAATGGGTGTTGCCAACAATTGTTGTCGTCCAAGAAGTTTAATCCATAAACTTGACCGAAAAGATTGTGCACAAAATATACAATTGGCATTTTGAATGAGAATTTTCCTCTCAACTAGACTTCCTCTACCAATAGCCTTATTCTTTGGCACTCCCTTGGTACCTTTATATGCATATTACCATGTTTTAGTTTGCCTACCTTACATACAACTCTATCTCTCTAATTACTATATTGGTATATCTATATCTTGTGTAACATACTGAATCTCAGGGTCTTCCCTGCAATTTACCCACTTGTGAGCTTTTCTTGACCTTCGAGTCCATTTGGACCTTTTTCATAAATTTCCCTTGTTTTATATTCTTTTTGGACCCCTTGTGCAATTTGAGCACAATTCAATGTTTAAAATCACCTTTTTCCCTCATTTATGATAATGAAGGGGTGTTTGCACAAATAACCAAATTAAGGAGAAAAGTGAGGGTTAATAATGTAATTTGGTCATGAAGGATGGATATAAGTAGATAATATTAATTTTGAGTTTTTTGGATAAATATATTAATAATAATAAGAATTTGAATTAATTATGAGTATATTAACCTCTTTACTTTCTCTCTCCTCCAATTTAATGATAAATGTGTGAAAACATATTTAAAGGTTGATATTTTGCTCTTAATACTCATATATAACTATCACCTCGAATTTGACTCACTAATTGCATTAATATAGTTATTTCATAATAATTCACACCTTTTAATGTGTTAAAATACACTTTAATGAGCAATATATTATTTGAGGACCTTATTGGACATAAATACAAAATCTAATTATATAGCATCGTTCTAAATGCTAACATGAACCTATGGTCCAAATTTGGTGTCATTTGGACTTCATTTGACCCTTCAAATCCATTTTATAGGATTTTAATAAAGAATAACTATGGATTTTAATCGATTTCAGTTATATCGATTTGTCACGCTAATGTTCGTTTATTTTTCGTTGTCACGCGCCTGGGGCCATCAGACGGCTCCACGTTGATCGCCCTTTCGATCCAACAGTCTGGTCATTTCCTTCTACCTCCAGCCGCCTGAGCAACACAGCCTCATGGACTCCACTGAGTCGTTCTCACTCCCTCCTCCACTGTTTCTTGCGATTCATGTCCCTTTGGCTTCGTCTCGACGAGCCGGTTCGAATGAACCCTAACTCATCGCCCCTTTTTCCCTGGAAGAGTTACACCCAAATCGGCCTCTTCGCTCCTCTCGAACCCTCGGGTCGCAGAGGCGACCTCAGTTCTCTTCTTACCTACTTAAGGGGTCGTCGAGCACCCTTAGACACCGAGCAAGCCTCCTCCACACTCAATTGACCCTGTGCTGCCCTCAGTCACCCCGACCTGCTCAAGGTGGATCTCCAGCAACCTTGGCATGCTGCTCCCTCCTCCGGCCACTTCAGTGCAATCAGAAGCACAGTAACCATCTTCCACCTCCGCTCTTCCAATTTGCACTTTCAGTTTACCTCGCGACGCCCCCAAACGCCTGGTCCTATAGACCACGGTCATGACCTCCGTCGATGCCTACTCATATGTTGTTTTGGTGCTCCTCCACCTGCGGAAAGGGTTTCTTTGAATTCGCCTTGGATCCGCGAAGCTAACCCCGATCTCATTCGCCTGCTTTGTCGCATTTTTGTGGTGGCTTTTCTTCCGTTGACCTATCCCCTGTTCCGGCCAAGTCTGGAGCAGCTTCTCCTGCTTTTGAGCCTCTAAGCTCCCCTGGCTTCACCGCATCCCGCTCTGACCTCGTGATGGATTCGCAATCGTGTGGATGGTTTTAGCTTATTGATTCATCTCGATCCTTTGGTTGTTGATCAGATTTTGTTCCCTCTCTGTCCGGCAATGTGCGTGCCCCTGCGTTTTGAGCTACAGACCACCGGAGTGGTCTTGGAAAGGTTCATTGTGGGTCTGCACTGAAATGGGGAAGAGATTATGAGGCCTTATAGTTGAGCCTTGACGAGGATGTCAAGACTCTAAGTGTTATAACCCCAATTTTTGGGTTCAAGTGGTGAGAAATGTAATTTCTCATATTAAAGATATTTGAACAAATAATCATATATTTGGTTGAGAATAATTGGATTTCGTTAAAATAGCCTTTTTGTATGATTTGTGGGCTTTATTGGCTATTGGGCCCAATAAAAGCAAAATAACAAAGGAAATTCAATTAGTAAATGGATAATTGAATTTTAAGAAAAGAAATATGTGGAAACCTCTAGAAGGCAAATCCAAAGAGGATTTCGTGTCTCTTGGGTTCCTTGGACTCCAAGGAGTACAAGTTGTATAAATAAAGCAATGAGAAAAGAAAAAGATTAATTATGTATTCCTTTATTAGAGAAAGAAATTGGAAATAATGTGAAAATGTTGGAAATAAGTGGGAAAAAGGTATAAGTAGGTGATCCATTGTGGAATTTCGTGTCCATGAGTTTTCTAATGATAAAAGGAATGTCAATGAGGAAAATAAAAGAGAAATAAAAGAAATCCTCAAAAAGGAATATTTAAATGAGAAATAAACAAGATAATGTGAAATAAGGCATAAAGATGCATCTAGGAGGATAATAAATATCCTTAGAAAAAGATTTCGAAATAATGGAATAAACTGGGATCCAAGGAGTCCCAATAAAGAGGAAAGAAAGAGAAAATACTAAAAAGGCAAAATAAGAGGATAATATAATGCATTATTAAGGAATTAGGAGGTTTTGTTAAAAAGAAAATAATTTCTATTAAAGGAAATAGAAATTTTGTGCTTATGGAATAAAAATCAAGCATAAGAGAGAGAAATATAAAGGATTTTCGAAATCCTAGTCTTTAAAGAAAAGGAATATCAAAAAGGATTAGGAAGAGAGAGAAGGAATATTTCTCTTTGAAGGAATAAGGTTCCTTTTTGGGAAACGGACTCTTTGAGTCAAGGATAGTCGACCTAGGGCTTCTTTACCTATCCTTGTATAAAAGTAGACCCTCTGGGTCGAGTACAGGAGCCCCCGCACACCACCTTATCTTCTTCTTCCATAATCTCGTCCTTAAACCCTAGCTAGGAGGGGCTACGTGATTGCGAAGTCATGAAGCGGCCATAGTAGGTTAAAATGATCACTGGATGTCCCAGGAGGCCAGAGAGTCGCATGGCCATCGTGGCTAAACCAAAACCGAAGTGCAGCGACCACCGGAGGTCTGCAACAGGGCCGTGGATTTCAGACCTGGCCCACGCAAACTAGACACCTTGGCCGAGAGATCTCGACAGCCCTGAGTGCGCAAGGGTAGGGCGGAGGTCGAGGCACCCTTCCTGATGCTCATCGGAGCTAGTAGGGGAGAGGGGAAGCCGCGCCTAGGGCTTCTGGCGCGCGCAGCTCGTCCGTCTGGAGCTTGAAGAAGATCCCCGGTCATTGGACTGTTATACCCTCCGCAAGCTGAAGAGCGGATCCACTTAATCGAGGGTATATGCGTCTTTTCGAAATGTTTCCCAAAGAGAGAGCCACAGCAACGTTGCATGTAATGGGCTACGTGGCGTCTCCACATTGGTTGAAGTAAGTCAATCTTGTTAATTTCATATCTCCTCAACTGTAGCTCGGAAAATAGCAAAATTATATATCAAATTTCTCTGAAAAACGAGAGGGATCCAATAAAAATATGTTTAGAAGTTAATTCCTCTTTCTATTCGAAAAGTAGTGTAAATTATCATCTTTAATGAATTAAAGATTAAGAAACCCTATTTTGATATGATTAAAGTGTTTAATGGGGTTTAATGGATCTTTAGAGTTGATATTAATCTGTTAAATGTAAAAAGGAACATTGAGTTCAAAAAGGAAGAACTTTGCCTATGATTAGTCAAATTTAGAGTTTATATGCTTAAAATTGGAAAAGTACATAAAGTTATCATCATTAGTGTTTTAATTAATGAAAAACCCTTAGATTTGAAGATAGATGGATTTAATGTTGTTCAAAGGATAATTTTAACCCGTTGTTGATAAATATGAGGATAGGATTCAAAAAGATGATCATTTTATATAGTTGTTTAATTTAGGGTTCTATGTACATGAATATGCCTTAATGGGATTAGAAACCCTAATTTATGTTGATATGAATTCTAAAGGTTTTAATTGTACAAATCGACGAATAAAATAGAATTATGACGATTCGAAGATAAATTGAGTACCAAAGATCTTAATGTTGATAATGTGTATTAGATGTAATGAGTAGTCTAATATGCTTAAGAAGATAATTAGGGTTTAACCTAGTATGCAAAAGTGAGATTGTAATCTTATAAATCATAATATGATGGAATTAGGGTTCGTAGCCCTAATCCTTAGACCAAACAAGAAATAACCCTAAACCCTAGTTTAGGAGCACATCTAGATCTGAGTAATGTAATGTGAATACATGGTGACACATATGTAGTATACATGTTTCAGATATTGTTGATTATATGCTTGGTTACCTGGATGTTTGGATGCACTCATAAAGTCTATGATGTTTGGCATGGTTTCTACAAGGAATAAGGTATGTGGTTACTTATGGTTAACCGTTTAGGTTTTCCGACGTTTTCCGAATGTTTAATCGCATTGAATGCAACTAAACAGTTTGGATGTTTATTTCTGCCATGCAAAGTATAAAGTGACTATGACTATCACTTAATGTATATGCCATCTAGCTCAATCCTTGATTCCCTCTGTGTCGTAATGGTGGACCTGATAAAAGACTACCTAGAGGGTAGGTACATCAGGTCATGAATGACTTTGACTACCTAGAGGGTAGGGTCATGAATGACTTTAACTGCCTAGAGGGTAGGGTCATGAATGACTTTGGCTGCCTAGAGGGCAGGTCCATCAAGTCACCTTATAGAGGTACCTTGTAAGTCCTAAAGGGACAACACAGAGTGGTGAAAAGATGGATTGAGTAGTTTGTCTTAAAATGTAATCTTGGTTGTTAAATGATTAATTGAATGATTACATGGTTATCATAGTTGCACGATTATCTGCTTTCCCCACATACCAGCTTCGGCTGACCGACGTTTTGTTTGTCGGCATTTTAGGTACAATGAAAAGAACAAACAGTAAAGTGGCACATGTGATACTATAAGAGAATTAAAGTGCAAAGGAGGATTAGATAGGTTAGTATCGGTGTGGATAAAAGTTTAGAGATCCAAGTTTTCAAAAGGTATGAAAAGAAAAATTTTATTACCATTTTCAGTATAGTCTGTTAGAATTTGATAATTGTTTATGGTTATATGTCGAACCTTTGATCCGGGATTAATGGATGCGGCTTAACCTCTTGGTCTCCCTTAATTGGGGGTTATCAGGAGGTGGGGTCGTAACATTTGGTATCAGAGCGTAGGTTCCTCATTTAACCATTAATAATTATTAAATTTTAGAAACTCCATAGAACCCAAGGGAGTTATTAGAGGAGTATCCGAAAGACGGAGGTGTCTAGAAAGGGATCACGATCGGGGGCTGGCAAGATTTTCCTCCGCACCGCTAGTCGGAATACGAGGACTCCCGGACCCGTGTGACCGCCTGGCCAAAGTCTTAGGGTATGAATCGAAATAAGATACCTTTAGGACTTCTCATCTTATTCATCCATTCTCATCACAAAATTCTGATAAGGACCTAAAGCATTAGGGTCTTCTTTCTTCTCCTCACCCTCTTGAGGTATGGGTAAGGTTAATAAGGTTTAAGGAATCCTCCACTAAATTAATGAAAGGCATGTAAATAAGATGTCACGGACATAAGCTTAATAGATTAAGCGTGAAATAAATAATAGATACATGCTTAGGTCGTATGACATAAGATGTCATGTCCTCAGAAGAGACCTGAGGCTAGACCTTCTTGTCAGGAGGATAAGTTAGTCTTGGAGATAGAGATCTCCATTGCAAGTAGAGACCTATCAATCCACTGAGGATGATGCTAACCCTAACCCTAAGTGAAGATTAGAGAGAAATGAGTTGGACCAGGTGTCTAAAAGGACATGCCTCTGGGATACCATACAATCCATGGGTGACCTAGCACCTTTTGGCAACCCAACCCTGGGAAGGGTCGTGCATGTTAGGATAAAGGATAGTCCTTTAGAGGATGATGTTAGTGAAGGACCTCAGAAACCCTATGGGCTTGTGCAAATAGGGCATAGCTGGCACCTAGGGCACATCATAATGCTGACAGAAGAATGAAACCCTGAATAAGGAATTATGATGGAGCATAAAGGGTTAGGATTGAGCTTGAGCAAACATAAGTTCGAACCTAGGCTTCAACCACGTAGAGCATGCTTTTGGGGATGATCCTTCATGAAGAAAGGACATCTAATGGTGAGGTTGGATGTAGGGTTAGCTCTAGAGAGAGCAGGAAACCCAGCAAAAAGGGTTGGAAGCCTAAAACCCTGAACGATGGATGATAATGGTTGCCTCATGATCAATCCCTGAAAGTTGATGATATCTTGGTTGCCTTTAGAGGTACCAATCCTTGAGAAAAGATGAAGCTTCTGGTACCTACGTGCCTATGGTAGAAATGTTCACCTTCTGAGTTAGGAAGAAGAAAGGTTTAGTAGCAGGTTATAAGGCCCTGTACCTTGTGGGTTATCCTTAGGGAGGACCCAACCCTAAGTGTTTCTTGAGTTGAAGGATGACAAGGAGTGTGTGTCATGCCTTTTTCATGCTTGGTTTATAGTTGAGAGACATGGCATGCAGTGAACCTCGGGATCCTAGGCCTAAGAGGGGAAGTGGTGTACCTAAGGCTCATGATGAGAAGTTGAGCTCCTATAGAAGCGAGCATGGTAATCCTCATGAATGGAGGAAAGGAGGAGCCCCTGAAGTTAAAGGTGTTTGATTAACCCCTCACAACTAAGTTGATGATAAAGGGAAAGTTTGATCTTGATCCAACATCGAGGAAAGAAGAACAAGTATGACCTAGCATGGTACAGTAAGTGATCTGCTCGTGCCTTAATGGCTTGCTAGGGTTAAGTAGGCTCGTGTGGATGTAAACCCTAGACCTAAGAGCTTTTGCGACCTTAGAGATAGTTTCCTCCCATCCTGGGAGAGGGACCCCCTTTGGAAGGGTGTATATCAGTTTTGTTGGTTCAAAGTAACCTAAAGAGGTCTCATAGGATCTGGAGAAGCTAAGTGAAAGGTACATAGTATGAGATCGAATCTACAGACCCATAGATATCCATCTCTTTTGCATGTGAATGTGTTACCATGGCGGTAACCAGTATGGGGCTTGACCAAGGTAGGCAGGTTGCCATAATGCCTATGAACGGATGAGAGTCAGCCCATGAATGTAGAAAGAGAGATGATGAAGACTTGGGTAAGATTCTAAGTGAACATGTACTATAAGGGAGAATCCTATGTCTATCCTAGGGTCAGGTAGGGATAAGACCGATGAAAGTAGGAGTTGCCTATTTCCCCAGTTGCACATGACCATAGGGTCGGGAGGTAACAGCTATCATTGTCTGAGGGCCATGGGTTAGGAGATTGATCACCTTCATGAACTCATGAGACCCAAAGGGCAGATGAGTAGGGCACTCTCTTGATGCATGAGGGAAGAGGGATGACCCCAAAAAGGTCGGTACCCTATATACCTAGAGGAGATGACCAAGGATGTAAACCTCAGTAAGTTCAAGACTAGTTTGATATCATGATGTATGTGATGTAGAGACATATGTGGCACGTTTCAACTTAGATGTAAAAGTGTATTGGCAAGGTGGGATGTACCATCTCTACTCTTGGAACAGGAAGAACTCTGTATTTGGACTGCAGCCAAATGCTTATTTCCTCTTGTTATGGGAGTGAGAGATAGGACATTACGCATGCCATACACCAAGGATAAGGGATGATGATGTAGGTTGAAATGTTGCCACGAGATATGGGGACAGAGAAGATAACCTACCTTGGTAAAGTGAATGATAAAAGGGAATGAGGTAGTCACCTTATGAATATGTTTTTATCATGATCTATGTGGAACTTACAAGTTGTACCAGGATGAGTTTGATCACCATGATGATAGAATCAGAGAGTGTCCTTATGAAGATGAACATATAGTTTAAGGTGACATGATAAGCAAAATACCTGGAAGTGCAATGTTACCTAAGGATGTGAAGTGATAATGAATGCTCTGATTAAGACTTGTTTGACTAGAAGTTAGAAGAGTTTGTTTGGCTAACCCTAAGTTTGAAAAGGAGAGGTGTTTGGATAACACTCAGATGAAACAAGATGCATTAAAAAGTTAAGGGTTGTTTGGTTAGCCAGCCTAGTTCTTGATGCAATGAAAGGATGGTGGTAGAAACTCAAGTGCGCTTCTTTGGAAAAGAAGGTGATGAAACCCTGACAAGAGTGGTTTGGGGTTTCGAAGGAATCGATCTTGAAAGAATCATGACATACAGGAAATCATGATACACCATGAAAAAAGGCAATAGCATGTTAGATGCTTAAGATGAGGTTGCATGTAAGCCAGGAGTAAAGGACGAATCCCAGTAACACAGTGTATCGATATGGAGGATAAAAGAATCCCTGAGAGGGAATGAGAGCTCAATGGATGTTGTGATAAGTCTTCCCTGGATCGAGGAAGGTCGAGATACAATATGGGTTATGATAGATCGCCTTACCTAGATGACATGAGAAGGAAAGAGTTCTGTCAAGGGACAAATCTGGTTGAAATACCCATGAGAGGGACGGTTCAACTACACCATGAAGTGAATTTAAAGGTTCTTGAGTTTGACCTAAAGGTTCCCTTCCATAAAGTGGAAGTAGGTACATGAAGAACTCAATGTTAGTATAGGTTATCACCCCTAACTATGGTTAGTATGATCCAGACTAAAGGGTCTGATGAGGGCAGGTGTGCTCGTTCAGGGTGATATCTAGAGACAGTTCTTGTCCTATGAAAGATATGACAATGACCACCATAGCCAGTATCGGGTTTTATATTAAGCTCTATAAGGGAGGTTGTGTCGGTCGCCACTTCAGTAAGGTGATGTTGGTGCGAGGACCACATGATGGTTAGAAAGTACCACATGATGGTTGGAAAAGGGACCCCAGTGCGTGTAGATGAAGTCACTTTGATTGTGCAAGGGCTGAAAGGAGCCTAGAGATGATGAGAGTCGTGAGCAGATGCAAAGTAGACTGACATACAGTTCACTGTGGGAGATTATGTGACATTAAAATCCGACCCCTCTAAAGTTATATCTAAGAGAGCTGAGTCCCCGATACATGGGTCCATTAGAGATGGATAGGTGGAGAAGGTTAGGTTTGACCCTACCCCTCAGGATAGTGTAATGAGAGATGTTTTCCATGTGTCCAAGTTAGAGCACTATGTGAGGTACCCCGACCATGTGCGGAGCGATGAACCTAGTGAGCCCCAAGGGAGGCTGAAATGGCCTGAGTCACCTGTGTAGTTTATAGACGCCAGGATGAAAGAACTCAGAGAAAAGAATATGTGATGATAAAGGTTCTTTGAAAACGCCATGAATACGGAAAAGCCACATAGGGGCCAATGATGGACCTGGAAAAGTCTTATCCTGAATTGTTTGTTTGCTTGTTTGAATTTTGAGGACAAAATTCCTATAAGAGGGGAAGGATGTTATAACCCCAATTTTTGGGTTCAAGTGGTGAGAAATGTAATTTCTCATATTAAAGATATTTGAACAAATAATCATATATTTGGTTGAGAATAATTGGATTTCGTTAAAATAGCCTTTTTGTATGATTTGTGGGCTTTATTGGCTATTGGGCCCAATAAAAGCAAAATAACAAAGGAAATTCAATTAGTAAATGGATAATTGAATTTTAAGAAAAGAAATATGTGGAAACCTCTAGAAGGCAAATCCAAAGAGGATTTCGTGTCTCTTGGGTTCCTTGGACTCCAAGGAGTACAAGTTGTATAAATAAAGCAATGAGAAAAGAAAAAGATTAATTATGTATTCCTTTATTAGAGAAAGAAATTGGAAATAATGTGAAAATGTTGGAAATAAGTGGGAAAAAGGTATAAGTAGGTGATCCGTTGTGGAATTTCGTGTCCATGAGTTTTCTAATGATAAAAGGAATGTCAATGAGGAAAATAAAAGAGAAATAAAAGAAATCCTCAAAAAGGAATATTTAAATGAGAAATAAACAAGATAATGTGAAATAAGGCATAAAGATGCATCTAGGAGGATAATAAATATCCTTAGAAAAAGATTTCGAAATAATGGAATAAACTGGGATCCAAGGAGTCCCAATAAAGAGGAAAGAAAGAGAAAATACTAAAAAGGCAAAATAAGAGGATAATATAATGCATTATTAAGGAATTAGGAGGTTTTGTTAAAAAGAAAATAATTTCTATTAAAGGAAATAGAAATTTTGTGCTTATGGAATAAAAATCAAGCATAAGAGAGAGAAATATAAAGGATTTTCGAAATCCTAGTCTTTAAAGAAAAGGAATATCAAAAAGGATTAGGAAGAGAGAGAAGGAATATTTCTCTTTGAAGGAATAAGGTTCCTTTTTGGGAAACGGACTCTTTGAGTCAAGGATAGTCGACCTAGGGATTCTTTACCTATCCTTGTATAAAAGTAGACCCTCTGGGTCGAGTACAGGAGCCCCCGCACACCACCTTATCTTCTTCTTCCATAATCTCGTCCTTAAACCCTAGCTAGGAGGGGCTACGTGATTGCGAAGTCATGAAGCGGCCATAGTAGGTTAAAATGATCACTGGATGTCCCAGGAGGCCAGAGAGTCGCATGGCCATCGTGGCTAAACCAAAACCGAAGTGCAGCGACCACCGGAGGTCTGCAACAGGGCCGTGGATTTCAGACCTGGCCCACGCAAACTAGACACCTTGGCCGAGAGATCTCGACGGCCCTGAGTGCGCAAGGGTAGGGCGGAGGTCGAGGCACCCTTCCTGATGCTCATCGGAGCTAGTAGGGGAGAGGGGAAGCCGCGCCTAGGGCTTCTGGTGCGCGCAGCTCGTCCGTCTGGAGCTTGAAGAAGATCCCCGGTCATTGGACTGTTATACCCTCCACAAGCTGAAGAGCGGATCCACTTAATCGAGGGTATAGGCGTCTTTTCGAAATGTTTCCCAAAGAGAGAGCCGCAGCAACGTTGCATGTAATGGGCTACGTGGCGTCTCCACATTGGTTGAAGTAAGTCAATCTTGTTAATTTCATATCTCCTCAACTGTAGCTCGGAAAATAGCAAAATTATATATCAAATTTCTCTGAAAAACGAGAGGGATCCAATAAAAATATGTTTAGAAGTTAATTCCTCTTTCTATTCGAAAAGTAGTGTAAATTATCATCTTTAATGAATTAAAGATTAAGAAACCCTATTTTGATATGATTAAAGTGTTTAATGGGGTTTAATGGATCTTTAGAGTTGATATTAATCTGTTAAATGTAAAAAGGAACATTGAGTTCAAAAAGGAAGAACTTTGCCTATGATTAGTCAAATTTAGAGTTTATATGCTTAAAATTGGAAAAGTACATAAAGTTATCATCATTAGTGTTTTAATTAATGAAAAACCCTTAGATTTGAAGATAGATGGATTTAATGTTGTTCAAAGGATAATTTTAACCCGTTGTTGATAAATATGAGGATAGGATTCAAAAAGATGATCATTTTATATAGTTGTTTAATTTAGGGTTCTATGTACATGAATATGCCTTAATGGGATTAGAAACCCTAATTTATGTTGATATGAATTCTAAAGGTTTTAATTGTACAAATCGACCCCAATCTGACCCCAATCTTCTCTTACTTCATTTAATTCTCCCATCGTATAGGGAGCATTAACATTTGGTAAGTCCTTTCCTGTAATGGGGTCAGCTTTAAACACCTGTAAAGAGAATGATGTATATATATAATTAATGAGCTATAAATAAGATTGATATATTTCGATCATATTATCTAATGAGACTATATAATACCTGAGCAATACACTCGATATCCAGTGCGGCATGTTTGATAATCATGTGCATATATCGCATGACATAGTATCCACATGCCCATCCGTTGTCTTGTGTAGCACACTATAAATTCAAACATACAAAATATTAAAAAATACAACTAATTAAGCATTGTTAACATAAATAATATATACATATATTGCAGTCGGGAACTTACTTTCACGTTCTTCCAAATTATTGGCTGGTACTTTTTCGTGGGGACCTTTCCTCCAGCCTTTTTGTACTCCTCAAAACCCCTACATGTTAATGTAACACAGAACATTGCAATTAAATAGTAATGTAATAACATATGTTAACGGATATGAAAAATTAAATATTTCTCACCGGAATATTTCCATTTTCATTATGTGTCCAAATCTTGTATTCAATTTACCTCCCTTAGGATCTAGATAATACACAGTGAACGTCTCGGGGGCAATAACCAGTAACTCCCAATGCCTACCCCTAGAGAAAAAAAAGTTAAAAATTAATAACTCAAAATCCACAATAAAATGTAATTTTCTTAAGTCCAAATTATAATAAGCAAAGTAAACTTACTCTACATTGAATGGATCCATTATCACCGTCTTCTTTTTTACAACAAAATTTGAAAAAGCCTCATAGCAGTATTGTTGAACTGATGTAGGGTCTTTAGCTACTAGACTAATCAAAGATGGAATCAAAAACCCTACATGTTCGAATCCAAAATCTGCACATATGTTGTCTAAGTAGCTGCAAAATATGTATTAATTACACATGCATTAATAAATAAGAAACCAGATCACCAGATCATACACAAGGTATATGGATGTATAAAGAATATCTCACCTTATCCATAGCTCTATCACAAATGTATTTAGCCAATCATATCGAAACAACTCCAAAATATCCAGTATAAATAGTTTTGTTTCGTATGACTGACCTGTAGAATCTGAATCGGAAGAAACAGTTATAGGGGAGTTTATATCATGTTCCCCTAACCATATTGTCATACCCCTACAGTTAGGACCTAACGGGACAGGTAGGTCATGTGGAACCCAACTAGGTAATGTAGGAGGTGGAAGTGGAGGCCTAGATGCTGTGGGTGTCTTCTTTTTAACCCGTATATATATAATTTCATATCAACAACCATCATATACACACACTAACAATTGAACGTAATGTAAATTTACCATACCTTTTCAGTAAAGAGGACATCCACTTTTAGCCACAATATCACTCTGCCTACTGCCTCACCAAGCGTTTCACAATCTGGGTGGGCATATGGCAGTGGAAGATCCATCCACTGGGGGAATATATGTATCGGGCTCACCCAAATCCAACCAGCTAGTACTGGAGATCCGTGACACGTTTCCCCTGGTAGGGATTAGGGGTGAGCAGAATTTGGTTAATAACCGATTAACTGAATGGTTAATTTCGAATGGTTAATTTTTTTTAGACTATTTGGTTAATTCGGTTAATTTGGTTAACTTAATTCGGTTAATCGGTTAAATGGTTAATTTCATGGTTAAAGATATTTTTGGTATGGTTAACCAAATTAACTGAATAGTTATAATTTATTCTTAGATAGTATCCTACACACGTATATATGCATATATAGTTGTACTTTTATTTCAAAAAACTTCCCCATATACATAGTAATCAAGTTTTCACGAGCCATACAACATTATATTTCCAGAAATACAACTATAATATAACAATTGTTCAAAATTCAATGAGTATTTCAAGTAACATTATTACACATGTGTTATTTGGTTAACCAAATTAACCGACCGAATTAACCGTTAACCGATTGGACAATAACCAAATTAACCGACGCAATTCGGTTAGGTTAATGGTTAAAATCTCCAACCACAAATTAACCATTTAACCGAACCGAATTAACCGTAACCGACCGAATTAACCGAATGCTCACCCCTAGTAGGGATGGGTAAGCCGACGCCTCTGCAACGACATATTCTTTACTTTTTAGACGGCATGGCTTCAACCCCTACAAATTTTTGTGTAAAGAATGTTATATACATATATACATATCATCTTTTTTTGAAACGACTACATTTTCATATATGCGTATCATCTTGAATTAAAAAACTAGTTACTATGTCATAAAAATACTTACAGTGGATGTGCTAGGTGGTGGTTCTACATGATTACTCCCAACCTCTACAGTAGGAGTAGGAGTAGATTTTGCAGTAGGTATTGTCTGGTAAGTGGCAGTCTGAGATGCCTACCACTTTTTCATTGCTTCTTTGAGTTTTTCTTCGAGTTTCCTATCAAATAGCTTATCTACCTATACATGGATAAAAGAAACGTCAAATTCTAATTTTTGAATTCTCTTTTACAGTAACATTATAAAGAAAGAATATGTTACCTCTTCTTGTGAAAGTCCCACTTTTGGGACATGTTTGCGCTGGGATGACCCAAAAAAAGATTTGATGCCCACACCAGCGCCTGCAGCCCTAACACGTCCAGGATGCTCTGGGTTACCCAGAGCAACTGTCAATTCATCCTTTGTTCCCTCAGGGATGAACTTTCCTTATTTCCTCAGCTCGTGCAGCTCCCGCTAATTGCCAAAACAAAAATTTGTACTTAAGTAAACAACACAAATAATCAATATTCGAATGATTGCTGTAAGAGTTGTATTTTACCATTTTTGCATCCGCCTCAGCAGTTGCGGCCTTAGTTATTTCTCCCTTCTTATTTTGCCTCCCAGATATCTAGACATCATGGCGAGGTAGAGGTGTGCTACCTATGGTAGAGGACTTCTGAGTAGCAGCAGACTGAGCAGTAGCCTCAGACTGTAGTCTTTGGCGAACGCCTGCATACCCCTTTGGACCCATTGTGTGGTCATGCACATTCAGTGCACGCCTTGATCTTTGTGCCTCACTGAGGGCCTAGTTAGTATGCAAATTAATGATTTGGTTAGTAACACTAAATGTTAATCTTGACTAGGTGAATACAACATATATTAATTAATGAGATTGATACTGACGCCTAATACCTTGAATTCATCAGTTTGTCTTGAAGCGACAAACGCGTCCCATTCTTCTTTGTCCAGGAAGTTCCACTGTTCAGTGGTTGTCTTCTTCCTCTTGTCAGCTTCTTTTATGTATTCTCTGGTGAGATTTATCCTATAATTCCTTAGGACTCTCCCACAACGTTGCATCACGCATTTACGATGCAGCTTTTCATCCAATTCAAATATACTCTGCAAAATAGAATTGCTATTAACTAGTATCCAAAAATTTAGTAATCTACAAAATAGAATTGCAAATTAATAATAACTCACGCATAAATCCCTCCATATTATGACTTTCTTCTCCTTAGAAACGTTATGCCAAGAATCTAAGCGACAACCGCAATGGCTACGAGTAACAAACCCAAGATATGAAACAAATGAATTGCGATTCACACCACATGTATTTCCTGCATTATCAAAATCCACAACAAGTTTGGGTCCATTGCCCTTTTGTGCAATTAACTTCTTCATCATAGTGATGCCCCTTCTCTTGTCAACTTTTTGGTGCTGTTGATCAAGTGCCTCAAGTGCTTCAGATGGTACCTGTGCATCATCAACCTAAAATTTGACAAAATAATTCACATTTAAAAGATATAACTATAAATGGACATATAGATATAAATATATGATATATTTTTAAAACTTACATTGTGAGGCGGTGCATTGATGTCCTCACCCTCACGGTAGTCATCAGCACGGTCATCAGGAGAATGGTTAGCCATCTGCAAATTCACATTCAAATTGTAAAGTTCACATTGTAAAGTAGTAATTCAAAGTGTAAAGCTCACATTGTAAAGTAATTCATGATCTATCCATTCTATGATCAAAGAGAAAACAAGTATATATTAGGACAAGATTAGGGTCTAGGGTTAACAAATACATGTGATGTCATTCTTATATATAATAAATGTGTACCACCTATCCCATTCTTGAATACCTAATCTCACTAGTAAGTGTATAATGTGTATTGGGTTTTCAAGAAAATTTCGGCAGCATTTCCCCGATGTTCTCCAAGTACATATGTACTTAGAGAACAAACGGGAAAATGCTGCCGAAATTTTCTTGAAAACCCAATACACATTATATACACTTACATACTAAGCGAGATTAGGTGTTCAAGAACGGTCCCAAACCGGGGACTATCCAAGATTTACTCCTAATGAGTAAATCTTGGATGGGTTTCTAGGCCAACAAATAATGTGTTGTCATTCTTATACCTAAAATCCTAGTTCTTCAAGTTAGGGTGATTATTGATGTCTTTAAAAGCATGATTGGAAATTTAGGGAAAAGTTCATCATTTACATTCCAAGCATGTCACATGTAAGCATTACAGTTCATCATTAACCAAGAAGGTGATTAGGATTCTCACCAAGAATATAGCTAAACTATTAAACAATGATGATAGTTAAACTATTAAACAATTGACTTGCCACACATAAAACACCCTATACAACTATAAAACAAAAAGTATTAAGTATATATGCATGATACAATAACTATTTTGCATCACATTACAACATACTTATCATTGATACCTTCCTAACTTATTGCTACATTTACATGTCATCACTTGATCAAAAATTACAGTAGTACATTTAACCAAAGTATGCATTCTAAAATCTACGTCATGATTAGTTACATGTAATTTACTTGGATATACAACAGTACCCGATTACTATGTCTTACATACAAAGTATGCATATTAAATTAACTAAGGCTTATCATAGAACATGTATTGTATAGACAATAGAGGATTCAGCTCAGTAGAAGAACAAAATCAGTACCTATACCCTAAAATCACACCTTTTTAGCATTTATTCTAACAGGTTTATGTACATCAATATGTGTATGAGCCCTAATTAAAACTGATTCTCATAGGAAGTAAATAAAAAAAACACCCAGCAGCAGCCTAGGCGTGCCTTGGCACGGCCCAAGCAGCCGCCGGAGCAGAGGAAGAAGGAAGAAGGCAGGGCGGGCACCTTGAGGGAAGAGGAGCAGCGGCCGGAGCAAGACCTAGCAGCTGTCGGCGGCGAGGAGAGGAGCGGCGGAGAGGGCGGCGAGGCTATGAGAGCTAGTTGCTACCGGCGGGTGGGCAGCGACGGCGATGAGAAGAGGAGCGCCGACGAGCACGGAGCACAGAGGGTCGGTGAGCACGGCGGCGGCAGCGTGGAGGATGCGGCGTGGAAGGAGCGGTGGCGACGGAGCACGGCGGCGGAGCACGAACGGCAGCAGGGAGCGACAGCGGCGGCGGAAGGGAGCAAGAAATCGCCGGACCTCCAAGGGAAATCGGGAATGAAACATGGAAAGGGGAAGAATCGGTCGCGCTGGTGAGCTATTAAGTTGACAATAAGTGTCGGTTATTTAAAAAACCGACAACTAAACCAACAGTGTCGGTTCGTTTCCAAAAACCGACACCTATACTACATTATAATCGTCGGTTTTTTAGTAAAAGACAACCGACAACTATTCTTGTCTCGCGAATACACTTTATTCGTCGGTTATTTAGTTACGAAACGACGTCATATGTAAAATATTGGAGCCAATTTTTTCACTGGAATTTTGGTTTTGGCGGTTGAGTTTAGGTGTCGGTTGTTTATTAATTAATCGACACTTAATAAAAGTGGTACCCGTGTCTGGTCGACCTTCATAGATTGGATGTCGTTTTATGTTATCAACCGACACTGTAGAGTTTAGGTGTCGGTTTTTGTATACAACCGACACCGTGAAAAGTGACTTTATAAGCCATTTCTGTAGTAGTGCCTTGACATTTTCTAGAATTAAATCTAAGGTTGTTAAATTATATGTCTTGATTTTCTTTAAATACTTTGCTTGGACAAGCCCCTAGGTTTTTCTCTTCTACTTTCTATTCTAACTTTTGGTATCTCCTTTTACTAACAAGTTGTGTTTTTATGTCTTCAACCCCCTTCCTTTTTTAAATGATAAAGAGAGAGAAGGCATCTCTTTTGAAAAAGGGAGAACACTTATATGTAGAAGACATGTAAAGGACATAATTTCTGTAGATGTTATTAAAGCCAACCATGTAGGAGAAACAACATCAATTGAGGGGGAGTATGTGAAATCTAAGGGAATCAATTGAGGGAGAGCATATGAACTCAATTCTATTGAAACCCCTAGGTTTCTCCAAAGATATGATTTTACTTAAATACTTTCAATATGTTTATGGAATGGTTTGTCATTTTCAAAAAGGTGAAGAATGTTGACTCAAAGTCTAATTGACTCTCGAAGTCTAATTGAATAAAATCTTATTTTGATGATGAATAACCATTCCATTTATTTGTGTCTAATGCTTCTACTTGAGTGATTTAAAATTCGGTATAAACACACTCCAAATGCCCTAACTTGTGCATCCTAACTTGGAGAAAGACAAGTCAAAATCAATGCAAGTACACTTTTGTGGAAAAGACCTCAAATCTATTAGAATCATCTTGTAAATCACTTGCAATGATTGTATGACTTGTAATTAAGCTTAGAAAAAAAAATTAGAATCACTTCAAACAAATCTTTAGGCACTCTAATGACAATTTTCAAAATTCATTACAGGGACCTTTTTCGGTCGAGCATCATCCTTGATAAACTCGACTGACACCCTTGATGGATCTTGGGAACTGCCAAGTAGGTCGAGTCTTCCCAGGACAAACTTGGCTGACACCTCTGCACATGCAAACTAAATTTAAGTCATCGACTGAGTTTCATATAGGTAACCTTGAATGAGAACTCAAATTTGATTTGTCTCATAATGCCATTAGTCGAGTTTCCTAAAAGTAAACTCAACCGACCACACTTATGGAATGTGCAGAAAAAGTGTTCTATTTTTGTAGTGTTGTGGGACTCAAAAATAGATTCATTGCAACATCCCAAATGACTAAAATTCATCCTTGAGTGATTCTACTGGCTAGGAGGCAATCCCAACTATAAATGGGAACCCTTGGGCTTCATCCCATGGTTATCCAAACACTATGAAGGTCCCTATATTATAATTGAGTACCTCCAAGAGTCTCCTTCTACTCTAAATCTTAATCACTTGCTACATCCATTCGAGTGAGTAGGATATTTGTAAGAGATCTAGTCCCACATGTATATCTTAAGAGGCTCTCACTTCCTCCACCTCCAGATCTCTCTTTCTAACATGAAGATGAAGGTTCTCTCTCTTATCTAAGAGAAGTGAAGAAGAAGAGAAGGAGTCCCTTGGTGAAAGCTTCTCCTTGGTGAAGGTGAAGTCAAAGGCAGAAGATTCAAGAAGAGTTGTAATTCCTTCAAGGCGGAAGACTTGTTGCAAGAGTGGATAAGTCCTTGTTGAAGGCTAAAGACTCGTTGTATGAGTGGGTAAGTCCTTGGTGAGGTTTAAGACTCTTGTGTTTGGATAGAAAAGTCCTTTGTAAGGTTATTGGCTCTCTTATCCTCAAAGAAAAGGCTGGCTATGCAAGACTCTTGATTTTGAATAAGTAAGTCCTTTGTGAGTTTACGGGAGTGAGGAAGAAAATAGAGAAATTTATTTTGCTTATACCTTTGAAACTGTGATGATTCTCTTGACGAAATAAAAACCATTAGCATCTGTATAAATATACATTCCAACAAGATTAGTGTTGATATATTTAAAAAAAATACAAACTATAAAAATGAGTATTATATTTTATGGATACTATTTAATTTCACAATAACAGACTAATAAAAAAATAAATATAGAAAAGGAAAGAGATGAGGGAAGTAAAAATAAGAGAGGATAGAAGTGATGATGTGCTACGTACTCATTCACTAGTTAAATAAAGTTATTTAACTATATTAAGTCTTGGGCACTATTAACTTATTTTGAGTGTCAATTATCCATGTTTCGTAGCACTTACCCATTCACTGGGCATCATTTCATGTGCAACTGAGTGTTGATTAATTTCATTAAGTTTTGAGCATTATTATAATGTTTTAAGTGTTTTAAGTGTCAATTACTCATATATGACACTATATTTTAAGCGTTATTATATTTTGGGCACTATTACATTGTTCTAAGTGTGAATTACTCATGTTTGGGTGCAATTACACATTCACTGGGTGTTGATTAAGTTCATTAAGTTTTTACTGCTAATAGCTTATTTTGGATGTCAATTACTCATGTGTGGGGCACTTACACATTCATTCAGCACCTTTTCATGTGCTACTGAGCATTGATTAAGTTCATTAAGTTTTGGGCGTTTTTATCTTGCTTTGGGTGTCAATTTTCATTTTTGGACATAATTATTCATTCACTGGGTGTCATTTCATGTGTTACTGGGCGTTGATTAAGTTTGGATGTCATTCACTTGTTTTGGATGTTAATTACATGTATTTGGGTGCACTTAGTAATTCATTGGGTGTCAATCCATGTGCCACTTGGCGTTGATTATGCTCATCATGTCTTGACACCATTATCTTATTTTAGGTATCAACTATCTATTTTTTGGCACACTTATCCATTCGTCGAGCATCATTTTATGGGGCATCTATTAAGTCTATGATGTTTGGGCGCCATTAAGTGTTTGTGTGTGTCAACTACCATTTTTAGGCGTACTTGCACATTCACTGGGCGTCATTTCATGAGACATTGATCATGTTTGGGCTCCATTAAATACTTTTAGGTGTCAGCTACTCATTTTTTGGTGCACTTACCCGTCCATTGGCGTCAAATGGGAAAAAGTGCCAAAAAAACTAAAAACACCCAAAACTGATACACGCCCAAAAATCGACGATACGCCTAATCTTTTTTATGTCTTCCATCCTCTTCCTATTACTTCCTTCCTTTCTCTCATTACTTCTCTCCTTTTACCTCACTTCTCTCCTCTACCTACTCACTTCCCTCTAATTTTTTCTCTCTTATGTAAATGGTGCTGCAATATCCTATAACATTTGTTTGGCACACGGCTCCTGGAAATGTATGACCCCGCCCATTTACACTCACATTTGTAAATACGAGGCTCGCCCATGCACAAATGACTAACAGGAATCATAGAAACCGCATCAACAACAGTAACAACGACAATAATGATATATGTTTGATGGTACTCATGAACACGTATTGCAAAGACGGGAGGAGCTCGGAAATCAGTTTGATTTCGTTTTTTGAATCTCCCGGCCATGATTAGCTTGAGGAAGAAACATGAGTTAACAAAATATCCCAGAGAATGCGGATAGTTGATTAATTAATTAATGAAATCATAAACCAAGCTCTGCGTGATTGAGAGGTCAGCACACAGCTTCTTTGTTTTGTATGGTTATAGCCGCCGCATGGTCATACACATAGCAAATCTGGGGCACTCTAGCCGCCGCATGGTCATACACATAGCAAATCTGGGGCACTCCTCTATGAATGAATATACTGATTGGGCTTCAGTATGTGTGTGTTTCCCCTACTCGTCATTGAGTTGTGTGCGTAGATCAAGAAACGGGCTCTGAACCCTAATAGGTCATGTGTTTGTTTATTTGTTTATTTAGTTTGAGAAAAGATTATGCCAAATCATAGCCCATTATATCGTTTGAATCTTTCTTTTCTACTCTTTGTTTATTTATGATTATAGAGTTATGTTATATGGACTCATTTTTGAACTCAAAATAAGACACATATGTTTTTCTTTTCTATTAACATGAATAAAATAAAATATTTATAGTTTATTTATTGTGTCTCTTTTTGTATACAAAAGACAACATATGTCCCATTTTAAATTCTAAAACTATATATAATCATCATTTTCCATAAGAATAATACTAAGTGGACAAGATCTTGGAACCTAAAATGAGACTCAAGTTATTCCCCAACGTAAAACAAAAACTATAATAAGTAAAATATGCTATTCTATTTTGATATTTTTTGTTTTATGGTGGAGAATAAATTAGGATCTAATTTGCGTTTCAAAATGTGTCCACATAGCAATCATTTTTCATAATTCGGCATTTGTAGTTCAACTCGTGAGGGCATTCAAGTAATACAACAGTAAGCATGTTCTTGAACTCTGGAACAGTAGTAAGGGAGAGGGTAGATAATTTTACACACACACACAAATATATATATATATATATATATATATATATATAGAGAGAGAGAGAGAGAGAGAGAGAGAGAGTCAGGCTAGAATACACTCGAGTGTATCCGGAGCGGAATACACTCAAGTAGTTTTTCATGATGCAATAATTTTTTTGAAAATCTAATCCGTTGATCTTCTTAAACATCTCGTGAACAACTCATATGCAAAATTTGAGCATATTTGGATATGTGTAGCTCATGTTATGAAGACCACAAAAATTATACATTTCAAATTAGTTTTGCGCGTTGATTTTGTTGTCTTTGGATGAGTGACTTACACATGCAATTATTTAGAATGGGTTAGGAAGTGTGTACTGGCCGCTACATGCAACTTATGTGTACCACCCATTAAAATGGCATATAGAGAATTTTATAATCAAATCCAACCATATGGATGCAGTAAAAATTGTTTAGATTAGATGTGTTTAAAATATCACAACCATATCACATGTATATCATGAGATATAACAATATATCATTTGACGGTTCCTGCAATTTCAGCAAGTTACCATTGATTAGAAAAAATACATTTTCTTTAACTGGATGAACTATGAATGCAAGATAGGCGTAATATTGTATATACATGTTATCTAAGGGGTATGCAACACATCCATAAGGCTAGATTATTCTAAAGAGTTGAGAAATCATCATAAATGAAGATGGGTACACATAAGATACATGTACTTAGAAAGTACATACACAATTCTTTTAGCCATATATATATATGCATATATATATATATATATATATATGTATATATGCATATATATATATGCATATATATGTGTGTATATGTGTATATATATATATGCATATATATATATATATATATATATATATGAGTCAGGCTAGAATACACTCGAGTGTATAGATCGCACAAATACACTCAAGTGTGTTTGCATATCAAGACTATTTTTTGCAAAATGTAAACCGTTGATCTTCACTGTCATACTATAACTAGGCTACATACAAATTTTGAGCCCATTTGGATGAGTGTAAGTCACTCATCCAAGGGCAACAAAATCAACGCGCGAAACTAATTTGAAATGTATAATTTTTGCGGTCTTCATAACATGAGCTATACATATCCAAATGTGCTCAAATTTTGTGTATGAGTTATTCACGAGATGTTTAAGAAGATCAACGGATTAGATTTTCAAAAAAAAAATATTGCATCATGAAAAACTACTTGAGTGTATTCCGCTCCGGATACACTTGAGTGTATTCTAGCCTTTCTCTCTCTCTCTCTCTCTCTATATATATATATATATATATATATATATATATATATATATATATATATATATATGCATGTGTGTATATATATACACACATATATATATGCATATATATATATATATGTATATATATATATATATGTGTGTGTGTGTATATATCTATATGTATATATATATATATATATGTATGTATATATATGTATGTATATATATATATGTATATATATGTATATATATATATATATATATATATATGTGTATATATGTATGTATATATATATATCTATATATATGTATATATATGTATATATATATTTATATATATATATATATATATGTATATGTATATATATGTATATATATGTGTGTATATATATATGTATATGTATATGCATATATATATATGTATATATATATGTGTGTGTATGTATATATATATATATATATGTATATATATATATATATATATATATATATGTTAGGAAGTGTGTACCGGCTGATACATGTAACTTACGTGTACCGGCCATTAAAATAGCATATGTAGAGTATGTTGATAAAATCCAACCATATGGATTGATTCAACTCTATATAGATTAGATGTCTTTAAAAAATCATAACCATATCTTATGTAGATCATGAGATATAGCCATACATCATTTAATGGTTTATGTAATTTCTGCAACTTACCATTGATTAGAAAATAGACATTTTCTTTTATTGTATGCTCTATGAATATCAGATTGTGATGATTTTTGGTACACATCTTATCTAAGGGGTATACTATATATCCATAAGGTTGGGTTATTCAATACAATTTTAAAATCCCCATAAATGAAGGTGGGTACATGTAAGCTACATGTACTCGGGTACACAATTCTTTTAGCCATATATATATATATATATATATATATATATATATATATATATATATATATGGGCATTCATTCAATACCCGATGGGTAGTTTGGTTTTCGCTACTAACTATTTCACCAGAAAAGTAACTCTGTGAACAAAAATGTAACTATGTTGATAAGAAAGTAACTATACAACTAAAAAAATAAATATGGGAAAAATACACAATGAATATATATATATATATATATATATATATATATAAAATTGTATTTTTGAATCTGATGTTACAAATGTAACTATCTATGCATGAAAAGTAATAGTTTACAAGATAAAGTAGCCCTCTACATGTCAAAAGTAAGAAACTTCAAAAAAAGTAACTGAGATAGGTGGCGGGTAGCTGCCCGCGCAAGTATTAAATACATGCCCTATATATACATGATGATCTGTCCGAATAATATGTCGAAGTAAGTAACAAAGGATGTTGATTCAAGATTCATGATCCTCTCAAACCTCTCATGTTGCATAGTATAATGTCCGCTGAGCAGAAAAATAGGTAGCAGGTCTAGATTGATGGTTAGAGATCATGCGTCACATGTCTGTTCATTATGTAAATTGAAACACAAGTGTAGAGGCAAGTGTTAGACAGAGTGACGAAGATCGAGGCTAGATGACAACCACAGGGGAGGAACATGAGTAGAACACCCGAAAATCTTATGTTGACATGTTCGTAATGCATGCTGCAAAGCGGTTTTCCTCTTGGGCAGGGGGTGGTTTCCCCGGTCGGGCCGCATTTTACTTTTTTTTTTCATGTGGCACTGCTACACACAAAAGAGAACAAAAATAAAAATATGAATAACTTTTCATCCGTAATGGATTTTTTGACGAAATAAAAAGTGTTGCACTCGTTACGAAAACTTGAATCTAACAACACTTATATTGATATACTTTAAAAAAATAATATGCATGTTTTTTAAATATTGGGCGCATTATGTTAAGATGTGTGCTAATTTGTTATTTATGCACAACATCTAAAAAGTAGGCACATTCAATCAAAAGTGGGCACATTCGGGATGACAGTGTGCACATTCAATTAATTTAGGTGCATTAAGGCACTAGTGGGCACATTCAATTAAAAGTGGGCGCATTCAGAATGATAGTGTGCACATTCAATTAATTCGGGCGCACTGAGGCACTAGTGAGAGCGTTCAATTAAAAGTGGGTGCATTCATGGTAATAGTGTACAAATTCAATTAATTTGGGTGCATTGAGGCACTAGTGGGCACATTCAATCAAAAGTGGACACATTCAAGGTGATAGTGTGCACATTCAATTAATTTGGATGCATTGAGGCACTAGTGGGCACATTCAATCAAAAGTGGGCACATTCATGGTGATAGCATTCAATTAATTTAGACACATCGAGGCACTAGTGGGCACATTCAATTAAAAGTGAGTGTATTCAATTAAAAGTGGGCGCATTCAGGGGGATAGTGCACACATTCAATTAATTTGAGCACATTGAGGCACTAGTGGGCACATTCAATCACAAGTGGGCGCATTGAATCAAAAGTGGGCACATTTAGGGTGATAGTGTGCACATTCAATTAATTTGGATGCATTGATGTATTAGTGACACATTCAATCAAAAGTGGGTACATTTAGGGTGATAATGTGCACATTCAATTAATTTGGGCGCATTGATGCACTAGTGGGCACATTCAATCAACACTGGGAGCATTCAGGATATTATTAGGCACATTCAATCAAAAGTGGGCGCATTTAGAGCGATAGTAT
Organism: Alisma plantago-aquatica; assembly: GCA_963693085.1. Lineage (NCBI taxonomy): Eukaryota > Viridiplantae > Streptophyta > Magnoliopsida > Alismatales > Alismataceae > Alisma > Alisma plantago-aquatica. The sequence goes on from OY856412.1 coordinate 749,141,871, forward strand.
GTACATTTCAATTAATATTGGGTGCACTGAGGCACTAGTGGACACATCCAATCAAAAAATGGGCACATTTAGCGCAGTACTAGACACATTCAATCAAAAGTGCACGCATTCATGGTGATAGTGTGTACATTTAATTAATTTGTGCGCATTGATGCACTAGTAGATGCAACTAATAAAATGTGGGCGCATTCAGGGCAATAGTGTGTACATTCAATTCATATTGGACGCATTGATGGAACTACTAGGCCCATTCAATCAAAAGTGGACGCATTGAGGGCATTATTAGGCACATTCAATAAAATGTAGACGCATTCAGGGCGATAGTGTGCACAATCTTATTATTGGGTGCATTGGGCGCACTAGTAGGCACACTCAATTAAAGTTGGGTGCATTGATTACATTACTAGGTACATTCAATCAAAAGTGGGTGCATTCGAGATGATAATGTGCACATTCAATTAATATTGGTGCATTTAGGTACTAGTGGGCACATTCGATCAAAAGTGAACGCATTGAGGACATTACTAGGCGCATTCAATCAAAAGTGGGCACATTCATGGGTGATAGTATGTACATTCAATTAATACTGGGTGCATAGAGGGCACTAGCAGGCTTATTCAATCAAAAGTGGGCGCATTGAGGGCATTAACATTCACATTATGTTAAAATTTGTATTACTTTTCTATTTATGCACATACTCTAAGAAATATGTGCATTCACACCATAATTGAGCGCTTTTCTACATATATTAGGCATATAATATTAATATTTGTGCTAATTTACTATTTATGTATGTACTCTAAGAAGTACGTACATTCACACCATAGGCGCATTTCACTATAATTGAGCATTTTTCTATAAATATTGGACGCATTATGTTAGGATTTGTCCTAATTTACTATTCATGCACATAATCTAAGAAGTAGACGACATTCACAATATAATTGGGTGTATTTGCACCATAATTAGGTATTTTCTACAAACAACACATTAAATGTTAAGATTTGTGCTTGTTATGTATGCGCATGCTCAGTCCTTAACTTTTTTCGTTTAAAAAATGTGCAAATAAGACTTATTTATTATTTGATATAATGTTTTTTAAAAATATGTCAATATTAATCTTGTTCAAATGTAATTTTTTATAACAAATTTGTTGAATTTCTTTTCGTCAAAAAAAATCATTACGCAATAAAAGTTATAAACAAAAAAAAATGGAGGCGGGGATGATCGGGCGCCAAGCCGGGGATGGTCGAGCTCCGTTTAACGTCTTTGGTACAGCGACGACGGCGTATGTTGGTGGTTGCTGTCTAGCGACGTGGACGACGCCACGTCTTCGTCGTTGCACAGGCGGTATCCAGCTGCCTCGAAAAGGAAGGCTTCGAAAGTAGGAATCAGTAATGCGTCCGTGCTCATGCTGCTATCGCCAGAAGTAATCGACGACCATGACTCCGTCTTGACGGCTGGTGATGAGGCATAGTAGGACCTCATATGCATGCTACTGCAGCGCTGCTGTTGCACGATTGCTATTCCAAGTGGCGAGGATCGTCGCAACGGCGGCGCATCAGAGGCTATGTATGGGCCGGATTGCGAGATCTTAACGGAGAGGAAGGAAACGGAGGGGACCACACCCTGATCATCAGCAAGCAGGCCGCTCAGTATATTAGTAGGCATGCATGAGCAATTTGTTGAAAAAAAATTCATAATAGACGTGCTAGTGTATATAATGACCAATATAAGACGAGTTTGGAATAAATTTATCCGGATAGACGAGTTTTTGAGAGAGAAAGGGTCGAAGACGCCGAACTGAATGACATTTTCATTCCTATTGGCCCGAGAAAACCAAGCATCGGCCCTGCCCAACGGATAGCTAGGGCGGTCGCACCACGTGGAGGCCCCACAGTGAAGATGAGGGTCGAAGATGCCGAACTGATTGACATCTTCATTCCTATTGGCCCGAGAAAACCAAGCATCGACCCCACCCAACAGATAGCTGGGGCGGCCGCGCCACGTGGAGGCCCCACGGTGAAGACGCCGGTTAGACCGACATCTTCACTGTGGGGCCGCCATGTGGCGTGACTGCCCCAGCTATCCGTTGGCGGGGGCCGATAGCTAACGGTCATTTTTTGGGCCCTTTTTTACCCTTCTACCACCCTACTTTCTCCTATATAAACCTCCATTCTCTTCTCATTTTCACACACCAATTCTCTCATTCTGTTCTCATTCCACACACCAATTCTATCACTTTCTTTCTCATTCTCTCATCCAACAAGGTTATTTGACATTTTCTTCTTGAATCAAGAAAATTCTATTGAGTTTTGGAGTGAATCTTGATTAGCAATATTTCTTCTCTTCTTTCTTTTATTAAGTGGACATCTCTTCTCAACTAGGTAAGTTTTCTTTCTTTATTGTTATTTTATATTATGTACTCATAATAACAAAATTAGATCTATTGTCTAACACAAAAAGTGATTAGTATTTTGAACTATATTTGTTAATTCACACAATTGCCCATGTTAATGCAATTAATTGTTATATTAGTTATAAGAATGAATTTAGAATTCAAGATTATAATGGGTTAAATTTAACTAATTTTGGACTCTTAGACTAAGTCTTCACTTTCTTCGTTATATAGTTCTCATCTATTATTTCTTCTATAGAATCTTGCTCTCCATAACAAACTTTATTTAATCCATAGAAAACTATAATTATCTTGTGCATGATATATATTTGTGTGTGATCCACCCAGGGACAAGCATCTTGAATCCTCTAGCTCAAGACTCTTTTGAGGGTTTAACATGTGATTTGGGATCAGATGTTAACCTGGGACGGTTGATTACACATAAGTGAAAATGTCTTATATTGAATAATCATATTAAATAATTAATCTTTGGGTTACTCTTATTTTACAATAATTTCACTAAGGTGTCTAGGACGATAATTGTGAGGGTTCTGGCATAATTTTTCACGATCCGCATTCAGACGCAGTGGTGGTTGGAATCCCCTCACTACAAAGTTATCTTCTACCTGGCCGAGGTGAGATGATGTGAATAAGAGCAGCCTAACCTTAGAGACAATCTATCTTCTCATATTGTCATTATTAAGGATTAACAAAGTTTCTAATATTGATGTAATAAGGACACCTTAGAGAAATCCTATCTTCTTATCTTTTCATTATTAGGACTATCTTAAATCACCAATACTAATGTAAATAAGAAAACACTTTAGAGGAATTCTATCTTCTCATCTTTTCATTATTAGGAATTTACCAATATTGAGAAAAAGACACATAAACTTCTCATCTACATTCTTTCATTGTGTGATCAAGGAATATTACTTTCTCTATTTTGGGTTACTATGACAAAAGGGTACAACTAAAATATACAAAAATTAAAGAAAATACATCAGTTTTGCTTCATATCTTGTAAAAAGTACATTAGTTACTCATTTAATATAATTTAAAATTTATTTGTTGATTTTATTCAAAAATATGACGTATCTCTAAATATTTTATAAATAGGAAAATGGCCTCTTATCCTCCTACTATGATGCTTCATTACAATGGATAGTTCTTGAATGGTGGCTCTTATTGTGGTGGATCATATAGACCTATCATATTGTCTAATTTGCATACCTTATCCGAATTAAAATCTTACATTCACAACCTACTAGAAATTGATTCGATGAGATTCTCTATACGCTTGACCTATCTATTTCCTACAAATCAATTTATGCCTATTCAACTAATGGATGAGGAAAGCTATAGAACCATGTTGAGTTTCTTTTATGGTCGTCACGTGGATGTCTATCTTGAGATAATTTCTATACACAGTCAAGTAGATTTTCCTTCAAATATGCCCTTCTCAACTGGTAGTGGATATCGGGCAAACCTAGTGAGACAAGTTCAATCTACCAATGTAAACACCTTTCATGTGGTAGATGAAGTTGGACCATCCGAGCACTTAGATTCTTCATCAGAGTCAGATCCTGGTGTCGAGTCCGATGAAAGTACTGAATTGAAAATGGAAGACCATGATTTTCCTAGCATTGAATCTGATGATGAATTGGTGAATGATGATGGTATGAATGATCCTGCCCTGGATCAATATGTAAACCCCAACAGTTCAGATGCTTTAAGCACAATGCCAAGATTTTTTGAAGAAGATTGGGTTGCCAATAACACTAATCATAGTTACCAAGATTTTCAGGATGATGAGTGGGTTGATGAATTTAACCAACCATCCATTAGACAAAATGACCCTACATCAACACATGAACTTCAAAAAGGTGCAATTTTTGATTCAAAATCATCTTTAATTGAAAAAATTCAAAAGTGGTCCATGAAGAACAATGTACAATATCGTACTAAGCGTTCAACAAAAATAGAACTTGTTGTTGTATGTCTACTTAATAATGAGTGTTCTTGGAAGTTGAGTGCTTGTGCCTCTAAAAGGGAAGGTGGTTTGTGGAAGATCACAAGATATCATGATGAACACATTTGCTGCAATCCAATCTTGAATGAGGATCATCACCAATGCACCTCAACTTTTATTGCCAAGATGATTATGCCAATATTATCTGCAAGATTGGATTTGAGCATTAGAGAAATACATGACAAGTTGAATGCATAACTACACTTGGATATTTCATATAGAAAGGCATGGCATGCACGGAGGAAAGCAATCTCTAAAATCTTTGGTGACTAGGTGGAATCTTACTATGATTTACTTCACTTCTTGAGTTGCATGATCTAATATGTCCATGGCTCAGTATACACATACCAACATTGTGATGATGGCATTAGATTCTTTCGGGTGTTCTGGGCTTTCGGACCTTGCATTTCAATATGGGCACATTGTCGTCAAATTCTTAGTGTTGATGGCACATTTCTTACTAGGAAATACAAGGGCACTCTTCTAATTGCAACTGGATATGATTGCTGAAGGTGGAATATATCCTCTGGCCTATGCTATTGTTGAGAAGGAAAATCTTGATTCATGGGAGTGGTTCTTCAAAATCCTTTCTGAGAGGATCCCAAGTGTGCTTGGACGTCTTAACTTGTGCATTATTTCAGATAGGATGTGTGGCATCACCAGGGCTTTTAAAAGAATTGTACCACTTGCAGTTTGACGCCATTGTTTTTGCCATCTTTCTACCAACTTTCATACCAAATTCAAATGCAAGGAAATATATAGTATTATGGGTTTTGCAACTTATACAACTAAAGAAATCATATTTAATGGACACATGGACAAAATCAAGGAACTAAATCTAGATGCTTATAAGTGGCTAGTAGATGCAAATCCTGTTAGATGGGCACTTTCTTGTGATCGAGGATATAGATGTGGGATTATGACAAATAATCATGCAGAGTGCATTAATGGGGTCTTAAAAAATGTGAGGAACCTTCCAATACAAGCCTTGATTTTATGCACTTATTATTGGGTGGTCACCATGTTCTTGAACAGGCGTAAAATAGTTGAAGCATGTAAAAAAAGAATCAACATTTTGTTATAAGTTGCAAAGACAAATTAAAAGAATTTGGAGATAAAGCAACGACTTTATGAGTTACAATACAAGTAAACAATTTTGAATTTGTTGTTAGTGATATTGAATGAAATAGTTATCCTTGTGAGATACGTAATGACACACGAATCAGATGTACTTGTGGAATCGCTCAACTATATTATGTGCCATGTTCCCATTTGATTGCAGATGGTCGTACAATTTGATTCAAATATCATACTCTTATGAGCAAGTAGTTTTACACTGAGAGTTACCATGGGGCATACAAAGAAACTTTTAGTGGTATACCTAACATGAGATATTGGCCGCAATTTGATGAAAATGTAGGCATTATCCCTCTTTTACCACCAAAAGAGTTGAGACCTTGAGGTAGACCAAGAATTAGGAGGTGAAAAAATAATATGGATCTTGATCCTAATCATGGCTCGTAGAAATGCACAAAATGTGGACAGTTTGGACACAACCGCCGATCTTGTACTAGAAGAATGTAGAATCAATGTAATAGTTTATTTATTTTCCTAAATGTAATAGTTTGTTTTCCTAAATGTAATCGTTTGTTTTCCTCAATGTAATGGTTTGTTTTCCTTAATGTAATAGTTTGTTTTCCTCAATGTAATAGTGTATTTCACCTAATGTAATAATTTTTTTCCTCAATGTAATAGTTTGTTTTACTCAATGTAATGGTTTATTTTCCTCAATGTAATAGTTTGTTTCACTCAATGTAATAGTTTGTTTTCCTTGATGTAATAGTTTGTTTTCCTCAATGTAATAATTCATTTTCCTCAATAAAATATTTTATTTTCACCAATATGTAATATACTTTGTTGCCTTTTGAAATTTAGTAGACATGGCACAAAGAAGGATGCTCCCTTTACGACCTTCTCAGCATATAAGAGACTTAGAAATGTGGCATGTTCATGATGAAAGAGTCAAACATTACATTGGTTTAGCTGGTTTTGGTCATGTCACTACCCTTACATCCATACATTTAGACGCATCTTTGATAACTTCACTTGTGCACCATTGGAATCCTTCCACAAACACATTTCATTTTCCAATTGGTGAAATGACAATTACATTAAAATATGTAGCAGTTCTTTTGGGTTTATGGGTAGATGGTGGAGCCATCATAGGACACAATTTGATAGATACACATGATGGTCAATTTGCATCTTGGAGTGATCTTTGTGATTACTATTTAGGTACTCATCCAGGTGGGAGGATAACTGGATAAGTATCCTTGGGATGGTTACGATCAACATTTTCAACTATTAACTTAGACCATGCCAATGAACAAGTAAGATGTAGATATACTGTTGCTTATTTGCTATATTTTGTGGGGTCATTCCTTCTTCCCAACAGTATTGGGAATGATGTCCATCTACGATTCTTACCTATTGTAGAAGATTTTGAGAAATGTGGGAACCTCTCTTGGGGTAGTATAGTCCTAGCATAGTTGTATAGAGAGTTTTATAAGGCAACCACTCGTATATCTGAGTCAGACTCTCGTATAGTCGGTTGTCTAGTGTTGTTACAACTATGGTTATGGGAACACATTCATGTAGGCCGTCATGGACAAGCTACAATTCCAGAGGGTTATGTGTAGCCACAAGGAGCTCCGTTAGGCTATAGGTAGTAACTAAATAAAGTGTTGTTATTATTTCATATGACACTTACATATCCATGATGATAATCATGATTTGTTATCAATCAAATAGGTGGAACCACTTGATGATATGTGAATCTATTCTGACATCTGATGTCAAAACATATGATAATGAAATTGTTGTACAACAACCAAATCAGGTAATTAACATGTTTAATATACAATCATATTTGAGCTATGTTTTCATGTTTTATTTATTTAATAATCATTCTTTTGGTATATGTGATTTGGAGACCGTACAATGATAGTATATTGTCCATGTTGCCAACAATTTGTGCTGAAGGAAGACCATTGTGGCTGGCATGTGTTCCAATGATCTGTTACAACATTATTGAGTGGCATTTACCTAATAGAGTTTTTACCCAATTTGGAGTTCATGATCAACCACCATCACAAATAGTTCCAGAATATGATAGAGTTGATGGGAGGGGACGCCCTACAGTAGACTGGTTGAGTTTCTACTCTACAGAAGTCCCACTTTGGAATGATAGACATTCACACCTAGTTCAGTTACCTGACACATCTGGTACACAACAACGATATTCCTGGTATCAACCACAATATCTTGTTGATCGTCCTGTAGAACCTCCATCACAATATTATCCTAGAGGTTATGTTGAATGAGAAAATGTAAGTAATGCATGTTCTTTCCAACTTTTATTATATTCTATGTTTACTTATTATGAAGTTGTTGATTTGAATAGATCTAGATACAACTACAAGTTATAGAGGTCATGTTGCAGCAAAGAGATTGTGATAGCTGGGAAAGGGCACGTGATGGCATCTTGGATATACAGATGGCATATATTCAACAACTTCCTCCTCATCAAAAAGCACAATTTTTTACTACACATTCATCCCTACATATGGACACCCCAATGACTTCAGTTGCACAATCAACTTGTCATCCTCCTTTGACTTCACAAGGTAACACTAATCTTCCATTTATAAATTTAGGTAATATTTATTTCTAAAAATATTTATGAGTTCATATAGCTAATGTAGAGTTAATATATGTATTCAGGTTTCACTTAGCCAGAGATTAGCCGACCAAGATTCACTCAGTCAGGAATCAGTTAACAATTCACCCAACATGGATTCACTCAGTCAGAGATCAGTGAACAATTCACCCAAAATGGATTCACTCAACTAGGGATCAGTGAACAATTCATTCAACATGGATTCACTCAACCAGGCACTCAGGAGGGGCCTATCCAGGCAGAGTACAACCAACCAGACTATTTGAGCCAATATGCCTAGTTGTTATCCAATACCGCATCGAGTGATACTTTCATTACAGACCTATTTTCGTATTCATTTCCACCTCTGCCAGACTACCAAGGATAGTTCATTGATGATACACATAATCACTATGTATTGTGCATAATGTCGTGTAATTTTATCTTAATATAATTGTACAACATATAAGTTTGTCAATATTATGGGAGAGCAGGACAAATTATATTTTCTCATAACTTTTCTCACCATAAAACAAATTCCTTGAGATAAGATTCTTAATTAGATAAGATGAAATTAATTCAAACACATGAACTACCAAACAATATTAAAATTACAACATGAACTACTAAAAGAGAAATATTACAATATGTTAGTAATTGCATTTGATTCAATATCTCATCTAGAGGTTCATAAAATGGCCACATTTGATGTACAATTTGATGTATCTATGGATGTGATACAGCTAACTGGTTTTTAACTTGTGCATTGATTGACATTGTTTTCTGTTTCGTTTGATCCCAATACCAACCAGGTAGCTCAAGAAGTTCTTCATACATGTGAAACATTTGCTTTAAAAATTTCCAATGAAATTTTACTTGTTCTTTTGTCACCATAAAACCTAGCTTGTTGTAAAACAAATCTGGTACGTCATTTCAGTCATCATCCAATAGAGTTTGATGAGCCATTTTTCCCTGTAGGCACTTTGTAGCTATTATTTGGATTAACTCTACAGACATGTGAAATGTCCATGTGCTTCGATGAGCCATCTATAAAAAATAAAAAATAATAATTTACAAATAAGAGTCTTAAATTAGTTAAATTTAACCCATTATAAATTCATTCTTGTCAATAATATAATAATTGATTGCATTAACATCGGCAATTGTGTGAATTAACAAATGTAGCTCAAAATACTAATCACTTTTTGCATTAGACAATAGATCTAATTTTGTTATTATGAGTACACAATATAAAATAATAATAAAGAAAGAAAACTTACTTAGTTGAGAAGAGATATTCACTTAATAAAAGAAAGAAGAGAAGAAATATTGCTAATCAAGATTCACTCTGAAGCTCAATAGAATTTTCTTGATTGAAGAAGAAAATACCAAATAACCTTGTTGGATGAGAGAATGAGAAATAAAATGATAGAATTGGTGTGTGGAATGAGAAGAGAATGAGAGAATTGATGTGTGAAAATGAGAAGACAATGGGGGGTTTATATAGGAGAAACTAGGGTGGTGAAAGGGTAAAAAAGGCCAAATAACATAATTGTTAGCTATCGGCCCGCGCCAATGGATAGATGGGGCGGCGCGGCCGCCCCAACTATCCATTGGGCGGGGCTGATACTTGGTTTTCTCGGGCCAATAGGAATGAAGATGCCATTCAGTTTGGCGTCTTCGACCCTTTCTCTCTCCCAACCTCATCTATGTGAGTAAATTTGTTCCAAACTTGTCTATATTAGTCATTATATACCACTAAGGCCGCCCCAGCTATCCATTGGGCGGGGCTGATACTTGGTTTTCTCAGGCCAATAGGAATGAAGATGCCATTTAGTTCGGCGTCTTTGACCCTTTCTCTCTCCCAAACTCATGTATCTGAGTAAATTTGTTCCAAACTTGTCTATATTAGTCATTATATACCACTAACACATCTATTTTGATTTTTCCCCAATTTGTTATCCTTTCCTGATAGAGCATTGACATTGAGGTTCTGTGGGATGCAATTGTAGGTGGTAAACATTCAAAAAGAAAACCTAGGAAAGAAATTTATATTGTTGTTATAATGTATTTATAAATAAACAACTACTGTTGCATTCCCCAAAATAGCTCTGTATCACAAAAAATATACCAATTACCAAACTTTTTTTTTGATAAAGGGCGCCCACCATTTTATTAAGTAATCAAATCATTTGCAGCAAATACAAGGATCTGATCCTCAAAACCTTCCCTAACAAGGTGAGAGTTAATAAAATGACAGGCTGAAGAGGCCAAGGCATGTGCTACTCTATTACCTTGCCTTCTAATAAAGCAGAAATTGAAAGAAAGGAAACTATGAGAGAGATCGACAATGTCACGGATGTTAATATCTTCATAGCCCCGTCCACCATATCCCTTCTTCACCGCCTCTACAAAAAGAAAATAGTCTGTCTCCACCACTACGTCCATGTAGCCTTCTCTAAGAGTGAGCTGCATGCCGTGTAGAACCGCCGTACCCTTCACACTAAGCACTGAGTACGGTTGTTCTAGCCAATATTGGAAGGTCCACAATAGCTATCCGTGCTCGTCCCTAATGGCTGCACCGCAGCCATTATTCTCCGCTGTGGTGAGAGACGCATCCATGTTGATCTTCACACTGTCTGATGGTGGGCGATGCCATGTCACCAGCCCAGGCGTCGCAGGATGCAATGCTGAAACCACAGTCATGTGATACCGTGCATGATCCACCACAAGGTTGATGAAGCTAGCCGCAAGACCCGGAAGATAAGGTGGATGATCATCGAATAGAGCTTTATTCCTTGTTGTCCATGCCACCCATAGTAGAGTAACTCCCTCATCCTTGCGCTGACAATCCCCATCATCAAGAAAGCTCCTCACAAAGCTCCCCACATCATGTACTCCTAGCTGTCCCGTCCATGCAAATTCACCCATCGCCCATATCTGCCTTGCTCGGGCACAGTGTAACAGTGCATGAGAAATATCCTCCCGTTGTCTGCAATGGTGGCAGCTGTCGTCCTGCGTCACATGTTTCCTCATGAGCTCTGCCATGGTGGGGAGAATGTTCCTGATAGCTCTCCAGACAAAGTGTTTCAGTTTTGGCGGCCAACCCTGTTTCCATAGTCTTTTCCATATCTCCATATCCATGCCATCTACCAAGTTTGCGCCCGCTCGAATAAGGAAATAAGCACTTCGGACTGAGAACATACCACTATTCTCCTTATCCCAATAAAAGTTGTCCTCTTCATTCCGTTGGGATAGTGGAATGTTGAGAACTCTCCTGGCAATCTGTGTGGGAAAACAAGACTCCACTGCTTCTCTATTCCATCCCTTCACCCCCCTGCATATCAAGTCACTCACCATCCTGTACTCCACTGGCCCATGTATCAATTACCAGTCTACAGTGCCACCAAGATGTGGTATCCACCTGTCCTTGAAGATATGTATACTTTCCCCACCCCTCACCCTCCAAAGAAAGTTGTTCTTCACCTGCTGCATGGCCCCCCATAGGCTCCTCCAAGTATAGCTGGGATTTCCCCCCAACTCCACGTGTAGGATGGATGAGGACCTATAATATTTCTCCTTTAAGATCTGGGCATCAAGGGCCTCACCGTGTACAGCCAACCTCCATCCTTATTTATCTAGAAGTGCTTTGTTAAAAGCTTTCAAGTCCCTGAACCCCATTCCTCCACAATCTTTGGGCCTACATAATCTCTCCCAACTCATCCAATGAATCTTCCTCTCCCCCTCCTTGGAGCCCCACCAAAACATTGCCATCATCACATGGATCTCGTCAATAAGACCTTCCGAAAGCTTGAAGATGCTCATGAGATACGTAGGAATAGCTTAGATAACCGCCTTAATAAAAACCTCTTTGCCTGGCCTAGAGAGAAAATGTTCCTTCTATCCCTGCAACTTTTTCCACACTCTGTCTTTTATTGCAGCAAACACTAGCTTCTTAGATCTTCCAACCACCGGAGGGAGTCCAAGATACTTCTCATGCCTGTCCACCTCCCTAACTTGCAGCTGATTCTTGATCAACTCATGTCTTTCTCATGTGACGTTCACACTAAAGGAAACCTCTGTCTTCTCATAATTAATTTTTTGACCCGATGCCCTCTCGTATTGGCTGAAAATTTCATCTAAAGCAGAGCATTCTTCTGAGGTATCCCTTGTGAACACAATGCTATCATATGTGAAAAAGAGGTGAGTAACACGTGGTTCCCGTCTACAAATCCTCATCCCATGGATTTTTTTATCCTGCACAGCTTTAGACAGAGAAAAAGAAAGTGCTTTACTGCAAAAAAAAGAGATAGGGGGAGATAGGATCACCTTGGAGAAGACCTCTATATGGATTTAAAGATCTCCTCCTATTACCATTGATGATGAACTTGTGGGAGACGCTAGTCACACACTCCATAACCTTATTCCTCCAAGTGTCCAGTAAGCCCATCCTCCTCATGACCTTCTCCAAGAACAGCCATTCCACCCTATCATAAGCCTTGCTCATATCTAGCTTGAGAGCCATCAACCCTTCTTTACCCTTCTTCTGGTGCTTCATAGTATTGAAAGTTTCATAAGCAAATAAAGTGTTGCCCATTATCATCCTTCCTCCTATAAAAGAACTTTGATTTTCAGAAATGATCTCATTCATCCACAGTTTAATTTTGTTCGCCAAGACCTTGGTAATTATTTTGTAAGAGACATTGCAAAGGCTGATTGGGCGATATTCCGACAATCAAACTGGGTTGTTTGTTTTGGGAATGAGGACCATATCTGTATCATTAATGTCTTCAAGACCCACCTCCCCTTTCCACCATTTAGAGATAAAAGACAGCAAGCTATTTTTAATAACCTCCCAACACTTTTGGTAAACAATTACTTTCATCCCGTCCGATCTTGGGGCCTTGTTAGGATGCATTTGTTGTAGAGCTTTCCATACCTCTGCCTCCATGGGGACATGATCTAAATCTAAAAATGCAGCTTCAAGAACCACTTGTGGCAAGCCTTCTAGAAACTCATCCATCCCTGATGGGTTAGACTAGAAAAGAGAGAAATGAAATATGATGAAATAATTTGAGCAATAGAATATGGCTCTGTGTGCCAACTGCCATCCTCCTTAAAGAGCCCATCTATAGTGTTGTGTCTCTTCCTTTGGCTGGCTTTATGGTGGAAGTACTTAGTGTTCCTATCCCCGTCTTTCATCTCATTGGTTCTGGCCCTAGCTAACCAATAACTCTCCTCCATCCACTGAAGTTCATGCAACTCTTTTGCTAACGCCTCAGATTCATGTAGCATATCATTAGAAGGTGGTCGATTTTGAGCATTGCAAAGCCTCTTCTCTATCTTTGAAATTCTCCTTTTGATATTACCAAATTTATCCACCACCCACCCTGCCAGCTTCTCAGCACATATCTCCGTCTGCCATGTGAGACCCAAGTTGTAGTTGTTGTCCCAAGCCTGTGTAACCACCTCTTGCACTTTGGTGAAGAAAGCCAAAAGGTTTCAAACCTAAACCTTTTCTCAAACTGTCCCTCCCCCTGTCTTCTACGTTCCACCCACAAAAGAATTTGCCCATGGTCAGAATTGAGAATTGGGAAGTTCTTCACCTTTCTAATATTGAAGATGTCACACCATTTCCTGTCCGCCAAGAACCGGTCCAGTCTTTCCAAAATCAGATTGTTCGCCTGCAGCCCTTTCTTCCAAGTGAATTTGTTTCCCGCAGAACCCAAATCAGTCAGCTAACATTTATCTATAGCCTCCCTGAAGTTGCACATCTGCCATTCATTCCTCAGTTGTCCTCCCTTCTTTTCAGCATGAGCAAGAATTTCGTTGAAGTCCCCGTCAAGCACAATAGGCCACCTAGCTTGAGCACAAATCTCCTCCATCAGCTACCAAGTGTGATACTGTTCATATGTGGCTGCCCATCCATAAATTTCAACAAATTAGAAATACTCCAAACTGCCCTCAACTCCCACCACAACGCAGATATGGTTATCTGAGAAAGACATCATCCCCTCTCCACCACAACCCCAAGCCCCCCACCCTTCCCCTATTGTCAACACTGAAACCCGAGTTGAAATCACACTTCCTCCTCACAGCCTTTTGATCTCTTCATCTACACATAGTCTCCATAACGAAGACTAAGTCGGGCATCTCTCTCCAACACCGCCTCCGTAGAGGACTGTCCCAGGGCTGCCCAGTCCCTGGACGTTCCAACATAAGGTTTTCATTGCCCTTCACAGGCCTGGACCTCCCTAGTGCCTGCTACTAAAGTATGTGTTGGTTCAATCTGAACCTCTATTCTCATATGTTTACCCCCCAATACCCCTTCTCCTTCTATCTCCACCTAAAACTCATCCACACCCAATCTTCTTCATTCCCCCCCGCATGATCCAACGATCTCACCTTCCCCTCATCCTCCCTAACCCCTTGACAAGTCCCAAACCTCATGAACCTCCTTGCCCTTCTACCCTTCCCCCCCTCCATCCTTCTGCCTTCTCCCTTGTGCGCCCCTGGGTATGCCACTGTCTACCCATGAAGAGGCATGCTCCCATCTCCCTTTCTCTCACCTTCGACTGTCTGCTCAGAACCGTGCTCAGGGAGTCCATCATCACCACAGACTTGACGAGGACCCTCCTTGGCTGCGACGACATCAACTCCTTCCTCTCCTTCAGTGTTCCTATCTTGCACCTACTAGTTGTGCGACGATGACTCCGAACCACCAACGCCCTGACCGATGATCGGAGAATGTTCTCTCATGACTGCCTTGTTCCTACTCCTGCGTCTGTGATCTTCCACCTCCTCCTACTACTTGGATCCCTCCTCCCCTCACCCTATTTCATCTCCATCCTTTTGCTTTGCGAAGATGTCCTCCTAAGCCTCCATTGATGTAGAGTTCACCATCTCCCCTCCCTCCTCTGACCCCTCTTGGCCTCGTCCATGGATGCTATATCGTCCACTATCAATGTCGTCCTCGAACCATCACCCGCCTGAATTGGATCTCGACCCTGACCAAACTATTAATCAACTATTAAGGTTTAGAAAAATAGTAATGTTCAACACATGAAGATATGCATGTAGATAAACTGTTACACTCTGTCATTTCATCTACCCATGTCAATTTATAGACAATAATACCACCATCGGGTGTATGTAAAAGGCTCTTTTTTTAGACAAGTCCGGAGGTGTTTTTATTCACCCCACCCTCCTCAAGTGGGCTCAATCAATCATCAAAAAGGTACAACTCCTGTTCATATAACACAGGTATCACCCCTAATGATACAAAACACCCAAAAAAGAAAACATCCAAGCCACGCATCAGGATCCATCCAACCAGCAAACAAGCTCAAGGATTATATCATCGATTCCTCACCACCACATAGGGTGTCCTCTTTCTCTCCAAGGATAGCATGCCTCTGATTCTCATCGGTAATAATCTCTCCTCCGAACAAACTAAGGGCTCATCACTGTGTCTTCCCAACTTACCTAGGGTATTTGGAATCGTGTTAGCAGCTTTGTGAACTACACATCCCAAAATTCCCTTGGTATCAATCATCTCCTTGATGTCACCAGTAAAACCAAAAGCTCTCCATGGCTCTTTCACACCCTTCCATAAAATATTAACCGTGCTTTCATCAGTAATTTCGATCTCAGAAATATTGAGCATGTGTTCCTCTGCCAACATCAGTCCAATGAAGCAAGCTTACAGGAAGGCCAAGTCATAAGCCGAGGTCTTCAGCCAGAATCGAAACGCTAAGCACATTCGTACATTGTGGTTCCTCACAATCCCCGCCATCCATCTCCTCATATAACCAGAGGAGTCTCTGTCCCTTCCAATAGATAAGTTCAACTTAAGATTGTGGATGTCCGGCGAACTCCACCTAATCAATCGAATCTCTCTCAGCCTCATTTTGGGAAGGTCAAAATGCATGTCTTCTAACCTTTGATATAAGCTTCTGTCAACAGGAGGTGGAAAGGTTGCCTTCTTCAACAAGCGATTAATGTTAAGGATGATCCAATCCCACTCCATGCTTGTCGGAATTATCACATCTTCGAACCTAGCTTTGCATCTCATCCTCCATATGCTGCAAGGGATCAACATAGCCAACCTTCCAGCAAGCCAGTCAATCATACCCCGTGATCGGCCCCTCAAGCATTGTGTCAACAGAGTTGGCACGTCCATCGGTGCCTCAACCTCCGCAAGATCTTTGAATCTCGCCCACAGAGTTTCTGCAACCTGACTCCAAAAGAAGAGATGGTGTGCATCTTCAACTTGAGGGATCTCACAACAACAACAAGTGGAGACGATAGGGATACGACATCTGTCACGGATGTTATCATCAGTCGGAATTGCCCTCCTGGCTAACTTCCATATGATGGCGCTTTCTCTCAGCATGTCTAAACTCCAAATCTTCCCCAGGTCTGAGAAACCTTCCGGCTCATGATGTCTCAGAATCTTTTTGACTGATCGCAAGGAAAAGGTTCCAGTGGTGTCCGGGGTCCATACTAACTTATCGTCCAGATCAGTAACCATGGCACCAGATCTACTAACAAGCTCGAAACCTTGTTCATTCAGGATCTGTCCCAACGCATGCCAATCCCATCTGTTTTCGCTAGACCAGAAATCACTAACAAGGAAACCAAGGTTCCTGTCACTAGGCACTAAAGCACATTCTCTAAACCTCTCTTTGCACCATCTCTCATCCCAGAAAGGGATCCGTCCAATCCCAACAATCCATCTGCTATATGGAAGGATCATCGGGAACATCCTCCAAATCTTGTTCCAGTATGGTGATGCATTGCTACTGAGCTTCAAAAAGCTCGAGTGAGTACCGGATCTAGAAGTAGAGGAGCTCGCATACTTGGATCTGTAGAAAACGTCCCACATCGACCTTCCTGTCAAAATCTCCCAACATGCTTTGGCTTCAAAAGCTTCATTAATTGCCTGTATCGTGGAAAGACCAAGCCCTCCTAGTTGGAAAGGAGTAGCAATCCGATCCCAACCTACCCAGGCCTTTCTGCTATGATTTTCTATATCCGCCCAAAGAAATCTAGACAATATTCTATCAATGTGAAGTACAATTCCGGCTGGTATACCTACTGCCGCCGCTGTATATATCATGGTAGATGTCAGTACATGGGCGATGAGCAATCTGCGGCCCGAGAAAGAAAGAACCCTCACCTTCCAAGAAGCCACCTTATCATTAATCTTGCAGATAAGATATTCAAAATCCACAAGCTTAGATCGACCTTTCGTCAAGGGGACGCCTAGGTATGTAAAAGCTTCTTCAATCTTGACGTGAACGAGCTCAGTAGTAATGGAAAAAGTTGTAGTTAGAACATATTTGCCCATAATACACACTGATTTATCCCTATTAATCATCTGACCCACAACTTTCTCATAAGAGCTAAAGGCCTCACGGATAGAAGTGATCGACGCATGGTTTGCATTGGCAAAAATTAACATATCATCAGCATAGAACAAAGCTGAGGGCACTACGCCCATGCCTCTAGTGCGAAATCTAGAAATGATGTGTTCCTCGGTGAGCTTCTGAATCCTCCTACAAAGGAGCTCTTCAAAGACAATAAAAAGGTATGGAGATAGTGCATTGCCCTGTTTGAGTCCTCTCTTCAAGGGGAAAAAACCCACCGTAGCATCGCCAATAGTCACAGACGCCCAGGCCATCGCAGGGCTCAACAGAAGATCAACCACATCCAGGGTGAATCCCACCTTACTCAGCACACTCTTCAAAACCTTCCAAACAATCCTATCATACGCCTTGGACATGTCATACTTGACAATCACATTAGGGAACTCACCTCCTTGATTGATGTCATGGAGTAGCTCTTTAGCCAGTTTGACGTTATTGGTAATGTCTCTGCCCCCAATGAATGCACCATGTGATAACGAAATCATTGAAGGCATGAAACGCGTCAGTCTATCACTCAAAATGCGGCTGATGATCCGCAGTGAGACGTTTTCAATCGAAATAGGGTGAAAATCCAATGTGAGGGTCTGCAGTGAATCCTTCTTGGGGATGAGAAGAATCCGGCAGCAAAAGAGACTCATGTGGTATTGCTGTCTTGAGAAGAAAGATTTAACCAGCTTGATATAATCCTCTCCAATGATGGCCCACGCCGCCAAGAAAAAAGGGACTGTGAACCGATCGGGTCCAGGGGCCTCCGTCTGGTCCATCTGTCTGATGGCTTGTAAGACCTCCTCCGGGAGTGGGTCGGCTGTCATCAAAAAATTATCATCCCCCAAAACAGTCTCCGGGAGGTCTTGCAAAAATCCTACAAGCTGCTCCTCATCCACATCGCCTTCCTCACTGTAAAAGTTCTGGAAATGTAAAGCAGCAGCCGCCACCATTTCCTCAGCATCATCTGTGGTTGTACCATCCGGCAGAAGAAGGCTCGATAACGATCTCCATCTTCTCCTTGCCTTGACTACCACATGGTAGAACGACGTGTTTCTCTTGCCATCGATCAACCAATCAATGCACGCCTTTTCCTTAAGCAAGGCTTCTTCCTGATCAAGTAGCAACTGCCATTCCATCTCAGCAGCTCTAAGCATGGATTCATTCAGCTCTGTGGGATTTTCATCAAACGCGACCTGTGTAGTAGAGACTACATCTTCCAGGTCACGAATACGTTGTGCAATGTTCCCAAACATCGACTTGCTCCATAACTTCAGCGCCTCTCTAACTCGCTTGAGCTTGCTATAAATGTAAAAGGATGGGTGTCCCACCTCTGGTCCCGACCACGCATCTTCAATAACCTTCAAGCATCTCTCATCATGTAACCAAACAGATCTGAAGATGAAATGTGGAGTTCTCTTCTTGGACGTCTGCCTCCCAGGCCTAATGAGGATTGGGCAGTGGTTCGAAACACAGAAGCGGGTGAGGTGAAACGAAGAATTTGAGGGACAAGCCTCCCTCCAAGAGCCGTTCATCTGCACTCTGTCAAGCCTCTGCCAAATGGTGGGTGAGCCCATCTGCTTGTTAACCCAAGTGAAATGATGTATGTAAAAGGCTCATAATGAAATGATGATTATGTCTGTTTCTAGGACAACTTCAAAAAATCTCATTATTTTTCTGTATTATTTTTGGTTGAAGCTATTTACACAATTTTCTTTTTTCATACCATGTCGTTGAAATGATTTCTTCATTATGCTTGATGTGTATATACAATAGTATATGAAAGTTTTTTTTTGTTGAAAGTGCAGCGAGTGTGATAACCTGATTACAGATCAAGTCATCACCAGTAAAAATGCAGAATTATCGTAAATAAAAGATTTAACAAAAACCACTAAAAATTAAAACTATTTTGCACATAGGTCCATCTTACAAAAAACTTTCACACAAAGAACCAAAACATCATATACGCATGGTTCACATTATACATCCAGTGTTCTGTCTCTTCTCGAGGATATCAAGTACCAGTTGCTTTACTTTAATACACACAGGAGAAACATAAAAACCTCAAGATAAGCAACCAAAATCTCAAGTCATTCATAAAAACCACTAATACTATCTCCCAAGGACCTGAGAGTACATAGATGACATATAGACTTCTATCTACAAAACCATGACAGACAACGTACTCTACCTGAAATACTACTATTGTCCTTGCTGATATGTTCCTTCTTCTACAGTCCAGTTCCTAGTCCCTCGTCTGCGTCCACCTAAAAATTGTACATCGCACGGGGTGAGACTATTGCCCCAGCGAGAGATATAACTCTCTGCCAACAATATCATTATTACATAATATATATAAAATTGAATTGCAAGTATCTTATTGTTTAACAAATATATCTTTAAGCACAAGGCATAGATATTGATAACAAACCTAAAAATCATCTTTTGCATGAAAAGGAATATGAAGAACATGTATGGCATTTATCTACTCAGATGTATAAGAGTAATAAGGCATCAACCAATGTTTCCGTATTTGATCCTTAAACAATTATGCTACACGGCTGATTACATGTTCACATTCACAATTATGCCCAGAGGAGATGAGATATACTGCTCATACTCCAACTGACCACTAGTAAGTCGAAATCGATACCATACAAGGTCAATGGTAGAGCCGACTGTCAAGACCTCACCTTTCTCAATCAGTAAGAGAACACTTAGGTAACACTTAGGTTTAGCATGACATCTTGTGTCTATTGTAAGTAGCTATGTCGGGGTATAGCGGCATCTTCACTATAGTGTTACTGCCATAGAATGTACTCTCTTTGGGATAAGACCACTTAGCTTTCCCAGATTATCAGGATGACCACTAACTGATCCTATTTTGATTTTTATCAGGAAGTACACTGAGCAACCTGATGTATTTGGGGAGTCTACTTAGCAACCTGATGTATTTGGGGAGTCTACTGAGCACCCTTATATTATCACATATTCAAAAATATGCATTCTGAGTAAAACTCGTTTCACCATTCAGCAAATGCTGACACTGAATGGATCTATGGTCTGGGCAACT
The DNA here is from genome assembly GCA_963693085.1 of Alisma plantago-aquatica. NCBI lineage: Eukaryota > Viridiplantae > Streptophyta > Magnoliopsida > Alismatales > Alismataceae > Alisma > Alisma plantago-aquatica. The sequence goes on from OY856412.1 coordinate 749,162,508, forward strand.
ACATGATAATATTCATCTTGCTTAATTAGGTATATTACTGTATCTTTTAACATCAACCAAGTTACAAGCAAGAATTATATCAAATGCTATAAAGAAAAGCATAATTGCATTTATTAGATACTTTCATATTCACTGAAATACATAGTTCACTTAGATTCTCAATCTCTTGTCATCATCATACTTGGGTATTCAAACCCTTCATTCATCACTAAGTACTGTCATTACTTAGCAAATAATCATTACCTCTAGGTCATCAGACCCAAATATTTTTTTACATAGTCCACATAGCTCATTGAATCTGTATTACATAGCCACATAGATTATTGACTTTGTATCAAATAGCCACATAGCTCTCACTTAGCCATGCTTATTTCTTTAAAATACTTGCATGATTGTCATATCGTGTTATCAACATATGTCTCTAACCATGAAGTACTAAGGCATACATCCTCCTAATTACATTAGCAAGGGTTAAGCCCTAACTCATACTCCACTCATCTCAGAAGTATTAGTGTATGCTAATTACATACTACTCTTTTCAATCATAGTTTCTCTCTCATTCCTACAAAGGTGTAAATTACTTGATTCTCATTTTTAAGGTTTACTAGCTCATCATTAACAATTTGAATTACACTCATTGTGTCTCAATATTGCATTATTCATTTTCATCACTTAGACAAGCTTAATAATTAAGGACATGCCTACCATATCAAGTAGCATGATTGATAATGTCATTTTATTGTATTTAGAGATGCATATATCATCTTAACAAGTATTCAATTTGATCATATGGTGAAACTACAACCTTATATCAGGTGTAGGGCATATCCCTTAACATCATATCGTGTAACCATGTAGTTAGGCATCACTTTATCTTTTCTTATCTTAAGTTAATTTCATATCATGTATGGGTTACATCATTATTCCCATATTGGGTATGAGAGTGTATCGGGTCCTCATATTGTGTACTAGAGTACATTATATCGAGTATACCATTATGGTTATACTATATCTCATATAACAATATTATTTTTGTTCTTCACTTTGGTTGGTCACAATCATTCTTAAATCTTCCATATAGGTCGCTCATTATATCGGGTAGCCTCTTGGATTTCCATATCGGGCTCCATCTTGAGTTATCATTTCATGCATCCTCATTGGATGTCATCTAGGGTTTCCATATTGTGTATCTACATAAAGTAGTACCATGTTGCCCTATTGTGTGTCTATGTTAGCCATCATATCGATTTTACCTATCCTGGATACCATATCGGGTTTCACCCCTAGGTATCATATCGTTTTCCCTCATGGGTTTACCATATCGAGTAGATGTATTGGGCACCATATCGGGTTCCCATGTTAAGTGATATCTCATGACCATATCGTGTGTCCATTATTGATAAGAACCTTGAACCCAAAACATGACAAAGTGGATACCAAGTTGTTCATCAACATAAGGAGGTATATTGAGTTTCAAAGGACAAAAGCATATCAGGTTCCCATTCCTTATTCTAGGGTTTTTCTCATATCGGGAAAGGGTATTACTTTTACCTTTGTATCATGTACAAGGTTATAAATAGGAGTCTTCCATATCATTCATAGGGCTTGTGTTACAGGATATAACCTACCTTCATATCGGATAGACACTCATATCGGTTTCGCATATCGGTTTGCAAAGACCTTCAACCCATATCGGGTTGCAATAGTTCTCAACCCCTATCGGGTTGTCCAATAATGACGTCATCATCATCAACCTCAAGATCATCAATTAATTCAAAACTATGGATAACAATCTTAATTACATATTGGAACTCATGATTATATCAATTGATCATAGGAAATCTAAATTTGCAAATAATCAATAATTTGAACAATATTTAAGAAAGGATAATAATATTGGAGGTTTTAAGTTATATAACCTGCCTCTCAATGTGCTTCCAAGCTTCAAGACTTGAGCTCCAAGCTCTTGCACGATATCTCCAATCACCTTGGGTGATATCACCTCACTTGGCTGCTTCAACCTACTTTGGCCGATATCTCTCCTTCTTGGCCGATACCAAGCCTCACCTTTCCACCCTATTCACTATGGGTGACACAAGAAAAGGTGTTGCACGATACAAGTGGAAAGGCACTTGCTAGATCCAAAAATCTTGCCAACAAATGAAGGTCAAGGTATTTATACTTGAGGTTTATAGAAAAGAGTGTCATAGGTATCATCAGCTTAAGGTACTTCATGCCACCTAGCCATGCAAGGTCAACACATACTCTTGCATGCATGCCACTACTATCTTACCATGTAAAAATAAATGTCCATGGATAATGTAGGGGTGGCTCTTTGTCTTCTAGAGTAAGTCTCCTTCCACTAACTTATTATTATATTCAACTCCATCATTTCCAAGACAGAAGTAAATTGATGCTTTATCATTTCCTTGAAGTGACTTTCCCGTCATGGCCAAACCAAAGCTTCCACAAATTGATAGGATGCTCTCCCTATGGCTATATGGTCGATAGGGACTTCCTTCTAAATCCACAACTCGACATGGCTCATGTACATAGCTTCAACCTATGTATTTTCATGGTTTCTTCATTTATTAAGAGTACTAACACTTCAAGATGTTTCAAACATATTGTCTCCTCCTTTTTCTTTCCTCTAGATAATACTAGGTAAGAGTAAAACAATCTAGAGGTGGTAATTTTCACATTAACCCTACATTTTGCATATATCACAGTTGATTCATCAAGCACTTAGCATTATTTACACAAGTTCCTACTTAGACTTAGGCTTTGCACAAGTTACCACTTAGTATCATATTCTCCTTCATGACATTAAAAACACTTAGAATATATTCATCATGTAACATTTGCAGCATAACCCCTCATCTTGGGTAAATTGCACTTTTCACTTAGAATATCATATAATGCACACATAGTTTGCATATAAGTTAAAATTTTCAAAAGATAAAAACAAGTTGTAAGCAACTTACTTAAGCAAAACATCTAGGGTTAGGTCTTTACCTAGGTCAGGGGTGTTACAATTATCAACCCCTAAAAGAAGGATTTCATCCCCAAAATCTCAAGAGAAAAGAGAAGGGTATTTCTTCCTCATCTCTCCCTCTAACTACCATGTGGCTTCTTCAACACCATGGTGATGCCAGAGAACTTTCATAAGAACTATATCTTTCTTCTTCAACTTCTTGACTGTTCTGTCAAGAATCATCATAGGGCCTTCCACATAGGATATATCTTCATTCAATTCAACCTCTACTGGTTGCAACACCATCTCTGTATCGGGATGACATTTCGTCAGCATAGACACATGAAACACTGGATGTAGTCTATGTAGCTCAGGTGGAAACTCCAACCTATAAGCTACTTTCCCGATCTGTGCTATCACTGGGTAAGGTCCCATAAATCTAGGGGATAACTTACCTTTCTCCCCAAATCTGAGAACACCTTTCCAACGAGAGACCTTGAGATACACTCTGTCTCCAACTTGGAATTCTAAAGGTCTACGATGTTTATCAGCATAAGACTTCCATCTATCCTGTACAACCTTCAGCTGTCATTGTATAACTTTAATCTTTTTGGATGTTTGTTGTACTAGCTCAGGACCCAAAAGTTGGCATTCTCCAGTTTCAAACCAGCATAATAGAGATCTACAATATCTACCGTATAACGCTTCATATGGTGTCATATCAATACTGGCATGATAACTATTATTATAAGAAAACTCAATCAAGCTCAAGTATAGATCCCAACTTCCCACAAACTGAAGAATACATGCTCTAAGAAAGTCTTCCAAGATCTGTATAGTCCTTTTAGATTGTCCATATGTCTGAGGATGAAAAGTTGTACTAAACTTCAATTGAGTACCCAAGGCTTTATGTAATTGTTCCCAAAAAATGACTTGTAAATTGGGGACCTCTATCCGATACAATCATAGCTGGAACTCTGTGTAACCGCACTATCTCATCTATATAGATCTGTGCAAGCTTCTCAGCAGTGTAGGTCATCTTAATAAGAAGAAAATGTGATGTCTTAGTCAACCTATCAACTATTACCCAGATGGAAACCTAACTTTTGGTTGTCCTAGGTAGACCAACCACAAAGCCCATTGTCACCTGATCCCATTTCCATTGAGGATTCATAGTAAGCTAAATTCATCTCACACAAAAAAAAGAAATGGTTATAGTTCGGGTTTGTAACATTCATGCAGGCTTCTGGTGTTCTGCGTTAACTTGCTGACATACCAGACACTACATAACAAACTCAACTACATCTTTCTTTAAATTGTGTCACCAATAGATATCTTTTAAGTTATGATACATTTTAGTGATCCCTAGATGCATTGCATACATGGATGAGTGAGCTTCCTCTATAACTAACTTCCTTAAGTTATCACTATCAAGAACTATCGTCCTACCATGGTAACAAACTAAGTCATCCTCTGACTCATGGAAACCATCTTGTTTCTCTTTGCTCAACTCTGACCTAATATGTTGAATCACAGTATCAACCTGTTGTGCCTCTTTGATTTGTTCCTTCAGAGTGGGTTTCACATGCATCTCAGCTAACAACCCTACTAACAAAGATACTTCTAACTGCACATTCATTTGTCTCAAAGTGACAAGCATGTCCCGTTTACATCATACTAAGGAATTCAACTGTGCATTATTTGAGGATGAAGATGAGGATTTCCTACTGAGTGCATCAGCCACTACATTGGCTTTTCCTAGATGATAATCAATAGTACAATCGTAGTCCTTGATTAACTCCATCCAGTAACATTGTCTCATATTCAGCTCATGCTGAGAAAAGATTATTTTAAGTTTTTGTGATTTGTAAAGATCTGGCATGTCTCTCCATATAATTAATGCCTCCAACTCTTTAACGCATGAACCACGACAACTAGTTCTAGATCATGTGTTGGATAATTCTCCTCATGCTTCTTGAGCTGTCGAGAAGCAAAAGAAACTACATGATCATTCTGCATCAACACACAACCTAGACCATTCTTATAAGTATCACAGAAAACAACATATCCCTTTCCTTGATCGGGTAGAACTAATACAAGTGCACTAGTCAACTTTTCTTTCAATAACTGGAAAGAATGCTGACACTTGTCATTCCAGACAAAAGGAACTTCTTTCCTGGTCAACCTGGTTAAGGGTAATGCTATAGAATTGAAATATTTGATAAACCTTTTGTAGTATCCTACCAAACCTAGGAAACTGCAAACCTCAATCAGTGTCTTAGGTTGTTCCCACTCCACAATAGATTCTACTTTATTAGGATCAACACGAATACCTGAAGCATATATAACGTGTCCAAGAAAAGATACTTCTAATAACCAAAACTCACACTTGCTAAACTTAGCATATAACTCATGTTTTCTCAAAAAGATCAAAGCTTGACGAAGATGTTGTTCATGTTGCTAGCTGTCTCTACTGTATATCAAGATGTCATCTATAAAAATTACTACAAACTGATCAAGGAAAGGTCGGAAGATTCTATTCATCAACTCCATGAATACAGTTGGTACATTAGTTAGTCTAAATGACATAACTACGAACTCATAATGACCATACCTCATTCTAAAGGTAGGTTTAGGTATGTCACTCTCCTTGATGCATAACTGATGATACCCTAATCTCAAATCAATCTTAGAGAACACTGTTGCACCATGATACTGGTTGAAAAAAATCATCAATCTTTGGTAAAGGGTATTTGTTCTTAATAGTTACCTTATTAAGTTGTCTGTAATCTATGCATAATCTCATAGACCCATCTTTCTTCTTAATGAAAAGAATTGGAGCACCCCACGGTGAAGTACTCGGTCGTATGAAACCTTTCTCAAGCAACTCCTACAACTATTTCTTAAGTTCTTCCATCTCAGCTGGTGCCATCCTATAAGGGGTTTGGGCTATAGGTTGCGTATCTGGAACAAGATTAATCTCGAAATCAATCTCTCGAGGTGGAGGAACGCCTGGAAGTTCCTAAAAAAATACATCCTCAAATTCCTTGACAACCAGAACATCAGAGAGGCTAGGGTTCTTTAAACTGGTATCTACCACATGCGCCAAGAATGCGAAGCATCCTTGTCTCATAAACTTCTCTGCTACCATAGATGACACTAGACAGGTTGGAAGAATCTTTCTCCCCCCCTGAAAAACCCATGTCTTGTCACCGCATGTGAACATATCCTTCTTGGAACTACAATCCAAGACAACTTTATATTTTTCTAAGGTGTCCATTCCAAGAATTACATCAAACCCATGCATTTCAAGTGGTATAATATCCACTTGAATGTTGTGTTCTGAGAAAGAAAGAACACAGGGAGAACATACCTCCCACAACATTATAGATCTGACTGACTGAGTTTCTAACAACATATCATCTTTTCTAGGATTAACAATCATATTACAGTCATGAATCACTTCTCAAGTGACAAAGGAGTGCGTAGCACCCAGATCAATCAAAATAGATATGAAACTGGATGAAGACATATCAGAATAAAATAATTCCATCTGACCTGTCACAACTCATGGGTTAACCACTGCCTCTGGCTGATTCATAGCATAGAAACTTGTCGTCGCCTGCTGCCGACCTCGTCCTCTATTGGTCGGTATAGTTGATCCTACCTGAGATGCTTGCCCACGTCCTTGAGAACCACTACTGAACTGCTATCTCTGAGAGCCTTGTTGGCTCTGCCTCAGTGGTTGGGTTACTTCCACGTCCCTGACTAGACAGTCCTTTATCACATGCCATGTCTGCCTACACCTGTAGCAAACTCTGTTATCCCATTACAACCTAGGTGATCCTATCACTAACATCGATGTTGAGTTCTGGGCTCCACCTGACGGAAAACTACGACCTCGTCCTCGGCTAGATGTCCACTGTGTCTGAGTATTGAACCTATGTGGTTCTACAGGTGCAGAAAACCTTGGTTTCTTAAAACTACCAAACCTCTTATTCTGAGACTGTGCAGGTGTCTTGCAACTGTTCGCCTCCCGTTTCTTTGTCACAAACCTTTCTATTCGTCTAACTGACTCCATAAAGGTAGCAAACCTCTCTCTATTCTCTAAAGTAGATACATGTGTGGTCAATTCAACATTCAGACCCTTCTCAAAATGCTGAATTCTCTCCTCATCTGTGGTGTCCATGTGCGGAAAAATCACAGAAGCTCCATAAACTTGGTTTCATACTCATTAACCTTCATCATTCCTTGTCTAATCTGCTCAAACTGCAAAATCTTCTCATCAAGATAAGTCTTAGGGAAGTATCTATTGACAAACTCTTATCGGAATTCCTGCCATCCGACCTCAACACCCGACCATTTCTCTTCTTTGATGGCCCACCAATGGCCACCACTTCCCTTCAAAAGGTATACAACATGTTTAACCTTATCAGCTTCTGGGATATCAAGGATCCTAAAGGATTTCTCTATCTCAGTAAGCCATAAATCTGCATCTGTTGGGTCAGCTGTGCCAGTATATTCAATGGCTCCTACCCGACGCAACCGTTCAAAAGTCTTGCCAGATCCATGTCTCTCATTAGACCCTGATATCTTAGGGGCTGGTGCTGGTATCCGATCAGCCATATGCGTCACTATATTCATGATTTGCTCGAAAAGAGCATGAAAAGTTGGATTGTCTAACAAAGTTTTGTCAGGCTAGGGATTCTCAGGCACTGCCTCATCTTTAGCCTAATCCCTTACACCACCTCCTGGTGCAACAACACTGCTCTCAGCAGCGTGTTCTTCGTGTGCTCCAGACATCTTTGGTCTCTACTTCTTTTCTAGTATGAGGAGAATTTACTATAAGATATATTGGAGGACACTAGAACAAACTCTACAAACTTAATCCTATCTCTCTATAGTCTCAGTGAACCTTAGGCACTGATACTAAAACTTTGTGATGACCCGATTACAGATCAAGTCATCAGCAATAAAAACACAGAATTATCATAAACAACAAATTTAACAAAAACAACTAAAAATCAAAACTATTTTGCACATAGGTCCATCTTCCAGAAAGATTTCACATAAAGAAAGACTATCTCCCAAGGACCTGAGAGTACAGATATGACACATAGACTTCTATCTATAAAACCCTGACAGACAGCGTACTCAACCTGAAATACTACTACTGTCCTTACTGATATGATCCTTCTTCTGCAGTTCGATTCCTAGTCCCTCGTCTGCGTCCACCTAAAAATTGTAGATCCCTATGGGGTGAGACTATTGTCCCAACGACAGATATAACTCTCTACCGACAATATTATTATCACAGAATATATATAAAACTAAACTGCATGTATCTTATTGTTTAACAGATATATCTTTGAGCACAAGGCATAGATATTGATAACAAATCTAAAAATCATCTTTTGCTTGAAAAGGAATATGAAGAACATGTATAACATTTATCTACTCAGATGTATAAGAGTAATAAGGCATCAACCAATGCTTCTATATTTGATCCTTAAACAATTATGCTACACGGCTAATTACATGTTCACATTCACAATTATGCCCAGAGGAGATGAGATATACCACTCATACTCCAACCAACCATTAGTAAGTCAAAATTGGTACCAAACAAGGTCAATGGCAGAGTCGGCTGTCAAGACCTCACCTTTCTTGGTCAGTACGAGAACACTTAGGTAACACTTAGGTTTAGCATGACATCTTTTGTTTGTTGTAAGTAGCTATGTCAGGGTATAGTGGCATCTTCACTATAGAGTTACTATTGTAGCATGCACTCTCTTCGGGATAAGACCACTTAGCTTTCCTAGATTATCAGGATGATCACTAAGCGATCCTATTTTGATTTTTATCAGGAAGTACACTGAGCAGATGTATTTGGGAGTCCACTGAGCACCCTTATATTATCACATATTCAAAAATATGTGTTTCGAGTAAAACTCGTTTCACCATTTAGCAAATGGTGACACTGAATGGATCTATGGTCTGGGCAACTACATGATAATATTCATCTTGCTTAATTAGGTATATTACTGTATCTTTTAACATCAACCAAGTTACAAGCAAGAATTATATCAAATGCTACAAAGAAAAGCATAATTGCATTTATCAGATACTTTCATATTCACTAAAACACATAGATCACTTAGATTCTCAATCTCTTGTCATAATCATACTTGGGTATTTAAACCCTTCATTCATCACTAAGTATTGTCATCACTTAGCAAATAATCATTACCTCTAGGTCATCAGACCCATATATTTGTTCACATAGTCCACATAGCTCATTGAATTTGTATTACATGGCCACATAGCTTATTGACTTTGTATCAAATAGCCACATAGCTCTCACTTAGTCGTGCTTATTTCTTTAAAATACTTGCATGATTGCCATATCATGTTATCAACATATGTCTCTAACCATGAAGTACTAAGGAACACATCCTCCTAATTACATTAGCAAGGGTTAAGCCCTAACTCATACTCCACTCATCTCATAAGTATTAGTGTATGCTAATTACATACTACTCTTTTTAATCATAGTTTCTCTCTCATTCCTGCAAAGGTGTAAATTACTTGATTCTCATTTTTAAGGTTTACTAGCTCATCATTAACAAATTGAATTACACTCTTTGTGTCTTAATATTGTATTATTCATTTTCATCACTTAGATAAGCTTAACAATTAAGAAAATGCCTACCATATCAAGTAGAATGATTGATAATGTCATTTTATTATATTTATAGATGCATATATCATCTTAACAAGTATTCAATTTGATCATGTGGTGAAACCACAACCTTATATCGGGTGTAGGGCATATCCCTTAACATCATATTGTGTAACCATGTAGTTAGGTATCACTTTATCTTTTCTTATCTCAAGTCAATTTCATATCATGTATGGGTTACATCATTATTCCCATATTGGGCATGAGAGTGTATCGGGTCCTCATATCGTGTACTAGAGTACATCATATCGAGTATACCATTATTGTTATACTATATCTCATATAATAATATTATTTTTGTTCTTCACTTTGGTTGGTCACATTCATTCTTAAATCTTCCATATATGTCTCTCATCATATTAGGTAGCCTCTTGGATTTCCATATCGGGCTCCATCTTGAGTTACATATCATGCATCCTCATTGGATGTCATCTCGGGTTCCATATTATGTATCTACATAAAGTAGTACCATGTCTCCCTATCATGTGTCTATGTTAGCCATCATATCGGTTTTACCTATCCTAGATACCATATCGGGTTTCACCCCTAGGTATCATATCATTTTCCCTCATGGGTTTACCATATCTGGTAGATGTATTGGGCACCATATTGGGTATAGGTAGTGGGAACCATATCGGGTTCCCATGTTAAGTGATATCTCATGACCATATTGTGTGTCCATTATTAATAAGAACCTTGAACGCAAAACATGACAAAGTGGATACCAACTTGTTCATCAACACAAGGAAGTATATTGAGTTTCAAAGGACAAAAGCATATCGGGTTCCCATTCCTTGTTCTAGGGTTTTGCTCATATCGGGCAAGGGTATTACTTTTAGCTTTGTATCATGTACAAGGTTATAAATAGTAGTCTTCCATATCGTTCATAGGGCTTGTGTTACAGGATATAACCTACCTTCATATCAAATAGACACTCATATCGGTTTCCCATATCGGTTTGCAAAGACCTTCAACCAATATCAGGTTGCAAGAGTTATCAACCCCTATCGGGTTGTCAAATGATTATGTCATCATCATCAACCTCAATATCATTATTTAATTCAAAACTATGGATAACAATCTTAATTACATATTGGAACTCATGATTATATCAATTGATCATAGGAAATCTAAATTTGCAAATAATCAATAATTTAAACAATATTGAAGAAAGGATAATAATATTGGAGGTTTTAAGTTATATAACCCACCTCTCAAAGATCTTCCAAGCTTCAAGACTTGAGCTCCAAGCTCTTGCACGATATCTCCAATCACCTTGGGTGATATCACCTCACTTGGTTTCTTCAACCTACTTTGGCTGATATATCTCCTTCTTGGCCGATACCCAGCCTCACCTTTCCACCCTCTTCACTATGGGTGACACAATAAAAGGTGTTGCACAATACAATAGGAAAGGCACTTGCTAGATCCAAAAATCTTGCCAACAAATGAAGGTCAAGGTATTTATAGTTGAGGTTTATAGAAAAAAGTGTCATAGGTGTCATCAACTTAAGGTACTTCATGCCACCTAGCCATGCAAGGTCGACACAATATCTTGCATGCATGACACTACTATCTTACCATGCAAAAATAAAAGTCCATGGATAATGTAGGGGTGGCTCTTTGTCTTCTAGAGTAAGTCTCCTTCCACTAACTTATTATTATATTCAACTCCATCATTTCCAAGACAGAAGAAAATCGATGCTTTATCATTTCCTTGAAGTGCCTTGCCCTTCATGGCCAAGACAAAGCTTCCACAAACTGATAGTATGTTCTCCCTATGGATCTATGTCTGATAGGGACTTCCTTCTAAATCCACAACCCGACATGGCTCATGTACATAGCTTCAACCTATGTATTTTCTTGGTTTCTTCATTTATTAAGAGTACTAACACTTCAAGATGTTTCAAACATATTGTATCCACCTTTCTCTTTCCTCTAGATAATACTATGTAAGAGTAAAAACAAACTAGAGGTGGTAATTTGCACATTAATCCTACATTTTGCATATATCACAGTTGATTCATCAAGCACTTAACATTGTTTACACAAGTTCCTACTTAGACTTAGGATTTGCACAAGCCACCACTTAGTATCATATTCTCCTTCATGACATTAAAAACACTTATAATACATTCATCATGTAACATTTGCAACATAACCCCTCATCCTGGGTAAATTGCACTTTTCACTTAGACTATCATATAACGCACACATAGTTTGCATATAAGTTCAAATTTTGAAAATAATAAATCACAAAGGCCTTAATTACTTTTCAAAAGATAAAAACAAGTTGTAAGAAACTTACTTAAGCAAAACATCTAGGGTTAGGTCATAACCCAGGTCAGGGGTGTTACAGTGAGAAGTAAATATATGCTCATGTAATATACTTTGTAGTGTATCCTTCTATATGCTAGGTCTAGACATGAAATAACCTATGTGTGGTTGTGTGAAATATAAAAGTTTATTCAAGATAAAGAAAGAAATGTTTGAATAGGGAATGGAAGCTACTTTATTTTGAGAAACAATATTTTGTTTTATTTCATTATATGGACAAAATATGTAACTTATAGATGTATAACACCATCTATACACCCTAACACACATCCAATGCATGGGGGGGACAAGCATGATTGGAGGAGGAGAAATTGAGAGATAATGAAATGGAATAGGTAGAGTGAAATGAACGAGTGAGAAGGAGATAAATGGGTGAGTGAGAGTAGATCGAATAAAGGAAGAAAGAAATAAAGAGGCCAACATCCATGACAACCCCTTAAAAATCATGTTTCGTCAAATGAGTACTATTCAACACATGAAGATATGGATGTAGCTAGACTGTTAGACTCACCATTTCATCCACCAAAGTCAATTTATGTACAACAATACCACTCTCAGGTGCATGTAAAAGGTTCATAGTGAAATGATGAATTATATGCCTTAAGATAGAACTATGACTACAACCAAATTTCATTATTTTCTATATTTTTTGGTTGAATCTATCTACACAATTTTCATTTTTCATACCATGTTATCTTGAAAAAAGAATATTCATAATGCTTGATTTGTATATAATATAAAATATAAAATCTTATCTTTTTTTGAAAGTATGGTGGGAAGTAAATGTGTGCTCATATAATATACTTTGTAATGTATCCTTATGTTTGCTAGGTCTAAAAAGGAAGAAGTCTATGTGTGATTGTGTGAAATATGAAATTTTATTCAAGCTAAAGAAAGACATATTTGAATAGGGAATAATAGTCTAAGGTGGTTTTTAAAGAAAAATAATATTTTATTTTACCTAATATATAGACCAAGTATGTAACTTATAAACATATAACATCTGATATACACACTAACACACAACATGAGGCACTAAAGTAGTTGGAGAAAGAGTAGTGGAGATAGAAAGAAATGGAGTAGGTAGAGTGAAATGAATGGGTGAGAAGGAAATAAATCGATGAGTGGGAGTGGAATAAAGGAGGATAAAAATAAAGAGAGGCAACATCCACTCCACCCCTCAAAACTCATGTGTCCTAGGAAGAAAGGAAGGCACAAGGAGGCGTGCACATCACTCAAAGTGTGTCTGTTCATGCTCCTATTTTGTGAGGCATACTCCACACACCTAAGACCCTACACGTGCGTGCCATTTGTCCCTTCCATTTTCTCAACTTCATATAGTTCATAGGAAAAGCATGTGTCTCTTGGTAAGAGAATAATGGATGTGTATATAGTATGCAAATTAGAGAGAGGGAGTGATAATGAAGAGTGGAAGGAAGATTGGGAGGGAGGGAGTGACCATGAAGAACACACCCTACACACAATATGATACCAAATGTAGTAGGGAGAGAGAGAAAATAATAAAGAAAATTAAGAGAGAAACAGGGCATATAATGATACAAATGAGGGAAAACTAGGGAACCAAATATGTATCGTTCACAATAGTGTTTTAAAGACTACACAATGATACTCAAGAATTAGTATTACATATTATAATCAACTCAAGACATCACACTCAAACAAGTGCACATACCATAAAACATGTAAATGTGATGGGCACAATACTCTAGGAAAATGTACATTGTTCAAGAAGTTTCCTAAGCACATTAGAAATATGATGGTTCCAATAGTCAAAGGAAATGATATTTTAATATCACTTATGAGTTTTGTGTGACATACATTTTGTGGTAGGGTTATATCTTAACTTGAACTAAGATGTTGTGTTATCTACACATGTTGACATCAACTCACTATAAGCGACCATGAGAATAAATTGATTGTCCACTAAAAAGTAGAAGCAATTGATGTGTAGAAGCATTCAATCAATAGGGAAAATAAACCTACACATAAAAAATACCATGCTAAACGATACATGTTTATCTAAAATCAAGAATCCATACTTATACACAATGTCGATCAATACCAAAATTACTATGTACATGACTCTAAGCCTATATTTAATACTGACAACTTCATGAAACATACTTATCAATACGTATAAAATTCTTATCACTACTTGTGAATATGAGGTGGAGATAAGATTAATGCTCACAACAATTACCTCTTTCTATACTGAACAAATAATTCATAGTCTTATATTACACCGGCTAGCGTTTAGCAACAATATACATTCGAAGTCAGAACAAGGCTACTTGATTTTGGCCACCTTTTGGGATCCAAGAAACTAAAATCGTAGTGGTTGATGTTAAAATCATGATTGAATCAACAATTAAGCACTTCATGGTGTGGATGAGTGGTGTTAGAATGGTATACATTTATTTACCTTATATAACCAAACTTGTATACATGACACTTATCTTGTTCCCACTATATGTCATACACATTTCCTCTCGTATACAAGGATACTACTTTCAAACATTTACAACAAAGGATATTATTCTTATAATATCTAACATGGTATCAAAATCAATTTGCCTTAAAAACTCTAACCCTATACATCTCCCCTCTTATTCCCTAGCCTGAACCTACCCGCCAACCAGTTCTTCTTCCTAGCCACGTCCATTGCTCATCTCTTCCAATATCCTTCCACCTTAATGTTGCCTCTCTCCTCTTTGCTACTTAATACTATAAAAACATGGTGAATTAACGTCAAATTTATCACAGTTTTATTATCCTATCATAATTACTACACTAACAATGACAAGCAATTTTGTACCGCCTTTGTACAATTTTTATCAAAAAAAACATTGTCACGTAAATTATACAATTTTGTTGTTGTTAAAATTCATTTTATTTTCCATCACCATAAAGCCACATATGAATGAAATTATAAATACTTAAACAGTTTATTATATTGGTACGAATTTAGAATGATAGCGGTCAATTCAACTAATCAAATCAGAAATTAGGTGACTATAACATTACATGTGTATGATTTTGTTCACTCTATTAATAGAGGAGGGTAATGTATAACATTATATGTCATTTTAGACGTACAACATCATCTTTCCAAACAAATGAGTTGCATGTTACAAGTGTTGGTCGTGATATTGTTATCGTTAGAAAACCCAAGCCATTCTCATCCACTCATTGGCCAATTGGTCCTATTGAAATACCTTTGTTGAGTTTTTATAACGAATTCAATTTTTAGTCCTACGAACAAAATCATGCCATTGTGCCTCTTTGTCCATGTTGGTTGACAGTTGTCCAAGCTGAAGCCTTTGCATCTCGAGAAGCTGGAGTGGTAAGTTGTGACGGAAGATTTGTTATTATTGTCCTTGTATACATTGTTATAAATGTATATTGTTGTGTATTTTGAATATAATTTCTATTATTTTCATTTTTAAATGTATAAAATTTTATATGTATTGATTTAATTTTTATGTTGTATTATATATTTTTGAGTATCATAACAAATATGTATTTGTTCTTGATTATAGAAAAAAGCAAGAAATTTAACAAATACAACTTAAACGGTGACATGGTATCGTAATATAAAAAAAATACAAATAAGAGGTATATTTCCTGTTAATTTACTCTTCGGGGACATCTGGAGTGATAAATAATAAATTGAAGGTAAGAGGATGGAAATTGAGAGAGTCTTCGGAGAGAGCTAAATAAGTTTCAGAATTAGTATACAGAATGTGACCCTGAAGTAATTTGTGGGATCTATAAAGAGTTGGTATTGGAAGGACTGACATATGCAAGGAGTAGGATAAGATAGCATAGCACACTAGCACAGATGAAAGATGTACACATAGACAGCAGGTGGTGGATGTATGGTGTACTAGATAATGGTGGACAGCTTTTATAGCGAGGGATGTCCATTGCCATATCCTTTGGTTGGTGTTTTTGACACACATGGTTGAATTCAATATGGAGGAATATGACACTATAGAGAGAATGCTCGGGACAGGAGCCAATATGAAATCTGTAATATGAGGAGGGGATTCATCGTATATGTAAATGGTTCTTCTGTATCCTCTGACATTTGTTTAATACACGGCTCGTCAGTCGTGGCATGGAGATGGCCGGGAAGCGCGTGGCTCGTCATACTCCCACATTTGTATATCCGGGGCCCGCCCATGCACACATGACCGGCAGCAATAATAGGAGCGACAACAACAATAACAATAATATGTTTGATGATACTGGCGAACTCTTGATGGGAAGATGCGAGCTCGGGAATCAGATTAGGTGAATTTCCAACAATCAGCTTCAAAATAAAATAAAATAAAAAGTCCTAGCGATTACAGGTTATTGTTGATTAATCATTTGGAAGTCATAAACCCGGCCGAACTCCGCCTGCCTCAAAACGTCATCAGGTAAGCACACAGCTTCTTTCTGCTGTATGGTGTTACTGCCACGGGGGTCATAGACGGGCTTTGGTATATGTGTGTTCCTCCTACTCGTCATTGAGTTGTGTGTGTGGTCGCTCCCCATTACACTTATTAATGTATGTAGATGACCAGCACAGACTGTGACACCCTAGTACGTTTGTTTGTTTGTTTTTCTATTTATATAGTAATTTCGGAAGTTCACTAGATAGTAAGCAAGCTAAGCACAAATCGATTCTGGATCAGATGTTGATAGGGTATATTCTGAGGATGTCTTGAGACACATCATATTCTTCCATCTCTGACCATCTTAGAGATGTGTGTGTATAGTGACATGTAAGTCCGACTAGGCTTGAAACAATGAACGTAAGATGTTTTTTTAGAACATTATTGAAAAATGCCATGTCAAATATATATTCAGATAAATAAAATCTGAAATCACAACTAAGAAATCAACAATGACATACAAGTTAGGTACATATCGTGTGTTATGGAGTCTGTGATAACACAACATATATGTAAAGCAGTGACGTGTGGGTAGCATCTGGCCAAATAAAGAGGAGACACACTATAACAAATCTCACATATAAGTAAATAAGATGTAATAAAGAGGACACACTCTATAACAAACCTCAAACATAAATAAACAAGATGTAATAAAGAAGAGAGAGACTCCATAACAAACCTCAAACATAAACAAACAAGATGTTTAGAGTTTATAATTTTAAATTCAGGATAAGATGTCAGTCTAGTATGGTCTCTCGAAAAACAGTCTCCAATCCTAGTTCGTGTTTATGACGGTATCTGTGTGAATCTTTTTCCTTTTTTAATCCTTCGTGTATAATTATATAGGACTTAGTTTTGGAAACACCTTTGCTGGTTCACGCGTCCCAGCTGGCTGGCCACCTACCACTGCAGACTACTCAGCTTTTGTCAGATCAGCTGAACCGGGCATCGAACCAGCCGGTCTCAACTACCACAATGGAACCGGCCCACGATATTTCCCCCCTATTTCGAACGAAATTCTCCCCCCGATATTCCCCCCCAAAAACAGCCGTCGCTGCGCCCAGTTCCCCCGGCGACTTACTTCCGCTGCGCCCACTTCCGAGACTGCGCCCACTTCCGACGCGCTGCGCCCACTTCCGACGGTGCGCCGCACATACATCCCGGCCGTCGGCGCCTACTGTCTCGCACCAGCTCCTCCTCTCTTTCTCAGCAAGCCGCCGCCCACTTCCGCCGGCGCCTACTGTCTCGCACCAGCTCCTCCGACGCTCCGCCGCGCATGGATCCTTGCAACTCCGACGACGACTTCCAAGAGACGATGACCCTTGCAAGAGCAAGGAGGTCGCTGAAGCTCGTGGTAAGAAGGAAGCCATCAACTACTCCGGGGCCGAGCTGTTCTACTGCAGCTTCTGAGAAGGGAGCGAAGAAGGACGCCAAGCAAATTGAAGAAACGAGGGCGCAAACTGAAGAAGGGCCTGCTGAGAAAATCGCAAGCAAGAAGGGCGCCAAGCAAATTCGGGCGCAAACTGAAGAAACGAGGGCGCAAACTGAAGAAAAGAGGGCGCAAAATCAAGAAATTAGGGCGCAAGCAAGAAGGCCGTCAACTGCTGCAAAAAGAAGGCCACCAAATGCTGAATTGACACCCACCAAAGATAAAAAGAAGGCGAAGATCCTCTAGGAAAGTGTAGACGAAGAGGATGATGAAGGTGATGAAGATGATGAAGCTGGGGATAAGCTAAAGCTGGTCAAGTCAAGGTGTTCGTGGAAGATCTCCCACAATAGTTACATGACCCTTACTGATGACGAAAAAAACATTTTCACAAGGACCCTGTTCCAGTCACTCCTACAAATCAAGAGGATACCTATCAACGACGCAGTTCTGATACACGACCTTGCTTCGTGTTATAACAAAGATGAGGTTGCGTTCAATTTCGGTCGAAGGACTGTGGAGTTCAAGGCAAGCAATCTAAGGGAGCTCCTACCTCTTTCCGTCAAAGGTAATGCCCTATTCAATGATGCAGAACAACTGCTCGATGAAATGATCGTCTGCTTTTTCTACTATATAGTGTCTAATTTATCACTTGAAATGCAAGTAGGCGCATTTGTGTATAAAATTATGCTCATTTCTAACTACATTAGGCGCATTCAGATTATAAGTAGGCGCATTTAACATTAAGTAGGCACATATATAACCAGGCTCAAGTACGAGCATTACAAGTAAAGGCGCATAAACACCCATATGTAGGTGCATTCCTACTGAAGTAGGCACATTCACTCTAAAGTAGGCGCATTTCAGTTACAAGTAGGCACATACTCATCTTAAGTAGGCGCTCTCATGTTAACTAGGCGATCCATTTCACATGTAGGTGCATTACAAGTAAAGGCGCATTAACATCCATATGTAGGCACATTTCATATCAGAAGTATGCACATTGCCACTCAAGTAGGCGCATTGCAGTTACAAGTAGGCGTATACGCCTAAGTAGACACATTGACACTCAAGTAGGCGCATTTCAGTTACAAGTAGGTGCATACTCATCTTAAGTAAGCGCTCTCATGTTAACTAGGCGATCCATTTCACATGTAGGCGCATTACAAGTAAAGGCGCATAAACATCCATATGTAGGCGCATAGACGTTTTATGTAGGCGCATAGACGTCTAAAGTAGGTGCATTCGTATAAAGTAGGCGCATTTCTAATTAAGTTAAGAATCTATCAATAAGGTAGGTGCATTCGTCTAAAGTAGGCGCATATAGGTGTAAAGTAGGCGCATAAACATATAAAGATTAGGCACATTGACGTCTTAAGTAGGCACATTTAACATTAAGTAGGCGCATATATATCTAGGCTCAAGTACACGCCCAAGTAGGCACATTGACACTCAAGTAGGCGCATTCACTCTCAAGTAGGCGCATTCCAGATACTAGTAGGCGCGTATACGCCCAAGTAGGCACATTGACAATCAAGTAGGCGCTTTCACAATCAAGTAGGCGCTTTCACAATCAAGTAGGCGCATTCACAATCAAGTAGGCGCACTCCAGTTACAAGTATGTGCATATACATTAGAAGTGGGTGCATATACTTTAAGTAGGCGCATGCATGCACATCCAGGCACATTCACACTCAAGTAGGCGCATACCCACTCAAGTAGGCGCATTCTAGATTCTAGTAGGCGCATTCACACTCAAGTAGGTGCATTCACACTCAAGTAGGCGCATCCAGATACTAGTAGGCGCATTCACACATCAAGTAGGCGCATTAACGTAATAGTTTGCTAACTTAATTCAATGGCGCCTAATATTTCAGATGGGAGGATCCATTTTAAAAGGTTCCTGACTAAGGCACCAAATTCATACATACGTCAAAAGTTTTTTAATGGCGGCGATCCAAGACTACCCGCAATTGTAGAGAAGTTCACCACCCTTCAAGCAAATACTGAAGAGTTGTGAAGGGACAGAGTTAAGTTGTTGTTAGTGGCATTGTTTGGCCACTTTCTGTTCCCTAGCAGATCAAGTCGAATCATGAACTGTCTATATCCTTATGCTGAAGATTTGGATCATATAAACGATTATGATTGGGTTGTTGCTGTGCAAGAACTTCTTTTTCAAGGATTTGAGTTTTTGAAAGAGCGGAAAGATAGAGGAGGATATATGAAAGGATGCACACTCATCCTCACGGTAATATTCAATGTTAAGTTTTAACTCTTACGAATGTGCTTGATAATTTGAACTATTCTGAATTATGATGCGAAAACTCTTGTTGCAGCCTTGGCTTTTGGAGATGCCGAAGTTCATTCCAAGAGATTACCCTGATGAAGATCTCATCATCAACAAATGGTGCTACAAGACGCGGCTGTCAGTCATACTACGAAAAAAGAATATACAACTAGCTACAATGATGACTAAAAATTTGCAAAAGTCCACAATTGTGACATTTGAACAACACTTAGGGCAGCCAACTTCAAAAAGTTCAGAACAGGTCCGTGAACATGCACGAGAGGCTACTAACCAAATCCAAAGCCTACTTGCTGAGATTGCATCACTGAAGAATGAACTACTGATAGAAAAACGTATCGTGGATCACAAAGAAAAACAGTACAAAAAAATGTTTATGAAGATGCAAAGTGATCTCGATGAACTTCACGACTATTGTGATGAGCTGCACACTACCAAAATAGTGTTGGAGCACAGGCTTGTGGAGATTGACTACTCGCAGCCATTTGTAGAGGACAATACCAACCATGGAGAGAAAAATAAGCGGAAGATATACATATGCGATGAATAATCTCCTCCACAGCCATCACAAGAAGTAAAAGATAATCAAACATCAGGTATATCTTTGCGCCCTTTTCAATTTGTGTGCCTATTCACAATTAATGTGCGCCTAATGCCAATTTTATGCAACAGAATGTGGCAAGTCACCCCATGTGCCAAGTACAACGGATACAACAGAATGTGGCAAGTTGCCCCAAGAGTCATCACAAGAAGTAAAAGATAATCAAACATCAGGTATATCTTTGCGCCTTTTTCAATTTGTGCGCCTATTCGCAATTAATGTGCGCCTAATGCCAATTTTATGCAACAGAATGTGGCAAGTCCCCCATGTGCCAAGTACAACGGATACAACAGAATGTGGAAAGTCGCCCCAAGAGTCATCACAAGAAGTAAAAGATAATCAAACATCATGTATATCTTTGCGCCTTTTTCAATTTGTGCGCCTATTCGCAATTAATGTGCGCCTAATGCCAATTTTATGAAACAGAATGTGGTAAGTCACCCCATGTGCCAAGTACAACGGATACAACAGAATGTGGCAAGTCGCCCCAAGAGTCATCACAAGAACTAAAAGATAATGAAACATCAGGTATATCTTTGCGCCTTTTTCAATTTGTGTGCCTAATCGCAATTAATGTACGCCTAATGCCAATTTTGGGTGCATATACATCAGAGGTGTGCGCGTATACACTCAAGTAGGCGTGTGGGCGAGTATACATCAGAAGTATGCGCGTTACATCAGAAGTATGCGCGTATAAGCTCAAGTAGGCGCATTCCATTTAGTAGTAGGTGCATATACATTACAATTAGGCGCATATACATTAGAATTAGGCTCATTGAAGTTAGAAGTAGGCACATATTTTTTAATTAGGCGCATACACATCAGAAGTAGGCGCATTTCATATGGGAAGTAGGCTCATTGAAATTAGAAGTGACTTTTTGCAATTAATATGTGCGCTTATTTTAATTTTGAATGCCAATTTTATGCAACAGAATGTGGTAAGTCGCACCATGTGGCAACTACAATGGATATCGCTCTATCACATCAAGGGAATGAAGAGGAGTCTCCAAATCACAATGAAAAGCATCCAGGAGAAATTCTCCAGCCATCACCTCAATCTCCACAACATCAACAAATATTTGTTGAAACAGTAGGTATTTCTACGCGCCTACTTTAATTTCACTTGGTAGTTATATTTCACTTGTGGTGCCTTTACTATGTGCGCCTTTATGAAATAGGATGCACCAAGTCAGACGATAAGCCCACTCCAAGCGCCATGGATATTGCCCTGTTGGAAGAATTAGCGCAATACAACTCACAAAGCCAACAGATCATACCTATTAAAATATCAGAAGATTCACCAATAGGGAATGACAAATCAGAAACTCGTCTTCAAATCAAGATAGATAACACTGCAATAGAATACCTTGATGATGCAGATCAAAAGTTTTTACAAGAGATATTATCAAACTATACTATTGGTAAACCACTATGGTCGTATGCAGATGTTGGAGTGATGTCGGACGACTTCTTTCCAACACTACAATATCAGGGGCTTGTATCTGAAACGGTAAGAAATTTACTATGTTAACATGAAACTACAGTTGTATATTTCAAATCTTAAATAATCATTACTAACAATTACTAACAATTCATTATTTTTTTGGTGTACGTAGTACATACAATCCATCATTCATATCTTTCAGAAAAATTACGTGCCAACTGCAGATCGTCCTATGCCTGTAATATTTCATGTTAACACGTGCCGTGCGATAGTTAATTCTCATGAAGATTACATAAACATGTACTTCAAGAGAAGAATGGATGAGATAAAATGCAAAGAAAAACTAGTAATGGTGCTTCACTCAAACTTTCATTGGCATTTGATAGAGATTCGCATGAAAAAAAAGCTTATAATTCATTACAACAGCGCATCCTTAGTACGTCTTGTAAAGAAAAGATCATTGCCACACCTACCAAAGAATGTGCATGAGAAGCTGGCAATGCAAATAGTAAGTAGTATTGCACCATCTTGCTGTAGTGAGCGTACATCTTTCTGTAGTGTGCATAATGTGCCTATTCCTTACAGTCTGACATTTGAATTATTTTTTTGAAGGCAAAGTGGTTGAAAGACACTTTAAGCACCAGCTTGGACCACAATGTCAAAGATTGGAAATTGCAGTACTGCAGAAAATGTCCACAACAGCCTGCTGATAGCAATGACTGTGGTTTTTTCACACTTCATTGGATAAAAAGAATAATGGATGGCGAGGACATTGTTGGTGATGAAACTACAACCAACACTATCCACAGGATGAGAGGGACATTTGCAATTCAAATATTGAAAGACGAATGTAGTATACTCAAAGGCAATGATGAATGAGCCTAACTTTCATGTAAACATATTTTGTAACATATTACTTTCATGTAAACATATTTTGTAACATATTTTGTAAGCCTAACTTTGGGAATGCACCTAATTTGTAGTTGTACATTTAACCGACCGCATTTAATGTATATGCGCCTACTTGCAATGTAAACGCACCTATTTTAATGCTAAATGTGCCTATTTTAATGGTAGATGAGCCTATTTGATCAATAACACACACGCCTACATAAGTAGTCAAAACGCCTAGTTTTAAGGAAAAGTAGGCGCATTTCATACAACAAGTAGGCTCAGTTAAATGAGAAGTGGCCGCATATACTTTAAGTAGGCACATCCAGGCACATTCACACTCTAGTAGGCACATTCACACTCAAGTATGCACATTGACACTCAAGTAGGCACATTCCAGATACTAGTAGGCGCGTATACGCCCAAGTAGGCGCATTCACACTCAAGTAGGCGCATTCCAGAGACTAGTAGGCGCGTATACGCCCAGGTAGGCACATTCACAGTAAAGTAGGCACATTCACACTCAAGTAGGCGCACTCACACTCAAGTAGGCACATTCACACTCAAGTAGGCGCATTCCAGATACTAGTAGGCGCGTATACGCCCAAGTCGGCGCATTCACACTCAAGTAGGCGCATTCCAGAGACTAGTAGGCGCGTATACGCCCAAGTAGGCACATTCACAGTAAAGTAGGCGCATTCACACTCAAGTAGGCACATTCACACTCAAGTAGGCGCATTCCAGATACTAGTAGGCACGTATACAACCAAATATACATTAGAAGTGGGCGCATATACATTAGAAGTAGGCGCATGCAGGCACATCCAGGCACATTCACATACTTTAAGTGGGCGTAAGTATTTGAAAATACAAAATGGCACCACATACAAAATGGCACCACATATGAAAAAAATCATCTGCAATATAAATTAATGCGATTTAGTTACAAAATTTCAAAATGGCACCACATACAAAAATATGTTTCCACTGCTTGCACTATAAGTTAGTGAGCTATCACTGTATCTCTGTTAAGTATAATCTTTCTGTAATATAATCTATAAGTGTATGTGGTTGGGCTATCACTGTGTAGCTATTTGAAAAGACTATCACTGTCTATCTATCTCAAAAAGACTTGAGCCTTTCTTCTAATTATATTGACGTTTCTGTGTTTTGTGCATCCTTTCTTCAAAAGACTTGAGCCTTCTCTTACGTGGACGACCAACTTGACCAGCCATATTTGGATTTTTGATGCATCTATCAATATGTGCTTCATTAACCTAGAAGAAAATACGATAGTTGTTTATTATAATCCAAAAATGATAGTTGTAAATCAAATACAACAAAATTTGTAAATCAAATACAATTTGGAATTACTTACAGTGTCTTCTAGACCAACGTCCCTTTTTACTTTTTCCAAACCTCTCATAATTTCATCAAATTTTTCTTCAGAAATGGCAACTGCTTCTGCTAACAACTCAACGTTTTGTATAACAACATTATACCGATTGACAGAGTTAGAGTAGTCAACAGATTCGATGGTATCAGGTTTGGTTACAATTCGCTTCACATCTTTTCTCCATCTATCAATCAAGTGGTACTCCTCATTCAAATTGTCAATTCCTAAGAAAATATAGACTGCAAACATGTGTCTACATACAATGCCTGATGATTCAAACATCAAACAATGGCAAATAGCTCCCTGAAGTTGAGTGTTAAAGACAACACTAAAAGACTTAGTCTGTGGCAAAAAAGTATTGGTATCAACAAGTATCCTTTTCTTTTCCAATACTTCAAAGCAAGTATATGGCCCGGATGAGTATGTTTTAGTTGTGTTGCAGTACATAAGTCCATGTAGCTCTCTTTGAAATTTCTTCAAGATTTCCAGAGTATACCATTTAGCAATCTGTCCCTCCATTTCAAATGAAGTGCGCATAACTGGAGTTTTATGAATACATTCATAGTCTGCTTCAACTTCTTTCTTGAACTTGGAACTTACAGCAAGTTCAAATTGTTGAACAAATTCCTTCAGTGAGGTTCTCTCTTTGAAATATCCTTTGAAAAACGCATTTATTGATTCACTCCTTTGCGTTGTAGACATTCCAGCCCAAAATGATAGTTTCACATAGCATGTCACCCACATCTGACGGATAGGGTACATCCGTTGAACCCATCTATTTTGCTGTAAATTGTGAACTATTACTAATTCAGCCCACCTGGCTTCAAAATCAACAGCCGTAACAGAGTCATACACTGCTCCTTTAATAGCTTTTCGAGCTCCTTCAGAATTCTCAAACTTATGGGGTAACTTTTTCATTATATGCCACAAACACAATCTATGTTTACTGTTGGGGAATACTTCAGCTACATCATTAATAATTGGTTGTGCTTGGTCTGTAATTATGCCTTTTGGATGCACACCTTCCATACATAACAACTAGGTTTTGAATAGTCATATAAAATTCTGAGTTGTCTCTTCACATAAAAGCCCACAACCAAGCAAGATGGTTTGCCCATGCTGGTTGACACCAACGAAAGGTGCAAATGGCATCTTGTATTTGTTAGTGAGATACGTACTGTCAAAAGAGATAACATCACCAAAGTACTTGTACGAAGATCGTGCTCTTGAATCAGCCCAAAAAACAGTCCTTAATACACCTCTGTCATCTACATCCATGACATAGAAAAAGTTCGAGTGCACATTCTGCATTTTTGTAAAATACTCTTGCATTGCTTTGGCATCTCCGTTCACAAGATTTAATCTCCTAGCTCGACTTTGAAAATTGCGTGCATCGGTCTCTGTAAAACTTAGGTTGGAAACCCCTCCGGCTTCAACAGCAAGTGCAGCCATTGACTGTGATGTTGATATACCAGCCTGGTCATTAATAAGAAGCCTTTTCTGCTGCATAGCAGATACACTCCTCATGGAAGGTAAAAATCTTATATGGTCCTCACCAAGCATAACATGGTTATGATCATTACAATATTTGTCAATAATATATTTGTCATTCTTTAGATGAACAACTAAATAAGCAGGACAGTTCTCTCTAGCACTACACCTTTGGGAGAATGACAAGTTATCCTTGGCCCTATTACTCACTCCTTGTTTAATTAACACAAACCATATTCATCCTAGATATTTCACCATGAATATTCTTTCCGGAAGACAAAACTCTAACACCAAAACCATTTGATATGCCAAACCTTCTATAAAAAACTTTGACTTCATCAATTGAATCAAATATCATTCCTTCGCAGGGGATACTTACATCTACAAAAAATATAAAATATATTTTAAATGTATGAGAATGGTGAGTGTGTTAGGGGCTTCAACTAAAGATGGGCGTATATACCAGTAAAGTAGGCGCATTGACGTCTTAAGTAGGCGCATTGTCCTATATCAATCAGGCAGGCGCATTTCTAATTAAGTTAAGCACATTTCGCATTGAAAAGGCGCACAAATAACTAAAGTAGGCACATTGACGTCTAAAGTTGGCGCACTGACGTCTCAACTAGGCGCATTTCCATCTATCAATAAGGTAGGCGCATTAGCATCTCAAATAGGCACATTCTTCTAAAGTATGTGCATCTACGTCTTATGTAGGCGCATAGACGTCTTATTTAGGCACATTAGCATCTGAAATAGGCGCATTTCTATTTAAGTTAGCATCGGAAATAGGCGCATTAGCATCTGAAATAGGCACATTAGCATATCAAATAGGCGCATATACATCTAAAGTAGGCGCATTTGTAATTAAGTTAAGCATCTATCAATAAGGTAGACACATTAGCATCTGAAATAGGCACATTCGTCTAAAGTAGGCACATACATGTGTAAAGTAGGCGCACTTTCATTTAAAGTATGCGCATCTACGTCTTATGTAGGCACAAAGATGTTTTATGTAGGCGCATAGACGTCTAAAGTAGGCGCATTCGTATAAAGTAGGCGCATTTCTAATTAATTTAAGCATCTATCAATAAGGTAGGCACATTAGCATCTCAAATAGGCGCTTTCGTCTAAAGTAGGCGCAGTAACATGTAAACTATGCGCGTTCATCTAAAGCATGCACATCTACGTCTTATGTAGGCGCATAGACGTCTTATGTAGGCGCATAGACGTCTAAAGTAGGCGCATTCCTCTAAAGTAGGCACACTACGAGCGTTCATCTAAAGTATGCACATCTACGTGTTATGTAGGCGCATAGACTTTTTATGTAGGCGCATAGACGTCTTATGTAGGCTCATTAACATCTGAAATAGGCGCATTCATATAAAGTAGGCGCATTTCTAATTAAGTTAAGCATCTATCAATAAGGTAGGCGCATTAGCATCTCAAATAGGCGCTTTCGTCTAAAGTAGGCGCAAATAGGTCTATAGTAGGCGCAGTAACGTGTAAACTACGCGCGTTCATCTAAAGCATGCGCATCTACGTCTTATGTAGGCGCATAGACGTCTTATGTAGGCGCATAGACGTCTAAAGTAGGCGCATTCCTATAAAGTAGGCACACTACGAGCGTTCATCTAAAGTATGCGCATCTACGTCTTATGTAGGCGCATAGACTTTTTATGTAGGCGCATAGACGTCTAAACTAGGCGCATTGCCATCGATCAATAAGGTAGGCGCAATATTAGCATCTCAAATAGGCGCATTCATCTAAAGTAAGCGCATATACGTATAAAGTAGGCACACTAACATGTAAAGTAAGCACTAACATGAAAATACTACGCGGAACAAGGTTCTGGGAATTACAAATCAGTTAAATCTTTTACCTTGATCATTAGGGGGTACTTCTTGCACATCTTCGTCCTGGTATACTGGAACATTTAGATCAAATGCATTACCATGTTGCTCGCTACCATGGCTATCTACATCTTCAGTAATTTCTTCGCAATGACTTCCATGCTCAAGTTCTGCGAAATCAGTTTCGACCTCTTCTTCTTCTTCTTCTTCTTCATCAGAGTATGTTAACTCGTAATCACTTCCGAATTCAACATCAAGATCTAACGACTGAGAGGGAACATAGGGTTAAAAACGTACAAGTAATATCTCTCAAACTACAAATAAATGAACTTGAACTATAAATGTAGGAACTTTACACGAAAAATGAACTTGAACTTTAGAAATAAATGCATGGAAGTCCTACCACCGTCGAACTCCATGGCAAATTAATGAACTTAAGCAATAAATGCAGCAGTTTGCATACAAGCAAGTAGTTCAAGTAGTTAATGATGTAGCTGGGATGAAAGCTTGGAGAAAACGTGCTGTTAGTTGGAGAAGTTAATGATGTAGGATGAAGACTTGGGGAACAAAGCTTGAAGAGAACGTGCTGTTAGTTGGATAAGTTAATGATGTAGGATGAAGACTTGGGGAACAAGCACAAAATTCCCTCCAAAACTTTCGTTAGTCCTTTTCTGCCCAACAGTTCCCTCCGTTTTATCCCTCTATTTCCACCCATTCCATTCGTTTCACATTGTAAATTGTTGGCAGCTTGCTACGGTGCATTAATTGTACCTTCACCTACCAGCGTGCTACAGTGCATTAATTGCAGCCTCACCTACCACTCCAATACCACCCGCTCAACTCAAAACCACCGGAAATACAGCCGCGTCAACATAGGATTTTCGAATTATATATGCTACTGAATTCTGGCGCCCGGTTGATATATAAGAGCGTTGGGGTAATAAAAGTAGGCGTGTTCTTGAACTCTGGAACGGCAGCGGGAGAATAGGCATATACTTAATTATTCTGCATAAACATAAGTTGCTGGCGGTCTGTCCTAAATAAAAATAAATAAATGGGAAGTGGATTCGAGATTCCTGATCCTCTCCTGTTGCAGAGTACAGCGTCTGCTGAGCAGTACAGCAGGTAGCAGGTCTGGATTGATGGTCAGAGATCCGGCATCACGTGTCTGTGATGATGCAGATCGACGCGCAGGTGCAGAGGTGAGCGTCAGACAGAGTGACGGCGATCGAGGCAAGCTGACAGCCACAGGGGAGGAAGAGGAGTAGAGCACCGTGGGTCAAGGCGGATGGGTAGGGTGAGTAATTTACAGAGGGAAAGAGAAGCTGCAGGGCTGACCGGCTGAAGCACCTGGAGAGAGAGAGAGAGAGAAGGCCCCGCCCGCCTTTCTTGCTTGTAGTTACACCTGGAGTGCGGGCCGATGTTTAACTGACAAACGGGCCAAGGCAGCGTCGACACTGGCCGGCTGGCAGGCTCTCCTCCACATCGAAACGCGGGGCCGCGGGCACCGTGGTTACGTGGACGGAAACGGGATATTATACTCACAGCAGCTACAGCCACCGGCCGGATCTGCCTCCGGTGATCGGATCGATTGATCCCGGGCCGGTACCTTATGTCTCTGCTCGGCTGGAGCCGTCAGTCATCGGGTGGACTGGATCGGGGGAGGAGTCAGTAATATCGCAAATGCATGCGTCCATATATCATATGATCGTAGGTACGCCTCAGCTCGTAACAAAGGACCACAAACACCTGCATTATTATTGAGCGTGGTGGTTCATGTATTATGGTCGCCGGCTCCGTCGCTCTCTGGCCGTGGGTCAGCTATCACGTATGGACCGTATGGTGGACAGATATCGCAGCTGGGGCATTGCCTCTGAGTCGCCGACGATTCCTTGCTCTCTGGCTGTCTTCGTCCCGTAGGCATATATGATAGCTGTCTCCCTGATCTGGTCCTGCCATGCAGCGGGAGAAGGACCCGCCTTCCCGACTCCGGTCGCCGCCGGGGACCGCCGACGACGACAGGTCAGACAGACAGACACCATTACGACTAGAGGGCTTCAACGGTTCACACTTCTCTGGCCCGTGGTGGGTTCGACACGTTCAAAACCGGACTCGTGGGGAAACTCGAACGAAAAAGCCTGTCCTCCGGGCCCTGGCCACAGATACTGATATATGGGCTCCCGGGAGACTTTATGAAGAAAGGAAACAAGTGTAAAGAAGTTGTTGTGGTCCACTATAAAAAAACTCGTTAATTTCATTGAAACTAAATCAATTTATTAAATTTCGATTTTTATTATAATGTATTATTCATTTTTTTAGAATATTTTAGTATAATTTTGATTATTACCCAAAAATTACTATTAAATTAGAAATAAGAATATCTGTTTGTGAATGTGGTCCGTCCGGCCTAGCTACGCCTGGGTGGGTCGTACCCATATGGACGGCCCTCTTTTTCTTTTAATAATCATATAAGATAGATTAGCTTTTGAAAAATATCGGACATACTCAACGACTAGACTTTGATCTGTTGATCAATTGACAATTATTTGAACTATTCATCCAAACCATATAGTAGATTGACTAGTTTGGATATTCGATTGATTGTCCTAGGGAATCATCATATATAGAAATCCAAAAGCATTTTAATCAGGTGTTTGATTACAAAAAATATACAAAAAATAGTATATATAGATATTTATAAAGTGTTAAAGATCAAAACAATCAAAATGATAGTTGAATTGATATATTGTGTTTTTTTTTGTATTAGTGGTCACGGGTTCGAATTCCCATTGTGTCAAAATTTTTGAATTTAGTGACTAATCCCCATTGTTGTCACTGGTTCATGCCTAATCTCCAATGTGGTCACGGGTTCATTCCTTTCTTATAGAAAATTTTCTTTTGTGTCTTAGCCTTCCAACATTAAATTTTTAGATCCGCCACTACTCTTTTGGCTTCCCTACAACCGTTGGTAGCAACGTCATTCTAGAGGGTGTACATCTCCGAGGATGCAACGAGCACCCAAGTATATCGGACAGGTTGAGTCCGTGATCTAAAGTCTTCCACTCTTCCTGGGTTAGAAGGACACGATAAGGAGTGGTGGATTCATCGTCTATCTTTTTCCATGATGCACAAGAGATGGCATAAGATTGCGATCAGTTTGGTGTAAATCATAAGGTATGTGAAATCATTTTCCAAGAACTCTAGTTCACTTCCTGGAACTTAAATTTCACTCACTTATATGTGATTGATTTGTTGAAAGTTTAAATATGGACATGAAAAATATTGTTGATTTTTTATTTTATAATATATAATAAGTAAGAATGGAAAAGACATGAAGAAAGAATCGTATCCGTGAATAAGCATAATATTTATTTACCCATAATAACCTCAACAATTGATCATGGTACATATTACACTCCATTGAAAAATATTTAATATTATATGATTATAATTTAAATAAAAATATAATTATTGAAATCACATCACAATATTTTTATTTCACTTTATATATTGTAATAATATCTACATTTTATGTGAATGTAAATACAAGTTTTGGTTCATCATTGTTTAAAAATATACCATATTAATTTTTTTGGTATATTTTTTTATGCACGGTTATAGTTAATTATCATTTTTTACATCATATTGCTTAAATATGGAGAATAAAAATATGCTAAATAATTTTTGTCATAGTTATTACTTTTTCATAGCGTTCATATATTTTTATTTTAAAATCACACAAATAATGGTGGTCTGTGTGATTATAATGTATAGAATTTTTCATATTATGTTATTATTTTGACAATAACATGTATCCACACCGTTAACATTTCCAGTCTAAAATATTTTACATATATCATTTATGAAAAATAAAAAATGTAATTATATAGGAAATATTATTAGTAGTTTCAGAACTCATTTTTCGTTCTTTTTAAGAGGGAACTCAAAAATTCTATTTTGTATGTAAGACTGTAACTCACCAGAAGTCATGGAACTCAAGTTCCAATATTTATTTTAAACCAATCAAGAAAAAATGCTTAAGGAACTCTAGTTCATAAGTATTCTGGACCAGTAACGACAAATCAATCATAGCCAACACATGTCGAGAGAAAAGACACACAAAGCAATCACATACGTGAAATCACAGAGTGGGGTTTGGTCTGGTCCGACTGGGGCTGGGGCTGGGCCGCGGAGGAGCTGGACCCAATTACTTCACCAAATTTCGTCGTACCGGCCACCGTTGGGCAGCACCAATAAAAAACCAACAACCTTCCTCCTTTCTCAACCAACGACCTTCCTCCTTTCTCAACCGACGTACATTCCTAGGAAATACTTAATATTAGTTTTATATTATAAATATCTACTAAAATAGTAGGAAGGTCTGTAGTAAAATTATATACCTTTTCGATGAAGAAAAAAAATGAGATTTACAAACTCATGTCAGATTAAACAATAAATGAACCATTTTTCTTAACGAAGAACCTCTCCCAGACAATTCCATTGTTGCAGTTGATACAGTCAAGAGTAAATCTTGAGACCAGACATGTCATGGGTGGATAGCACAGCGTGCCCAATCAAATGACAACAACTGTCACACTACAACGGGTGTCTAGAGTCGAACCCGAGTCCTTTCATTGGGGATTGTCAAGTCGTACCATTAGGTTACCCACCGCCCCCACAAATGAACCTTTCTAATCCTTGATGATTATTTAACATGATTAATGTCAACGTATCTTAGTATCTATTTTTACAAGTTGAGAGCATAATTTGATTAATTAACATTAGGTTAGACTACTTTATTTTTGTCCTCTGATGTCAGTTTTCTTAACGTTTGTTTCTACAATGAAGAGGGGTGAGAAGAAAGCAATTGAAAAGAGGGGTGAGAAGAAAGCAATTGAAAAGAAGAGGCGGGAGAAAGAGGCAACTTACTACTCGCGTCAGTCTTCCTTGTTATTATGAGTATTGTATTTATACAAGATAGGCCCGACCCATTACTTGGAGCCCAAGTATTGTACAAGTAATGAAAAAGCATAGAAATACAATGTACTCTTGTAGGCATTTCATCAAACAAAGTAGAGAGCTCTTCATCACCCAATACCCCCCCCCCGCAAACTGGACAAGGGTAACTGAAGTCCCACTTTGAGACGTAAGAAACGAAATACTGTCTTGGTTAAAGGTTTGGTGAAGACATCTGTTGGTTGCTGTGATGAAGCTATACGAGCAATAACAATGTGTCCAAGAGCCACGTTCTCGTGAATGAAATGGTAGTGGATCTTGATATGTTTAGTTCTTGCATGAAAGACTGGATTGACAGAAAGTTGAAGTGCTCCAAGATTGTCACAGAAGAGCCAAGAAGGTTGAGGGAGAGAAATGTGAAGGTCTCGAAGAAGAAACGAAATCCATGTGAGCTCAACAGTTGTGGATGCTAGAGCTCGATATTCATCTTTGCAGCTGGACCGAGCAATAGTAGATTGCTTCTTTGCAGTCCATGAAATGTAGGTGATTCCAAGGAAGATGCAGAAGCCTATAGTAGATCTTCTGGTAGAAGGGCAACCAGCCCCGTCAGAATCACTGAAGGTAGTTAACGCTATAGACACAACCAGCTTAATGGTCAAGCTACAAGAGAGAGAACCCTTCAAATACCTGAGGATACATTTTACCAGAAGAAAGTGATGCTGAGATGGCAAAGCAAGGAATTGACAAGCAATATTGATTGCATACGCTTTATCGGGCCTAGTGATGGTAATATATTATAAACAACCAACTATTCGTCTGTACAGTTGAGCATCCACAAAACTTGGAGATTCAAAAACTTTGTGAAAGTTGAGAGGAATAGGAGTGGATGCAGGTTTACAGTCAACCATATCAGCTTGGCAAAGAACATCAAGAATGTATTTTTCCTGACTTAAGAGTAGACCAGAAGAAGAGGCAGAAACTTGAATACCAAGAAAATAGGATAAGGGACTAAGATCTCGAAGACTGAAAGTAGCACTCAGAGTGTTTTGAAAGTGAGCAAGTAGCTTCACATTATTACCAGTGAGTATTATATCATTGACATAGAGAAGAAGATATATAAGATCTTGTTGATGAGAATATACAAATAGAGAAGGATCGAAACTGCTACAAATGAATCCAAACTCAAGAAGGAAGTCACTTGTAACATCCCTGACCTGGGTTATGAGTCAACCCTAGGTGTTTTGCCTAAATTGTAATTAAATCTTTGTGATTAACTTTGAGCATGTAATTAAGTTTCTCAGAAACGTATATTTCAGTATTTGCTCCTTTTTATTTAAAGTTGTAGCATTGTTTTGATATACAAGGACCTATGTGCAATTTACCCAGTTGAAAGGGTTAGCTTGCAATTTGCACATGATGAGATGTTTCTCTGATGTTGAGACATCATGAGAATCTCTTTGGCAAAGTTTGAGGGATTTCCCAAGCTAGAGCACCAAGGTGCAGCTGAGGAAGCAATCCCAGGGCTTGAAACCCTAATTTGGGGTAAAATGCAATTTACCCAAATAAAGGGATGCAATTTGTAAAGAATGTCATCTAAAGTATCTTTTTAGACTCTTACCATCATTTAGAGAATAAATGATGAGGAATTCACCTCAATTGAGTTATCAAGTTAAGAAACAGGCTTTGTGATTGAATAATCAGGGTATATGTGCAATATCCCTTTAAGTATGAACTTTATTATTAGATTGTTCTTCCTTGCCTTCTTTTCTATAACTTAAGATAAGGTTTGTCCTTAGAATAAAGAGGAAGGGACGAGCAAGTAATAAAGGAAGGACTTAGTTGGAATTAAGGGAAACTTATGATCTAATGTTGAAAATCCTACCCCATGTATATAAGCTCTCCTTCCCTTAGTTGCAAGGGAACTCACCCTTCGTTCCCTTACTGTTTCATTTCACCAAAGACGACCAAGGACTGCCTTGGAGCTAAGGAGGACGACCAAGGGGTGCAAGGTAGGTTTAAACCCCTCTTCTTGCCTAATTCCATGGTTAGAATTCGAATTCAAGGTCATCTTCATGGCTAACTCTTGAAACCCTACCTTTCTAGCCGTCTCTTTTCATCCTTCCTTGGAGTTTTCACCTTGGCCAACCTGTAAGAACTCAAGGACGCCATTAGAGCTTGGAGCTTGAAAGCTTGGAGCTCAAGAAGCAAGCTTTAGGCGGGTTTTATACCTCTAAACCTATGCTTTACTATGTGCATCTTTATATGCGTTTTGATGATAGCTCTTAGTGTTTCCCTACTTTTCCCTGCTATTTTGCAAGCAAACCCGTGGGATATCTGTACTGTTCTTGATCTAGAAGATGAAGGCGTTATTTCCAAGAAAAACCCACCGCTTTTATTTTCCTTAAACGGTCCTAACAGTTTGCTCTCTCAGACTCAAGACCGCAAGGTGAGCAAACGGTCTCGAGACCGCGACAGGGCAAACGGTCTCAAGACCGTTTGGCCCCGTTGACCGAGCGTGTACCGTAAAAGAAATCTGTTCTTAATTAGATAGGCTAATTACCCTCAAAATTTGGGAGACTAACTCTAAAGGAATCGGGAGATATGACCTTTTTAAGTCACTACTTTAAATGAATTAATTGCTGATTTTCAAACGGTCTGAAATTGCCTTTTTGGGCAAACGGTCTCAAGACCGTGTAAGGTCGTTGACTAAGCGTTGACCGTATGATATTACTGTTCAAAATTATTTTAATTAACAACTCACCAAGTTTGATGGTCTAATTCCAAACGGGCTAAGAGTTGAAGGGTGAATACTAGGGCTAACCCTAGATAAAATCAGTACTGAAATTATGGTGACCTAATTAGGGTTTTTAGGGTTGATTGACCTAAACGGTCTCAAGACCGTTTGGGGGTCACCAAACGGTCTCAAGACCGCGAGGGAAATCAACCAAGACCGTTTGGAGGTCTGGGGTCAAGATTTGTTGACCAATGGAAGGTATAATTACACCAAATTACATTGCAATTAAATATTGACATGATCATCAACTCAATGGGTCAGACCTTGATGAATCTGCACTAGAATCCAAAAGTTGGATGGGCAAACGGTCTCAAGACCGTTTGGAACTCATCCAAACGGTCTCAAGACCGAGAGGACAATCACCCAAGACCGTTTGAAGGTCTAGGGTTAAGTAATCTGACCAATTAAGGACCCAATTGCAAATAAGTTATCAATTTAATCAAAATTCTGTTTTGTGGTTCAATCATGGTTCAACCCATATCAAATCACCTTAGACTTTGATGAAATCTTGGGAAAACGGTCTTACGACCATGTGGAGTCCACCCACATGACCTCAAGACCGTTTGGGCCAAGTTTGGGCCCAATTGGAGCTCAATTGAAGGGTTCAACCTTGTGTTGATGCACACTGTTGAGTGTTGATGGGTGAACATTGATGGACCCTAATTGAATCGATTTCAACCATTATGGGTCAATTGAATGACCAAGTGATCAAGCATAATCTTAATTGACTCAATCCATAAGTGGTCAACATAGATTTGACCTTTTGAGGGCTTCAACATCGGTTGACATCATCGGTTGCATCTTTGAGCCTTGTTGAAGGACCAAGCGGCTGAGACCATGAGAGCCTCGCGGTCTCAAGACCGTGAGAGGGCTCGCGGTCTCAAGACCGTGAGGGGGCTCACGGTCTCAAGACCGAGAGGAGGCTCGTGGTCTCAAGACCGTGAAGGGCCTCGCGGTCCTGAGGTCAAAGAAGGGCAAACGGTCTTCATGACCCTCGCGGTCTCAATTCAAATTGGTCTTCGCGGTCTCAACATTAATTTGAACCAATGGGAGGCTTCGCGGTCTTGAACCCTTGAAGAGGCTCGCGGTCTTGAAGCCTAAGGGGGCTCGCGGTCTTGGAGCTAGAAAGAGGCTCGCGGTCTTGGAGGGTCAAAGTGGGCAAACGGTCAACACTTTCAACCAATCTCAACCCAATTGATGATTAATGATTGAAATCAATCAATGTGATTCAAGGTTGATCTCATTCAATCATTTGATGATGTAAATGGTTCAATGTTGCCCAAATAAAACCCTAATGATAATCTGGGATAGTAAGGGGTTATTTGACTAAGGTTTTTGACCATGATGATGATCAATGGGGTGAATTACCAAAATACCCCTGAAGGGTCAATTAAGTTATACCTTGCTCAATTCAAACCCTAATTATATGAGAATGATGCTTTTAGTCATAATGACTCTATCTAACTTGATCTAGTCTAATGTTATCATCAACCATTAGTATGATGAAAGAGAGAGTACTCTAGAGAGAGAAAGTACCCTAGAGAGAGAAAGTAACTCTAATCACATAATGATGATGTTTTTGGCTATGTTAGCCTATGATGCCTCAATCCAATCTGTTTTAGAGTGATGTTGACATCACCTAACCTTATGATGAGAGAGAAAGTACTTCTAGAGAGAGAAAGTACCCTTTTTAAATGGAAACTCAATTGAAGCATCCCCAATGCACAAGAATGAGCATAATTAGGGTATGACCCACCTGTGTGAGATCATAGAAACCCTAATTATGATAAATGATGAACCTTTAACTAAACCAAGAGCATCAATGAAGATGTTACTCATACATGATGATGTTATGAGTTTAATTCACCATAATGTGAATAGTAAACCCTAATTCAAGGGTAATGGCATGCTTTTGAGTATTAAACTCTATTTGATTTGAGACAAAGATTTAACTCTTATGACAAGAGTAGGAAGTACATTCCTTATTGTTGCATTACCTTTATCAGATGTATTAACCATGCAGGTTCTGATATGAAGGTAATCATATCCAAGTATGGATGTTGATGTTATATTCATTGAAGGCATGTTGTTAGCCTTATGAATAAGAAAAGTAATCTGATACCTTGCCAGTGGCATCCTATGCTGATAATGGGTTGTGAGAGCCATGAATACCATCAAAGTCATGCCTTAGAGATGACTTGTGATGAGGATAATGAGAAATGATGATTGATATGAGTTAGGCCTGTTACATTTAGTATTCTTCTTTTATAGCTGCTATGCTACTGTTATTGTTTGAAGAACAATGTATGTTGTTAAAGAATACTGAATGTACCTAACTAATCAAATATAATGTAGAGCCCTGATCATAGATCCATCATTGTCAGAAATTAAATGATGGTGAAACAGGTTTTCCTCAGGGAACTCCTGGAGCACATACTTTTGAGTATGTGGGGTACATGGATGTGTAGAACCTTACATCCTAGTGTAGGAAAGTGATGTAGATGTGTAATCCATCCATCCTTCACTATAGTTCCATACCGTATCAGTGGTAGGTAAATATAAAACCTCCTGATGACGAAGACAACACAGATATCCGTATCAGTGGTAGGTAAATATGAAACCTCCTGATGACGAAGAGAGTACAGAACGCCACTGTGACTCTAGAATAGCGAAGGACCAGTTTACCCTGGTGAGCTGTAGTAGTAGAGACACGAGATGTCCTACAAGTGATCCTCTTACTGACTGAGGAAGGTGAAGGTCATGAGAATCCGGCTCTCTTAATGACCTATGTATGATACTGATGCGGCTTCTCAGCGATCAGTTGGAGTATGAGTGGTAAGCCTCATCTCCACAGGGCATAATGTTGTTTGTAAAACATAATCAACCATATAGTATAACTTTTTAGAGATAACTCCAAGTTAGTTGATTGATGTTACATTGCAATAGTGTTTATATTCTCCATATCTCCTAAATGGTTGAGATCTTGTTATACCTGCAACTGTTACAGAATGCTTTGAAGGCTTTACTGCTTAAAATATTCTTTGATGTTATAATAAAGCTTCTGGCGAAGAATTATAACTCTCGCTGGGACAATTATGTATAATTGTCTCACCCCGTAGGCTTCAACTTTTTAGGTGGACGTCGGAGACGAAGGAACCAGCCTACAGGTGACCAGTCTCAGCAACAGCTGCACCAGGGGCAGCAGTAATCTCAGGTGGAGATTTGTCCTGCCATGTGGTGTAGTTAGAGTCAGTCCTATGTGTCCTCTGTACTCTCAGGTCTTGGAGTCTTGTGTTATGTGATATTGAGATTTTGTATCTTGATGTATATAATTACTCAAGAAGTAATTATCCTGAGATGTAAACAGTTACCTCTCTTTATGAAAGGAGTTTTTATGGATACAAGTTCTTATCTCGAAAAGTTTTAATTTCCCGTGATTTTTGTCTTCCGCTGATTACCGATTCGCTTCCGCTAAGTTTTAATCGTGTTTATGTTATGGTTTGGAGATCAGAGCTCACAAGTAGTGGTATCAGAGCTCCAGGTTCAGTTGAGTCTACAGAGGCATAGGACTTAGGATGTCGAGTCTACCTTTAGTACTCCTTCCTTATCTAATAGAATCTTCTGCTCCTCAGGAGAAGAAGATACATAAGAATGTCGGAACATCGTGATGAGCACGTGGCAGAGAGTAGTACTAGTGCACCTCGAGGCGGTGTAAGAGTTCCGAGAATAGAACAACCTGCACCTGAGTCGCCAAGAGAGCCACCCCAGTTCGACCCAGCTGACATGAGTGATCCAGCTGTACAGACGATGTTCGGGCAGTTTATGACTGCCATGACACATATAACCGATAGGATGCCCATTCCTACACCTAGGGCACTTGTCCAGCCTGAAGCACAAGGTATCGGTAAGACGTTCGAACGACTTCGTCGTGTCGGAGCTACCGAGTACTTCAGAACTGCCGACCCTGCAGATGCTGACTTATGGTTGACAGAATTGGAGAAGGCTTTCAGGATTCTTATGATTCCGGAAGCTGAGAAGGTTAGACATGCTGTCTATCTTCTCAAAGGCAGTGCTGGTCACTGGTGGAACATGGAAGAGTAGAAGAGACCTGGAGTAGAGTTCTCATGGGAAGAGTTTCGTCGAGAATTTATCAACAGATATTTTCCAAAGACCTTCCTAGATGAGAAGATCTCTCAGTTTGAGAAACTAAGGCAGGGTATGATGAACATTAGTGAGTATGAAGCTAAGTTCATGGAGTTGTTGCGGTTCTATCCGCACATGGCTGCTACGGATGAGGAAAGAATCAGAAGATTCGAGAAGGGTTTGAATTCCGATATGTCAACCCCTGTGTCTGCCTTAGAAAACAGAGAGAGATTCTCTACCTTCGTTGAGTCAGTCCGAAGGATAGAGAGATCTGTGGTTGAGAAAAGACAAACCCATAAAAGATATCCACAGTTCCAGGGTTCTTCATCTAGGGATTCCAAGAAACCTAGATTCTCTGCACCTAACCCTCCACCACCCAGATCAAGTTTTCAAACTCAATGGACACCAAGAAGAGGTAGAGGACGAAGTCAACCGCTTCAAGGGATGCACAGTTCTGCATCTGTGTCAGTTACTGGACCACCCAAACCACAGCAACAGGAGAAGAGTTGCTACAACTGTGGTAAGGTGGGACACTTGATGAAGGATTGTCGTTCTAGGGCTGTCGGTGTGACACAACAAACCCCTAGACAGAATCAACAGGGATCTTAGAATAGACAACATCAAGGAGCAGTTCGAGGACGTGGACAAGCGTCTCAAGCTGGATCATCAGCACCACCTCAACACCAGGCGACTGCAAGGTTCTATGCTATGAACCCACCTGAGGCAGTGGTCAATCCACGGGTAGTGGCAGGTCAGATGAAACTTTTATATTCTGATATGTCTATATCCTGTGTTGTATCCGTTCTGATTGATCCGGGTGCTACGCACTCTTTCATCACTCGTGAAGTGATTCGTAACTGTAATGTGACTGTTAGTCATAGAGCAGATAGTTTGTTGTTAGAGACTCCGTTGAGTGGGTCTGCCGTTTTGCAGGAGGTATGTTCTCCCTGCATCCTTTTCTTTTCTGACCATCGCATTCAAGTGGATCTTATACCACTTGATATGCAGGGATTTGATATAATCCTCGGGATGGATACCTTAGAAAGGTATAGAGTTGTCTTGGATTGTGAGTCCAAGTTGGCTGTGTTTGCTGATAAAAGCAACACATGGATCTTTCAAGGTGAAAGAAAGATTCTGCCCACCTGTCTCGTGTCAGCTATGGTTGCTGATAAGCTGTTGAGGCAAGGATGTTATGCATTCTTAGCCCATGTGGTAGATGTTACCAAGGAAAGGACCAATCCTGCTGAAGTTCCCATAGTCAGGGAATTCGAGGATGTGTTTCCTGAAGAACTTCCTGGTATACCACCACCTTGGGAGATTGATTTTGAAATCAATCTGATCCCAGATACGAAACCCATAGCTCAAACTCCGTATAGAATGGCTCCTGCCGAGATGGCAGAACTCAAGAAACAGCTTCAAGAGCTACTTGAGAGAGGTTTTATCCGACCGAGTACTTCACCTTGGGGTGCTCCGGTCTTGTTTGTTAAAAAGAAAGATGGGTCAATGCGGTTGTGCATCGACTATAGACAACTCAATAAAGTAACAATAAAGAATAAGTATCCTCTGCCGAGGATTGATGATCTCTTTGACCAGTTGTGTGGTGCAACAGTCTTTTCAAAGATAGACTTGAGGTCTGGATATCACCAACTCCGTATTAAGGATAGTGACATATCCAAGTCTGCCTTTAGGACAAGATATGGTCACTATGAGTTCACAGTTATGTCGTTTGGACTAACCAATGCACCAGCTGCATTTATGGAACTCATGAATAGAGTTTTTCGACCTTTCCTTGATCAGTGTGTTGTCGTCTTCATAGATGACATACTGATTTATAGTAAGGATGCCCAGCAGCATGAGCAGCATCTTCGCCAAGCTTTGACCTTGCTAAGAGAACATAAGTTGTATGCTAA
Source organism: Alisma plantago-aquatica (assembly GCA_963693085.1). Classification (NCBI taxonomy): domain Eukaryota; kingdom Viridiplantae; phylum Streptophyta; class Magnoliopsida; order Alismatales; family Alismataceae; genus Alisma; species Alisma plantago-aquatica. The sequence continues at coordinate 749,204,232 of OY856412.1, forward strand.
GTTTAGCAAGTGTGAGTTCTGGCTGCCGGAGGTATCTTTTCTTGGACATGTAATATCCGCCTCGGGAATTCGTGTTGACCCTGCAAAGGTAGAATCTGTTCTACAATGGGAACAACCGAAGACACCGACGGAGATTCGAAGTTTCTTGGGGTTAGCTGGCTATTATCGAAGGTTCATTAAGAACTTTAGTTCTATAGCTTTACCTTTGACCAAGTTAACCCGGAAAGATGTTCCTTTTTCTTGGAGTGATAAGTGTCAACAATCTTTCCAGTTACTGAAGGAGAAGTTGACAAGTGCACCTGTGTTAGTGCTACCTGAACAAGGAAAAGGATATGTAGTTTTCTATGATGCTTCCAAGAATGGGCTTGGATGTGTGTTGATGCAGGATAAACAAGTGATTTCTTTTGCTTCCCGACAGCTTAAGAAACACGAGGAGAATTATCCGACACACGATCTAGAGTTAGTAGCTGTGGTTCATGCTTTGAAGATCTGGAGGCATTATCTCTACGGAGAAACATTCCAGATTTTCACAGACCACAAAAACCTTAAGTATATCTTCTCTCAGCATGAGCTCAACATGAGGCAACGTCGCTGGATGGAGTTAATCAAGGACTACGACTGTACAATTGATTACCACCCAGGCAAGGCCAATGTTGTTGCAGATGCCTTGAGTAGGAAATCAGCAACATCAACCATGAATAGAGCACAACTAAACTCTTTAGTATGCTCTAGGAGAGATATGCTTATCTCTTTAAGGCAAAACAATGTACAGTTGAAGGTGTCATTGCTAGCCGGTTTGTTAGCTGAGATGCATATTAAACCTACCCTAAGAGAGCAGATTAAAGAAGCACAGCTAGGTGATGCTGCAGTTCAACATATAAGATCTGAGTATGGAAATGAGAAGCAAGATGGGTTTCATGACTCAAAAGATCAAGTAGCTTGTTATAATGGAAGAATGATAGTGCCGGATGTAGACAACTTAAGGAAGTTAGTCCTGGAAGAAGCCCATTCTTCCATGTATGCTATGCATCCAGGGAGCACCAAGATGTATCGGAATTTGAAGGATCTGTATTGGTGGCCTGGGATGAAGAAGGACGTTGCAGAGTTTGTTCTGAGGTGTCCTGTGTGTCAGCAAGTTAAAGCTGAACACCAGAAGCCTGCAGGGACAATGCAACCTTTACCCATATCACAGTGGAAGTGGGACCATGTGACCATGGACTTTGTTGTTGGCCTACCCAGGACAAGCAAAGGACATGATTCCATTTGGGTAATTGTTGATAGGTTGACTAAGACAGCACATTTCTTACCTGTCAAAACAACCTATTCTGCTGAAAGGTTATCAGAGTTGTATGTTCAAGAGATAGTGCGGTTGCACGGAGTTCCTGTCACAATAGTTTCTGACAGAGGTCCTCAGTTTACAAGTCGTTTTTGGGGACAGTTGCACAGAGCCTTAGGCACTAAGCTGAGGTTTAGTACGGCCTTTCATCCACAGACTGATGGACAGTCGGAAAGGACCATACAAACCTTAGAAGACCTGTTGCGAGCATGTGTTCTCCAGTTCACCGGAAGTTGGAATCTACACCTAAGCTTGATAGAGTTTGCCTATAACAATAGCTATCAGCATAGTATTGATATGGCACCTTATGAATCCTTATATGGTAGACGTTGTAGATCACCCTTGTGTTGGTTTGAGACTGGTGAGCACCAGTTGTTAGGTCCTGACCTGGTGCAGCAAACCACAGAAAAGATTAAAGTTATACAACATAAGATTAAGACTGCTCAGGATAGGCAGGAATCTTATGCTGACAAACGTCGTAGACCCTTAGAGTTCCAAGTTGGAGACAGAGTGTATCTTAAGGTCTCACCTTGGAAAGGGGTCCTTCGTTTTGGAAGGAAGGGGAAGTTAGCTCCTAGATATATGGGGCCTTATCCAATCATTGAACGGATTGGAAAGGTAGCATATAAACTAGAGCTTCCCCCAGAATTACAGAGGTTACATCCTGTGTTTCACATTTCTATGTTGAAGAAATGTCACCCAGACACCGAGTCAGTTCTACAACCTATGGAGGTAGAATTTAATGATGACATATCCTATGAGGAGGGACCAGTGTCAATCCTTGATAAATGAATTAAAAAGCTAAAGAAGAAAGATATAAGTCTTGTGAAAGTCCTCTGGAACCATCGTGGTATTGAAGAAGCCACTTGGGAGTTAGAGGATGAGATGAGAAGGAAGTATCCTGCACTTTTCTCTTAGTATGTTTTATCGATTTCGGGGACGAAATCCTTGTAAGGGGTGGATAATTTGTAACATCCCTGACCTGGGTTATGAGTCAACCCTAGGTGTTTTGCCTAAATATGTAATTAAATCTTTGTGATTAACTCTGAGCATGTAATTAAGTTTCTCAGAAACGTATATTTCAGTATTTGCTCCTTTTTATTTAAAGTTGTAGCATTGTTTTGATATACAGGGACCTATGTGCAATTTACCCAGTTGAAAGGGTTAGCTTGAAATTTGCACATGATGAGATGTTTCTCTGATGTTGAGACATCATGAGAATCTCTTTGGCAAAGTTTGAGGGATTTCCCAAGCTAGAGCACCAAGGTGCAGCTGAGGAAGCAATCCCAGGGCTTGAAACCCTAATTTGGGGTAAAATGCAATTTACCCAAATAAAGGGATGCAATTTGTAAAGAATGTCATCTAAAGTATCTTTTTAGACTCTTACCATCATTTAGAGAATAAATGATGAGGAATTCACCTCAATTGAGTTATCAAGTTAAGAAACAGGCTTTGTGATTGAATAATCAGGGTATATGTGCAATATCCCTTTAAGTATGAACTTTATTATTAGATTGTTCTTCCTTGCCTTCTTTTCTATAACTTAAGATAAGGTTTGTCCTTATAATAAAGAGGAAGGGACGAGAAAGTAATAAAGGAAGGACTTAGTTGGAATTAAGGGAAACTTATGATCTAATGTTGAAAATCCTACCCCATGTATATAAGCTCTCCTTCCCTTAGTTGCAAGGGAACTCACCCTTCGTTCCCTTACTGTTTCATTTCACCAAAGACGACCAAGGACTGCCTTGGAGCTAAGGAGGATGACCAAGGGGTGCAAGGTAGGTTTAAACCCCTCTTCTTGCCTAATTCCATGGTTAGAATTCGAATTCAAGGTCATCTTCATGGCTAACTCTTGAAACCCTACCTTTCTAGCCGTCTCTTTTCATCCTTCCTTGGAGTTTTCACCTTGGCCAACCTGTAAGAACTCAAGGAAGCCATTAGACCTTGGAGCTTGAAAGCTTGGAGCTCAAGAAGCAAGCTTTAGGCGGGTTTTATAACTCTAAACCTATGCTTTACTATATGCATCTTTATATGCGTTTTGATGATAGCTCTTAGTGTTTCCCTACTTTTCCCTGCTATTTTGCAAGCAAACCCGTGGGATATCTGTACTGTTCTTGAGCTAGAAGATGAAGGCGTGATTTCCAAGAAAAACCCACCGCTTTTCTTTTCCTTAAACGGTCCTAACAGTTTGCTCTCTCGGACTCAAGACCGCAAGGTGAGCAAACGGTCTCGAGACCGCGACAGGGAAAACGGTCTCAAGACCGTTTGTCCCCGTTGACCGAGCGTGGACCGTATACGAAATCTGTTCTTAATTATATAGGCTAATTACCCTCAAAATTTGGGAGACTAACTCTAAAGGAATCGGGAGATATGACCTTTTTAAGTCACTACTTTAAATGAATTAATTGCTGATTTTCAAACGGTCTGAAATTGCCTTTTTGGGCAAACGGTCTCAAGACCGTGTAAGGTCGTTGACTAAGCGTTGACCGTATGAGATTACTGTTCAAAATTATGTTAATTAACAACTCACCAAGTTTGATGGTCTAATTCCAAACGGGCTAAGAGTTGAAGGGTGAATACTAGGGCTAACCCTAGATAAAATCAGTACTGAAATTATGGTGACCTAATTAGGGTTTTTAGGGTTGATTGACCTAAATGGTCTCAAGACCGTTTGGGGGTCACCAAACGGTCTCAAGACCGCGAGGGAAATCAACCAAGACCTTTTGGAGGTCTGGGGCAAGATTTGTTGACCAATTGAAGGTATAATTACACCAAATTACATTGCAATTAAATATTGACATGATCATCAACTCAATGGGTCAGACCTTGATGAATCTGCACTAGAATCCAAAAGTTGGATGGGCAAACGGTATCAAGACCGTTTGGAACTCATCCAAACGGTCTCAAGACCGAGAGGACAATCACCCAAGACCGTTTGAAGGTCTAGGGTTAAGTAATCTGACCAATTAAGGACCCAATTGCAAATAAGTTATCAATTTAATCAAAATTCTGTTTTGTGGTTCAATCATGGTTCAACCCCTATCAAATCACCTTAGACTTTGATGAAATCTTGGGCAAACGGTCTTAAGACCATGTGGGGTCCACCCACATGACCTCAAGACCGTTTGGGCCAAGTTTGGGCCCAATTGGAGCTCAATTGAAGGGTTCAACCTTGTGTTGATGCACACTGTTGAGTGTTGATGGGTGAACATTGATGGACCCTAATTGAATCGATTTCAACCATTATGGGTCAATTGAATGACCAAGTGATCAAGCATAATCTTAATTGACTCAATCCATAAGTGGTCAACATAGATTTGACCTTTTGAGGGCTTCAACATCGGTTGACATCATCGGTTGCATCTTTGAGCCTTGTTGAAGGACCAAGCGGCTGAGACCATGAGAGCCTCGCGGTCTCAAGACCGTGAGAGGGCTCGCGGTCTCAAGACCGTGAGGGGGCTCACGGTCTCAAGACCGAGAGGAGGCTCGTGGTCTCAAGACCGTGAAGGGCCTCGCGGTCCTGAGGTCAAAGAAGGGCAAACAGTCTTCATGACCCTCGCGGTCTCAATTCAAATTGGTCTTCGCGGTCTCAACATTAATTTGAACCAATGGGAGGCTTCGCGGTCTTGAACCCTTGAAGAGGCTCACGGTCTTGAAGCCTAAGGGGGCTCGCGGTCTTGGAGCTAGAAAGAGGCTCGCGGTCTTGGAGGGTCAAAGTGGGCAAACGGTCAACACTTTCAACCAATCTCAACCCAATTGATGATTAATGATTGAAATCAATCAATGTGATTCAAGGTTGATCTCATTCAATCATTTGATGATGTAAATGGTTCAATGTTGCCCAAATCAAACCCTAATGATAATCTAGGATAGTAAGGGGTTATTTGACTAAGGTTTTTGACCATGATGATGATCAATGGGGTGAATTACCAAAATACCCCTGAAGGGTCAATTAAGTTATACCTTGCTCAATTCAAACCCTAATTATATGAGAATGATGCTTTTAGTCATAATGACTCTATCTAACTTGATCTAGTCTAATGTTATCATCAACCATTAGTATGATGAAAGAGAGAGTACTCTAGAGAGAGAAAGTACCCTAGAGAGAGAAAGTAACTCTAATCACATAATGATGATGTTTTTGGCTATGTTAGCCTATGATGCCTCAATCCAATCTGTTTTAGAGTGATGTTGACATCACCTAACCTTATGATGAGAGAGAAAGTACTTCTAGAGAGAGAAAGTACCCTTTTTAAATGGAAACTCAATTGAAGCATCCCCAATGCACAAGAATGAGCATAATTAGGGTATGACCCACCTGTGTGAGATCATAGAAACCCTAATTATGATAAATGATGAACCTTTAACTAAACCAAGAGCATCAATGAAGATGTTACTCATACATGATGATGTTATGAGTTTAATTCACCATAATGTGAATAGTAAACCCTAATTCAAGGGTAATGGCATGCTTTTGAGTATTAAACTCTATTTGATTTGAGACAAAGATTTAACTCTTATGACAAGAGTAGGAAGTACATTCCTTATTGTTGCATTACCTTTATCAGATGTATTAACCATGTAGGTTCTGATATGAAGGTAATCATATCCAGGTATGGATGTTGATGTTATATTCATTGAAGGCATGTTGTTAGCCTTATGAATAAGAAAAGTAATCTGATACCTTGCCAGTGGCATCCTATGCTGATAATGGGTTGTGAGAGCCATGAATACCATCAAAGTCATGCCTTAGAGATGACTTGTGATGAGGATAATGAGAAATGATGATTGATATGAGTTAGGCCTGTTACATTTAGTATTCTTCTTTTATAGCTGCTATGCTATTGTTATTGTTTGAAGAACAATGTATGTTGTTAAAGAATACTGAATGTACCTAACTAATCAAATATAATGTAGAGCCCTGATCATAGATCCATCTTTGTCAGAAATTAAATGATGGTGAAACAGGTTTTCCTCAGGGAACTCCTGGAGCACATACTTTTGAGTATGTGGGGTACATGGATGTGTAGAACCTTACATCCTAGTGTAGGAAAGTGATGTAGATGTGTAATCCATCCATCCTTCACTATAGTTCCATACCGTATCAGTGGTAGGTAAATATAAAACCTCCTGATGACGAAGACAGCACAGATATCCGTATCAGTGGTAGGTAAATATGAAACCTCCTGATGACGAAGAGAGTACAGAACGCCACTGTGACTCTAGAATAGCGAAGGACCAGTTTACCCTGGTGAGCTATAGTAGTAGAGACACGAGATGTCCTACAAGTGATCCTCTTACTGACTGAGGAAGGTGAAGGTCATGAGAATCCGGCTCTCTTAATGACCTATGTATGATACTGATGCGGCTTCTCAGCGATCAGTTGGAGTATGAGTGGTAAGCCTCATCTCCACAGGGCATAATGTTGTTTGTAAAACATAATCAACCATATAGTATAACTTGTTAGAGATAACTCCAAGTTAGTTGATTGATGTTACATTGCAATAGTGTTTATATTCTCCATATCTCCTAAATGGTTGAGATCTTGTTATACCTGCAACTGTTACAGAATGCTTTGAAGGCTTTACTGCTTAAAATATTCTTTGATGTTATAATAAAGCTTCTGGCGAAGAATTATAACTCTCGCTGGGACAATTATGTATAATTGTCTCACCCCGTAGGCTTCAACTTTTTAGGTGGACGTCAGAGACGAAGGAACCAGCCTACAGGTGACCAGTCTCAGCAGCAGCAGCACCAGGGGCAGCAGTAATCTCAGGTGGAGATTTGTCCTGCCATGTGGTGTAGTTAGAGTCAGTCCTATGTGTCCTCTGTACTCTCAGGTCTTGGAGTCTTGTGTTATGTGATCTTGAGATTTTGTATCTTGATGTATATAATTACTCAAGAAGTAATTATCCTGAGATGTAAACAGTTACCTCTCTTTATGAAAGGAGTTTTTATGGATACAAGTTCTTATCTCGAAAAGTTTTAATTTCCCGTGATTTTTGTCTTCCGCTGATTACCGATTCGCTTCCGCTAAGTTTTAATCGTGTTTATGTTATGGTTTGGAGATCAGAGCTCACATCACTGAGTTTATTAAACCAGACACGTGGAGCTTGTTTGAGTCCATAGAGGGATTTATTAAGCTTGCAGACATATCTAGGAAACTGTGTATTAACAAAACCCATAGGTTGCCCAAGAAAGATAGGTTCCAATACATCACCATTCAAGAAAGCATTACATATATCAACCTACAGTAACTTCCAGTGGAAGGTTGTGGCTAAAGTAAGAACAACCCAGATAGTGTTTTCTTTAACAACAGGGCTATATGTTTCAATATTGTTACGACCCGCGTTTCGTTTTGTAAGTAAGTACCTTGGTTAGTGCATAATTGAGCTAGTTATGTTGAGATGAGTACTCACTCTTGTTAATAGTGTTTTGAGTTTTGAGCTAGTGTTAATGTATCATTAGCTTGTTTTCTTGTCCTGAGGTTGAGGACAAGTTTATTCTTGATCCGTTGCCAGAGAAATCACGCGAATCTGACCTACGAGTAAAAAGATATGGACTTTTTGGTGTTCAGGGACCTATGTGCAATATCGGAAAGTTTCTGGATAATTTATTTTCGGCCCCCTGGGCGCCCAGCCTTATCCTTTCCCTTGGTTTTCCTTTATCTCTTCCTTAGCCGACTAAGGAATGAACGAAGGGTTCATTTCCTCCGTTAGCCGCTGGATGAGAAACAGAGAGGGAGAAAGGGAGCGAGCAAGAGAGGGAAAGCCGGGCGATCTAGCCGTTCTCCGCCGTTTTCCTTCGATTCCCCATCTTCCCCAGCCAAAGCAACCGCTGCACCCTTCTTCTTCTTCCTCGTGTTCTTCTTCCTCCTGCAGCCATGAAGATGACGACCAAGGAGGTGGTCTAGGGAGCGAACGGCGCCTCCTTCCTGGTTCTTTCTTCTTGCCAAGCGATTGCTAGGTCATTCCGGAGCTATAGGAGCGATTCGGGTAAGAATCGTCCGCCGAATCGACCCCGATCTTCGTTTTTAGTTCTGCAATTTCTGTTCTGCGCAGGTTGCACGGCGTGCAACTCCGTTTTGCACGGCGTGCAACATTGCAGATAACTGATATAGGGGAAAAATCCGTTTCTGCGCAGGTGCACGGCGTGCAAAGTCAGTTTGCACGGCGTGCAAAGTTGCAGATAGCGGAACGAGTTTCAGCCCAGGTGCACGGCGTGCAAATCAGTTTGCACGGCGTGCAAAGGTGCAGAAAAGCAGATCAGAAGTGCACTGAAGGTGCACGGCGTGCAGCCTAAGTGCACGGCGTGCACGTTGCTGTAAAGGGCAGAATTAGGCGTGTTTGTGGACGTTTTTCGGTGTATACGAACACACCGAAGTGGGTGAGTGGCAGTTCATTTAGAAATCATTATTTAACTCATTTTAAATACCTATTTGCTTCAGTATCAGTTAATATGATTCCTGAATAGTGTTGCATGTACTTCAGTATGATAAGTTCAGTGGAACTTGAATTGCGTGATGTAAATGATGGAAAAGAGGAAATTCTATGTCTTACAGTTGATATGAGATAATCTTGTTTAATAGCATATCTGTTAAACAGTTAATAGACTTAGGTGCCCCAACACCGTAGAACCCCATTGCGCGGTCTGTACCTTTGGGGTGAAATGGTCAGTTCTGGGGATACGCCCAGGCATCGGAGACTCGTGTCCAACAAATACCGATTGTCTCGGTGACACGTAGTCTGAGTGGTAGGATTCCGGTCAGTTCTGGGGATACGCCCAGGCATCGGAAATCCAAGAGTACGTTCCGGTCAGTTCTGGGGATACGCCCAGGCATCGGAGAAGTCCCGGTCAGTTCTGGGGATACGCCCAGGCATCGGAGACTTAAAGACCCTCCACTGTGCACTACAGGTTGCGGAGGAGTCCAGAGCACTCAGAGTTAGTGCAGTGAGGCCTTGTGAGCCTGAGAGTCCTGTGCAGACCAGGACGAGAAGTCAGACTTAGCATTTCCAGGGTGTGTCGCTAAGTCTTGTACGGTGAGATCGTAGTTCGCTACTGATCTTCATATGCAGAGTGCACTGCATATGTTTGGGGCATAAAAATGTAAAGATGTAATCACTTAGGATCACAGTAAATTTATAATTTTGTCTATTTAACTGAAATACCTGATAATGCATAGAATTGTGGTTAATATTTGTACAACTGCTATATTAATAGAATTGCTCTGCTTGAACTGTATATTTATTTATTTTCAGTTTATAAACCTGACGAGTTGTTTAGTGATAGCTAAGTGAAATGTTATTCACTGAGCGAGTAGGCTCATCCCTCTACTCAAAACATTTTCAGGTCAGCATCAGCATCAGGAGTCGGAAGGATCGTTTCATCCTAACGCCTAGTTGATAGAAGGTTTGTAGTTAGTCTAGTTAGAGGTCTCTTAGTCCATTCCCCTCGATCCTCGGGACAAGGTGTGAGTGAGAGAGAGAATGTGTATATCAGATGTAAATTAATGTTATGCTTTCTTTATGTTAATCAATGTATTATGTTGTAAATCTTGCTTGTATCTCTATCAGTTTAATTGAGAAGTTTCTGCAGATTGTTTAGTTCTTGTTTACAGCTTAAACTTGATTATCATTTAAATGCCTTGAATTGTTTTAAAAAGTGAAGAATGGTTGGTTATGTGTTAATCCCACCTGTCGTGCCTTAATCTCGTGGTTTGTGTTTAATGTGAGTTTGGGGCGCGACAACTCTTGGTATCAGATCTTAGGTTGAGTACATAGTTACTCAGAGTCCAGGTCAGGGGACGATAAGAGACCAATAGGATTAAGGTGTAGGTGTCTTTCTTCTATCTGTAGTTTTCTAACAGGAAATATTCGGTTATATCATTGCAGATGGCAGGAAGAGGCTTTGATCGCGATGATCAGGCCGAGAGCCATGTTGGCCCTGATCCTTTGTACTTGGGTCCAGGTGGTGGTGACCACGTGGATGAAGCATCCCGGATGTACAGGATGTTTCTGGAAACCAAAGAAAAGTACAAGGCTGATAGGCGAGAACCTTCTTCTACCAGCAGTAAAGACCTGATGCGATCTTATGAGCTTGTGAAGAAGCTTGGTGGCACAGAGTTCAGTGGCACCACAGATCCAGCAGAGGCTGATGAATGGTTTAGACAGGTAGAGAAGGTCTTTCGTCTGATGGAGCTTTCAGAAGAGAAGAAGATCAATCATGCGGTCTACCTTTTGACAGGCGATGCGGAGTTGTGGTGGCGTGGTGTAGAAGAAAAGAGGAGAGGTACAGAGCTTTCCTGGCAGGATTTCTCTGAGGAGTTTCATCTCAAATTCTATCCACCCACTTTCCTTAATGAGAAAATCAGGCAGTTGCAGAATATCAAGCAGGGGAACATGACAGTTACAGAATATGAAGCGCTTTTCACACGGTTGGCTAATTTCTGTCCGCAGCTTGTTCCTGATAACATAGAAAGATGCAGAAGGTTTCAGGAAGGGCTAAGGCCAGAGATCCGGCATACAGTTTCTGCTACTAGTAGGAGAAACAGAGAGAATTTTGGTGAGTTTGTTGAGGCTGCCAGACAAGTTGAAGAATCTGTGAATGCTGATAGGATGCCCGAGTCCAAGAAAAGACCTGCAGAGTTCAATAGAGGGCAGTCCAGTAGTGGATACAGAGGTGGAAGTAGAGGTTTCTTTTCTAAGCTTGGGCGTGGCTTTGGTTGTTTTGGCAGGCAGAGATCTGAGAATGTCACTACTTCTAGAGGCAGAGGAGGATATAACTCAGGAAGATGGAGCAGTGCCACTAGTGGACAGTCTTCCGGGTCATCAATGTCAGTGACTGGTCCACAGAGACAGGAAAAGCAAGTATGTAATACTTGTGGAAGGTTGCACTCTGGACAATGTTGGGGTCCAGACCCTATAGAATGTTTCCACTGTGGACAGACAGGACATACAAAAAGGGATTGTCCTCAATTGCGGCAAGCGGCATCACAAGCTTTCCAGCCTCAATACCATGATGTTCCGAGTTCTTCTGTGGCTTCTGGTTCTAGAGGAGGTGGAGTATCTAGTGGCAGGAGTGGTCAGAGAGGACAGCGAGGCAGAGGGAGAGCTTCAGCACGTTTTTTCTCTTTGACACCTCGGGAAGGTATAATCTCTTCACAAGTTGTTACAGGAGAGATGCTTTTGTTTAATAGTATACCAGTTTCAGTTTTGATAGACCCGGGTGCTACTCATTCTTTTATACGACGTTCTTTAGTTGTTGAACTTAATCTGTTAACTCAAGAGTTGGCAGATGAGTTAGTGTTGAGGGTTCCACTTGGTGGACCAACAGTTTTATCTGAGTCATGTCCCGGATGTTTGTTATCTTTTGGAGGTTTTACCTTTGCTGCTAATCTCATACCCTTGGATGTCAATACCTTTCAAGTCATCTTGGGTATGGATTGTCTTGAGACATATCGAGTGCAACTCGATTGTTGGAAGAAGGAAGCTACCTTTCAACTAGGGGAATTTTCTTGTGTCTTTATTGGAGACAGGAAAGTTCTGCCTACGTGCATAATATCAGTTGCAGTAGCTGATAAGATGTTACAGAAAGGATGTGAAGCGTTCCTTGCTCATGTGGTGGACACCAGAGCAGAGAAGAGCACCGCCAGTGTTTATGATGTGCCTGTGGTTTGTGAGTTTTCTGATGTTTTTCCAGAAGATTTACCAGGCTTACCTCCTGTCAGAGACTTGGATTTTGAAATTCAGATATATCCAGGTAGTCATCCAGTAGCATTGCCAGCCTATAGAATGGCACCTGCTGAGTTGAAGGAACTCAAGGTGCAGTTACAGGAGTTGCTAGATAAGGGTTTTATTAGACCCAGTTCTTCACCATGGGGTGCTCCAGTCCTGTTTGTTAAGAAAAAGGATGGTACCATGCGTCTCTGTATAGATTACAGGCAACTGAATAAGATCACTATAAAGAACAAGTACCCATTGCCGAGAATAGATGATCTGTTTGATCAGTTGCGTGGAGCAACGATCTTCTCTAAAATTGATTTGAGATCCGGATATCATCAGCTCAGGATAAAGGCTTCTGATATTCCCAAAACAGCTTTCAGAACCAGGTATGGGCATTATGAGTTCTTGGTCATGTCGTTTGGGCTGACCAATGCCCCAGCAGCCTTTATGGATATGATGAATCGGATTTTCAAACCGTTCTTAGATCAGTTTATTGTAGTCTTTATAGATGATATTCTGATCTATTCCAGAGACGATGAGCAGCATGAACAACACCTGAGAATAGTGTTACAATTGTTGAGGCAACACCAGTTGTTTGCTAAATTTAGCAAATGCGAGTTCTGGTTGGCCGAGGTAGCATTTCTTGGACATGTTATCTTGAGAGGTGGAGTTAGTGTTGACCCTAAGAAAGTTGATTCTGTACTTCAGTGGGAACAGCCTACGACTCCTACTGAGATCAGAAGTTTCTTGGGTTTGGCAGGGTATTACAGAAGGTTCATTCAGAACTTCAGTGCGTTAGCATCACCTTTGACACGCTTGACGAGGAAGGATGTACCGTTTGTTTGGTCTGATAACTGTGAGAGAAGTTTTCAGATTTTGAAGAAAAGGTTGACTTCAGCACCAGTGTTGGTTTTGCCTGAAGCAGAAAAAGGCTATACAGTGTTCTGTGATGCTTCCAGGAGAGGTTTGGGCTGTGTGCTGATGCAAGAAGGTAAAGTTGTTGCTTACGCATCTAGACAGCTTAAGAAAAATGAAGAGAATTACCCTGTTCATGATCTGGAATTAGCTGCTATAGTTCATGCTTTGAAGACATGGCGTCACTACTTGTATGGTGAGACATGTCAAGTGTTTACAGATCATAAAAGTCTGAAATATATCTTCACTCAGAAAGACTTGAATTTGAGACAGCGCAGATGGCTTGAGCTGATTAAAGACTATGATGTGACAATCGATTACCATCCGGGTAAGGCAAATGTTGTAGCTGATGCCTTGAGTAGAAAGTCAAGTTCTTCAGCCAATGCATTTTCTATGGCATGTTTCAAGAGAGACTTGCTTGTAGATATGCGGAAGATGAACTTGGACTTGGAGGTAACAAGACAGAGTGGGCTGATTGCACAGATGCAAGTTAGACCTACTTTTTATAATCAGATTAAGGAATTACAGCAGAGTGATGATGAGTTGTGGCAAATTATGCAGGATATGTCAGAAGGCAAGAGAACAGAGTTCAGGTTTTCTGATGAAGGCATGTTGTATCTCCATGATAGGTTGTGTGTACCTGGAAACAGTGAGTTGAAAGAGCAGATTCTTGAGGAAGCGCATACTTCTATGTATGCCATGCATCCAGGTAACACAAAGATGTACAGGAATCTCAAAGAGCTGTACTGGTGGACTGGTATGAGAAAGGATGTGGCTGAATATGTGGCTAGGTGCGGGGTGTGTCAGCAGGTTAAGGCTGAGCATCAGAAACCTGCTGGTACTTTGCAGTCGCTTCCTATACCAGAATGGAAATGGGAACACGTCACGATGGACTTTGTGGTAGGATTACCCAGGACGCCTAAGGGTTCAGACTCGATATGGGTAATTGTGGATAGACTAACTAAGTCTGCTCACTTTCTTCCTGTCAAGTCAACCTTTGACGTTCCAAAGCTGGCTAAAGTTTATGTGGATGAGGTAATCAGGTTGCATGGGATTCCAGTCTCCATTATTTCTGACAGAGATCCAAAGTTTACATCTAGATTCTGGAATCAGTTACATCGTGCGTTGGGCACAAAGCTGAAGTTCAGTACAGCGTTTCACCCACAGACAGATGGTCAATCTGAGAGGACCATACAGACCCTTGAGGACATGCTGAGAGCATGCGTACTACAGTTTAGAGGCAAGTGGGAAGAACACTTAAGCTTAATAGAGTTTGCTTATAATAACAGTTACCATTCTAGTCTTGGAATGGCTCCATTTGAAGCTCTTTATGGCAGGAAGTGTAGATCACCAGTTTGTTGGTACGAGGTGGGTGAGAAGGAAATTCTTGGACCTGAGTTAGTTGATATAACTACAGAGAAGATATCTGTGATCAGGGATCAGTTGAAAGCTGCTCAGGATAGACAGAAAAGTTATGCAGAAAGACGACGTCGACCTCTTGAGTTTGAGGTTGGCAATGAGGTTTACTTGAACGTTTCACCGTGGAAGGGAGTGCTGAGGTTTGAGAGGGGTAAGTTGACCCCTAGGTATATGGGTCCATATCCTATTGTTGAGAGGGTTGGACCTGTAGCTTACAGGTTGGATTTGCCGTTTGAGTTGGCAAATCTTCATGATGTCTTCCATGTGTCTATGCTGAAAAAGTGTCATCCCGGTACAGAAAAGATTGTAGACCCAGAACCGGCGCAGCTTAGAACAGATGTGTCCTATGTAGAAGGACCCGTGCAAATAGTTGATCACCGGATCAAAAAGCTTAAGAACCGTGAGTTATCTTTAGTGAAGGTTTTGTGGAGGAATCACAATATAGAGGAAGCTACGTGGGAGCTTGAATCAGAAATGCGTAACAAGTTTCCTTTTCTCTTTTAGGAATTTCGGGACGAAATTCTTATAAGGGAGGGAGATTGTTACGACCCACGTTTCGTTTTGTAAGTAAGTACCTTGGTTAGTGCATAATTGAGCTAGTTATGTTGAGATGAGTACTCACTCTTGTTAATAGTGTTTTGAGTTTTGAGCTAGTGTTAATGTATCATTAGCTTGTTTTCTTGTCCTGAGGTTGAGGACAAGTTTATTCTTGATCCGTTGCCAGAGAAATCACGCGAATCTGACCTACGAGTATAAAGATATGGACTTTTTGGTGTTCAGGGACCTATGTGCAATATCGGAAAGTTTCTGGATAATTTATTTTCGGCCCCCTGGGCGCCCAGCCTTATCCTTTCCCTTGGTTTTCCTTTATCTCTTCCTTAGCCGACTAAGGAATGAACGAAGGGTTCATTTCCTCCGTTAGCCGCTGGACGAGAAACAGAGAGGGAGAAAGGGAGCGAGCAAGAGAGGGAAAGCCGGGCGATCTAGCCGTTCTCCGCCGTTTTCCTTCGATTCCCCATCTTCCCCAGCCAAAGCAACCGCTGCACCCTTCTTCTTCTTCCTCGTGTTCTTCTTCCTCCTGCAGCCATGAAGATGACGACCAAGGAGGTGGTCTAGGGAGCGAACGGCGCCTCCTTCATGGTTCTTTCTTCTTGCCAAGCGATTGCTAGGTCATTCCGGAGCTATAGGAGCGATTCGGGTAAGAATCGTCCGCCGAATCGACCCCGATCTTCGTTTTTAGTTCTGCAATTTCCGTTCTGCGCAGGTTGCACGGTGTGCAACTCCGTTTTGCACGGCGTGCAACATTGCAGATAACTGATATAGGGGAAAAATCCGTTTCTGCGCAGGTGCACGGCGTGCAAAGTCAGTTTGCACGGCGTGCAAAGTTGCAGATAGCGGAACGAGTTTCAGCCCAGGTGCACGGCGTGCAAATCAGTTTGCACGGCGTGCAAAGGTGCAGAAAAGCAGATCAGAAGTGCACTAAAGGTGCACGGCGTGCAGCCTAAGTGCACGGCGTGCACGTTGCTGTAAAGGGCAGAATTAGGCGTGTTTGTGGACGTTTTTCGGTGTATACGAACACACCGAAGTGGGTGAGTGGCAGTTCATTTAGAAATCATTATTTAACTCATTTTAAATACCTATTTGCTTCAGTATCAGTTAATATGATTCCTGAATAGTGTTGCATGTACTTCAGTATGATAAGTTCAGTGGAACTTGAATTGCGTGATGTAAATGATGGAAAAGAGGAAATTCTATGTCTTACAGTTGATATGAGATAATCTTGTTTAATAGCATATCTGTTAAACAGTTAATAGACTTAGGTGCCCCAACACCGTAGAACCCCATTGCGCGGTCTGTACCTTTGGGGTGAAACGGTCAGTTCTGGGGATACGCCCAGGCATCGGAGACTCGTGTCCAACAAATACCGATTGTCTCGGTGACACGTAGTCTGAGTGGTAGGATTCCGGTCAGTTCTGGGGATACGCCCAGGCATCGGAAATCCAAGAGTACGTTCTGGTCAGTTCTGGGGATACGCCCAGGCATCGGAGAAGTCCCGGTCAGTTCTGGGGATACGCCCAGGCATCGGAGACTTAAAGACCCTCCACTGTGCACTACAGGTTGCGGAGGAGTCCAGAGCACTCAGAGTTAGTGCAGTGAGGCCTTGTGAGCCTGAGAGTCCTGTGCAGACCAGGACGAGAAGTCAGACTTAGCATTTCCCGGGTGTGTCGCTAAGTCTTGTACGGTGAGATCGTAGTTCGCTACTGATCTTCATATGCAGAGTGCACTGCATATGTTTGGGGCATAAAAATGTAAAGATGTAATCACTTAGGATCACAGTAAATTTATAATTTTGTCTATTTAACTGAAATACCTGATAATGCATAGAATTGTGGTTAATATTTGTACAACTGCTATATTAATAGAATTGCTCTGCTTGAACTGTATATTTATTTATTTTCAGTTTATAAACCTGACGAGTTGTTTAGTGATAGCTAAGTGAAATGTTATTCACTGAGCGAGTAGGCTCATCCCTCTACTCAAAACATTTTCAGGTCAGCATCAGCATCAGGAGTCGGAAGGATCGTTTCATCCTAACGCCTAGTTGATAGAAGGTTTGTAGTTAGTCTAGTTAGAGGTCTCTTAGTCCATTCCCCTCGATCCTCGGGACAAGGTGTGAGTGAGAGAGAGAATGTGTATATCAGATGTAAATTAATGTTATGCTTTCTTTATGTTAATCAATGTATTATGTTGTAAATCTTGCTTGTATCTCTATCAGTTTAATTGAGAAGTTTCTGCAGATTGTTTAGTTCTTGTTTACAGCTTAAACTTGATTATCATTTAAATGCCTTGAATTGTTTTAAAAAGTGAAGAATGGTTGGTTATGTGTTAATCCCACCTGTCGTGCCTTAATCTCGTGGTTTGTGTTTAATGTGAGTTTGGGGCGCGACAAATATAGTCTACTCCTTCTTCGTGGATATAACCTTTGGCCACTAGGCGTGCTTTAAGTCTTTCTAAGCTACCATCAACTTTTAACTTCAACTTAAACACCCACTTGGAACCTACCACATGACAATGTGTTGGACGAGGAACTAGAGTCCAAGTGGCATTATGCTCAAGTGCTATAAGTTCTTCTTTCATAGCTTGAACCCAATGAGGACATTAGAGAGCACTTTTGACAGATCGTGGTATGTCTGGAACTACTTGAACTGTCATTGCATGTAGAGATGTATGCTGAGATTGTTGTGCCTTGGATCTGGTAATCATAAGATGAACATTTGTACTAGATTTGAGGTGACTTGACTTTTATAGTGAAGTGGTGCACTCTGGGACAGATTGGTCAGTGTGAATATTTTGACTGTGTAATATTATCCCCTGAATTAGAGATAGTCTCAGCAGAGATATTTGTACATGTGCTAGATAACCTGATTGAATCCTTTTGCTGAGCTGGTGCACAAACATCAGTAGATTGGCAATCCACATTAGAAGGCTGAACAACTATAACATCTGGAAGCATGTTTACATCAATAATGTAATCTTTGTTTGTTACTGGTGTGGGATGTAATGAATTAGCAGTATCTGAAGACTCATCTAGAGGTTGAAGAAAATCTGAGAAAATAGATAACTCTCCCAAGGCTACATTCTGTGGAATATGTTCTTTAAATGGGAACACATTCTCATTAAACACCACATGGCAAGAGAAGTAAATGCATCCACTAGAGATATGTAGACATCTATATCCCTTGTAACTGTCACTGTACCCCAGAAAGGTACAAGGAAGAGATCGCGGGTTGAAGTTTATGTTTGTTGAAATCTCTTAGACATGGAAAACATAAAAACCCAAAAACTCGTAACATATCATAATCAGGTTTCTTTGCAGACAATCGAAACAAAGGAGAGATATGATTGTTTGTCTTTGAAGGCAAATGATTTATGATGAAGTTCACAAATGAAAAGGCTTCAGGCCAAAAGATGAGAGGGACCTTGGCATCTAGCATCATAGTGAGCCCCAATTCCACAACATGTCGATGCTTTCTTTCAACCAAACCTACCTGTTCATGAGTATGTGGACATGAAAGATGATGGACAATGCCATTTGCTGTGAGAAAATTCAACATTCTGTGGTTAACAAACTCTCCACCTCCATCAGTCATGAGTACTTGAATTTTTGCATGAAACTGGTTATTAATCATTTTATAGAAGAAAACAAAATGATCATACAACTCAAATTTTGCTTTCAATGAATAAAACCAAGAAAAACCAGTGCATTCATCAACAAACAAGGCATAATAGCTAAAACCAGTTTTAGGTATTACATGAGATTTTCCCCACAAGTCACAATAGACTTGTCTAAATGGGACATTACTTTTAACATGTTTGTTTGAGAAGGGCAGTCTATGGCTTTTGCCTAACTGACAACTATTATAGAAATATGTTTGCTTATTTGATGAACTTATTTGTTTACTATATTCTAAGTATTGATGTACTTCTTTGTGTGTATGCCCAAGTCTTCTATGCAAGGTGAGAGCAGTTGTAGTAGGACCTTTGATCGAGAGAAGAGCTTTATGCCTGTCAGATGTGATTGAGTACATTATTGAGTGATGAAGAGCTCTCTACTTGTTTGATGAAATGCCTATAAGAGTACATTGTAGTTCTATGATTTTTCATTACTTATACAATACTTGGGCTCTGAGTAATGGGTCGGGCCTATCTTGTATAAATACAATACTCATAATAACAAGGAAGACTGACGCGAGTAGTAAGTGAAACTCTCACCTCCCTCTTTGAAACAAATATTTCCCTAGCTCTTTCTCCCACCTCTTCTTTTCAATTGCTTTCTTCTCACCCGTCTTCTCAAATCTAGGGTTTCAATCTCAATCTTCATGTGGTATCAGAGCTCTGCTTCCGTCATCATCTCTATCATGCCTTCATCGTCAGATACTGGACCTTCCTCGAAGACAGAAGCAATGGAGCCAAAATATCTGTATCCTGCCAGCATCAATGTCTCAAACTTTGTCTCCCTCAAGCTGACCAGCTCTAGCTATCTCTACTGGGAGGTTCAGATCTGAGCACTGATAAAGGGCAACTCGCTTGAATCCTTCATTGACAGAATTGAGAAAGCTCATGAGAAGATCATCATAGACGATGAAGGTTCAATCACATCCAATCCCACATATGTTCTATGGATGAGGACCGACAGGCTGATCAAGGGATGGATCATGGGGACTCTGACCGAGGAAGTACTCAGAGTTGTAGTAGGTCTACCCACATCTGCTCAGATCCGGAGTGCTCTCACAAAGAACTTCTGCGAATCTACTCAGTCCAGAAGCTTTGAATTGACTACACGACTGAGGCGAATCCAGAAAGGAAGCAAATCTGTGACAAATTACCTTTGAGAGTTCAAGCTCATCTGTGATCAACTCCACGCAATAGGTAAACCTCTGCCTGGTGATGACAAGGTTTATTTTCTTCTCAGTGGTCTTAGATCCGAGTTTGAGATATTCACTGTCTCGATGATGAGACCTCCTCTTCCTTCATATGATGAAGTAGTCTCGCTGTTGAAAGATCATGATATGCATAGGTCATCCATAGAATCCTTTCCTAGTCCTAATTTGGCCTTTTTGGGACAACGATCAAGTTTTGGATCTCGAAACCCTGGAAGAGGGAACTATCAGATGCCTCCTCCATCTTCTCAACAATAAAATCCTAATCCAGGTCTCCTTGGATTTCAACCTTCCAGTCAATTCTCTTCTCAAGGGCGTCGCTTCAATCAAAGCATTAGACCTTCGACTGGTAATTTCAACAATTTTTTCCGACTTCCTGTCTTCTGTCAGATCTGTGGGAAGAGAGGACATGAGGCCTATCGGTGCTGGCATCACTTTGATAACTCTTACCAGAGTCTGAAGGTCCCTAGGACTCTTACTGAAGATGTAGTGATAGAACAAGCAAAGGCAATGGCAGCTTTGCAGGTGTCTGAGCCAGACAACTTCAACATTAGTGAATGGCAAGTGGACTCTGGTGCCACTAATCACATTGCTCAGAATGCAGGTATCCTTAGTAATGTGATTTCCTATAAGGGATATGACTTCATAATGATTGGTGATGACACCTATCTTCCTATCACTTGCACTGGATGATCTCACATCATACAAGAACACGCTATACCACTTGAGAAGGTTTTAGTTGTTCCCTCCATAAAGAGGAATATGCTATCTGTTTCTTAGTTGACCAGTGAATTCCCTTTCTATTTCATTTTTCTTTGAGACTCATTTTTTGTACAACATTTGTAGACACACACAACTCTGGCTCAGGGAATCCTTAAAGATGGAATGTACTCAATCACATCTGGCAGGCATAAAGCTCTTCTCTTAGTCAAAGGTCCTACTACAACTGCTCTCACCTGGCATAGAAGTCTTGGGCATACACACAAAGAAGTACAACAATACTTAGAATCTAGTAAAAAAATAAGTTCATCAAATAAGAAAATAGATTTCTGCAATAGTTGTCAGTTAGGCAAAAGCCATAGACTGCCCTTCTCAAACAATCATGTTAAAAGTAATGTCCCATTTGGACAAGTCTATTGTGACTTGTGGGAAAATCTCCTATAATATCTAAATCTGGTTTCAGCTATTATGCCTTGTTTGTTGATGAATGTATTGGTTTTTCTTGGTTTTATCCGTTGAAAGCAAAATTTGAGTTGTATGATCATTTTGTTTTCTTCTGTAAAATGATTGATAACCAGTTTCATGAAAAAATTCAAGTACTCATGATTGATGGAGGTGGAGAGTTTGTTAACCATAGAATGTCAAATTTTCTCACAGCAAATGGCATTGTCCATCATCTTTCCTGTCCACATACTCATGAACAGGTCGATTTGATTGAAAGAAAACATCAACATGTTGTGGAATTGGGGCTCACTATGATGCTAGATGCCAAGGTCCCTCTCATCTTTTGTCCTGAAGCCTTTTCATCTGCGAACTTCATCATAAATCATTTGCCTTCAAAGACAAACAATCATATCTCTCCTTTGTTTCGATTGTCTGCAAAGAAACCTAATTATGATATGTTATGAGTTTTTGGGTGTTTATGTTTTCCATGTCTAAGAGATTTCAACAAACATAAACTTCAACCACGATCTCTTCCTTGTGCCTTTCTGGGGTACAATGACAATTACAAGGGATATAGATGTATGCATATTTCTAGTGGACACATTTACTTCTCTCACCATGTGGTGTTTAATGAGAATGTGTTCCCATGTAAAGAACATATTCCATAGAATGTAGCCTTGGTAGAGTTATCTATTTTCTCAGATTTTCTTCAACCTCTGGATGAGTCTTCAGATACTGCTGATTCATTACATCCCACACCAATAACAAACAAAGATTACATTGTAGATGTAAACATGCTTCCAAATGTTATAGTTGTTCAGCCTTCTAATGTGGATTGTCAATCTACTGATGTTTGTGCACCATCTCAACAAAATGATTCAATCAGGTTATCTAGCACATGTACAAATATCTCTGCTGAGACTATCTCTAATACAGGGGATAATATTACACACAGTCAAAATATTTACACTGACCAATCTGTCCCAGAGTGCACGACTTCACTACAAAAGTCAAGTTGCCTCAAATCTAGTACAAATGTTCATCCTATGATTACCAGATCCAAGGCACAACAATCTCAGCATACATCTCCACATGCAATGATAGTTCAAGTAGTTCCAGACATACCATGATCTATCAAAAGTGCTCTCCAATGTCCTCATTGGGTTCAAGCTATGAAAGAAGAACTTCTAGCACTTGAGCATAATGCCACTTGGACTCTAGTTCCTCATCCAACCCATTGTCATGTGATAGGTTCCAAGTGGGTGTTTAAGTCGAAGTTAAAAGATGATGGCAGCTTAGAAAGACTTAAAGCACACCTAGTGGCCAAAGGTTATAGCCTGGAAGAAGGAGTAGACTATACTGAAACATATAGCCCAGTTGTCAAAGCAACCACCATCCGGGTTGTTCTTACTTTAACCAAAACCTTCCACTGGAAGTTACCGCAGGTTGATATCTGTAATGCTTTCTTGAATGGTGATCTATTGGAACCTGTCTTTCTTGAGCAACCTCTAGGTTTTGTTAATACACAGTTTCCTAGATATGTCTACAAGCTTAATAAAGCCCTCTATGGACTCAAATAAGCTCCACACACCTGGTTTAATAAACTCAGTGACTTCCTTCTTGAGTTTGGATTCATTTGTAGCAGTTTCGATCCTTCTCTATTTGTATATTCTCATCAACAAGATCTTATATATCTTCTTCTCTATGTCGATGATATAATTCTCACTGGTAATAATGCGAAGCTGCTTGCACACTTTCAAAACGCTCTAAGTGCTACTTCAGTCTTCGAGATCTTGGTCCCTTAACCTATTTTCTTGGTATTCAAGTTTCTGCCTCTTCTTCTGTCTACTCTTAAGTCAGGAAAAATACATTCTTGATGTTCTTTGCCAAGCTGATATGGTTGACTGTAAACCTACATCCACTCCTATTGCTCTCAACTTTCACAAAGTTTTTGAATCTCCAAGTTTTTTGGATGCTCAATTGTACAGACAAATAGATGGTTGTTTATAATATATTACCATCTCTAGGCCCAATATAGCGTATGCAGTCAATACTGCTTGTCAATTCCTTGCTTCTCCATCTTAGCATCAATTTCTTCTGGTAAAACGCATCCTCAGGTATTTGAAGGGTTCTCTCTCTTATAGCTTGACCATTAAGCCGACTGTGTCTATAGCGTTAACTGCCTTCAATGACTCCGACTGGGCTGGTTGCCCCTCTACCAGAAGATCTACTACCGGCTTCTGCATCTTCCTTGGAACCACCTACATTTCATGGAGTGCAAAGAAGCAACCTACTGTTGGTCGGTCCAGTTGCGAAGCTGAATATTGAGCTCTAGCATCCAAAGCTACTGAGCTCACATGGGTTTCATTTCTTCTTCAAGACCTTCACATTTCTCTCCCTCAACCTGCTCAGCTCTTTAGTGACAATCTCAGAGCACTTCAGCTTTCTGTCAATCCAGTCTTTCATGCAAGAACTAAACATATCGAGATCAACTACCATTTCATTCGTGAGAAAGTGGCTCTTGGACACATTGTTACTTCTCACATAGCTTCATCACAACAACCAGCAGATCTCTTCACCAAACCTCTAACGTATCAAACTGGGACTTCAGTTACCCTCGTCCAGTTTGCGGGGGGGGGGGGGTATTGGGTGATGAAGAGCTCTCTACTTGTTTGATGAAATGCCTACAAGAGTACATTGTATTTCTATGCTTTTTCATTACTTGTACAATACTTGGGCTCCAAGTAATGGGCCGGGCCTATCTTGTATAAATACAATACTCATAATAACAAGGAAGACTGATGCGAGTTGTAAGTTGAAACTCTTGCTTCCCTCTTTGAAATGAATAGTGCCCTAGCTCTTTCTCCCGCCTCTTCTTTTCAATTGCTTTCTTCTCACCCCTCTTCTCAGATCTAGGGTTTCAATCTCAATCTTCACAAACGTATCTTAGTATCTATTTTTACAAGTTGTGAACATAATTTGATTAATTAACATTAGGTTAGACTACTATATTTTTGTCCTCTGATGTCAGTTTTCTTAACGTTGGTTTCTATAAAAAACTGATACTACAAGCCTATAACGTAAGTTGATATAGAAGAAAAGTCATTACTAGTCATCTTACCAATTAAGAAAAAAATACAAATATCACTTTTACCACATCGATTGATTTTGAAGATATGACGTCTAAGATAGCCCCACGAATTCAATTTTTTAGTAAACAAATTGATATAGGTCTACTGTGTCGATTGAAAAAAAAATCGACAAAGCCCTTCATGCAAATTAAATTTTGCCTCCAAAAAAATTGTTTCTTTGGCTTCTACCACAGAAATTGACATCATAGGTCAAGTAAATTTCGTAAGTTTTTCCTACAAAAGGCATGGGTCGTCGATTTTTTGTAAAAGAACCAACTACAAAGGGTTTTGCCACATGCCTCATGAAAAATATTCCACCCAAAATTGGCTCATGACATAAGTTACTAAGCTAGAAATTGAATACTTAAGTCTTAGTCAGGTTGACAATTTTTTTTAGATACATTATATGTCACGTCAGTTTTCTAGTATGTAACCGACGATAAAGGATTCCTGTTGTAACATCCCAGACTTGATTTAGGGCTAACATTGTTTGTTTAGCCTAAATAAGTTGCTTAGAACCTTAATATAATCATTTAAAGTGTTTTTATCAGGTAACAAACTTATGTTTCAAATTTGGTCCTATTTGAATAATGTTTGAGCAATGTTCTCATATTTTGGACCAAAATGTAATTTACCCTAGATGAGGGGTTATATTGCAATTTTTCACATTCTGAATGTTCCCTAAGTGTTTTAGCATCATAAGAAAGAGAATGATTCTAGGTGGTGTCTTGTGGAAAGCATAAATTCCAAGTTTGAACTTGTTTGAATAATGCTAGTGACTTGTGTACCAATTTTGGTGCAAGTTGTAATTTACTCAAGATGTAGGGTTGATATGCAAAATTACCACCTCTAGAGTGTCCCTACTCCCTCATAGTATCATTTATAGGAGAGATAAATAATGAGGCACCATGTTTGAATCATATTTGAGTATGATACCCTTGGTGATAAAAAGACCAAGGAAGTGTTGTATGTGAAACCCTAATTTGAGCTTGTATCGGGTTGTAGAGTCCATATGGGAGTGCCTATCAGCCAAGGGGCCATAGAGGGGATCCCATATTGGTTTTTGAACTCTTGGATTTGTCCATGATGAGCTAAGCACCTCAAGGATGTGATCCATGATGAGTTAGATGCTCCTTGCAAAAGTTGTATCAGTTTGCATAATTTATGAGACAAAGATGATATATCTTATCAAACAAGATAGCTAATGGCCAAAATATCATCTCTAGATTATTCTCAAGTGTTTTTCATGTCAATATAAATATTATTTCATGCAAGGACAGGTGTCAACCATGCATGGACACGTGTCACCTACTAGCTTTGAAATGGTGACACCTCATATACATACTTTTTCATGAACCTCAAGTATATATACCCTTCCTTTCACCTATTAGGGGAATTTTTCGAAATCTATCACCCCCTTTCTCTTAGATATCATGCATAGAGTCTTGGTATCATGCAAGGGTGAAGGATTATTGTGCATAGGGCCTTGGTATTGGCCATAGTAAAGTGATATCACCCATTGAAAAGTGATATCAACCAAGTGAGGGATATCAACCATAAGTGAGGGACATCGGACACAAGTGAAGATGTATCGTGCATAGGGATGAGGAGCTCAAGTCTTGGACCTTTTAGAAGCTCATCTTCAACCTTGGGAACGTGAAGCTTTGGATCTTGGAGCTATGAAGTTGCTCTTGAGGCGGGTTATAGCTTTGAAGTTGCTTTATCAATCTTTCCTTAGTTAAATGATTTACTTTCATATAGGATTTTATTGCATAATTGATGAACCGTGAGCTCTAGTAGTAACCTAGGACTTTCTTCCATGAACTAGAACAGTAATAACAAGATTCTAGAGGTTGATGATGATGACATCATCATGGTACAACCCGATATTGGGTTGAAGCACCTTTAACCCGATATGGTGTTGAAGGATACACCTCTTACCTGATATGATGTTGAAACCCTAGATAATGATGGTTATACACCTCTAGAACGATATGGTGATGAGAATAAACCTTATGCACGATATGGTGACGCACACATACACCTCAAGGTCAATATGGTGAGCACACATACACCTTATACCCGATATAGCAACCCGACATGGTAACTTGATATGGTAATTCGATATGATGACATGAACACAACCACTAGAACATTATGGTGATGATTTTATACATCACGGAGGAAATAAGTAACACATACACACACCTTGTGCATGATATGGGGTTAAGCACACACCTTAAAACTGATATGGTGTTGAGTATATATACTCTTACCCGATATGATGTTGAAACTCAACATGGTGTTGTGAAACCCGATATGCAAACCCCTAAGGTTGAGTGATCCAATATGGATGCACGATATGGTGATGAGAATACACCTCTATACCTGATATGGAAGAATACCTACACCTCTATACCCGATATGGAGGAAGCCCCTCAATCCAATACACTTGATTAAGTGATACATGTAGTATGTCATGTCAAATGATACTTTAAGACATGAAGGGTTTAATGCATTTTGATAAATATGGGCCAATGAACCTTGAAAGAAGGATTGAGCCAACTTAATGGAGTAGGATGTAATCAATATCCCAGTCAGGAGGAAAAATAAACTTATACGTGTTTAATACTCATAAAATGAGTAGACATTGATACTCCTAATATGTGTGGAGTCTAGATTAGGGTTGTGATTCTTGATGACTGTACTTGAAAACCCTAGTCGGATTAAGAAGGGAAACCTTAACCCTAGTGAAGGGTAATGATATGATCTGAAAAAACCATTGGTTAATAAAGGGAAACCCTAACCATATTGAAACCATGCTGATAGCATGATATAATGAGCATAGCTAAGCATGTGCTATGATGTTTCATATAATACCTATTATCTAGGTCTTACGACCTAGTGATATTTGTTGCCTAGTGAGAGGTGACAAGATGTTAATGGGCCTTGTGAGCCATGTGAATATTTTTTGCCTAGTAAGAGGTAACAAGATGTTCATGGGCCTTGTGAGCCGTGTGAATAGTTGTTGCCTAGTGAGAGGTGGCAAGATGTTAATAGGCCTTGTGAGCCATGTGAATAGTGTTGCCTAGTGAGAGGTGACAAGATGTTCAAATGGAAACACTGTAACATAATAATAATAATAAATGTTTATAAAAATGATAATGAAATCTTGGTCATATATGCCTTATGATTATATCTAAAGAAGGGATATAGTGTTTTGAATATGTTTAAATGATATATGAGGAATACTTGTATTACATAAAGGATGTGAATAAGTATGATGGCTTGGCCAATGTATAATACCTAGATGAACTCTTACAAGATCAATACCTGGTTAGCAAATTGGATGAGGCCAACAGATAGAGATGAGAATGATTCATGGATATCATACCATGATAATATTATCACATGATAAGCTTGAGATGTTGGTATAATATGATGGGTAAATGATACACATGTTCTTTATATTCCTTATAAAGTGAATAGATGATTTACTACCCTAACATAGACAGTTACAATGCTTTAAGTGAAGATAAATGTTTTATTCTGCTTATCCACAGTGATTAACCTTGCTTATTATTATAAAAGAACCTCTACTCAGTTTAATACTATTTACTTGTGATAATAACATTATTGGTGGAGAGTTATATCTCTCACTGGGATAATTGTCTCACCCTGTGGGATCCATAATTTTTAGGTGGATGTGCACGAGGAGGTAGAGACCATTCTACAAAGGAAGGATAACAACAACATGGACATCAGTAATAGCTCAAGTTGAGTGTACTGTCTGTCATGTCTTGTAGATAGAAGTCCTATGTGTCATCTCTGTACTCTCAGGTTCTCAGATTTAGTACATGATAGTTTTATGAACAAACTGAGATTTTGGCTTGTTTACCTTGAGGTTTGATGTTACTTTAGTATATGTTTTGACAAAGCAACTATTATATGTTAACCTCGAGATGAGATGGTACAATGTATGTACAATGTGAACCCCGATATATATAAAGTTTTGAAGTGGATCTCTTTGCAAAATGGTTTTAATTTTTAGTGATTTTTGTTAATCCACTACTTATGATTATTCTGCAATAATTAGTAATGATTTGGCTGTCGGTTTGGTGGCGATCGTTGCAAAGTTTGGTATCAGAGCTTAAGATTCACTGAGTCTATAGAGACATAGGACTAAGGTGTTGAGCCTATTCTAGTGTTCTCCAGTATATCTTATAGTGACTTCTACTTATGCAGAAGGAGGGATATAGCTTAAAAATGTCTAGAGAACATGAGGATCACGTCACTAAAAGCAATGTTGCTGCACCAGTAGGAGGTGCAAGGGATCAGGCAAGAGAGGAATCAGTTCCTGAGAATCCCCATTTTGATGAAGCTATGATAGAAAACCCAACCTTTCATGCTCTTTTTAGGTAAGTCATGACCACAATGAGGCATATGGCAGACTGGATGCCATCACTAGCACCTAGAGCACCAACTCCCAATGAGGGACATGGGTCTGGTAAGACTTTTGAATGACTACACTGTGTAGGAGCTATAGAATATGCCGGAACAACTGACCCATCAGATGCTGACCTATGGCTCACTGAGTTAGAAAAGGATTTTAAGATCCTTAGTATCCCAGACATTGACAAAGTCAAACATGATGTATACCTTTTGAAGGGTAGTGATGGCCATTGGTGGGCCATAGAAGAAGTAAAAAGGAATGATGAAGAGGTTGGTTGGGAGGAATTTTGTCAAGAATTTGTCAATAAGTATTTCCCAAGAACATACTTAGATGAAAAGATCTCACAGTTTGAGAAGGTTTGATAGGGAATCATGTCAATAAATGAATATGAGGCTAGGTTTATGGAACTTTTGTGGTTTTGTCCTCAATTGGCTGCTACTGAGCAGGAGAAGATTCGACGTTTTGAGAAAGGACTGAATGCTGAGATGTCTATCTCGACATCTATGTTAGAAAGTAGAGAGAGATTCGCCACATTTGTGGAGTCAATTTGGAGGATAGAAAGGTCTGTGACAAAGAAACATGAGGCAAACCTCAAAAGTAGGTCTACACAGTCACATGAATAGTGGATTGGTGGTACTAAACAACCAAAGTTTTCGGTAACACCGGTTCAACCACAATATAGTACACCAATGCAGTGGTCATGAAGTGAGGGCCGAGCTTGCCATAATTGTAGATAGATAGGACATTTTAGGCAGCAGTGTACAAGAAGAAATAATGAGGTGACCCAATAGTCAAGGCATAATCTACAAAACCCACAAGGACGCCAATTTAGTGGAGCAAAAGGCCGAGGATGAAGACAAGTGTCACATTTTGGTCCATCTACTCCTGGTAGTAGAGGACAAAGGCAATAGCAGATAACAACTTACTCCATGTATTGAGTCAGATAAGACACTAAATAACTTGTAAGAGGTATCATGTCAAGATAGAACTTTTCATTCTGAATTATCTTTCTTTTTCTACTCTCTGCCTACTAATTATAAGAAAGGTAGTTGTTGTTGAGCTTCCTTTTATTAGTCCTATGTGGACACAAGGAAGAGATAAAAAGGATGAGAACCTATATTCAGTTTAATATTCTCTTATATGTTTTTGAAATTTCTCTCTTCATGTGGAAAGGGAGGAGATGTAAAAGAAACACCCAGAGAAAATATGAGATACCAAGTAGTAAAACTTAAAGAGATGAAACATAATATAAAAAAATGCATATTACCTAATTTTAGTTCTTGAATACCTTGGCCAAGTATTCATCTATTGAAAGCAAGGTACGTATGGAACTCTTAGATTTCTATCTTTCTAATTACTCTGATCAAGTAGTCATTTTGAGATAATCTAAAGAGCATAATGAAGTAAAAGATGTGGCATGGATATTTCTACCACATCCTAATTGATATATGGAGGAATCTGAGTTAATCATAGATCAAATTATAAACAAAAGAAGATGTTTAGTATAATGTATACGTTGGTCTGAGGACCTATAGGTAATAGTTACCTAATGAGAGGTAACAATGTTTAGTGATGAACTAAGGGTTTGAATACCCATATCTAGTAATCATGATGATGATAATGCTAAAGGATGATGACATGTAATCATATCTATAATTCCTATGCTGATGGAAAGGAACCTAAGAGGAAACGAGATTGAATGACACGAATAATTGAAAGTTCATGCAATACTCAAAGAAGGCAATAATTTCTTTTCTTTAATAAACAACCCTGGATGATGATGTGGTGATACAAAGGAATATGTTTCCTTATGCTCTTTCCTTTTTTGGGACATGACAATCAAGTAAGTCTTATGACACTTGATGCATATGGACTAGAAGGTAATCTTTTAGATGGATACTTTGAAAAAGTATCAACTAGTCTTGGAGTCTAGTTATAAGTCAAAGTATATGTGTTAAGTAATGCCCCGAGATGAGAGAAAGGTCCTATTATATGTTTGGTTTTGGTAATAACAACATAGGATGGAAATGATGAGGATGTGATGTGTTTTAACACATTTAACTAATACCAAGGTAAGAAATTCTAGTGCCCAAGAAGTTTTAAAGGTATGAAATAGTGAGGAAATGACTCTTGATAAGATGAATAATGTTTGGTTATCTAGAAAGGTTACCTTTGAGATTAATTCAGTTACATAATTTGATATGGACCCCATATGTTAGGGGTTTATGCTCCGTATAAACATGACATCAACAAGGATGTATGAGTTGAAGGAACAATTGTAGAATCATCTTGGGGAAAAGCTTATTAAGCTAAAGATAACTTCTTAGAATATCCCTATCTAAATATGTTAAGGTAGATTATGCAAATAACATCTAGAGATACCTTTGAGATAATTCTTCTTTGGATACTAGAATGTAACTCTAGCCTCTCCTTGGAGGAGAAATGCCAAACTAAGTGAGGGGTATGGAAAACTCCCAAGATCAAGGATGTTATTACATAAAGATGTAAGTTGAAAGGGTGACAAAGCAATAAGGTTTGACACCGAGTTATACAAAGTGTGTATAGTACTTCTCTGATTTGGTAAGTATTACCTGACATAGGATTGACACTACAGTCATTAAGGAAAAAGGACTGTGGAATATGTGTCTTGTATGACAGATTCTATGATAATCCTGTGTGAAAGAACTTTGTGCTGGTCAAAGCTCTATGGAATATCCATGACATCAGTATGCTATGAAATTTTATGATATGATGCACGAATGACAATTGTCTTCCTTCATATGGGATTTCAAGGATGAAATCCTTGTTAGAGGTTTATAACTTATAACATCCCAGACCTGATTTAGGGCTAACCTTGTTTATTTATCCTAAATAAGTTGCTTAGAACTTTAATATAATTCTATAAAGTGTTTTTTTATTAGGTAACAAACTTATGTTTCAAATTTGGTCCTGTTTGAATAATGTTTGAGCAATGTTCTCATATTTTGGACCAAAATGCAATTTACCCAAGATGAGGGGTTATATTGCAATTTTTCATATGTTGAATGTTCCCTAAGTGTTTTAGCATCATAAGAAAGAGAATGATGCTAGGTGGTGGCTTGTGGAAAGCCTATATTCCAAGTTTGAACTTGTTTGAATAATGCTAGTGACTTGTGTACCAATTTTGGTGCAGGTTGTAATTTACTCAAAATGTAAGGTTGATATGCAAAATTACCACCTCTAGAGTGTCCCTAATCCATCCTAGTATCATTTATAGGAGATATAAATAATGAGGCACCATGTTTGAATCATATTTGAGTATGATACCCTTGGTGATGAAAAGACCAAGGAAGTGTTGTATGTGAAACCCTAATTTGAGCTTGTATCGGGTTGTAGAGTCTATATGGGAGTGTCTATCAGACAAGGAGCCATATAGGGGATCCCATATTGGTTTTAGAACTCTTGGATTTTTCCATGATGATATAATAACCTGAAGGAGGTGATCCATGATGAGTTAGATTCTCCTTGCAAAAGTTGTATCAGTTTGCATAATTTATGAGATAAAGATGAGATATCTTATCAAACAAGATAACTAATGGCCAAAATATCATCTCTAGATTATCCTCAAATGTTTTGCATGTCAATATAAATATTGTTTCATGAGAGGACATGTGTTAACCATGCATATACACGTGGCACCTAGTAGCTTTAAAATGGTGACACCTCATATACACACTTTTTCATGAACCTCAAGTATATATACCCTTCCTTTCACCTATTAGTGGAAATTTTCAAAATCTATCACTCCCTTGCTCTTAGATATCGTGCATAGAGTCTTGGTATCGTGCAAGGGTGAAGGAGTATCTTGCATAGGGCCTTGGTATCAGCCATAACAAAGTGATATCACCCATTGCAAAGCTATATCGGCCAAGTGAGGGATATCGACCATAAGTGAGGGATATCGACCACAAGTGAAGAGGTATCGTGCATAGGGCTGAGGAGCTCAAGTCATGGACCCTTTAGAAGATCATATGCAACCTTGGGAACGTGAAGCTTTGGATTTTGGAGCTTTGAAGTTGCTCTTGCGGTGGGTTATATAACTTGAACTCAATCATGTTATTATTTACCATCAATCTTGCTGTAGTTAAATGATTTACTTTCAAATAGAATTTTATTGGATAATTGATGAACCATGAGATCTAGTAGTAACCTAGGACTGTTGTCCATGAACTAGAACAGTAAGAACAAGAGTCTAGAGGTTGATGATGATGACATCATCATGGTTTAACCCAATATTGGGTTGAAGCATATCTAATCCGATATGGTGTTGAAGGATACACCTCTTACCTGATATGATGTTGAAACCCAAGATAATAATGGTTATACACCTCGAAAGAGATATGGTGATGAGAATAAACCTTATGCACGATATGGTGACACACACATACACCTCAAGGTCGATATTGTGAGCACACATACACCTTATACCCGATATAGCAACCCGACATGGTGACTTGATATGGTAATTCGATATGGTGACATGAACACAACTACTAGAACGTTATGGTGATGATTTTATACCTCATGGAGGAAATAAGTAACACATAAACAGACCTTGTGCATGATATGGGGTTAAGAACACAACTTAAAACTGATATGGTGTTGAGTATATATACTCTTACCCGATATGATGTTGGAACTCAACATGGTGTTGTGAAACCTGATGTGCACACCCCTAAGGTTGAGTGATCCAATATGGATGCACGATATGGTGATGAGAATAAACCTCTATAACCGATATGGAAGCATACATACACCTCTATACCCGATATGGAGGAAGCACCTCAATCTAATACACTTGATTAAGTGATACATGTAGTATGTCATGTCAAATGATACTTTAAGACATGAATGGTTTAATGCATTTTGATAAATATGGGCCAATGAACCTTGAGAGAAGGATTGAGACAACCTAATGGAGTAGGATGTAATCAATATCCTAGTAAGGAGGAAAGAGAAACTTATACTTGTTTAATACTCATGAAATGAGTAGACATTGATACTCCTAATATGTGTGGAGTCTGGATTAGGGTTGTGATTCTTGATGAATGTACTTGAAAACCCTAGTCGGCTTAAGAAGGGAAACCTTAACCCTAGTGAAGGGTAATGATATGATTTGAAACTACCATTGGTTAATAAAGGGAAACCCTAACCATATTGAAACCATGTTGATAGCATGATATAATGATCATAGCTAAGCATGAGCTATGATGTTTCATATAATACCTATTATCTAGGTGTTATGACCTAGAGATATTTATTTCCTAGTGAGAGGTGACAAGATGTTAATGGTCCTTGTGAGCCATGTGAATATTTTTTACCTAGTGAGAGGTAACAAGATGTTACTGGGCCTTGCGAGCCATGTGAATAGTTGTTGCCTAGTAATAGGTGACAAAATGTTAATAGGCCTTGTGAGCCATGTGAATAGTGTTGCCTAGTGAGAGGTGACAAGATGTTCAAATGGAAACCACGTAACATAATAATAATAATAATGAATGGTTATAAAAATGATAATGAAATCTTGGTCATACATGCCTTACAATTATAGCCAAATAAGGGCTATAGTGTTTTGAATATGTTTAAATGAGATATGAGGAATAATTGTATTAGATAAAGGATGTGAGGCTTGGCCAAGGTATAATACCTTGATGAACTCTTACAAGATCAATACCTGGTTAGCAAATTGGCTGAGGCCAATAGATAGAAATGAGAATAATTCATGGATATCATGCCATGATAATATTATCACATAATAAGCTTGAGATGTTGGCATAATATGATGGGTAAATGATACACATGTTCTTTATATTCCTTGTAAAGTGAATAGATGATTAACTGCCCTATCATAGATAGTTACAATTCTTTAAGCGAAGAGAAATGTTTTAATCTGCTTATCCACAGTGATTAACCTTGCTTATTATTATAAAAGAACCCGTGCTCAGTTTAATACTATTTACTTGTGATAATAACATTATTCGCGGAGAGTTATATATCTCGCTGGGATAATTGTTTCACCCCATGGAATCCACAATTTTTAGGTGGACGTGCACGAGGAGGTAGATACCATTCTATAGAGGAAGGATAACAACATCAGGGACAACAATAACGACTCAGGTTGAGTGTATTGTCTGTCATGTCTTGTAGATAGAAATCCTATGTCTCGTCTCTATACTCTCAGGTCCTCAGATTCAGTACGTGATAGTTTTATGAACAATCTGAGATTTGGCTTGTTTGCCTCGAGTTTTGATGTTGCTTTAGTATATGTTTTGACAAAGAAAATGTTATATGTTAACCTCGAGATGAGATGGTACAGTGTATGTATAATGTGAACCCCGATGTATATAAAGTTTCGAAATGGATCTCTTTGCAAAATGGTTTTAATTTTTAGTGATTTTTGTTAATCTGCTGCTTATGATTATTCTACAATAATTAGTAACGATTTGGCTATCCATTTGGTGGCGGCCGTTACACCTGCCATGTACCCCAAAAAAAATTTCACCCCAATTGATTATAACGTTGATTTTTATGCTACAAATGGACCACTCAAGTCTTAACGAGGTTGATATTTTTTATTAAAGATCAGTACATGTGGCGTCGGTTTTATATATGCAACTGATGACATCTAATAAGCTTTGTTTGTCGATTTTTGGACATCAATTGATGGCTGAAGTTTTATTAAGTTTGGCTCTTTTATTAGGTATAAGTACATCTGACACCAACTTTCAGGCGGGTCACCGACAATATAAGTTACTAAAGGCTTTAGTTTTACATTCAACCGACAAATAAAGTCTTATCGATGTTGACATTTTTTAGCAAAAATAAGTAAATGTAACGTCAGTTTTTTACTAGAAACCAATGACTAATGTCTTAGTGAGGTTGATATTTTTTTTAGAGATAAGTACATGTGACATCAGTTTTCTTGGGGATCTACGACAGAGATATACAAATGGCATCGATTTTTTTAGCATCCAATGACTAAACTCTTAGCGAGGTTGAAATTTTTTATTAGGGATAAGTACATGTGTCGTCAGATTTTTGGTGGGAATACGATGATAGAGATTGACCAATAACGTCAATTTCTGACTACAAATGATGACTAAAGTCTTTGTCGTTGGTTCTTTGAAATAACCAATGACTAAGTCTTACTTAACATCACCAACAAACTCCCATTTCTCTACTTCATCTTCATCACATGATTGGGTCTCTCTCCCCCCTTAAAACCACCATTTCTCTATTGTTGCTCCAACGATTCCCCTTATGCTATTGTTGCTCCCCCTCCTCTAGTGTATCCTCCTCTGTCTGTCACCCTTTGTTGTTGCTCCAACCCCCATCGCCAGAGCATCTACCTTTGTTAGAGCTTCGAAGCCCCTGTCGTCTGTCACCCTTCCACTATTGCTTCTCCTCCTCTATCTGTCACAGATGCTCCTCCTTCTCCCCCGACGCTCCTCCCGGCCAAAGCCTCCACCCCCACTACTACGTCCTATTCCTCAATTGTTGTCGATGCTTCCTTAGTTGCTAAAAGAAGAGGTATCTCCTCCAATTTCTCTCTCTCCTCCTCGTTCCTCTCACATCCTTCCCCCTCTCCTCTTTCTCCTAATCATTTTTTTCTCAATCATAGTGAAAATTGTGATGAATGTTAGAGTTCATAAATAAGTACATTGTTTGGTATGAACATTATGATGGATTTTCCTTTATTATCTATGCTAAGTGCATCATTTTTGTTAGCAATTTGAATGTTACTATGGTTAGGTAAGTTTATTATTTAACATGAAAATTATGATGAAACTTCCTTTATTATCTATGTTAGGTGCATTGTTTGTTGTTAGCAATTTGAATATTTGCATGGATAAATAATCACAACTTGAAACTAATACACTAAAATTGACATGAATTGCTCTAAATTAACTTGATATACATAAAAATTGATATAAATTTACCTAATTAACCCTAGATCCTAAAATTCTAAATAATAAACCAATTTTGTAGACACTAGCCCATATAGTTTGTTGACCTAGAAGTTCATCCAAGATTTACTCATTAGGAGTAAATATTTGATACTCTCCATTTTGAGTATGTTCTTGAACACTTGATGCCACCTTAGGATGCAAGTGTATAATGCATATTCGATTTCAAGAAATTTTGGCAACATTTCCCCTTTTTTTCTCTGGGTACATATGTAGGTCGGTACCTGCCTATCTACATCAGTGTATTTAGAGAATTATGGGGAATACACATTATACACTTATTAGTGAGATTAAGTACTCAAGAACGGGATAAGTGGCACACATTCATCAATATGAATGCTAATAAATGATTAAGGTTCAACAAAAACATATTTCATTTTGAAATTGACTTATTAGCTAACACATGATTTAATACTCATCTCCCATCTGATCATACAGTGGATCAACCACGGATGTCCATTTCAAATTATTGCACTTCAGATTTTATTACTGGTCTTGCTCAGTTTATAAGTTTTATGGAGGAACACAGGAAACAACCTGGAGATAGCTCTATTATCCATGTAGGAATTGCAATAACAACTTGAAAGTTGACATTGTTGATGAAATCAAAAGTCATGTCATGTGCAAAAAGATTGTACATGACTGTACAAAATGGTACTGACATGGAGAGATTCCTACTATGGGATTAGTAGATGTCGATAGAAGTACTTGTGTTGAAGAAAAGATTTCCAACGATGTTGTAAATATGAACAAATTGATTCTGATAGACATGGTTGATGCGATGCTAAACATTTGTGGGGTAAATCGTACCGATCCACCATTCTTATTTAGAAACATTATGCATGATACTGAGAGACCATTATACTTATATCATACTAAATTTATGAAGTTGAGCATAGTGTTGAGATTGTATACTCTAAAGGCTAACAATAGATAGAGAAACAAAAGCTTCATGTCTCTGTTGTTTTTGTTGATTTTTTTTAAGGCAACGAGCTTCCAATCTCAATGTACAAACCAAAGAAAATGGTGCGCCCGATGGGAATGGTGGCTAAGAAGATACACACATGCCTGAATGATTGTGTCTTATTTCAAAAGGACTATAATTTGAAAGATTGTCCAAAATGTGGGACGTCAAGATACAAAATGATGACTTTAGGTAAGCCCAAAACTGGCTCTCCTACCAAGGTTATGTGGTATCTACATATAATACCATGTTTCCAATGCTTGTTTTCCAATACCATGGATGAAAAAAATATACTTTGGCATGCAAAGGAAAATAAAAACAATGATGGATCCTACAACATGCGTCTCATTCCTCACAATGGAAGAAAATTGATTTATTGTACCCAAAATTTGGTGAAGAGGTCAGGAATTTAAAACTTGGGATTTATATGAATTGGTCGAATTCATACAACACATTAAGCAACCAACATAGTGCTTGACCTATTATGATTATTATATACAGTCCTCCTCCATAGTTGTGTATGAAAAATAAATATGTCATGTTGTTCTTGTTGATATCGGGCTCCAAAAATCCTAAAAATGATATTGATATATTTCTTAAACCTCTGATTGATGACCTAAAAAAACTACGAGAAGAGGTTGTGATGACCTTTGATGTCATGCATAGAGAGAAATTTCATTTGCATGCTATGCTATTTTGCACTGTTAATGACTTTTCGCCAAATGGGAATTATATGAATACTGCATAAAAGGATCCAAAGCATGTCCTATATGTAAGGAGAAACTGATTCAATATGATTAAAACATGATGTTAAAACTATATATCTTGTTCATTGAATGTTTCTTCCAAAAGTACATCTTTACTGAAGGTTGCACAAAGCATTCAATGGATCACATGAGGAATGGAGTTCCCCTAAACCTATATCAGGAGAGGTTGTTTATAAAAGAGTAAAAGTCTTTATTAGTGAATTTGGTAAGTGATCACAATGTATGATTCCCATACAGAGTGGTAACTCTTTACTGAAGAAGAGGTCAATATTCTGGGATCTTCCTTTTTGGAGTTCTTTGGTAGTTAAGCATTGTATCGATGTCATACATGTTGAGAAAAATATATGTGATAGAGTCATTTGTACTCTATTGAATATACCAGGTAGGACTAAAGATGGAGCAAAATCCAGAATGGGCCTACATGAAATGGGTATAAGGAAAGAATTAACAACAAAAGATAGCAGTGATAAAAAAATATATTTACATCCTACTTGTTACACATCATTTAGATAGGAGAAGATAACTTTTTGTGAGTGCTTGCTTAGTGTTAAGGTACCACATGAATACTCTTTCAATATCTATAGATTGGTATTAATGAAGGATCTAAAGATGATAGGTCTTAAATCTCATGATTGTCACTTACTAATGCTGCAAATATTTCCCATGACTATTCGCTTTATACTGTCAAAGCATGTAAGGTTTGCAACCACAAGGCTTTGTTTCTTTTTCAACACTCTATGCATCAAAGTTATTGATTATGAGAATCTTGATATGTTGAAAAGAGGAGTGGTCATTACCCTGTACCAATTTGAGATGCATTTTCCTTTTTCATTGCTTGATATTATGGTACATCTTGTTGTCCGTTTGACTAGGGAAGTAAAAATATTGGGTACAATTTTCTTGCATTGGATGTATCCTTTTAAATGGTACATGCGTGTTTAAAGGTGATGTTTGTAACTGTTTTTCACCTAAAGAGAGTATTATTAAGAGATATGTGTCTAGGGAGGCTACTGACTTTTGCAATGACTTTTTGAGTTGTAATGGAGCTCCTTCCAATGAAAAGAATATTGATCCATATTCTGGAAAAGGAACTTAGAGCATGAGGAAAAGTAATTAGTCATGAGCTATTAGAACAAGCACACTTGTATTTTTTATACAACATCATAGAAGTGGATATTTATATCACATAAAATACCAAGTTTATCAAGACAAAA
Organism: Alisma plantago-aquatica; assembly: GCA_963693085.1. Lineage (NCBI taxonomy): Eukaryota > Viridiplantae > Streptophyta > Magnoliopsida > Alismatales > Alismataceae > Alisma > Alisma plantago-aquatica. The sequence goes on from OY856412.1 coordinate 749,243,760, forward strand.
TATCCTCGAGCTAGCATAATTTTGGGTTTCTAGAGAGCATAATAGGGCATTTGTTAGGTGGTTTGAAGATAAAGTCTTCTGTAAACTATCTCAAACATGAAATCATGTTGGTGAAAATATCAAATTTCTCACCTTTAAACCAAAAATGTTTGTTATGTATTATGAAGTGTTTGACATAAATGGATTTTTATATTACATAGAATGTCAAGATAATACGAGTGTTGTCCAAAATAGTGGGGCCACTCTTCAAGCATTTTCATTGTGTTTTTCTAGTGTGAAGGATAAGAGTCCACGTGAAGCTGAAATGTCATATTATAGTGTCATTGAAGACATGGGAGTTTGACGACATAGATTTCAGAGTTCCCATCTTTAGGTGCAATTGGATTGATAACACCAAAGGAGTTGTAGTATATGAATTTGGTTTTACATGAGTGAATTTTGAAAAGATTGGCAAGAAGGGTGACCCATTCATAATGGCATCACTGGTGAAGCAAGTATTATACATTGATAATCCTACGAATGAAAAATAGTTTGCCATTATTCATGGGAAAAAGTCAGTACATAGTAAATCCTATAGATGAAGAGGAGTACTATGACAAGTATAATGACTCCAGTCCATTCTCAGTTGGCTTACCAACACCAAATGTCAAAGCTAACATGATTTATATCTACATGGAGATCACAAATAAGGAATATTCATTGATTAAAGATCTAACCAATACTAGAGGCATGTATTTTGTTTCATATGTGACATGTACATTTTACATTATTTATCACCTATATTTTATTCAGTGACTATTTATTACATGGAGTATGACCATGAGGATGAGCACCATGATGCTGTGCACCATGAGTATGAGAACCATGACTGTGTAAGTTGTATTATTTTATTACATGTGCATTTTACATTCTCTATCACAATTATTACATAGATGTGCATTTTACATTCTCTATCACTTATATGTGTTCCTTGACAATTTTAGGATGAGCATCCTAAGGATGTGGACCATGAGGCTATTGCTGGATTTGCAAAGGAACATCATGATCATTCACGTAGAAGAGGCACCACCTTGATGAACAAGTTAGTAGTGCCAAGCAGTAAAGGACCAAAGCTGGCTGTTGACTGTGATGATGCAAGAAATCCTATTGAGAAGAATCATAATAGTTTCTTGCAATATCTAGGGGTTCTTACTCGCATCAAAGTGGATATGATAATATATTCTTGGAATAAAGTTGATCCTTCCAAGAAATATTGCATATGAAAGGACTTACATGTGACATATTCTATTTTTTAAAGATATTCACAATTCTTTTTTTATAATATGCCTTTAAGTATATGAAATCTTGTAGATCATTTTTTATCTTGATGAAAATTTGCATCATAAAGTGATGATGCAACATTGTGGGAGGCTATTAAGGAATTATAGGACAAGCATGACAAGAAAATACATAATGAGAAATAAGAAGAACAAGTCCGCCACTGAGCAATGGGCCTATATTGACCTAAAGGTGTTGGAAGCACTTATTAATTGAAGACAAATAAATGAATTCAAGATATTAAGCCTCCTTTATTTGTACATATTATTCTTAATGATTAATCAGATGAATCTAATGTATTACATAATTAACATATAGTTTGGATTAACTAGGCTTTACACAATGCTAAAAAAGAAAGGCTTGCAAAGAATGTGCACAACCACAACTTGGATCCAGGTGGCTAGAACATTCAGAGGAAAAAGAGACTGGAAGTGTCATATTCTGAATAGCCTACTCCTAAGTCTGTTAAGTGTTCTACTACTTCTACACTTTACTTCTCCATAAAGAGTGGATAGCTGTGAGGACAAACTGATCGGGAGTAATACCCAACCCCGCAACTGCCGAGGTGGTTGCAAAAATTGTAGAATTCAACTTTGCACACTATATGTTCATTTTTTATCTTTATTACCAATGTTATAGTTTACTTACCAGTTACTATTTATGATGATTAGCGAGAGCTCTATGAGCAAAGAAAAGAAGGTGAGTTCATCCCTGAGGGCCAAAGGGATGAATTGACAGTTGATCTAGGTATTCCAGAGCATCCTTGCCGTGTTAGCACTACTGGGGATGGTATCAAAATAAGATCCTTTTTTGGGTCATCATAAAAGCACAAATCTATTAAGAAAGGAGTCTGGTCACAAGAGTAGGTGAAAGACATGATTGCAAGGGGAATAGAGGACACAATGAGACAATATCATGCTTCTCATTATCTAGCTCCTTAGATAATACATTTGTCACCCTACTCTTCACATGAGGTAGAGCCCCCTACAACAGAGGTGGTTGGAGGTAATCCCATGGACCCACCATCTTGCACGGTGTAAGTCTTTTTGTGATATAATAGTCTTTTAGGTGAACTTGTAATATGTTTATGTTTAGGTGTGTATAACACTATATAAGAATTTGTAGGGTTGGAGTCCATGTCGTCTTTTACTAGAAGATTAATATATTGTTGCATTGGGTGAGGGTCACCCACCCCTTCTAGGTGACATGATTCATGGTCATCTAATTCCCACCGATGCAGTTTGTGTGTCTATTAGGCTTGTCTACCCCACTTGGAAACAAGCAACACTACCACATGCCCAACTCGACCACAAGAAGATAGGTGATGCAGAAGGCAGTGTGGTTGCGTGGTCCAAAGTAGGAGTTTTCTATGTTGATGTATGCTAAATCTACATTGTGTTTGTATTTTTTATTCTTTTCTACTTGTGTATATAATTGGAAATTGATATGAGAATATATATTCAGGTCATATCACCTAAGAAACCTCACAGAGTTCGTCCTCTACTTCGTCCTCAAGATATTTGACTACCTAATTGGATTGTAAAGGGCCTATTCCAGTAGCTAGGTCCTAGGTGCAAGGGGTTGATGATATATCTAAGTGACTTAGAAGAAGGATCAACTATGATGGTCTATATTAGGGAGGACAATGCAGGTTAAGCTCACGATACTAGTGTATTCATGCAAGATGTTGTGCAACTATTTAATTATTCTTGGTTGAATAAAACTGTGATATACTTTGGATATGGTGAAATCTTATGACCGAATACCTTGTTCTATGTATGTGATAATATATGTTGATATGTTTTCTTATATATTAATGCACACATATACATTTTGAAGCCACTTAATAAGGGTGTGTAGAGGTCACACTATCAAATGTGGCATTTCTAGTTCCATCATTGATTAGCCGTGTAAATAAAGACCCAAAATATGTTAATGATTACTGCTCTACCACATTTAAATATTTTGGTAATGCGAGAAAGAGAATGATTGTAGCTCCTTTCAATGTTGGGTAAGTTTCGGGCACTTTGCTTATAATTTTGACTTATAAATTACATTTCATTGTGGATTTTGAGTTTTCTTTTACTTGCTTTCTTTTTACTCAGTAATAATCATCAGCTGCTATTGGTAATTGTCCCTGAGATGATAACTACATATTATCTAAATCCTTCGAGTGAGGAAGTAGTCAGTGGGGGAAACACATTGAAGAAGGCATTAATTACATGAGTGAACTTTTATATCCGTTGACTCGTATTAATGTTTTCATCATTAATTACATGACTATTACTTATTTAATTAATTGTGTTGCTTTAACTTATAGGGCTATAAAAGAATTCAAAATGGCCACATGATATGTAGATTAGAAAATGAAATCATTAACTTGGAAGAATGTTTTGATAGTAATCTAACTTCTAATTCATATATAAGCCAAATATGCTTACTTTTATTTATTAACATTTCACATAACTATAAATTTATAGTGTCCCATATAAGAAAATGGCTAGGCATGCAAATACTACATGATGTAGTACATGGATCTGACTGTCAGACATGCAACACTAGACATCCATTATATAAAAAGGTTATCTATATAGTCTTTACCATCATAAGTAAATAGTCTCATTTGATAATACAAAAACATCAAATCAAACTCTTGAATTTTGTCATTCTCTTTGAAGCTCTTTGACACAACGAAGTCCTATAAAAAGTAGAGATAGTTGAGATATAAGAAGAGTGGGCATATGGCTTTGTTAAGGAAGTCCACTTTGAATATGATTGGGATAATATATGAGTTTTCAAAACCCTTGATTTAATTTATTTCTACATACATGTGGTGGTTATGACTTTCTAAAACTTTGAATTCGATGTGAGTGAATTGTTGGCATAGGCAAATGATGTGTGAATGGATGTGAAGATGAATGAATACAATGAGAATTACATTTGTACCTATCATGAGAATGGAATCGGAGAATCAATCTTGTATGTATGTTTCTGAATTGTGCATGTGCATGAGAATGAAATTCAGTGTTGAAGAGAATGGAATTGAAAATTTGAAATGGATGTGGGTGGATGAATTGTGTGTATGTGTTTGTTATTACATGTTATACAAGTGTGTTGGCATGTTGTTAAGTTGAACACATGATGGAACATGTAGTTCTAAAGAACTATAGGTCCTGCATCCTATTGAAAAACCAGACAACATGTATGCATATTTTGTATATAAAAAACATAATGGTGGGGTCAGTTTTATAGAAAAACTAACGATGTAGGTCTTTGTCATTGATTTCTTTGAAAAATCGATGCTATAGATCAAAGTTTACATTAGTTTTCTCCTTAAATTGAAGACACATATATTCTAAATAGATCGTAGTAGGAAGCATGATCATGCTACCAGCTATCTTGTGGCATAGGTTGTTCTAAAAAACCAGACACAATATATCTAAAAAGGCCATGCTGGACAACACAATTGTCCTACCAGTTGGGTTGTGGTGTCAGTTGTTCTAAAAAACTTGACACAATCTATTTATAGCATTGGTTGTTTAACTATAACTGACTACACATATACCCTATCCATTTAAATTTTACCTAATAAGGAAGTATAATGTCAATTTTGGTGATTGAACCAATAACACAATTGTCTATAGTGTCAGTTGCCCACCTGCAAGCGGCGACAAAGATTTATTCCACTAATATTTATCTCTCTAAGGATGGTTATGTCATCAATTTTTATTTTCATGGCAACCGCCACTCTCTCATGTCATTGGTTTTACTATTCCCAATAAACTGACGTAGAAGGTTCATAGATGTAGTGTCACCCACTTAGGTGTCAGTAAAAAATTGATGATATATGGATTTTAATCGATGCTAAATGTGGTATTTGTACTAGTGTTAGTGTTTGTGTTTGGGTTAATATTGATTGGTACACTCATATTTACTAGTATATTCACTACACATATCTGGTGTAGATTCCTTAACCATTTTCTCAATTTCAATATAATGTTGGAGTTAATATTTAAATATGTTATTACTACAAAGTCAGATTGACACAGTTACACAAGTCGATGCATCAACCACACTCTATTGACTTGAAGATTTATGGGCCAACTAAGTAGTCAGTAGAGTTTACCCCATGGTCAACAACATCACTCTTTATTCCTGAAATGTCAATTGTTGTGCATCAAGCCTACATAATAATTTATGCTGAAAGTTGAAGATTGGAGGTCTTTGTTGTATCAACCCTTTATTACTAAAGGAATATTCCAATGGGGAGGCTCATACATCTCATTTTAGAGGTGTTCGATAGTCGAAGAGCAAGGAACAAATGAGAAAAATCTATATTGACATGTCAAGTTTTTGGCACCACTATTAGTTGATCAATTAATCTGAATCAACTTTTTTTTCTAGCCAAGTCGATTATTTATAGTGAATATTTTTTAATGGCCTAACTCCCTAAGGTTGAAAAACTTGGGACTTAAATTTCTTTTTACTATGGTGATATACTTGTATATCAATAAGTCATGTCTTTCTAGCACGACTATTAGTTTACAATTAGATCATACAAAATTTTTTGTTAACCAAGTAGATTAGTTGTAATGAACAATTGCATGAATAATTGACCTATTTGTTCCTGAGAGTCTCATGTAATTAATATAAAAAGTGGAAGGCCTAAATTAACATGAGATGAGCTTATAAAAAGAGTTTGAATCGATACATCTCAACTAGAATATGACCTGTGATAGAGCTGAATGGAATCAAAGGATCCATGTAGCCGACCCCAACATAGTTGGGACTGAGGCTTAGATGATGATGATGATGTGTCTAACTCCCTGATTTTCAAAAAATCTAGACTTAAAATGTCCTTATTACTATGATCATACACTTGTATATTTAGAAGTCATATTTTTTTGGCATGTTTCACACACTGTCCAAAAGGGGGAAACAAATGAGAGATATCCTGGGATAAACTCTACCCTTTTTGATAGTGAAACTTGGCATAGAAAAATAAATATTTGTTCAAAGTTTCCACCACATTTTGTATGAAAAGTGAGGGAAAATGATGAAGCATTGAAGCCATTGTGTCAATCTGAGGGATTATCCATGTTGAACAAATACATAGATCAAATTTGGTTGTCTAGTTATGAGTGGGGATGGATTAGCACCCCTATATTACCTGGTAGTCTAGTATCAAGATGCTATCTTGTTTTGAAAAATAGAGCAATTTAGGATAGTTGCATTAGAGAAAGAACTAACAAAATCATTTTGTTGGTGGGCAGGATTTTTGGGATGGAGATGGCCATGTCCTTTACATAGTAGCCCTATAGTCCAAATTTTTAGGTATATTGTGGTCCTAATCACCTCAAGACATCTCACAATGGATATCCCTCATTGGTGATTAGGACCAAGGTGTAGGATTAGATGTGATTAGCAGATATAGGCCAATGAAACAAGACATAGTTTCTTAGATGTAATAAACAATGGTAGGCATAACATCAACGGGTAATTATATCAATTTAAGTAGATTAGATGAAAAAATAGAACATGTCAGATGCACCTGTTATAGATCAGATATATCAATTAGTAGATATAGCAGTTAGGAGCAACAAATAGAGCAATTTACCATTCTATGAGAGCTAACAAAGAAGGACGTGTTAGAGGAAGGATCCTCTAATCATGAGAAACATAGAAAAACAAAAGGGAGGCAGTTTGATCCTATGGCTTTAGGATGCTCAAAAGCAGTCTGGAATATGATGGGTGTAGGGGGGGTATTTTATAGTATGTGTTTAGGGTTTTGGGATTCTGGACTGAATTTGTTGAAGAGGAGACATATCACTATGATGCACCACGTAGGAGGGGTGCATAGATGAGGCAATATTCCATGTGGCATGTGGTATACAACTCAAATCTTTTGGGTATCATGGGTGATTAAAAGGTGTTTTCTAGATTTCTTAGTAATTTCAAGAATGTTCTGGAGAAAATCATAAAAAACTTGCACAAAAAGATTACACACGATTATCTTTCAAATTTCTCAGAAAGCATTTATAAAAAGGGAATATTTAATTTTAAATGATTCAAATGGGAAATATAAGAAGAAATGGAGAAAAATTGCATTTTGGGGTTTAGAAGAAAGTTTCTTTACAAAAATCCCCAAACTGCGTGAAAATAGGTGCAAACTGGTGGATTACATATGCAAAACAATATGGAAGAAAAGTAGGAAAATGCCATGTATGAAAATTGGGTGAAATATGGAATGGATTTCATCATTATCCATGGAAATTGTATTTCTCGTGAAATTCTACTAAGTGAGAAAAATGGGGTGTCAATAGTTTGCCCCTCACAAGGCAAGGTTAAAGATAGGAGTGACAATTATAGGCTTGATCCAAGTCTAACCCCCATTTTTGGTCATGAAAGGTTCAAAAATTTGGACTGGTCAAGGATGCCTAACCTTGTGAAGGGTGGGAAGTGGATTCGACGTCTTTCCATTATAAGGATTAATTAGTGAGGAAAATATTCAGAGTAAATGTTTTCTTCAGAATAAGGGCAATGTTTGACTTGGATAGTTTCCTATAAATGAACAATCATTCATTTGCCTAGATTTTTGATGATCCTTAAGAGTTTTTTTTGCCACAAAAGTGACTCTTGTCACTACTTCAGTTCTTAAACTAGTACATTTATGATTCTCCCACTAACTCATTCCTTAGTGAGAAAAGTTGGATGTGAAAAAGTGAATGTAGGTTTGTGGTTTGTCAAAGATGTTAAGATATAGAGTTGTGATAGAATGATAAGTAGTGGAAAATTCTCTACCTGGAAATATACATTTGAGAAAAAAATCACCCCTCCTATTCTATGCATCCTTAGTAATTATTTAATTATTTGAGTGGACCAATTCAGAGTGAGAGAAAAATTCTTATCGGTGCAATATGGAGATTTTCCTATTAGGATAGGGCTTGGATCATATAGACTTTTAGATTTAAGGTAATATTTTGGTCATTGACCGTGTCGATTAGCCATCTATATGATTAAGGTGTATAAGATTGAGCATTTAAGCCATAATTTGGTAAAAGGAAGTATGCAAGATGTGTGAAACGACCGTCATTAAACCGACAAACAAATCGTCACTAATTAAGCAGAATAAACATAAACAATGGATTAACAAAAATCACTAAAATTTAAAACCATTTTGTAAGGAGATCCTTGTCCAGAAAATTTTTACAGAAATATCCAAAACTCATACATATTATGATTTACATTGTACAACATTGTTTCATCTCATCTCGAGGACAACATATAATACTTGCTCTATCAAAACACATACTGGAGCAACATAAAACCTCAAGACATTCAAGCCAAAATCTCAGATCATTCATGACACCAGCACGAACCAACTCCAAGGACCTGAGAGTACAGAGACGACACATAGGACTTCTATCTATAAGACACGACAGACAATACACTCAACCTAAGTTGTCACTACTGCCTCAGCTGTTGTTCTTCCTTTGTAGAGAGAGATCTTCACCACCTCGTGCATGTCCAACTAAAAAAATGTGGATCTCACGGGGTGAGACAATTGTCCCAACGAGAGATATAACTCTCCGCCGACCATATTATTATCATATATTAAGCATTTATAAACTGAGAAGAGGTTCTTTTTATATTAACAGGCAGGATAAATCACTGTATGAATAGAATGAAGTAGTCTCCTTTATCAAGGAGAACATTGCATCTACCCATGGTAGAATTATTAATCATCTATATGCTTTGCAAGGAATGTAAAGAAACATAAATATCATCTATCAACTAATATGTATAACTAAAGTGTGCATCATCAATGTTTTCCATATTCGATCCTTAAGAAGATATGCTACACAGTTGATTACATTTTTCAATCACACTTATGCCCTAAGGATATGAGGTATACCACTCATACTCCAACTGACCACGGCTACGTAAAGCATTGGTACCATACAAGGTCAATTGGAGAGCCAGCTGCCATGACCTCTGTCATCTCAGTCAGTGTGAGACCACAAGCAGGACATCTCATGTCACTGCTAAATAGCTTTTCAGGGTATACTGGCAACTTCACTATAGAACTACAATGTCAACTGCACTCTCTTCGGGGAGATCTCAATGATCCATCCCCATCCTTCGTCATCATTAGGAGATTCATGATACATCCATCCCGACATATATAATGGATGATTGAGAGATTTCATGTTTATCTCACATCAATCCCACATTAGGGCGTAAGGATATTCACGCCCATCACCCCCACATATTCAAAAATATGCTCTCCAGGTTATACCACGGAGCATCCCGTTTCACCATTCAACAAATTCTGACGCTGATGGATCTATGGTCAGGGCACTACATTATGAGGTTCCACTTGATTAATTAAGTACATTACCGTATTCTTTTAGCATCAACCAAGTTTCAATCATGAATTATAACATATGCTATAAAGGAAGGAGTGGTACTTTGAAGTTCTTTGGAACATTTTGAATGTATATCACTTGGGATCTCAGTCCCTTATCACAATAGTGGGAATTCTCATCCCTTCATATCATCATCATCATAATTACTAGATCTGGGTATTCAAACCCTTAGATCATCATTGAACACTGTTACCACTTATTAGGTAACTATTACCTCTAGGTCCTCAGACCAAGGTATTCATTTTACTTGTTGTACAAGTATTCACATGGCCTACAAGGCCATTGCACATCTTGTCACCTCTCACTAGGCAACAACTTATTCACATGGCTCACAAGGCCATTACATATCTTGTCACCTCTCACTAGGCAACAACTTATTCACATGGCTCACAAAGCCATTAATCATTATACTTGTTATACAAGTATTCAAAATGCCTCACAAGGCTTATGTAATAAGAGAAATACAACCTTCCTGTCATTAGGGTTAGGGTTTCCCTTTATAGCCGAATAGGGTTTCATGTTCATATTATTAATCCAAACCCTAATTCATTGCTCCAAACATCTAGGAGCATACATTTATATCATAAATATTCAATCATACTTATTTATTCTCGTCATTTATCATTAAATGATTATCAACACAAAGTATGAGTTTTTCTCTCATCTTCTCTAGGATATTGATTACATCATACTTTATTTTCTTGGCTTACCGCTTTGTCAAGTTATGTTAGCCTACACTTATGAAAGTGCATTAAACTCATTACATCTCAATGTAACAATTAACATAACACACTTCATGCGTTACTCATCCTAGTATATTGGATTTGAGGTGCATCAAGGTGTATCAACCTTGATATGTTGGATATGATATTTATCATGCCTTGGTGTATCAAGGTTCATCAACATATCTCGTATTAGGGTATTTCCCATCCTAATACTTTATTACCAACTCATCACATTTATCATGTAGTATATTGGCCATAATTCACACACTTGAATTACTCAACTATCATCAAGTGATATGGACTCATCTCAGGTTAAGACACTGTTGATATAGGATTGAACATTATCAATCACTTTAGGTTAGCCACACCATTACTTGGGGTTACACTCATCACTCCTAAGAGTGTATTTCCCTGACCTTTACAAGGTGTATAGGGTTGAATCATGTATGTCAAGTTGAAAACATGTATTGGATTAGGTGTATATCGATCTAGGAATCATCATATCCCTCAGACACTTACCCATTAAGGTATCAACCTTACCATTCATATGGTGTATCAACTTCACCCTTCATGGGGGTGTAACATCCTCACCTCACTTGAAGATAATGGCCACACCATACTTTTAGTGTATTGGCCATCACATGTACTAGGGTACTAACCACCTTGCCACTCTTGTCATCTAGTGTATTGGGTTACCCTCCATCTCATTTTAGAGATAGGTTCTCAACAGCATATCATCCAAAAAGGTGTATGGTTAACCCAATATCAGTTTAAGGGTGTACACTTTCTACCCATATCACCTAGAGGTGTATGTGTGCTTACCATATCTACCTTGAGGTGTATGTATGCTTCCATATCGGGTTTGAGGTTTATGTGTGCTTCCATATCACTCTTGAGGAGTATGTGTATCGGGTTTGAGGTGTATGTGTGCTTCCATATCACTTTTGAGGTGTGTGCTCCCATATCGAGTTTGAGGTGTATGTGTGCTTCCATATCACTTTAGAGGTGTAATTTTGACCTCCTATTGTTTATGAGGTGTATACTACACCACCATATCGTGCAAGAAGGTATAAAATCATATCCATATCGTTTTAGTGGAGTAGGTGCATCACCATATCAGGTTAGAGGTGCCTGCTTGTGTGCTTGAACCCGATATCACTTTATAAGGTGATACCATCATCTTCAAGCTCTAGACCTTTGTTCTAATAGTTATAGTTCATGGAAACAAGTCTAAGAAACTACTAGAACTCATAATTTCATCAACTATTTCAGAAAATTTTGGAATTAAAAGTATTTCATTAAGTATAGCAATTTAGGTGATGTATAATAACATGATAGAGTTCAAGGTATATAACCCACCTTAAGAACAACTTCAAAGCTACAAGTTCTAAAACTCCACGTTCCTAAGGTTTAAGATGACTTATCAAAAGTCCAAGGCTCGTTCAAAACTCCTTCATATACAATGAATCACCATGGATAAGAAATTGGTGAAGAAGAAAAGAAAGGAAGATCATAACCCTAAAATCATGCTTCAATCCAATGTTGAAGATGATCGTAGCCTCACCTTAGGATTAAGTATTGAGCTCCTTCTTGCTCCTTAGAACCTTTTCACGGTAAATCACTACCCTTGCACGATATGCCATCACTTGTGGACGATATCCCCCTCACTTGTGGCAAAAAACACTCCACTTGGCCGATATCGACTTGCTATGGCCGATATCAACATGCTATGACCGATTTTACTTGCTATGGCCGATACGCAAGGCCTATGCACAATACCACATCACCTTTGTACGAAAAAAAGGCTTCATGCATTATATCTAAGAGCAAGGAGGTGGTAGGATTCGAAAAAGTTCACTTAGGGGTGAAAGGAAGGGTATAAATACTTATGGTTCATGAAAAAGTGTGTAAATAAGGTGTCATCAATTTGAGATACTAGGTGCCACATGTCCATGCATAGTTGACACATGTACATGCATGCATTAGGATTTATCTTGACATGAAAAACACTTGAGGATAATCTAGGGATGAAATTTCGTCCATTACTTATCTCTTTGAATAAAATATATCAACAAAATCACCACTTTATTCACAACCCGATACAACTTTTCTAAGGAAGTTGTAATCCGATACACTTCACCTCCTTGAGGTTCTTTGTACGTCATGGGCTTTTCCAAGAGTCCAAAAAACGATATGAGACTCCTCCTATGGCTCCTTGGCCGATAGGAACTCATATATAAGCTTTTCAACTTGATACAACCAAAGTTAGGGTTTCATATTCAACCCTTTTCTTAGTCATTTCATCACCAAGATCACCATCACTCATAATTGATTCAACCATAGTGTCTACTTATTTATATCTCCTCTACATGATACTAGGAGGGAGTAGGGACACTCTAGAGGTGGTAATTTGCATATCGACCCTACATTTTGGGTAAATTACAATTTGTACCAAAATTGGTGCACAAGGTACTAGCATTATTCAAACAAGTTCAAACTTGGAATTTAGGCATTCCACAAGCCACCACTTATCATAATTATCTCTCTTCTGATGCTAAAGAACTTAAGGCATGTCTAACATGTGACATTTTGCAATATAGTCCCTCATCTTGGGTAGATTGCACTTTGGTCCAAAACAAATGAACATTGCTCAAACAACATTCAATCAGGACCAAACTTGGAACATAAGTGTATCAATTGATAACAAAACACCTTAGAGGATTATATTAAAGTTCTCAGAAACTTACTTAGCCAAAACAAATAGGGTTACCTCATAACCCAGGTTAGGGTCATTACATGTTATAAACCCCTAACAAGGATTTTGTCCCCAAAATCTCAAGTAAAGGGAGACATATATCATTCATTCATCATATCATCAAGTCTCCACATAACATCTTAATGTCATGGAGATACCATAGAACTTTGATTAACACAAAGTTCTTCCACACAGGGTTATCATAGAATCTATCATACATGACACACACTCCATTGTCCTTTTCATTATTGACTATAGAGTCAACTCTATGTCGGGTAACACTTTTCTTAGTCAGAGAAACATTATACATACCTTATTTAACTCAGGTGTCAAACCTCATTGATTTGTCACCTTTCTCAACTTACGACTTTATGTGACAAGATTCTTGATTCTGGTGAGTTTTCCATACTCTTTATTCAATTTAGCATTTCTCTTCCAAGGAAAGACTAGAGTTACGTTATGTCTCCCACTTGGGACTGCAAGTCTTATCATATATCTGTCGTGCCATCTAATCTGCTAACACAACACTAAACTTTCTTACTACTTGTACCAACTATCTCATTAGTTGTACATTCTCTTGTCATAAGGAAAGGTCACTTATTAAATAAGAACTTATCTTAGAGGTATCTTTAGATGTTATGTATAAGTTTCCTTTAAAGATCTTGATAGGGGTATTCTAAGGAATTATTATTAGATTGATTAGCTTTTCCCACAATGATTCTACAATTGTTCCTTCAATTCGTACATTCTTATCGATGTTACATTTATGCAGAGCACAAACCCCTAACATATGATGTCCATACTATTTTATGTAACTAGACTAATTTCACAGTTGGCCATTCTAGGTAACCAACATAAATCATCTAATTAGGAGTTATGTTTTTACTTTCCCATACCACCTGATACTTCTTAGATACTAGAATTCCTAACTTTGGTATCAATCACATGTTTCAAAAACACATCACATCCTCATCATTTCCATCTCTATGTTTTTATTACCAAAGCCACACATATGAAAAGATCTTTTTTCATCTTTGGGACATTATTGATTACACATATGTTTATCTTAGAACCAAAGTTCAAGATGAACTGATACTTTTCTAAGTATCCATCAATGGATTATTTCTAATCCATGCACATCAAGTGTCATAGTATTCACTTGATTTCCATGTCCCTAAAAGGAGAAAACACAAAGAAACATATTCCTCTTATCACCCCATCATCACCCAGGGTTTTTTTTATCAAAGAGAAGATATTTTCATCTCCTCTGATTATTGCATGAACTTTCGAATGTTCATGAGCCATTTACTCTTGTTTCTTCCTAAGTTCCTTGCCATCATCATAGGAATTATAAGGATGATTACATGTCATCACTCCTTTAAAATGTTCATGAACATTTTGTGATTTTATCACATTTCCCATTTCCACATCATGGGAAAAGATCTTTACTATTCACACAGGCTTTATCAGACATGGATCATCTCCCTTGTTCTCATTCTTTTATCATCAGGATTATACTTTTTACTTCCTCATACACACAGATTGATCTGCGATCATCTCATATTCTTTTTTATTGCACTTAGGATGTGATAGAAATATCCATGCCATATTTTTAATTTCATTATGCTCACTAGATTGTCTCAAAATCACTACTTGATCAGAGTAATCAGGAAGATAACAATCTAAGAGTTCCATACTCACCTTATCTTCAATAGTTGAATACCTGGCTAGGGTATACAAGTACTGGGATTAGGTAGTATGCACTTTGTGTACTATCATATTCCTTACTTTTCATATCATCACAAACACATGATTTAACATTCCTGGATTTTCTCCAGGCATCACTTCTATATCTCATCCTCTTTCACACAGATAAGAGCATTTATAGAACATTTAAAAGAATACTGAATAGAATATAAATTCTAGTTCTCATCGTTTCTTCCCTATGTCCCCATAGGACAATCAATAAGGAAATACATAACAACAATCCTTCTTATGATTATCAGATAACATCAAGATAAGGCATATAAAAATGAAAAATCTCTATCTGACTGTTACCCCTCGCGGTCATCTACTGCTTCAGGTTGACTCAAAACATAGAGTCTAGCTATTTCATGTTGTTGCTCTTGTCTTTTTACACTATTGGGCTGTGAATTTCGTAAGCCCTGCCGATCCTACCTCGGTTGTTGAGTCATTTCCTCCCTTCTTTTCAAAGAAAAGAGTTTAGTATGCTCAACATGTCCATACCTATAACATGCCTTGCCCTCATACCATGGTCTTATCGGCCTTATTACCGATGTAAAAACTAAGCCATGGGTTCTTATAGGTGGAAAGTTAGGACTCTTGCCTTTACTTAGCGACTACTGCCCTGGTGCACTAGGCATTTATTGCACTGATGGCACCAAAAACTTTGGCTTTTTTAGAACAACTAGGCAAATGTCTCTAAAATTATAGAGGCCTTACTTAATGCTCAACTTATTGCCCCTTCTTGGGAATTACCATCATAGATGTACTATCTCTCTATACTTATGGCAGAGTCTATTTTCTTACCATATGTTAATATTTCCCACATTTTCCACTATTCTAGCATGATTATGTCATTCAGGACCCCTTATAGAGCCCAACGTTTCTGCATTAAGGACTGGTAACCTAGGTTTCAATGCTAGTATCCATTCTACTATATGTATCACTATTGTCTTAACCTACCTATCAAGAGCATAAACATAGGATTCTTTATCCCAATCAGATCATGATGGGTATTCTCAGGCACTTGTTCTTCTTCTCTTGCCTGATCCCTTGCACTCTCTCTTGGTGCAACAACATTGCTCTTAGCAATGTGTTCCTCGTGTTCTCCAGTCATTTTTAAACTTTACCCTTTCTTCAGCATAAGAAGAGGACCCTATAGAGTATATTGCAGGACACTAGAATAGACTCAACACCTTAGTCCTATGTCTTTATAGACTCAGCGAACCTTACACTCTGATACCAAAACTTGTAGCGACCATCATCAAACCGACAAACAAATCATTGCTAATTAAGCAGAATAAACATAAACATTGGATTAACAATAATCACTCAATTTTAAAACCATTTTTCAAGGAGATCCTTGTCCAGAAAACTTTTAGTGAAAGATCTAAAATTCATACATATCATGATTTACATTGTAAACATTGTTTCATCTCATCTCGAGGACAACATATAATAATTTCTCTATCAAAACACATATTGGAGCAACATAAAACCTTGAGAGATTCAAGCCAAAATCTCAGATCATTCATGAAACTAGTATGAACCAACTCCAAGGACATGAGAGTACAGAGACGACACATAGGACTTCTATCTATAAGACACAACAGACTGTATACTCAACCTGAGCTGTCACTGCTGCCTCAACTATTGTTCCTCCTCTGTCGAGAGAGATCTTCACCACCTCGTGCATGTCCACCTAAAAAAATGTGGATCCCACAGGGTGAGACAATTGTCCCAGTGAGAGATATAACTCTCCGCTGACTATATTATTATCATAGATTAAACATTTATAAACTAAGAAGTGGTTCTTTTATATTAACATGCAGGATAAATCATTATATGAATAGAATGAAGTAATCTCCTTTCTCAAGGATAACATTGTATCTACCCATGGTAGAGTTATCAGTCATCTATCTGCTTTGCAAGGAATGTAAAGAAACATAAATATCATCTATCGACTAAGATGTATAACTGAAGTGAGCATCAATCAATGTTTTCCATATTCGATCCTTAAGCAGATATGCTACACAGATGATTACATTTTTCAATCACACTTATGCCCTAAGGATATGAGGTATACCACACATACAACAACCGACCACGGCTACGTAATGGGAGAGTCGGATGCCATGACCTCTACCATCTTAGTTAGTGCGAGACCACAAGCAAGACATCTAGTGTCACTGCTAAATAGCTTTCTAGGCTATACTGGCAACTTCTCTATGGAGCTACATCATCAACTGCACTCTCTTCGGGGAGATCTCAATTATCCATCCTTGGCCTTCATCATCATCGGGAGATTCGTGATGCATCCATCCCGACATATATAATGGAGGATTGAAAGATTTCATGTTTATCTCACATCAATCCCACATTTGGGCGTAAGGATATTTGCGCCCATCACCCCCACATATTAAAAAATATGCCCTCGGGGTTATGCCACAGAGCAACCCGTTTCACCATTCAACAAATTTTGACACTGATGGATCTATGATCAAGGCACTACTTGATGAGATTCCACTTGATTAATTAAGTACATTATCATATTCTTCTAGCAGCAATCGAGTTTCAATCATGAATTATAACAGATGCTATAAAGGAAGGAGGGGTACTTTGAAGTTCTTTGGAACATTTTGAATGTATATCACTTGGGATCTCAGTCCCTTATCACAATACTGGGAATTCTCATCCCTTCACATCATCATCATCATCATTACCGGATCTGGGTATTCAAACCGTTAGATCATCACTGAACACTGTTACCACTTATTAGGTAACTATTACCTCTAGTTCCTTAGACCAAGGTATTCATTTTACTTGTTGTACAAGTATTGACATGGCCCACAAGGCCATTGCACATCTTTTCACCTCTCACTAGGCAACAACTTATTCACATGGCTCACAAGGCCATTACACATCTTGTCACCTCTCACTAGGCAACAACTTATTCACATGGCTCACAAAGCCATTAATCATTATACTTATCATACAAATATTTAACATGCCTCCCAAGTCTTATGTAATAAGAGAAATACAACCTTCCCATCATTAGTGTTAGGGTTTCCCTTTAGAGCCGAATAGGGTTTCATGTTCGTATTATTAATCCAAACCCTAATTCATTGCTCCATACATATAGGAGCATACATTTATATCATAAATATTCAATCATACTTATTTATTCTCATCATTTATCATTAAATGATTATCAACACAAAGTATGAGTTTCTCTCTCATGCTCTCTAGGATATTGATTGCATCATATTTTATTATCTTGGCTTGCTGCTTTCTCAAGGTATGTTATCCTACACTTATCAAAGTGCATTAAACGCATTACCTCTCAATGTAACAATTAACATAACACACTTCATGTGTTACTCATACAAGTATATTGAATTTGAGGTGCATCAAGGTGTATCAACCTTGAGATGTTGGATATGATATTTATCATGCCTTGGTGTATCACTTCCCTCATCACTTTTAACTTGCTTAAGTTCATCAACTTATCTTGTATTAGGGTATTTCCCATCCTAATACTTTATTACTAACTCATCACATTTATCATGTAGTGTATTGGCCATAAGTCTGACACTTGAATTACTCAACTATCATCAAGTGATATGGACTCATCTCAGGTTAAGACATTGTTGATATAGGATTGACCATTATCAATCACTTTAGGTGTTTCACCTATCAAGGTATTAGCCACACCATTACTTGGGGTTACACTCATCACTCCTAAGAGTGTATTTCCCTGACCTTTACAAGGTGTATAGGGTTGAATCATGTATGTCAAGTTGAACACATGTATTGGATTAGGTGTATATCGATCTAGGCATCATCATATCCCTCAGACCCTTACCCATTAAGGTATCAACCTTACCATTCATATGGTGTATCAACTTCACCCTTCATGGGTGTAACATCCTCACCTCACTTGAATATATTGGCCCCACCATACTTTTACTGTATTGGCCATCACATGTACTAGAGTATGAACCACCTTGCCGCTCTTGTCATCTAGTGTATTGGGTTACCCTCCATCTCATTTTAGAGATAGGTGCTCAACACCATATCATCCAAAAAGGTGTATGCTTAACCCAATATCAGTTTAAAGGTGTATACTTACTGCCCATATCACCTACAGGTGTATGTGTGCTTACCATATCGACCTTGAGGTGTATGTATGCTTCCATATCGGGTTTGAGGTGTATGTGTGCTTCCATATCACTTTTGAGGTGTATGTGTGCTTCCATATCGGGATTGAGGTGTATGTGTGCTTCCATATCACTTTTGAGGTGTGTGTGTGCTCCCATATCGAGTTTGAGGTGTATGTGTGCTTCCATATCACTTTAGAGGTGTATGTTTGACCTCCTATCATGTAAGAGGTGTATAATACACCACCATATCGTGCAAAAAGGTATAAAATCATATCCATATCGTTTTAATGGAGTAGGTGCACCACCATATTGGGTTAGAGGTGCTTGCTTGTGTGCATGAACCCGATATCACTTTATAAGGTGATACCATCATCTTCAAGATCTAGACCTTCGTTCTAACAGTTATAGTTCATGTCAACAGGTCTAAGAAACTACTAGAACTCATAATTTCATGAACTATTCCAAAAACGTTCGGAATTAAAAGTTGTTCATTAAGTATAGCAATTTAGGTGATGAATAATAACATGATAGAGTTCAAGTTATATAACCTGCCTTAAGAACAACCTAAAAGCTCCAAGTTCCAAATATCCACGTTACTAAGGTTGAATATGAGTTATCAAAAGTCCAAGGCTCGTTCATAACTCCTTCATATACAAGTAATCACCATGGATAAGCAATTGGTGAAGAAGAAAAGAAGGAAGATCATAACCCTAAAATCATGCTTCAATCCAAGGTTGAAGATGATCATGGCCTCACCTTAGGGTTAAGTATTGAACTTTTTCTTGCTCCTTAGCACCTTTTCAAGATACCTCAATACCCTTGCACGATATGCCATCACTTGTGGCCGATATCCCCCTCACTTGTGGCAAAAAACACTCCACTTGGCCAATATCGACTTGCTATGGGCGATATCAACATGCTATGGCCGATATTACTTGCTATGGCCGATACCCAAGGCCTATGCACGATACCACATCACATATGAATGACACAACGTCTCCATGCACGATATCTAAGAGAAAGGAGGTCGTAGGATTCGAAAAATATCACTTAGGGGTGAAAGGAAGGGTATATATACTTGAGGTTCATGAAAAAGTGTGTAAATAAGGTGTCATCAATTTGAGCTACTAGGTTCCACGTGTCCATGCATGGGTGACACGTGTACATGCATGAATTAACATTTATCGTGACATGCAAAAACACTTGAGGATAAACTAGGGATGAAATTTTGTCCATTACTTATCTCTATGAATAAAATATATCAACAAAATCACCATTTTATTCACAACCCGATACAACTTTTCTAAGATAGTTGTAAACCGATGCACTTCACCTCCTTGAGGTTCTTTGCATGTCATGGGATTTTCAAAGGGTTCAGAAAACTATATGAGACTCCTCCTATGGCTCCTTGGCCGATAGGCACTCATATATAAGCTTTTCAACTTGATACAACCAAAGTTAGGGTTTCATATTCAACCCTTTTCTTGGTCATTTCATCACCAAGATCACCATCACTCATAATTGATTCAAACATGGTGTATCCTTCTTTATCTCTCCTCTAAATGATACTATGAGTTAGTAGGGACACTCTAGAGTTGGTAATTTGCATATCAACCCTACATTTTGGGTAAATTACAATTTGTACTAAAATTGGTGCACAAGGTACTATCATTATTCAAACAAGTTCAAACTTGGAATTTAGGCTTTTCAAAAGCAACCACTTAGCATCATTCTCTCTCTTATGATGCTAAAGAACTTAAGGCATGTTCAACATGTGACATTTTGCAATATAGCCCCTCATCTTGGGTAAATTGCACTTTGGTCCAAAATAAAGGAACATTGCTCAAACAACATTCAATCAGGACCAAACTTGGATCATAAGTGTGTCACATTATAACAAAACACCTTAGAGGATTATATTAAAGATCTAAGCAACTTAATTAGCCAAAAATAACAGGGTTACCTCATAACCCAGGTCAGGGTCATTACAATGTATTCATTTGCTGGTTCATTAAGAGTGTCTATGAGCAATTATTCTCAACTCTCAAGTCCTCAAGTTTGGAAATGGAGATTTTGAGCCATCACTCCAGGTCATAGATAGGAAAGGTTGGCAATTTGGTTCATTTTCTAGTCATACTCTGAAATTGTCAAAGGATGTGTGCATGAATGCATAGTTGACAAACCTGGTTGGGATCTGGGATTATCCGTGCTAAAATGCAATCTTGATTTTAGTCGTAGGTCATGAGTAGGGGCCTTTGGAAATACTTAGAAATGAAGAGAGTGATGGTTTAGTTTAAGTTCATAATCCAAGATCAAAAATATTGAAAGATAGATTTTGTGATTGGCCCAATTTTAAGTCGTAGTTCAGGCTCCAAGAGATTCAAAGATGGTGAGGTTGATGGTCCAGTTTTAGGTCATAGTCTAGGACTTGGAAAAAAATGAAAAGATGGTGATCATATTTAGATGCCATAATTATTTTTATTTGAAAATGTGGATTTTTATATTTTGAGTTAGGTCTTGTCATTTTCAAATTTTTACAAATTTCATTTGCATATATTCTGATTTTGTAATTTTTTTGAGTTTTGTATATAAGGTTCTAGAGATTTTGCTAAAACTATAGGGACCTTTTTGTAACTTTATAGAATTTTTTTGTCTTTAAAAGAGGGGAAACCGATGGAGGATCAAGCTCCCTTCCCATTTCTTCCCAATGCATGAAACAACAGTGACAAAAACCAACTTGGAGTGATTTGGGCGAGAACAACACCGAGAGGAGAGAAGGGAAAGCCAATTGATTTCTCCAATCCACTAGATCTAGATTGGAGGACCATGACATTCCACCAACATCCCCAAAAGTGTTGTAGGAAGCGGTGTTCCATTGATGGAGGAGCTTCATATTTCTTTCTTTGGTGGCATTTTAGTGTGGATTTTAGCTTCATCCATCTCATGGAATGTATAGCTCTCATTGTACACTTTGGTTTGGGAATTTTCACCCTTGATGATGAAATTTGGATTTCCTGACGTTCTTCGTAGTCTAGAGATTCAAGACGACATGGATGCACATTCTGGTTTGTGATCTGACTGATTTTGTCAATTTGTTGTTTTCTCAACTATCTGTTGTCCAATCAAAAGCTTGTTTCAGGTGTTATGGAAAGCTTGTGACATTTCCTTCCCTCTTGTGTAGATGGCGGCTTATGACTGGAATGAGGAGGATCCCATTTTAGATGAGCATGATGAGAGAATAGAGGCATACCCATTGTATGTATGACGACACCCTTGATTGAGTTCATATATGATTTATGGATCCTTTGATGGACGTTTTCCTTAATCAGGCGTCATAGTAGTTCTAGAAGGATTGCGGGGGAGCTGCTCCCAACTGAAAGATTTGTCTACCATCCAGGAATGTTGTGTATGAACTTGCATCTCCTAGGATATGGAGCAGGTGATGAGGTATAACCTAAAAACTTTGCTCCATGTCATTTTCTTTCTTCTTTTTTGAGCTTGAATGGGGCTTTTTGCCATGTTGTGATGGTCTTGACTTTGTCTTCCGCATATTTTCCTCCAGGGTCTTGGATTTTCAAGTGTATATTGGTAGATTCTTCGGAACATGTTGGTACCATTGTATGGTAGTTTGTTGCCAGGAGGTGGAGTTTCTTGAGAATACTGATTTTGGTAGAATTAGCCAGTACAATATCATAGATAAACCTTATCTCCTTCCTTTGATTGAGCATTTTTTCCCAAAGACTAGTACAGTACACTTCTCTTTTGATGAGATACACATTACCCTAAGAGAGTTTGTCGAGATTACTAGGTTAGAATGTCGTGGGATCCCTATCGGTTCTCTACCTAACTGACAAGAGTGGGATTGTTACCACCTGGCTGGGATTCTAGGAGTGAACCCCAATGATATTGGGATGGACTCTTAGTGTGAAGTAAAGTTTACTTGGTTCAGAGCAGCCACCTTGTTACGTGAGGGTGAGTGGTGGGGTGCCACTGATCCTTTATATGTAGCATTTTATGTGTAGGTGTTCCTATTGTCTTGATCACTTGTTGCTTGTTTAGCAATAGCATGGGGAATAGAGGAGATATCCATTGGTTCTCCTTTCTTCTAGATCTAGACATAATTTCTTCCTTTGATTGGGGTGGTAGAGTGTATGCCCATCTATTGGCATACTTGCGGTGGTGTTTTGTGGGTGACTTAAAAGGGGAGATGGTACGAGGCTACAAAAGGTTGTAAAGGCTTTGTAGGCTTGATCGTGATAAAATTTCACCTTCTATTGTTTGTGTTTTTTGCTTTGAAATATCTACAATAGATGATTTTATTTGACATTTCCTTTGCATCTATGGGGCTATGAACACTCTTGACTTCATAGATCTGTCACTCTGAGTGGTCTAGAGAGCTATCTACATGATTCTCCCTATATGTGGTCATCATGATGGATATAACAACCTGGTTAGGAATGAGCACTGGAGAGGTGAACTGGAGATAATGACCATAGTTGAGGTATGTGTAGTACTTTACCACTATATTATTTCATGCATATAGTATAGTTGAATCCAATTTGTTGTTTTTCCCAAGTCTGATTCAGGATCTTCTCTAGGTTCTAATGTGGCACGAATGGGAACATCTTGTGCAACCTACTTTGAGGTGTTTTTGCTGCATGCTTATTGGATCTAGTTTGAGTCTTCATCTGGGAGTAAGCTTTATATGGGTGTGTGTGTTTCTTGTCAATGGGTTGGTGGATGGGAACATCCCTTTTGACCCTTTTCTAGGGTTGGTCCATCGTGGTCTGGGGATTTGTCAGGCTGCTCGAGATCTAATGTATGGTCACGTGCCACATGATGAGTATTTGTAGTGGTACTATGCTCATCGAAAATTGATTATCTTTTCCATAGGGGCATATGATTGTCTTCTTTGTCCTTTAGTGGTGAGTATTTTGAGTTTGATGTTGTATTTATCTTCTTGCATTATCTTTGACATGTTTATACTATAGGTGATTGAGTATGACTTGATTGAGGAACATGACAGGGGTATGAGTTTTTTTGTCCACCTCCTCTTGAGGTGGTTCCCTCTCCTAAGGCTCCACCTTCTCTACCTGTTGATGTTCCTAGATTTAATGACTTCCCCATTTTGTGGGCTCATTGAGATTATGACATGGGAGGCTCGTGTCACTTCTGAGGTGACTTTGTCTGGACCTTATCCTGCCAGGAGAAAGATGAGGCTTCGAACACAGTGGGTGGATTGTTCGACTTGAATTTCCCACCAAGATATGTGTATAGTTAGCATTTTCAGGGATCTTATGGCGTGGTAGGCCTTTCTTCAGATGTCCCAATTTAAACTATAGATCTGTCATTGGTTGGAGTAGGGGCAGGTCCCTATCAATGTAGGGATGCTTCCTTAGTCGTGGGGTGCCTTCTAGAAGATCCTCTCCAGGTCACCGCTAGTCCACCACTGGTATTCACTCTAATGTGAGCTAATGATGTCATTCTTCAGGGTCTTCTTCCACTGATCATCAGTCATAGGCTAAGTTCTTGATGAGGTGAATGAAGAAGAAACTGAAAAGTATCAACTGTGTTCAACATTTCCATGGTGTATTTTCCTTTCCTGTAAGAAAAATCATATATCAGTTCATGCTTGTATTTGTAAGATTCTTTTCAATTTTAAATAAAATTCTAAATTTAAGTCCACCAAATTTGTGAGGTTTTGTGATCTTCGATTCAGAGTCAGATTTTTGAAGTTTGATCTTTGAAAGATATTTGGTAGATTATTGTATTGCCTTGATTTACATGTTGACTAAAAGTGATGGATTGGAGCAAGACAATGGTCTTGCAGGACACAGAGTCTACTTTTCCCAAGATTCCTATCCATGTTGACCATTGATGTACGTAGATGCTTGTGGCAGATTATTCAATTCCATTAGGGAAAAGGGCATGGAGTCGCCTTGTTCCTGAGAGATGAGTTTTCTTCATATGAGACCTATAAATAGGGTTGTATCCCTTGCCTTTTTTGTGCATCTTGCTTCTCACAACCCAAAGTCATGGGAGAGAAGGAGATAAGGGAGATCCCACCTCTACATTGTCCTCCCATCAACCTGTATTTGGTGCACTATTGTATCATTGATCTCTCTGAGAGTGAAAAGGTCGAGATAGTGAGTTTTGGTGTGATTCAACATCTTCATTATCTAGCATATGTTCTTGTTGTGAGGGATTTGATGTTGAATTTGATTCTCTTATGGGATCCTTTGAGTCATCCTTTTGGTTTGGGTATGTAGTGTTGACTCCTACCTTGGAAGATGTAGCTAAGATTACCTGGTTTCCTTTCAATGATAGATGGTCAGTGGTTCTAAAGAAGTCAAGGTGAGCTTCTAAGATGGGTAGTTTACTTGGCATAAATAAGTCCCAAGATGCTCAATGGTTGATGATGATAGCCACTTTATTCATATGTCTTCCCTATGCAAGTTGTTCAAGAGAGAAGTGAATCATGGTGTCGTCCCTCCTGACATGCCCAAACCATGAGTAAATACTCTGATCATTTTGATATAGCTATTCATTGGTGAAATTGTGGGGTAAGTCATGGTCTTATGGAGTTGTGGCCTCCTTATGGAGGAAGGAAACTATCGTTCCTCTAATACTGGTTGTGTTACATAAATTCTTGGATGAAGCAGATCTAACTAGAAATATGAGGGGACCCTTTAAGGTCCTATTGGTTTATATGTGATTCCGTATTGGTCCTACCAGATTGAGAAAGTCTTCAAATCCTCATTACAACATGACAGAGGAGTTTTTGTTGAAGCATGTCTAGGTGGGTAAGCCTCTTCATCTGCATGGAGATCTGGCTCGATGACTTGCATGTCTAAAGGCTACATGCATGTGTTGGGGATGGATGGAATACCATCTTGATAATTTTTATGTGGTGTGGCCATGTCGTACTTTTGGTGGACGATCATTTTTCCTGACTAGGAGGGTTGTTCTGTGCAATACCCTACATTAGTGTTGAGGTAATTCAATTTCCAGCAATGCACATACTAGGTTGAAACCTTTCCCTCTTTTTTTAAGAAGCTGATGGTAAATTCCCAAGAGTACATGAGAAGGTTTCACATATGTGGTCAAACCAGAAGAGGATGACTCATGATTCTGTCCCTTGGGGTCATGATTGCTCTCCTAATACTTGGAATTGATTGCATCACCTTCAGTGATAGTGACTTGTGATCTTTGGGATAACCATGGTGATGTGTATGTTTTTATCTTGTTTATTTGTTGGTCTATATGTCAGTACAAGAAGCCAAGGTTCTATAATGTTTTTTTTTAAATAAAGATTTTTGTACATGATATGTGACACTGGTTAGGGATACTCCCTCCATGATATCTAGAAATATGCATTGATTTAGGTCTATGAGGTGCACATTTCTATGATTTCCCCTCTGACGAATTGTCTGCTTAGGCACAATCTGGAGCTCTTATCTACATTTTAAAACCTAGGGATAGATGTAGGTTGTAATATATTAGGATTGCCTACTTCTCATCCACCTCCTTGTACGAAGTTGGAAGGTTGAAACCCCAAGCACTTTAATCTATCTCTCATTCTAAATTAGTGATAGTTGTTTCCTCCCTCTAAACATTTGTGGCCCGTGCTATTATGGGGAGGGCTCTCATTCTAGGGGAGAAGCTATGTGCTAAATTCACGCCATGTAACAAATGCATTACTAGAAATTCCCTACATAGTTGGGCCAAGGCACTAGATTTCAGAGACACCTTGATAGGCTTTAATCCCAACATTCCTTAGTGTAGTGGTCCACCATAAGCATGTGTCTTCCTTTTAAAGGGTCTTTGGGTAATTATTATCTTTTTATAAGGTGCTAACTATTTGTGGGTCTTTTCTTTGAAGCTTTTTATTTGATGTTGATGCTTAGGCCTTAGTATGAAAGCCTAAGATTTTAGCTGGGAATGAATGGGGTTTGCCTAGTAAGGGTTTCCCATCTCATGACTCTTAGGTTAGTTCATAGAGATTTTTTTCCCACCTCTTTTTAATAAATGAGGCATGGGTAGCCTCAAGACTTCAACCTCTGCCTTCTTTAGACGGTCCTTTCCTTATGGTTGTCCCCGAAAGATGTAAGCATTATGGAATCTCATTGGGTATAGTTGTTAGGATGCTGATTGCAAGGATAGGATATGACTAGCCTCTTGGGACCCATAGCCTCTAGTATCCTCTTATGATGTTAATAAAAGGGCTTTGCCTCACCTTTTGCTGCAATCATGAACATGCTTGGGTGCAATTTATTTGGGTGGGCCTATTTTAAGGAGTCATTTTTAGGTTGGTGAACTGTCGGGGCCTCAAGATAATGGTTCATGCTCCTTCTGTACTAGGCCCTAGGTTCTACTTTGACCTTTTAGCTTCTAGGTGCATGGAGGGACGTAGTTAGATGTTTAAGTACATTTTAGGTTTACTAGAAGGGTAGGATCTTTGGAACCCTTACATTGCTTTCTACTAAAGGTTCACTCATTGTTGTAGGATGATCAACAATACTAGCATTTGATGAGGCTAGCATTCATGTGATGAAGATGAATATCTCCTTCCATGTCTTCCAAGCACATGCCACACCAATCATAGATGTTGTGGATGATGTAGGTCCTTCCCATTTAGAGTTAATCTTGCCCCTAGAATCAACATTCTAGATGACTTGCAATATCAGGTCACCCTCCTGATCACACTTTTTTGTGGGTCCAAAGTGTAAACACATTTTTCCTAGTAAAAAACACCAGACTTTAAATTTATACCCAACTTCAAGAGACATACACAAATCAATACATAGTCTATTGTACAAATATGGGGTCATATTATATTGTAGTAATATGTGGTCAAACACAAGGATAATGAGAATGAAATTAAAAGAATGAGAAGTCTTAGCTTAGTTTAGTCGAATCAAAAGGATGAAATTGGTATTCCAGTTAAGGAACAAATTATTAAATTAAACTTGTAAATATAAGTTATCAAAGATCAAAAGAAATGAAGATAATTATGGAAATGATAAAAGGGGACTTGGATTGGGTTTCACCAATCAAACTAGACCCAACCATGCAAAGCCTTCTCTTCTAATATATTATATACATACATACATATATATATATATATAAAGACTCGATCTTTATGATCAAATATTTACAAAATAATATAAAAAAACATACACAATCTTTATTACATTCATGCTTGTACATCAGAGTCGCGGAAGCTTACAAATATAATTACAAGTTTATGAATAAAAATGCATTCCTATCTAGACTTCAACGGAGGACTACCCATGCACATCTCTTCAAGGTCTTCCATCTACCACCTGTCCATGAGTTCCCAGAGGGAACGAAACCACACATGGACCCCATTGAAGGGAAATAAAGGGACATCAAAGCTGGTACTAAATCCAATCATTGAACTATGTACAAAATAGGATTTAGGTGTATAATAAAAGTTAGGAAAGGACTATTTGGTGGACTAAAGGCTAACAAAAAGAAATTCCAATATCAACTTCAAGATAAAAAATCTTTCACAAGAATATCATTAAGCAAGATTCAATAATTCAAGTATGCAAAATTTATCCAAGCTATTCACAAAGTATATCAATTTTAAGATATTCTATTTGGCAAGTTTTGGCACCTTTCTATCATATCTTTTCTAGGGCTAAGTGCCTTGTGTTCTCACACTCTAGGAGAGAACAACACTAGTGCCTTATTAGCTATTCCGGTTAACTGGGGGACAACTAATCCCTATCCACCGCGCGGGGTTGTGGGGTACTTGGCCCACTCAAGTGAGCCAAAGCTCTATAGGACCAAAGCTTGAGGGACCAAAGTCCACAGGGAGTCAAAACTCCAATAGATCAAGTCTAGTGCCAAAATTATTATCAACAATATTTCATCAATTGCAAAATGAGAGTGGTGAACTTTCAAGTATAAATAAAGGCTTCAAAACTATATGGAATTCACTAAGAATCAAGATATATGTGTGTCTGTCAAGAGGGAAAATAGTTCGACAATGAAATAGAAGATTTAGTACCTTAGAATCCAAGCAAAATCCAATATGTCCACAATTAGGGTTCAACGAACTCCAAAGTTTCAACTGCTATAAAAAGGGAAATATCATATGTGTTGATAGTAGTCTTTATTCAATGAATGTTTATGTTGCATGAAATCCTTATGAAAGCCATGTGATAAGTGAATGAGGTAAATGAAACCCTAAGGATAGGGTGTTCAATGAATTAAGCATTTTGATTACCATGTTATCAGTATGAGATGTGTGATGCTTAACAGTTCAGTTGTGGTAAATTTTATCTGATGGTCTATGAAATGAATGGTTTACAGAGCTAAACTAAGATATGTAATGGGATGATTGAATTGTAAATGAAAAAAAAGTGAGTTAGACATGTAGGTGCCCTGACACCGTAGAATCCCTATGTGAGGTCCGCACCTTAGGGATGAAATGACCTACCCTGGCAGTGCGTCCAGCATACAGGGGTCAGAACGAACCCACAGAGCATGCGGGGAGACAAAGCCCTTGAGGAAGTCTCCTAAGAAAAGATAGGTTACCCAACATGAACTGGAATTCCCGGTGGTAACCCAGAGGTACCCACAAAGCGTACCAAGATGAGGCCCATAGAGCATCTCAGACCCTCCTCCTATGTACTCAGCCTAGAGGAGTCCATTTTATGGCACCATAGGAGTGCTGAGGCCAGAGAGCCAGTTTTCCTATTGCAGACCAGGAGAGTAGTCATACTTAGCTATCCCGGGGTGTCAGCTAAGTCTTGTATGGTGGGATCATAGTTCTCTACAAGTCTTCATATGTAGAGTACACTGCATATGATCATGGTATAAGATAAAATATGTTCATATAGGTTTAAAGAGTTTCTTATAAGTAAGAAAGGTTAAGAAATATTTGAGTACAATTTCATAGCAGTTGTTCTTTAAATATAGTTTTTGACATTTCCTATTATTTTAACTGTATTATTTTAGATCTACTCAATGTAGTAATTTCTTTAATGAGTATCACAGGATAAGCTTGAGATGTTGTTATAGTATGATGGGTAAATGCTAGACATGTTCTTCCTATTTCTTATAAAAAGAATAGATAATTTACTGCTCTATCATAGATAGTTGCAATGCTTTAAATTATGAGAATGTTCTAACCTTCTAATCCTCTTCTCAGTCTAATACTATTTAACTGTGATAATAACATTGTTAGTGGAGAGTTATATCTCTCACTGGGACAATTGTCTCACCCCTTGGGATCCACATTTTTTTAGGTGGACGTGCACAAGGGGGATTGAGACTGTACTGCGGAGAAAGAACAACAATAGTAGGGATAGCAGTGACAGCTCAGGCTGAGTGTACTGTCTATCGTGTCTTGTTGATAGAAGTATTATGTGTCGTCTCTGTACTCTCAGGTCCTTGGAGTTGGTTCGTACTGCATGAATGATATGAAATTTTGGCTTGAATGCCTCGAGGTTTTAGGTTTCTCTAGTATGTGTTTTGATAGAGCAATTGTTATATGTTGTCCTCGAAATGAGATGCAGAAATGTAGTACAATGTGAATCATGATATGTATGAGTTTTGGATCTTTCAGTAATAGTTTTCTGAATAAGGATCTCCTTGCAAAATGGTTTTAAATTTTAGTGATTTTTGTTAATCCACTATTTATGTTTATTCTGCTTAATTAGTAACAATTTGTTTGTCGATTTGATGATGGTCGCTACATTTTGCATATGGGGATTTAGTAGGAATAGCTTTAGTCCACTTGTATACATAATCATAGGCAACTAATATGTACCTATATCTATAAGAAGAAGAAAAAGGGCCCATGTAGTTTATACTGCATACATAAAATACCTCAATCTCTAGAATGGAGTTGAGTGGCATTTCATCTCTTCTTGATATACTTCCTACCCTTTGACACTTGTCATAAGCTTTGACATAGGCATGTACGTCTCAGAATAATGTTGGATAGTAAAAACAAGTTTGCAAAATATTTGTAGCTGTCTTCTCCCCTCCAAAGTGTCCTCTATAGGAATATGAAGAGAAATCTGTAATGATAGTTGGGATCTCTTCATCAGCTACACATCTCCGGATCAGCCCATTTGTTCCTTGCTTGAATAACAGTGGATCATCCTAATAGTAGAATTTTACATCGTGCTTCTTTGTTTGTTGATAAGTGAGATCAAGGGGGAGATATCCAATGTCAAGGAAATTGGAATATCAACAAACCAAGGGACCATCAAAGTACTGATATCATACAATCTTTCAACATGTAGCTAATCATCAATATGGAAAGAGTTTGTTGCATATGTGTACAGTCGTGAGAGGTGACCAAAAAATTATTCTTTGTACCTTTCTTATCTCTTATCTTGAGTTCAAATTCTTGAAGTAATAGTATTCAAAAAATTAGGCATGGGTTGGCATCTTTCTTGTTCAACAAATACTTCATTGCAGCGTGGTGGGTGTAGAACACAGCCTTAGATCCCATAAGATATTTCCTAAATTTGTCAAACATGTATACTATTGCTAGCATTTCCTTCTCTGTGGTGGCATAGTTTATTTGTGCTTCATCTAGGGTATTGCTATGATAATGTTCAGTGAGGAGTTTGTTATCTTTTCTATGTACTAGGACTACACCTACGACGTAGTCACTAGAATCACAAATAATTTCAAGAGGTGCATTCCAATCAAAAGGGGTTGAATGATGCAGGTAGAAATAAGAGAAACCTTTAGCTTTCTAAAGGTGGCTTGGTGGTCATCATTGAAAACAAAATCAACATCTTTAGCAAGAAGCGATCATAATGGTTTGGCTATCTTGAAGAAATCTTTGATAATGCTTATAAAATTCTGCATAGCCAAGAAAAATTTGAACACCTTTCATGGATGTTGGAGTGGACATCTTTTCAATTGTCTCCACACTGATCCCTGTCAACTTTGATACACTTGTTAGATGCCACATGGCCTAATACAACTCTGGATTGTACCATAAAATGACACTTCTTCTAGTTGAGTACTAAGTTAACCTTTTTGCAATGCTGAACAACTTTAGATAAATTCAATAAATAGTCCTAGTACATATACACTAAAATCCTCCATAGAAATCTCCATTATTTTCTTGATGAAATCATAGAAAATGGCCATCATACAACATTGAAAAGTCACAAGATCTTTACAGGGACTGAACAACATGCTTCTATAGGCATGAGTCCCATTGGTGCATGCAAACATGGTCTTTTCTTGATCCAGTGGGTATATTGGTATTTGGAAAAATCTCAAATAGCCATCAAGATAACAAACATAAGAATGATTGCCTAATATTTTAAGCATCAAATCAATCAAAGGAAAAGGAAAATGATCTTTACGAGTTGCCTTATTTAATCTTGTGTAGTCTATACATATGTGCCATCCCGTGACAATACATGTTTGTATCAACTCATCATTATCCCCTTTTATGATAGTTGCACCCCCTTTCTTGGGTACTATGTGAATAGGACTTACCCAAGGGATGTCACTTATAGGATATATGATTCCTTCATCTCTCAACTTGAAAATTTCTTTCTTAACAACCTCAAGAATATTTTAATTTAAATGCCTAGGAGGTTCAATACATGGTTTAGCATCATCTTATAAATTAATTCAATGCATGCATATGGAAGGATTGATGCCCTTCAAATCATTAGCGGAATAACCAATAACTTCTTTCTATATACAAAGTTCATTAAGCAATATGAGTTCTTGATCATTGATTAAATCAACATTTATAATCATGGGAGAAGTAGAATCAGGGTCAAGAAAAGCATACCTTAGCCTCGATGGAAGGGGTTTGAGTTCTACCTTTTTCTCTTTTGTAGACTTGCTGGAAATAGGAGTAGCAAACTTCAGTTGTCATGGCGGTGTCTAGCTCATCCTCTTCAAAACAATTAACAATGAAATTAACAATCTTCATTTTCTTCCATTATCATATCAACACAATCAACTAGGAAAATGTATTCTCTTTGGTTTGGAGCTTTCATGGAAGTAAAGTTAGAAAATTTCATATCTTCATCTCCCACCCTAAGAGTGAGTTTACCTTACTACACATAAACTATACAATTAGTTGTTTGGAGAAAGGGTCTCCCAAAAAGTACAAGGTTGGAAAGAGCTTCTTTAATGTCCAATACAACAAAGTTATAAGTGATGAAAAACTTGACCACTTGTACTTGTACATATTCTGCAATACCTTTGGGATACTTGATAGAACAATCTTCCAATTAAATGGACATCTTAGTTGGTTTCAAATCTCTAAGATCAAGGTGAAAAAGAAATAAGGTTGATACCAACTCCAAGGTGAACTAGACCCTTATCAAATGCAGTGTCACATATCGTGCATAGAAGGGTGAAGGTTTCAATGTCATCAAGTTTCTCTATTAGCCTATTTTGGATGACAAAACTCATCCTATATGATAGAATAATTGTCTCCACTTGATCAAACCTTCTCTTCTTAATCAAGATGTCTTTGATAAATTTTGCATAGGATAGCATCTCAACAACAACTTCAACTAAAGGAATGTTGACATAAATCTTGTTGAGGATGTCCATGAATCTGTTGAACTTGACATTATTCTTGTTGTGTGCAAACCTGTGAGGAAAAGGAATAGTAGGTTTGTAAGAAGGTGGTGCCTCATCTTCATTCTTCTTTCTTTACTTCTTGTTGATGTCATCTTTTTTGTCAGTAATATCATCAAGTGTCTTCTCATTTGGTAGTGGGGCTCCTTAGAGTAATGGATTTGTTTTCCCTTGGGTTCATCTCTATTTGAATCGGAAGTGACCTGGAAGAAGCACTTTGATTAACTAGAGATTGATATGAAATATGATTCTCTAGAAACTTTGTGTGGGTAACAATATCGTCCATTTTGGAAGAGAGTTGAAAATTGCATCTTTGAGAGGTTACCCATGATTGTGAAATTTGTCATGATGCTGAATTTGAGTTGAGACAAAGGCCTCAAGCATGCTCTCTAGACTCAACTTTGGTTGGAGTTGTTGTTGATGGTTGTATCTCCAGTTGTTGTTAAATCTTGGCAGATTTGTTGTTGCTAATTTTGACCTTGTTGATGATGTGAGTTTTGAGAATTTCTAGTGTTCATCTAGGAGAAATTAGATTGATCTCTCCATACCAGTTTGTAAGTGTTGAAGTTGAGGTTGTAGGACTACTTGTTCCCAAATCTTCTTACTGCATTTTCTTGTTTCATAATATCTTCAATCCTCATTTGTTGGGAAAAGAAAGAAGAAGAATTATGCCATACAAATCCACATGCATCAACAAGTTGTTCAGAAGCTTGAATGGAATGAGTATTCAAATTTGTAAATTTTTATACAAGTGTGTCTAGCTTGGCTGCAATGAGATTAACTGCATCCACAATGTGTTTTCCACTTAACTTCTCACTAGTGGAACTTGATGAAGAAGGTTGGATGGTCCTCTCTGAGATCCATTGGCCATGGTTGAGTGACATGTCTTCAATCATACCATACACCGCCTTGTAAGACTTGTTCATCAAGGTTCCATTCACAACAACATCTACAATCATACAAGTTTTGTAGAATAACCCATTGTAGAATTCTTGCAACAATAACCAATTGGTCAAACCATGGTGAGGACAAAGATATTGAAGATATTTAAAC
Organism: Alisma plantago-aquatica; assembly: GCA_963693085.1. Taxonomy (NCBI): domain Eukaryota; kingdom Viridiplantae; phylum Streptophyta; class Magnoliopsida; order Alismatales; family Alismataceae; genus Alisma; species Alisma plantago-aquatica. The sequence continues at coordinate 749,278,561 of OY856412.1, forward strand.
CTCTCCCACATGTCATACAGTGTTCCACATTCCCATTGTTTGAAATCTGTGAGCTGGATCCTTAGTTGCATGATCTTGCTAGGTGGAAAATACTTAGAAAGAAAGGCATTTCAGAAGCTCATACCTACTTTTGATAGAACTATTGGATAAGGAAGAAAGTCATGCCTTGGCTCTATCCCTTAAGATGAATGGAAACAATAGCAAGAGTATCCCATCATCAGGAATGCCATTCATCTTGAAAGTGTTGATGTATTTTAGAAACTCGACTATGGGAAAAATCAGATATTCCATAGGTGTTCCTCCAGATCTATTGTGTTGGATCATTTGCATAGTTTTGGGCCTAATAGTGAAGTTGTTGGCTTCAAAAATTAGATGGTCGATAGATCAACATATGTTGATAGCACCGGGAACATCGAAGTCCTTAAGTGGCATGTTGTCCTCCATGATTGGCTCTTGGTGATCAGGAGAAGATGGTGGTGAATATGAAGGTGTTGAATGGGTCAATGATGGCTATGAATCCTCCAAGTTTGAGGAGCTTTCACTCCTCCTTTCTCTCCTATGGCTATAAAATGTGCATTCAATTTCCGAGACTAGAAATATGGATGAGTCAAGGCCCCTTTTAGAATGTCACATACAATCATGTACACAAATAAGGTGAGTGAGTTACATAACAAAAATGGAAAACACAAATGATAATAGTGATTATGACAATTATTATGTAAATGATTGTGGATGTGGTGAAAAGGGGTGCGATCTAGTCTCGAATACTAATCAACACTCTTACTTTAACTAAAAGTACCATAGCTACCTGAAAAAGGTGCCATAAATTTGTTGATTGGTTAATGAATGAGTTTGAATAGTTTATCATGTCAACTCATTTCTCCCCCATAAGTATACATGATCGATTGTAGTTCAGGTCATATCTACATGATCTAGTCTAGTTAGGTGCAAAAGCATTAAAGTTGAACAATCTTGATCGATTTACACTAATTGATTGATTTGGTTCCACTAATTAATGAAATTAAACTAAATTATTGACACGAGTATTTTGAATGATGATTAAGATCAAAATTAAGAATCTTGGGAATGCGATTTCACTTCCACATCATACCTTAAAATAACAATGAATAATCAAGCGGAGACAATTGTTCTATCATATAGGATGAGTTTTGTCATACAAAGGAGATTTGTGTCTCATACACCTTGTAAGATTTATGTCTCATACATACACTTCTTAATTAATTAGTTGAGCATACAAAGGAGATTTGTGTCTCATACACCTCCCATTGATATGAAATAGTTATAACTCCACATATCACTCATGTGTATATGCTTAGTTTAGAACTACAAACCTTAGGTTCTCAACATATTCCCAATTACTTCAAAGGTCAACACAATGTTTCCAAGATCACATATCCATACTCCTATGTACATCTTCCCAAATAATAATAGAAGCATAAAATAACCAAACAAGATGGCCAGTCTGCCAAGCAAGTAATTTAGGTAGTGATGTAACCTTTGAATAGTATAAAACTATCATTAAGAAAGAAATTCACGTTCACATGAGTTATGACATGGGATTTACTCTCCCATGCCCAAGAACAAGGTTATACTTGCACATGGTGGTAAAATGCAAGTACACATATTAAATCATGAAGAAAAACATGATTAGAGAAAATAAAGAACAAAGAAATCCATGGAAGAAGAGAAACAAGAGAAGAACTATGGCTAGAAGTTGAATTTGACCTTGCCATTTCTCCTACTCTAGAAATCTTCTCTTTCGAGGGGTTGTAACAAAGAATGGACATCCTTGCTATAGTAGATGAAGAAAAATGGAGTTGAGAAGAGGTTCTCTCTCAAGTAACCACTCCTTTTTCTTCAAAATCACCCTCCTTCTCCTCTACTTTGAAGCTCTGGTTGAAAGTTGCTCCAAATGATGAGTGGTATTCTTCCCAAAAGAGTCATTTCATGTTTAAAAATGAGGTACAATTTCTCTTAAAACAATGATGAAATTGTCGGTGACACAGTGTGTCAGTGAAGACACACGTCATGTCACCCTTAGTAATTGAAGGTAAAAGTGCCTTACGTGAAGGTTGCATGGCCTGTCGGTTGGCCAACACGCTGTGTTTATGCAATTCAAGAAATTTTGTGCGAGTCTGGATTGAGTTAACACGACATGTGCAATTAAGATGCATCATGTTATTGCATTGTAGTGACTTTTAGGTCAAGAGGAATTGACATGTTTGTTTAAGACACGCAATATTGTTGCACATAAGAGTGAGAATGTTTCTGCCTACAACAAACATGTCATGTTGGATAAACTACATGATACAATTCTATCAAAAACTTTAGAGAAGTCTTCAAATGTTGTGCAATCTCTTGGGGAATACAAGTAAGATTGAATTGTGATTGAATTAACCCAATTGTGTCATCAAAATATTTTACCTTTGATTATAATGGAACAAGTAAAGATAACAATAAAATGAGAAATCTAGCATTATTACAGGAAACTTGAGGAAGAAGATGGATTGAAAATGCATGGAAAATTAAGAAAAAAGACTATATAATCATGCAAATAAGTGAGAGTATGTACCTGATTTGACAAAACATGCACATCTTATTTTATCTTAGAATGATCAGACATGTGGTCATTAGTTACCTTACACGGGATGTCAAACGCACAACCAAAGACTCCACTGAGTGTGTTGGGATACACCATATCAAAAGAATGGTGTGAGGATGGTGTAGAGTCACACTCAGATCGTGGCAGAGCACGTGAGGTGGTTGGACTAGTTACGTGTTGGTGGCAGAAAGGTGGACTATCAGGAGTATCATGAAACACTAGGGAAGGGGATGAAGGTAGTAAAATGGGTGTGGAAGAAGTTGTGGGTACAATTGGGGTGGTGGTGGGGCCATGGATGGTGGATTGAGGGGGGTCTATTGGCACATGATTGTGATGTAAACTTTCTACAATATTCTTCATTTGTCTTAGGGGTACATGGGCGATAGAGAGCTTGGCCGACTATGGAGGAGAGTGTTGGAGAATCTCAAAATCATCATTTATTGACTGCTCATAATTTCCTTCCTCAAGAATGATAGAGAGTTTCTCCTTGGTAACTGTTGGTACAACATATATCTGATGAGTCGGAGAGGAAGAGGTTGCTCATTCATGTGATGAAGTTGCAGTAGAAGTAGAAACTTGAGATATAAGTTGTTTAAGTTCCTCCTTTGTAGAGTATCTTATGAGCATCATAATCAACTAACTCTCATAGGGGATTGCATATATCAAACTGTAGGAAGAGTGTTTGACATTATGATGTGTATGAATACCTACATAGATCAAATACTTAGTGTTGTTGAGGTTCTAGCTAGTAATTTTTGTGAAGCCTTTAAGTGAAGTACAATTCCCGTAAGCTCTATAGATTAGGATGATCACACCCCACATGCAATACTCTCTTTGTGGTGAGGATGATATAAGTAGCCATTCAACAATCAACAATCAAAAATCTCCCTACGTTGACGAGCTTTCCTTCCACGACACAAGATAAGATGTAAAATTCTTCATGGTAAATGCTGCCTATTTCTGAATTGGTGAAAAGGACATTAGTGATGATCTAGTGAATAATACTCCATAACCTAAAATTCACAGTTGAAGACTTAAAGGTTCCAGACTTGTAATGGAGATTGCATGTAAGTTTTTCCCAATAAATATTTTCACTAAAACAAGAGTCATCTTTATAAAGTAGGCCAGTGCATGTTCTTGTGTCGTGTTCATCTGAAGAGTAGAATTTTTTTTGAGTTCCCTCTCAGTTAGTACCACATCGATATTGTTGATACAGACTTAGATGTGTTGATGTCTGCTAGTTGGATCATCAGCCTGTGCCATGGAGACTTCTTTGATAGGAGACACAAACTCCATTGCCTCTTATATATATGACCTAGGGTTGGCTAAACACAAATGTGTTAGATTTGAGTTTGTAAGTAGATCAGCTGATCGCTTCCAAATCCCCATATATTTTATAGTTTATTTGTAAGCAAAGCATGTAGGTTGTTAGGTTTTCTTCATCAACACTTTATAGGCTGCCAAATGTGCCACATCACAATGATGAAATCTCCTGGAGTACGTGTCCTTCAATAGGGCAGCTTGGGATGCCTCCACAACTTTGGTGAGGCATGCCTTTTTGCTAACCCCATTGTAGATGATCGGGGTGAGTGTGTTTCTTGCCTTGTTGTCGGTAGTGTCGGTGGCAATTGTCTTGTCCTCATTATGATCCATAGCAGGACCATAAAAAATTGTCAAGTTAATATACTGAGGTAAATAGTCTTGAAAATGTTAAAATGTAGAGACTACCAATAAAAAATATAAAGGGGTCATGGACCTCTAAGACAGAGGTCTACATTTTTTAGGATAGAATATTGGTGAATTTTGATCAATGCCCAACTAAACACCCATAGAGCACTCAGATTGATGGGAAGGTTGATAATTCATGGGAGAGTTAGTGACAAGGATAGCAACAAGGTTCGATAGCTTACAAGGAAGGTTGACAAGCAGACAAGGTCACATTACTTGACGACATAAGTAGATAATTGACTCAACAGGACTGTCAACCAGGTTTGGTCTGCTTGTAGCTGTCAAGCTGTGAGGTATGTGGAAGTTTCTTAGTGTGAAAGGTCAATGGGTGATAAAACAAAAGGTACGACTACACTATAACTTAGGGAGTGTCTTCCCTATTTCGTCCACCTTTTTTGTTTTAAGTTTTCAATTAAATTTAAAGTTAAAAGAAATCTCTATTCACCCCCTCTAGATATTTCAATTTGTATCCAATCAAGTCTTCAAGGAGCCCTAATAGGTCTTGAAGAATGGGGGACAACTTGCTTAACAACCTCAACCTTGATGGAACTCATGTGACTCGATCACCACCCTTTGATGGAAGCAACTACACCTATTGGAAAAAAAGAATGCAATTTTACTTCCAAGGGTTCATCTTGGAGATTTAGAGGATGGTGTCTTTACCTTATGCACTTCCTACTACTTAATATGCAACATGGAATCCCGATACGATAAAGCAAATTCAATTGAATGCAAAAGTAGTAAGCATATTATATTGTTCTATTTTTGTTAGTGAGTTTAATAGGATATCAACATGTAAAACAACTTATGAAATATGGCATAAATATTCAATTACACATGAAGGTACCACTCAAGTTAAAAATACAAAAATTAACATACTTAAATAAAAGTTTGAACAATTTCATATGCAACCTAATGAGTCTATTAGTGAAATGTATGCAAGGTTTTCTTTTATTGTTAACAAATTGAGTGCATTAGGGAAGTATATGTGTGGAAGACTAGGTGTCCAAGATACTTAGATCCTTGTCTCCAAAATACAAGTCAAAGGTGATGGCTATTGAAGAAGCCAATGACCATACCACAATGAGGATGTAGCAACTCATTGGCAATCTAGAGACTCATGAAATCACCCTTGAAGAAGATGAAAGACTAGAGGCCAAACTTCAAAAAGGAAAAAGGAAGGACATTGCATTAAATGCTACAACCAAGGCTCAATCAAAAGTCATCACTCAAGAATTTGATGAAACAAGTGAAGGAAGTGATGAAGAAGATGTACTCATTGTAAATGGTAAAAAATATAGAAGGTATAAATCTAAAAAAATATAGTGATTCTTCCTCTTATTCCTTAGGTGCTTTGAATGTGGCAAGAAAGGACATGTAATGAATGAATGTACTAAGACCAAGAAAGGGAAGAAATCTTCCTTCAAGAAGAAAGACAAGGGAGATAAATCTTACAAAGCAACTTGGGATGAACCAAGCGATGATAGCAAAAGTGGAGAGGAAGAAATAGAGTGTCTCATGGTGAAGGAAGATGAAAATGAAGACTCGAGTCAGGTAAGTATTCTTGATTTATCTAAAGAGGAGTTAGTTACTAGTCTTGAAGAACTACATGATAAATATGTTGATTGTAAGAAGAAATTGAAGAAGCTTACAAAAACAAATGATGATATGCATGCTAAATTGTATGTACTTTCTTACGAAAATGAAAGTCTTATATTTGAAAAAGATTCCTTCAAATAGTCTATCAATGATCACAATATCAAGTTGCTTTCTCTAGAAACTGACTATAATCTTCTTTCTTAAGAAAAGGTTGAATGCTTGCTAAGATAAATAATCTTCAAACTCAAACTTATTCTATGCACTCATTTGGATTATGATGTTATTGTCAAAGAAAGAGATAGTTTGTTATCTAGTTTAAATCAAGAAAAGTTGGACATTATAAGGAAAATGGATGCAAATGTTAAGTTGCAAAAAGATATTAATAGCTTGAAAAATAATGATATTCTTTATAAAATCCTAGAAATCTCAACTGGTCAAATTGGAAGGAGAGGCCTAGGTTACCAAAAGGTAAATCCTATTAAAAATCTAGAGCTAGAAAGACCATTGTACCTAAGTCTAAAGTCATGTATTTACCCAAAAACAATATTTCTCATGATCATAATGCTAACAAGAGAAATGAAATTAGTTTCATTTGGTGTCATTAGTGTTTACGTCTTGGACAATATTCATTTTCATGCAATTACAAGAAAAATTAAGACAAAGATTTGGTTTGGGTTCCAAAACCACAAACTTAGAAATACGGGACATTTAGTTGAGATTTGACCTAAACTTCATTTTGAATTGCACAATGTCTTATCTCAAATAAAATAAGCTTTAATTTGGTTATTCTTGTATGATTTGATTGCTTAATTTTGTTATCAAAAAAAACAATAACTTATTTTGTTTACATTGGAAATGATAAACTTACTGAAAAATACACAGAACATCATCTTGGTCGACAAAGATCTCAATCGAGACCTCTTCCATTTGAAGAAATAATCGACCAAAGGGAGTTCTATCAAAACTTGTATTTACTGACAAATCTTTCTGGTCGACAAATAGTTTGACCGAGAACTCTTTCATTCGAAGAAATGTTTGACCAAGGATAGTTTTTTCAAGAACTATTTATTGAAATAAAAAACATTTGTTTACATTTAACTTTGGTTCTTTAAAACTTTAAAGAACTCTTCATATTAATCTATTCTAAAACATGAAATGTTTTAATTAATACTCCTAACCAAAAGGACCACCACATGGGTACCAAATTTTACCTATTTTGCAATATTGGGTGGTGGATAGTGGTTGTTCCAAACATATGACTAGAAATAAGGATGCTTTCTATACACTTCAAGAAAAGAAGAGTAAAACAATCACATTTGGAGATAAATCCAAAGGTAAAATTATTGGGATAGGTAATGTTGGTACAAATCTTCAAATAAAAAATGAGCTACTTGTAGATGGATTGCATCACAACTTTATTAGTGTTAGTCAATTGTGTGATAGTGGCTATGATGTTCTATTTAACAAACCTTGAGGCAAGTTATAGAAAACACTAATGATGTTCTTTATGAAAGAAAAATAATAGGAAATCTTTATATACTTAGACCTAACTCTAAGCAAAACATTGTTGGAAAATATCATCTTGCAAATGATGAATCTTTACAATTATGGCATAGAAAGCTAGGTCATGAAAGCTCAAATGTAATAACAAAGTTGATTAAGTATGATCTTGTTCATGGTTTACCTAAACTTTCTTTTGATAAACCTAAAAATTGTGAACCATGTATTCTAGGCAAGCAAAATAAAGCTTCTTTCAAATCTAAAGCCTTGCGTAATACTACTAGATCATTAGAACTTATTCACATGGACTTGTTTGGTCCCATTACCACTCAATCTATTGGTGATAAAAGATATTTATTTATCATTGTTGATAATTACAGTAGATATACTTGGGTTCATTTTCTCTCAACAAAAGATGACATTATTAGAATATTAATTCAATTTTGCTCTAAGATTAAAAGTCAACTACAAAACAAAATATGCACCATTAGGAGTGATCATGGTGGGGAGTTTGAAAATCACATCTTTGAATAATTTTGTACATCCCAAGGGTATACTCATAATTTTTTGGCTCCACGTACCCCACAACAAAATGGGATAGTAGAAAGGAAAAACCAGTCCTTACAAGAAATGGCTAGAACAATATTTTTGGAACATAATACACCTAAAACCTTTGAAGCAGTAAATACAACATGCTATATATTAAACCATGTGTCAATTCACTCTCATCTTAATAAAACTCCTTATGAACTAATTTTTAACAAGAAACCTAGAGTTGACTACTTTAATACCTTTGGTACACCTTGTTACATCTTGAACACAATGGATGATAGAGACAAATTTGACCCTAAATCACATAAAGGATTATTCTTGGGTTATGAAACTTCTAGTAGAAATTCAGAATATATAACACTATATCTAGAAAAGTTGAGGAATCAATTCATATCACATTTCGTGAAATAACAACACAATTTGCTGAAAATGAAAACCTGAATGATAATACACATCAAATTGGGGATCCAACTATATAAACAAAAGATGAAGAAAATTATGAAATTGAACAACATAATGATGAGACACAAAAACCTATTCGTAGAATAATTAAAGATCATCCTCAAGAACTAACCATAGGAAATCCTATTAATAAAGTAAAAACTCGATCGTCATTCAGAGATGTTGCAAACATGGCTTTTGTATCAATTGGTGAACCTAAGAAGATAAATGAGGATATCAAAGATGAGTAATGGATAATGTCTATGCAAGAAGAGCTAAATCAATTCACTAAAAACAATGTATGGGACTTAGTGCCTAGACCTCAAGACTAAACTATCATTGGAGCTAAATGTGTTTTTCAAAATAAACTTACTGAAGCCGGGGAAGTAGTTAGAAATAAAGATAGGTTGGTTTCTCAAGGATATAATCAACAAGAAGGGATAGACTTTGATGAAACTTATGAACCTATAGGTAAACTTGAAGCTATTAGAATGTTATTAGCTCTAATTGCCCATAAAGACATCAAACTATTTTAAATGGATGTAAAAAATGCTCTATTAAATGGAATCATAGAAGAAGAAGTTAATGTTGCTCAACCACCTGGTTTTGAAATTCCTAACAATCTTGACTATGTTTATAAACTTAAGAAATCTCTTTATGGTCTAAAACAAGCACCCCAAAATTGGTATGAAAGACTTAAGAATTATCTCTTTGATAATGGTTTCTCTATCGGAAAATCAGATGCCACATTGTTTTTCAAAACATATGAATTAGATTTTCTAGTTGTTCAAATATATGTTGATGTCATTATCTCTGGTGCTTCAAATGATTCCTTATGAAATAAATTTAGTGATATCAAGAAAAAGGAATTTGAATTGAGTCTTATGGTTGAATTAACATTTTTTCTTGGTTTTCAAATAAAGCAAACGCCTACTGGAATTTTCCGAAGCCAAGAGAAATACACTAAGGAACTCTTAGAACGGTTTAATATGGAAAATTGCAAACATGCTACTATACCTATGGACACTTCCACTAAAATAGACAAGGATGAAGATGGAGAACACATTGATGATTCCTTATATAGGGTCATGATTGGTAGCTTGCTACACTTGACTGCATATAGACTGAATATTATGTTTGTAGTTGGTCTTTACACTAGATTTCAATCAAAACCAATGCATTCTCATTTTCAAGCCATCAAAAGAATTTTAAGGTATCTTGACGACACTATACATTATGGTTTGTGGTATCCTAAAGGTCAATCATTGGATTTAAAAGCTTACACCGATGTTGATTATGATGGTTGTCATTTTGATCAAAAGAGCGCAAGTGGTGGTTGTTTCTTACTAGGAAGAGTCTTTGTATCTTGGTTTAGTAAGAAACAAAGTATAGTTGCCTTATATACCACTAAAGCCGAATACATGGTTGTAGGCTCATGTTGTGCTAAGTGCTTTATATGCAACAAGTTTTGAATGATCATAGCTTTGCATTTTCCTCTATGTCGATTTTGTGTGTGATAATACTAGTGCTATAAACTTGGCTCATAATCATGTTTTACACAGTCACGCCAAGCACATTGAGATTAGACACCATTTCTTGAGAGATCATATTTCCAAGAATAATATCTCTCTCCATCATGTTGATACAGAGGAGCAATTGGCTGATATTTTTATCGAACCACTTCCTTTCTATCAATTTCAATATATTAGAATGAAGTTACTTATTACTCCCCTAGAAGATGTTTTCTTTGATGTATTTTCTCAAATTCTTGATAACTTTCTGATTTGAAATTAAAGTGATTTTAGTGCATGCAATCATAAAACTATTCCCTTATTTTCCCATAATGATTTAATATTAAGAACAAGCACTTAAACAAGCTCAATCCAATTATGAAATACTACTTACAATATCATATTCGGTCGATAAGATATTGGACTGAGAAAGTCCTCGATCGATAAAATTTTTGACTGAGAATCACTCAGTGGGACCCTCGACCAACTAATCTTAGCTGAGAATTTTCTAGATACTCCTTAATCAAAATATTTTACCAATAGGTCCCTTAGTCAACAAAATTCTCGATCGAGTCCTCGATCGTTGCAAAAATTTTTGAATTCAAAACTTTGACCGACTAGCTGTTATAGAGTTGTCAGAGAATAGATTCATTGGGGGCTCAGTCGATGAGTTTTTCAACTGAGTAAGGTTCTATTTTTCTATAAATAGCACCCCAATCTGCCCATTCTCTTCACAACTCAAGTGCTCTCTTCTCCATCACCTGTATAGCATTTCTTTGATCTATCTTCCAACAACATTCATCCTCATATCATATCTACATCTTCTTCCACCACTCTTTGATCAAGATGGCTTCCTCTTCAGCTTGTAGTGGCAAGAAGCAAGTTACTTCAAGGAAGGGACACACACTTACTCCAACATTGAGTATCATCAATGACATCCCCTTCAATGACGTTGCTGCTAGAGAATGCTAGTTTAAGCTCACCTAAAAGTCTCCTCTTCCTTAACGGCTGGTTGAACTCAATGACTTCATCACTCTTCTCAATCTCTATGAACTTTTAAAGGTGAAAAAACTAAAGGAATTTCTTATCCCCTCCTTTCGTTTCTAGTATACCCAAGCCGTAAATGAATTCTATGCCAACCTAATAAGAGACTCCAATGACCCCTACTCCTTCACTTCCATGGTTGATGGTCTCTCCTTCCTCTTTTCTAAAAATGATATCCTAAAAATGCTAGACATATATTATGAAGAATATGGAGATTTTTGAGATAGGATTGCCATTAGTTAGGTCTAGAAAATCTCCATATTCTTCCAGATTAGAAGAATATGGAGATTTTCTAGACCTAACTGATGGCAATCCTATCTCAAAATTCTCAACTAAAGAAGAAGCCATTAGCCTTAGTGATATCAAAAGGCTATCTTCATTCCTAACACCACTTCATGCGAACATTGGGGAACCTATTATGCCATATCCTTAACAATTGAAGCTAGCATAATGAATATCATTATTACCCATAATATTCATCCTAGATCCAATAAAACTAAAATTCTTCAATTTAGGATGTGCCTTATCTATTCCAAACTTGAAAATATTCCTGTGAACTTCATTAGCATCATTCTTTCCAACATGTTTGATTTTTCTGGGAACCCACCTTACACTGATTTTGTTAGCCAAATAATGCAACATTACCTTAGCAAAAACCTATAAGAGTTAGGCTACAAATGTGTCCTCAAAGAATCACACACAATACTGTTGATAAAATGGGGATTGACTTTGGGCACAAAATATCTAGGACTGATGGAAAAACATCCACTGAAGCCAATCCTCCACCTCATACTCCTAGATATTCCATAGAAAACCTTTCCAATGATGTTTCCTATCTCAAATGAGCCACTTATCAAATTGGGAGATATCTAGACTACAACCACCATGCTATGACCTATCTAAACCAAAGGATGCAAGCCTTATCTCCTAATGTTCCTGACACATACCCATATGCACAATATCTCGAGAGCATCTATCCCTTCAATCCTTAAAATCAATACCCTCAAGTTCCACCACCACCATCAAATGATCTTACCCATACCCAATATTCACCAATGAAACTTCAAGACATAGTTGATCATTTCTGATTTAATCGGGCACCTACATTTCTAGAAGCATATACTCTCACAAAGACAAGTGCACTTGACTAACAGACACTTGTCAAGTATAATGGTGATACTCCATTCTATTGGAAAGATCCTGAAGTTGATGTAATATTGAACCCTTTCAAGTATATTGTTATCTTATGTCATGAGTAGTAATATCTATGTAATCACTTTATTATCAATGAAATTGAGCTTGTTTGTGTTCACTTGTTCATGAAAACAAAATCATTGACAATTTATATTTTTTTGATTGTGGCTTTCATTGGACATATTCACACTTTTTTTTTAATGTGAGTATTTTGTTGAAGGGGAGTATTCCATTTAGGTGGAGTAATTTTTATATGACAATATGGCTATCTTTTTGAAATGACAAAGGGGGAGAAATAAAATATATTGATGAGTTTCATGATCTGTTGGCTTGACATTAATTGGTTCTACATCACCTTAAGAGATGGATGTCATATTCCATATCTCTTTGCAAATATTAGCACAATTTTATGAGAATAAGAGAATCTATTCATTTTAGGTATATCCCAGGTATGAAACTCATTTCATTCCAATTCTTTTTCATATATTTTAGGAATGTTTGTCATCTCCAAGAAGGGGGAGATTGTTGGCTAAATTGGACATTAGAATACCCCTTGTTTTGATGATGACAAACATTTCATTCTTGTGGATCTAACATGCTACTTGAGTATTTCAGGGTTCAAGGAAATAGGGAGATCATACTAAGTGGATAATTGAAGATAAATACAAATTGAAGATCAATGCACTTAAATGTTTAAATTTTCATGATTGTACTCAATGTAAATACTTGTAACAAGATATAATGTACAAGTACTTAGATATCATGTAAATCAAGTGTTAGATATTCTCTATCCACTCATAACCCTTAGTTAGGATCCCCCCTAGAAAACACATTTAATAGGTGGTTCAAGAACCTAAACATTAACACCGTCGATCGAGAAACTAGTCGACCGAGACACCCTCAGTCGAAGTTGTTGTCGACTAAGAACCACCTCAGTTGAGAACTTAAAGCACTAGTAAAAAATAACACATTTGTTCTCTAAAATGTATTTTGGTCGAGAATATGGTCGACTGACCCAACCTCTGTCCAAAGCATATGACCGTTAGACTAACTGGTTGGGAGTTGGAAGTTGGAAATAGACATTGGTACACATTTTCATTCAACCCATGCTCGGTCGAAGAAAAACTCGACTGAGGCATGATCGGTCGACAACGTGTCGACCGAGTAGGGTTCTGGATTGTTCTTCCAAGCTCGAACAAATTAGACATTTATAGCTAATTACTTTCTACCTAACGTCTAGTTAAGTACTAAGAACACTCTACACACTCCTAAAACGTCCCTAAACACTTAGAAACCATCCCTATAAATAGGATAAGTCTTAGGACACCTAAATCACACAAGCTACACTTGAGAATCCTTTCTAGTGAGAAACAAAGCTGAGCAACACTTGCCATCTTGTCGTTTAAGCTCTAAGTTTGTGTCTTATAGCCATAGACTCTTAGCCATCATCCAAGAAACGTCCATCCTAAGTTGTTTGAGAGGTCTAACACTTGATATAGGATCAAAGCACAATGCTCCATTGGTGTACTTCCTTTCTTCCCATATCCATTCACAGGTTATGCTACTTGTACTCCTTAGATACTCCAGAAGTCGTGGAGGCTGCCTAAGGGATCTTGATTGGATATACTTCAAGGATATGAAGGATTCTCCAAGGTGAACTTGAGATTACTTCAAGAAGGTTGATTCAAAGGAGGTCGTAGCAACTTCTAGGTGAAGGCTATCTCAAGATGGTGGATCTACTTTAAGGAGGTGAAGGTTGCTCCAAGGGCTTGAGGTTACTTCAAGAAGGCTACTTCAAGAAGGGTTGAGGCTACTTATATGTGAAGGCTACTTCAAGGAGGAGATTGTTTTTATTGTAACATCCTTGAGAGGTAATTATAATTAGTCACTTTCAAAATCCCAATTGGAGACAATTGTGTAGTGGATTGACAACCTTTAATTCAAAGGATGGAACCACTCTACATCAAAGTGTCTTCCCAATTTCCCCCTCCTTTGTTTTAAGTTTTCAATTAAATTTAAAGTTAAAAAATCTCTATTCACCCCCCTCTATATCTTTCAAATAGGTTGATGGAGCGTATTAGGACGAAGTTTATCTAAGCAAAAAACAAAAAGTAAAAAAAGGTAGATTTTGGTTGCCTCCAAAGTAGCATTTTTTAGAGTTATTTAGCTGGACTTCAGAGATCTTGTTATTCTGTAGTGGATGCTTTAGACAAATCCAAGTCCGCTTTCTTTGTATAAACTTTATCTTCATAGTAACACTTCAAATAATATTCGTTAATAGAAACAATTCTAGAATTCTCACTATGAATGTCCATCGTGCCAAAAGAATAAATGGTGATTATGGTGAATGGTCCATACTAATGAGAGCACAATTCTCTGAGAAAAAGTCAAAGTGCTAAGTTGAATAATAACATTATCCCCTTTTGAGATATCTTTCTGCTTGATGTGAGAATTCCATCTAGTTTTGGTTGGTTCTTGGTAGTTCTTCATATTTTCATAGGCAAGTAAGTGAAGTTCCTCTAATTCCTATAATTGAAGAAAATGTTTATCCTTGGTGAGATCAAGGTCTATACTGAGGTTCTTAATGGCCCAATAGGCTTTATGATCCAATTCTAAAGGAAGATGGTAAGATTTGCCATAGATAAGGAGATATGGGGCAGTACCAATGGGGGTTTGATATGTAGTCTGATACACCCAAAAGGCGTCATCAAGTTTGGAAAACCAATCATTTCTAGATTTTTCTACCATCTTTTCACGTATCTACATAATTTGTCTATTTGACACTTTCACTTGACTAGATGTTTTAGGATGATATCGGGTGGGGATCTTATGTTTTAATCCATATCTTTTCAAAAGTGCCTCAAAATTTTTTTCTATGAAATGCGATGCACGCTTACTAATTATTGTTCTAGGAACTATAGATATTGGGAAGATGATTTTTGTGAAAAGGCGCATAACTGTCTTGGAATCATAGGTTGGCATACAACTGTTTCTACCCATTTTGATACATAGTCAACAATGACCAGTATGTATATATTCCCAAAAGAAGAAGGGAAAGATCCTACAAAGTGAATTCCCCATACGCCAAAAATTTCAACCACTATCCAATCAACTAAATGTCCTCCTAAGGAGCATCATGACATTTCTCAACAATTGTGTGAGCTTAGTCATTGGAGACATATTGTCTATAAACATTGTCTACACACCTCTTAAACCACATCGGGTCATCCCAATAATAACCCTTTAGATCCTAAATGAATTTCTTTTTCTAATATGTGTCACGTCAGGTGGTAGCTGTTGGCAGGTAAGGTAGTTGCAAAAATATACATACAATAGTGTGGCAGGATGCATGGTGTGAATAGATAGAAGTGACTCATCTTGATATGATTCATTGATGGGTAATGGGTTATTTTCTTCCACACATATGCGGAAAAGGTGATCTGCCACCACATTCTCAGATCCCCACTTGTCAATAATTTGATGATCAAACTCTTATAATAGGAGGGCCCATCATAAAAGGCAAGGTTTAGTATCATTTTACCGTATTAAATATTTTATTTCCCCATGGTTAGTGTAAGAAGTTACTTATCCTTCCAACAAATACCATATAAATTTATCAAAGGCATAAATGATTGTGAGCATTTACTTTCCAATGGTGGTGTAGTTTATTTGTGCCTTGTCAAGAGTTTTGCTGGCATAATAAATCACATGATGCTTCTTGTCCTTATTTTGACCTAGGACTGCCCCAACAACAAATTCACTGGCATCACACATAATCTCAAAAGAAAGGCCCCATCTGGAGCTTACATGATTGGTGCATTATTTAGGATATCTTTTGGATTATAGAAGGTCTTAAGACATTCTTCATTAAAGACAAAGGTAGTGTCATTCACTAGAAGTTTAGACTTAGGTTTTGAGATTTTGATAAATCTTTGACAAAACACCGATGATACCCATTGTAGCCTAGAAGTCTTCAAATAGAAGAGATCGAAGAAGGTAGAGGTAACTTGGAGATAGCTTCAATCTTTCTTTTGTCAACTTTAATGTCGGCTTCAGACACCTTGTTCCCAAGCATACCTTTTCGCACCATAAAATTGCACTTTTCTAAGTTAAGGACGAGCTATTTTTCTTCACATCTTTAATGTATGCAAGATAGGTTCTTCATACATTCATTAAAGGATGACCCATAGATAGAGAAGTAGTCCATGAATACTTCCACTATTTCTTCAATGAAATTGACAAAGATAACTGACATACACCTCTGAAATGTTGCAGGAACATTGCTTAGGCCATATGGCATTCGAAGGAAGGCATAAGTTTGGTAAAGATAAGTAAAAGTGATCTTCTCTTAATCATCTAGATGGATAGACACTTGGTAGAGACCAGACTAACTGTGTAAACAACAGAAGTGAAAGTGATGTGCATGGCATTCTAGGACTTGATCAATGAATGGAAGGTGGAAATGATCCTATTTATAGTCAATGCACATGTACCAAACAATTTTCATGTGAGTGGATAATTCCCTACCATATCCTCCTTTGACAATAGTCATTCCTACTTTCTTTGGTACTCCATATACCAAATTTACCCAATTACTATGAATAATGGCGTAAATGATTCTGACATCATAGAGTTTGATAACTTCCTTACGCATGACCTTGCACATCTTGTCTTTTATCTTTCTCTGGCCATGGATACGTGGCCAGGCAATGTCCTATAAGTTGATCTGATGCATGCAAATAGTGGGACTAAGGGCTTTGATGTCATCCATATAATAGCCAAGAGCCTTTCATCAATGTTTTAGTTCCATCATAAGTTGTCCTTGTTGATCAAATGTCAGTTGAGAAATTATAATCACATGGTACATTTATTCTCCATATAAATAGTTCATTCCTCAAACCTTCTGGATGAGGTTTCAATTGGAGGTGGCTTGAGTGCATAAATGTGTTTTGGTTCTCTCTGAAGAGAGACATAATTGGTAGTTCCAAAAAAGCCTTGTTGATTTGCTTCCTCTTCTTCTGTGGCTTCTAAGTAAGCCAAGATCTCTTGTACTTCAAGATTCGTAATTACAAAAGTAGGGTTAGTGAGTGCTCATATCAAGGGATCCACAATAGCATTATATTCTTGAATTTCAGCACACAACTGACTGTAACAATTGAAAAAATATTTGTCTTGATTGGAGAGGGTCCGTTCAAGTGATCTAACACATTGGAGTCAATGTGCTCATTGCCAACCCAAATAGTTACTAGACCATCTACAACATCAATCAAACCACATGCGGTGAAAAGAAAAGGTCAGCCAAAAATCATCGAGCACGTAGGTTATTCAATAACGTCAATGATGACTATGTTGCAAGGGATGAAGAAATATCCAATTTGAATATGGATGTCTTTGATTACACCAACTAGCTTGGTGTAAGAATCACTGGCTAACTAGATTCTCATATACGGGGAACTATGTCTGTCAACTCCAATCATACTACTAGAGAATGTGGCATGATGATTATGCTTGCTGCTAAATCATCTTGGCCATATCTTGTTGAAGTGTCTCCTATTAGAAATTGTATAGTGAAAGATTTAGGATCCTTCTATTTAGTTGGCATAGTTTACTGGAAAAAGGATGTTGCCATCCTACCTAATATCATAGTTTCTACTTCTCCTCTTTTTCTTTTCTTGGTTTAAGATATTTTGAAATTTTGGCATATGTTGGTATTTCATCAATGACATCTAGGAGATGGATATCCAAGTGTATCTTCTTGATAGTGTCTATAAATTTAGTGTATATATTTTATCTAGATTTGCTTTAATAAACCTATGGTGAAAAGGTGCCCTAGATGGGATTTTGGAAGGTTTAACAGAGGGGATAGACTTGGTCATTCCTCACAATCTTTTTTATTGTTGAAATGCCTCCTTCTTCTAGACTTTTTAAATCATCATCTCCTTTGACTGTGGGTAAAATAATAAATTTCATATTTGACATGGTAACAGATCAGAGTGTCACCATCCTTGCACTCTCACTCTTTGGGTTTTGTTCAGTGCTTGAGGGAAACTTCCCAATTGGGTTCTTGATCGACAAGACTATGGAGGCTTGTTGTTGGTCAGTCATTCTATTGTGATGTTGTAGGTTAATGATTTGAGTGTTCACATTTCCTAATTGTGTCTGCATGTGGGACATAATGTTACTATTTCTCACCATACATTCCCCCAATCATTCACTGAGGGATTTTAACTGGTTTATGGAGTTCTACTTTTGTTGCGAAGTCTTCCCTTGGGTGGTCTGCTGAAATTTCCTTGTTGATGTAGAAAATTTGTTTTGTGGAATCTTGGGAGGGTTCCTCTTCCTATGGCTTGCCCTCTACCCATTTCTTGAGTAGGTTGATTCAACTGGTAATAATTTTCTACCACTGAGGTATTTCTATATCAAAAACCTAGGTGGTTAGGTCTTTTGTAACTTACATAAGATATATTTTCCACATGAATATTTTTTGGTTTTCAGATTTATGAGTATATATAGAGTGATCAACTCCATGACCACCTTTTCCAAAAGTAACACATTTCATGATTACTTCAGTCTGAGATTTGGAATCAACTTCCTTCATATTATGCACCTCTCTTTCCATATTGTCTAATTTGGAATTATGATTTTTAAGCAACTTTGATTTAGGGTTAGTGGTGTTGATGACTGATGTGGCTCCGATAGAACCATTGTTGTAGTCATGTACATCCTGTAGTGCATCCATGTTATTGATGATTTCCTAGAAGTCTCAACATCACATTTTATAAATTGCTTCATGCTGCTATGTCGAGGAACGTTCTTTCTATCGTGGTAAGCCCTTCGTAGAAGGTGGTTATAAGAAAATATTCATTAAAGTTATGATTTGGGCAATCTCACAGGTACTCTTGGTACCTTTCCCAAGCATTTTATAGGTTCTCATTAGGCTTTTGTTTAAAACAAGAGATTTTGTGCTTGCACCTAACAATCTTTTCAATAGGGAACAATTTGCTAACTAAGTCTTTAGATAGCCATTACCAAGTAGTAGACTCCTTCTAGTGACATATACCATGCCACAACCTTGTCTCTTGGGGAAAAACAAAAATCCTTGAGGTAAATAATGTCTTGAGGGACCCTATTTATTTTAAAGGTGCCACACAAAATTTTGAAGGCATCAATATGATGGTAGAGGTTTTCTTCGAAATAATTTCCTCTAAAATTCTGGTGTTGAAAGACATTGAAGAAAATACATTTTAATTTGAAGTTGGCCACTGGTATTCGAGGTATGACAACATGTTCCTTGTTTTCACTGGTGCATGTTGTGGACAATGAACAGATGGATGGATAATTCTCAGGAGCTTGTCTCGCAGCTGATTGAGAAGCCATTGGATCATCACAAAGATGCTTTATTTGTGTAAATTCATGAATAATATCTAGGGTGGAAAAGAAATGATAAAGCAACTATCTGTGAGGAATCAAACAATTTAGGGTCAAGGACTGGAAACATAAATGATACTAAGGGTAGTCATGAAAAAAAGATGCAATTAAGTTTAGTTCTAACCTTAAGGACACATACTAATTCTAAGTAGATCCTGCGTTCTTGGTGGTTGTCCATTTCCTTATCCCCGATAATGACGCCAAAATTTGATTACACTTTTTCACGGGTCAAAAGTGTAAGCACATTTTTCCTAGTCAAAGATATCATACTTTAAATTTATACCCAACTTTAGGAGACATCCACAACTCAATACAAAGACTATTGTAGTAATTAGGAGTTGAACACATGGATAAGGAGAACAATATACTAAGAACGGGAAGTCTTATCTTAGTTAAGTTGAATCAAAAGGAAGAAGTTGGTATTGCAGTTAAGGAATGAATAAATCAATTAAACTTGTAAATATAAGTCATCAAAGATCAAAAGAAATGAAGATAATTATGGAGACAATAAAAGGGGACTTTGATTTGGTTTCATCAATCACACCAGAATCAACCATGCAAAAACTTCTCTTCTAACTTATATATGTTTCTAAAATATTTTGCAAGAAGTCATAAATGATATCTACACCTTCCTTCTCTTGTAGCTCGATTAGATTTATATCTAAAGGTATCTCATTATTGATATGATAACCAATAAATCAAGAAACAAAGTATGACCTTTGCCATAGTAACTCCTCACTCTCATGTCTTCTTACCAATCTATACTCCATATCTTACTAAAATCATTGTCTCCAATAAGTATAGATCAAATATCAAAACAAGGTAGCTAATCAAATAATAAACACATTTAAAACAAGAATATAGAAACAAAACTACAAGAACACATGTATTAAATATAAGAATGAAATATTACATGGTTGGATGGGCCTAACATTTACTCCCAACCCATGTTATGGAGTGTAGACACTCATGGTGCTAAGATAAAACATATTACAACTTGAACAAGTCATGGTAAGGAAAAGAGAGGGAAGAATTTGATACAAGGGTAGATTGAATGATCAATCTATGCACCTTTTAATTGAATTTGGCAAGGAGGTTGACGCACAAGGGTCGATTGACCTCAAATGCTTCCTTCGGTTAAGACTAAAGCAAGTAGGTCCATCAATCTATTAATGGAATTGGTTGGATGCCAAGTCTAGAGGGCGATGGTTTCTCTAAGTTGATGACACTAGCCAAGTCAATGGATATAGACTTTGGCTCTAATCACGGTAGCAACCTTCCAACTTGTTTTCTCCAAAATCCTAGATCCCCTAAAGTGATGTCTTTAGGGCCTATTTATAGGGTTTGACCTGTGCCTTGTCATTCTATGATTGGTCCACATGGTGCTAACCCTTGGTCTTTCTGTTAAAAACCAGGGAGGTCAGTGAGTCTTTGTTTGGATTGACTCTTTGTGGACCTTGAGGATTGTCGATCTCTTAAATGTCAATCGGCTGATTCAATGAACTATCGACCTAAAGGTCAACATTTATTTTTTCTACTATTAGTTGGATGGCATACCTTGGATGTTAGCTTGACAAAACTTTTTCAATCTATGAGATTGATGCCTTTGTTTCAATCTAAGATCCATCATCCATTTTGATCGAGGGTTGTAAGCTTGATGGATTGGTTGATCGATCTTTTAATCAAGGCTCAAGTGTCGACCTAATAGGTCGATGAGCTGTGGTTCACTGTTGAGGTTGATGATCTATGCCATGAATAACAATTAATCTTGGTGGTTGATGGTTGTGTCATCGATCTTCATGATTTTGAGTAAATTTCTAAAATTTGCAATAAAACTTAACCATAACAAGTATTTGACATTTAAGTATAAAATGAATGAACTTGAGATCACTAAATATTTAATAATATGATTCTATTTTTTGAAAAAGACATAATCTCTTAATTACCTATTTCTCAAAGTATGTAGCATGAAGGAATATGTAATTCAACTGGAAGGACTGCTTCTGTCCCATCCATCTAGGAGTATGGTGTAGCTACTGTGGTGGTTCTGATTGATGGGCAGTAGGCCTACAAGGCCATTAGGAGATGTTAATTCCCAGTGGAATGAGAGCTAATAGTTTTATTCAGAATCTTGATCAAGTTTTTTGTGCAATTTCTATGACTCCATTCATCTAAGTCAATAAGGTGGCATTTAGTGATGTTTAATCCCCAAAGAGCTCATAAACTACTTGAAGATCTTGGCAAAGAGGTTCGTATGATTTTTGAGACAATCTCATTTGGTATGCCATATCGACTTATGATATTGTTCTTGAGGAACTTGATGACCTGCTGAGTTGATGTGTCGGTGATGAGTGCATACTCATCCCAATTTAATGGAATTTTTAGCCCAGTTCTACATTTATATCCCTTAGTTTTTACCTACCTAGATTGTTTTCAATCTACTTCTAATTTTATGTTAATTTATAGGGTTTGATAATTTTCTTGACTTTCCTTGCATGTTTTGATCAAGAGTGAAATATATCATCCTTCCCGTCGACCTACACTATCGACGTCCGATGGATGAACCCCGAAGGGAGCTTCCAGATGGCTACCAGTAAACCTGTCAATTGATAAGATATCTACCTCCTCGGTGACCGAAAAGGTTCTGGCACCCTGGTGCCTAAAAAAATTCAGATATGGTGCCCAGTAGGACCATAGATCTCGATGTCCAATGGGACCTCAGACCTCGATGCCAAATGAGGCACAAGTTGCTTACTGATGAAAAAATAAATTCTGTCGAGCGAAAACCATTCTAAATCCGATCGCCTGATGACCATCTTGAACCTCAATTCGTGATGGCACCCCAACTCCCAATGAAGCATCATTTCATATTGGTATAAGGGATTACTGCATTTCCAGTGCCCGACAAGAATCCTGCTTGACAGAAGCCTAGATTCCATTGACTGATGAGAAGACTCTTCTCCACACCCCACAACCTATAAATAGCACATGACCTCCTATTCAAGGCATGCCTTTTGCTCCATTATGTTGGGAGGTTGTCGCTCTGTTCCCAACCAAGGAAGATGATCTCCATCGACCTACACTCCATCTCCACTACCATAGACACCCCCGTGGTGTCTTTTCTCCATCATGCATCTACCACTCCTTATCCAATGAACTAGAGAACAAGAAGAGAGGCAAGAAGCAAAGACGAAGATCATCCACGTCTGCCTTGGTGTTTTTCTCTTCCTCATTTGGATCAGCCCCATCATTAGAGTAGAAGACCCTTGCTCCACCACGACATGACTATCTTCTTCACCATGACCATGGCTGAATCTTCCTTCTCCCTTATTTTCTCTATTTCTTTCATGATAGAGTGAGTAGTCCATCTCGATGGGGTGTTGGGACTAGCCTCACTACCTATTCTCTCATGTCCATTTTTTAATGCTCCATGGCTTTTATATAACTCTTCCATTTCAATGTTAATTGTTTTATGCATATTTTTTTGGGTTAACCACCTATTCTATATGATGATCTATGATATCCCTTTTTGTGAGAACTTGAATACTTAGGATTTGAATATCAATTAACTTGGTTGATGCCCATATGAGAAATTCCAAAGGGATATCTCCAGAGAAGTAGGTGCATGACCCACGAGTGATGAGACATCGACCTCACGGGGATATCTATGCAATTTCCAATGCCTAATGGGTGGATTTTACTTTTTTTGTATTTGAATAGTTACATCTAGCCTGGACATGTTTTGTATGTGTTTGAACTCGATATCACCCCAAAGACCTTCATCATTAATCTAGACCCTATTTTAATTTTTCTATTTTACTTTCCTTGCATTTAGTTTCAATCAACTATTGGTTATAAATTTAGTCTTGGTTCGACTGGATACAAACTGACAAGATTCTTAAAAAAATTGTTCCTTGAGATTCAATCCTTAATTATACTGCAATGAGACACATCCACTTGCGTGTGGTATTAGTGCATGTTGTTTTGGTAAAACCTTAGGGATCTCAACCCTTAGGTGATTTGTAATGTAGTAAAAACCACATCAATGGGTGATGGACAATGCTTCTACCCACTTGGTGAAGTAATAAATTGTGACAAAGATGAAGCAATTTCCATTTGATGCCTTAGGGTTGATGTTACCAAAACTGAACATGGCCAAGGCATGGCCAAGTGTAAAACTGACTTGTGGGTGAATGAATGTAGTAAACATGAATTTGGCAAGCTTGACATATGTGGACATGTTGAAAACAATACATCTTCATGGTATTACAGTACTACCCCAAGAGTTAAATTTTCTTGGCTAGCATAGCGCCATTCATATGAGTGTCATGCAACCCTACATGAACCTCCTTAATGATATCTTCTGCTTCTATCCTGTCGATGCATCAAAAGGAGTCTAATTGTGGGGTCTATCATAAAACTATTCTACCCCTAGCACATATTGCATGGCTTTCTATTTGAGTGCATGTTGTTCTCACTTGAAGTTCATCATTAGGTGCATTGTCGATGAACATGTAGTGGACGAGTTGATAAAGCATTAGGGCATCAAAAAAGAAAGGCATGGATTTCTTGGATGTCGATCCATCAAGTGACGATTTCTAGAATTTTAGCGAAGGCATTGTGCTCTCTTGTGATGAAGTGAAAAGAGATATGCTTAAAGTCTCAAGCCAGGGATCACATGTGTTCATGGAATGGTAACAAGTTCTAATGTCACATTTTCTAGATGCTCTGGACCTATGATATTGCAAGGAGGAAGTTACCATAGACCTATAAGCAACATGCCCCTTATTGTCTGGCTAGAGGTAGTCCATGCAAGCTTCATTCTGGAACACATTGTTGGTGGAAACAAACTCTAGTTGTTTGGCTACCCGTAACTATTTACAATGGGGATTTGGAAGGATTATACCTATTCTGACTCCTTTTTTATTCACATCTCCAATGAATAAAAGGGTACACATGTTGGTATTAGAAGGAGATTCCATGTCTGGCAGACTGGTCATCCCTATGTGTTCAGTTGGGAACTCGTACTTGCATGTAGATTTTTTCAAAAGTGGGGAATATGCTAGTTGATTAGAAACGACATGTTCTTTGACCACATTCATTGGGAGATAGACAATACCAAATTCTGAAAGAATTACCTAGTCATTTAGCACATTGTATATTAGGGTTGGGGGATCGCACAAATAGTGTAGTGGACCATGATTGGCAATTAGTTTTAGAGGATACATCATTAGGTAGTGGTATAACTTCCTTGTCGAGTGGATTAGGGCCAAGCAATATTTTTTTATTATAGTGCAATGAGCATCTATGTCGTTGAACTTCTTGGATAGGTAGTAGATGGCATGTTCACAGTTGGTGACATAGAGGCCTTAATAATGGGGTATTACTAAGGTAGTCTTTAAGCTTCAAAGTGATCTCCCTCACATCATTCAATCCATCCATTATTGGAGTTCTTTTTTAACATATTGAAGACTGACTCACATTTTGGTCTGAGTTTGGCAATGAAACAACTGTTGTATTGGAGATACCTAAGTGGGTCTTATAGGGAAATCAGGCAGCAGATAAGGTAGTGGAAAAAAATTCTTCCAGTATCCCAAACCAGTAGATTGCCAACAACAATGTATTTAGGAAAAAGAGTTTATGAGGTATATACCTGGTCCTGGAGCAAGTCCAATGAAAATCCTCATAGCACAATACTTCTTCATCTAATAACACCTAGATGGTAGTCAGGGCAATCTTTTGGTGCAACACCACGGACGACGGCTAACATAGTCCTCCTAGCATGTTGGCAATGATCTCTACAACTCTATCATAGTCCATACAGACCACCAGAAACTCCTCATCATGCTTGCTTGAGCCAACAAGAAGGAGTCAATCCTTTTGATGTCAACATACTAGTACTTACTTGTTCTCCCTTGCCTTCTCTCCCTTTTATATGTAAGACTTGCTTGGGCTCTCACGTTACTGCAATTGGGAGAGGACAACATTTGTTAATGTTTGTTTTCTTTTGAAAGCTTTGACTACCCCTCTATTTATAGGAGGGCAATGCCAAGGTTTCCATATCAATTGGGAATTGAGAAGATGGATTTTCACAATTTAGTTATTGCTGCGAATTTCTAGTTGGTCGACTGGACACTCCAGTCGATCGATTGGAACACTTTTCTATTCACAAAAGTATTGGCTTTTGATGTGATGATTAGTTCATGTCATTACTTCAACATCATTTGTTGACTAGTTGGTCGATTGGACATTCTCGTTGGTCAATTGGTTTATTTTGACAATCCGATTGGGAATTTGTCTACTTGCCCAATTGGAATTCTGATCAGTGGAATAACTATTTCCATCGGCCATGTTTATACATCTCATTTGCTCGAATGGACACTCTAGTTGATTAACTGGCACACCAGTCGGTCGAATGGACACTCTAGTCGGTTGACTCATTTTTCATATCCTCAACCTGAAGACATATATCATCGAGAAATATCATTCTTCAGACATTTAGCATGTTATATCATTGTAACATTACATTTTTTTGTGTCTCAACCAAATCAATGGAATCTTCATATATAAAATCCCATCCAAGTATAAAAGAAGATGAGAATTCGATCTTGATACCTGAAAGGGGGTGACGTGATGTGAATTTTGGACCTTAAAACCATTGAGGGAAATCGTACTCCATGTTCTAAGGATGTGATTCAAGAATGATTGACGAGTCATAATTATATTTTCTATGATGATATCCTATTTATGAAACTATGAGAGTAAATTCTCATATTTCTTTGTTTAAGTGGTCGTTTAACTTTATTTGTAAATTATAGTAAAATATCCATCCTATGAAAGATTCAAAACCAGCATCCAAATTCACAAAAATATCTTGCTACCCCATGTAACATGGTTATGAATATGTACTTTTCTTTCTTGAACAAGACTAATAGAAAGTATACACCCAATAATGCTAATCCTAAGAGTGTTTAGTTCTTGACATTCATTTTGGGAACTGTTGTAAAATGTGACACATTAATGTGAGTTAAATAAATGAAAGCATGACATATGTCACGTTGCAATAGAGTTAAAGTTGGGTTAAATGAAGAGGTCCATGTGGGAAAAAAGAAATACTATTGTTAGATATAAACTTGGATAGATACGAGTATTATATAGGTTTGGATACATACACGTTGCATGTGCATATTGTTTAAAGCCAAATGGATGACTCATGATAACATAAATAAAATCCTTTTAACATAAGAAGGATAAACCCAAACAACCATATCATTTAGGAATCTCAAGATAAGAATAATAGATAGGATGATGTAACATATGAAAGTGTGGGTATATATGAATGTGTGGGTAGTGAAGCCTTGTAACATATTCGGCCATCATGTTTCATTGTGACTACCACCATAAGAGCCTCATGAGGATTAACCTCAATGAGATCTCTTCTACTCAGATCGGTGGAGGAGAAGTTCAATTGGGAAGGGATCTTCTTGACACCATCACAACATCCAGGAAAAGTGTGGGCAAGGCTATGGTGAGGAGCCATCCATCGAGCGGCCTATGATGCCTAGTTAGAAGATAGATCGCTGAAGCACTATATGGGCGGTTTATCCTGTTCTTATTGTGGGAAACAGGGGAATCGAGCATCCAATTAGGCTGTGTAGGTGAGAAACCTATTGAGTCAACTTGGGGTCTACCTCTGTATATGCCTCATCGTCAAGGGGGAGGAGCATTGGTGACACATCCTAGACATGGCTACTTGATCGATCCCAAATGACCAAACCTGGCTGGAGAGGAGGAAGGAAGCGACACTCTATTTTAGCAGAAGAATAGGGGCATCACAATCCCCAAATCACACCCCTATGAACAAGGGAGAGGATGGGTCCCTCCTTGTTGGGTCACTGAGTCATGAGGCCCAAGTAACCTAAAAGGCAGAGGAAATCAAGGTAATATAAATGGTCATATTTGAACTTTTATAAACTTTAAGAATGAATAGAGATCGATATGGTTGTCAGAATAGGGTGTTTGAGGGCTCGTTGGAAAGCTCCAGATATGAAGAACATCTTGAAGGAGGTTCCAAACTCTTAGATGGTCTAGATAAGGTAATTTAATTTGAGGATAGGTTAGATAAGTAGATTATGTTCATATATGTTGATAATTGTTAAATCTATGTGATAGGTGTGAACCTCATCATTGAACTTCAAGGAAGTGTTACACCAAAAATTTTAAAGGATTTAGTCCTGACTAGGGGAATTCAAGATGAAGTTTTTTTATTCTCTTTGACATAGGTAAGTGGTTCATGCCCATGATTATGTATGTTTATCAAACCAAGTACATTTACATGCTTCTTAATTGAGACATTCATGTCCAACATTCTAAGTTAAAATATGAAAGAAAGATTTTATGTGCTTATGGTTGTAGAATTTTATATGCTCAATACCTTAAGTAGTGATGTGTTATGGAACAATTCTAGATCATGAATTAAGTTCATAATAAGGATAAGAGAATATATTTTTAGCATATCCCTTAGAGATGTTCCATATGGGTACTCATGACTACAAGATATGAAACAAAAATTAGACTGCCATCCTTCTATGGTTATGTGATATAACCATGTATTAGGATTTTAAATACAATTATGTTATTAGGGTCCCTTATATATAGATGTAATCATGTATTGAGATTTCAAGTAGAACATGTTGTTAAGATTCCCCTCATTTATATATATAATTATGTGCTAAGAATTCAAGTAGGAACATGTCATCAAGGTTTCTTATATACATAGCAATCTAATAATTAAGAGGTGAAATAGATTCCTTAGAAAGATTAGTGTTTAAAAGTTAAGTATTATGTGAAAACATGGGTGTTGCACATGGAAGACCATGGCCCAATTTCCAAGATAAAGGTACTATTGGGATTAGAATATATTGTACATGAGTTTATGTTGATATTATCAAATTATGAGACATTAAGTCATGATTAAGATGCAGGATGAGACTCTATAAGATTTTTTTTACTTTAAGATTTAGGATTTAAGTTCATATGAATGTATTAAGATCATAAGAAATTTTATAGAAATTGAGTTACCTTGTCAAAAATCACATTCTTTTAGATATTTGATACTTGAGAACTCTCATATTCTTCGTATTCCCATATTTAGTTCAGATAATTTCCCTAAGCCTTTGGGCTTAGTTGTCATATATTTAGTATCAAAAGTAGTTGTCATTTCTATCATATTGAAGTATTAGATTAAGGATTATCCAGATAATAAGGATATTAGATTTAGATTTAGTCTTAGACTACTCATTGTGTGAGTAGCCAGATTTTTAATAAAGATACATGATAAGGGTTATAGACCCAATCTCAATTATGTAGTAATTGAGACATATATTCACATTCAGATATAGATTCATTTCAGAATTTAAGTGTAGAGATTCAGATACAGAGTTCAGTAACGTTCAATACTCAATATTTAACTTCAAATATGTTCAGATTCAGAATATAGTAAGCTTAGACTTCAGATAATTAATTCAGAACCTTCACATAATACATTATATGATAAGTCCTCATTCAGAGAGTCTCGAGATGATTTATAGGCATTTGTTGCCAATTTAGAGGAGTGTTTACTCCATTTCAGAGGGCATGTTATGCCAACAGAGGGTGTGTTGCACCATAGAGGATACTTCAGTGTCAACATAGGGCACTTTGTACCAACAGAGGGTGTGTTGCACCATAGAGGACACTTCAGTGTCAACAGAGGGCACATTGTGCCAACAGAGGGTGTGTTGCACCATAGAGGAAACTTCAGTATCAATAGAGGAGGACTTATTGTATAATGGTGGCCACAATTAGATAAAAGTCGTAAATAAAATATTCCTTAGTTTAGAGAATGTACATTATCTTGTTTATAAAGAAAGAGATTAAAATAAGAGAGACATGACTCAGGTCCTTTGTGCAAGTCATGTGGCCTAGACACCAGAGTGCATGCCAATTTAGAGACATAACCCTAGCTGAGAGTGCAGGTTATGTGACCCAGGAACCTTAGTGTAGGTCATGAGACCCAGGTACCATAGTACATGTCTGTAGAGAAAGATAAGTAAAAAGAATAAGAAGTAAGTTAAAGTAAGAAGAGATATTTATGTTTCAGATTTTGTAAAGTTTATAATGTTAGTTCTTAGTATATAATGTTTAAGAATATTTTGCAATATTTTATTTCATCAAGTAATGTATATGTTAGAATACTCATGCCACTTATGCTAACAACCATTTTTCCAATGCATGGTTTGGGATGAGATATCCACATGTGATGAGCAGGGGCAAAGTAGATCCCAAATACTTAGAGCACAAGGATAAAGCATTATAAGATCTAGTGGGGTGCCAACTATAAGATGATCCTCAGGTTTATAGACTTAGCCATATGTTTTAATATTTAGAACTTTAGAGTAGAGACTATGTCTCAAGATGTTAAGTTAGTTTTCCATGTGATATCCATTATGTTCCTTTTATAAGAATGATTATGATAATGTTTCTTATCTTCAATTTGTGTGATTGATTATATTGTTGTTATGAATGCCAATTTTACGCAATACTCCCTTGAGTGCATGAGTTATGGATAACTTTGTGTTTTTTCTGCTATGTGCATGTGTGTGCTTAGGGAGGGTGTTACAATCATTTTCTCATAATTGAACAAACATATAGACGAAATTGCCTTTATTATTAATCAAATCAATTACAAGATATTCCATTACAATCATCATATGACTGGCTCTTTAGACATACATACCAATAGACTACCACTTGCACTTAGAGACAATCACCCATGAATTCAAACCCAAATGGCCTTAGATGGCCATCATGCTTCTACTGTAAAAGTACTTTTGTCAGTGGGTCAACAATATTTCTTTCAGTTAGCACTCTTCAAATCTTCACATCTTCTGATTGTGCGATATCTCTTATGAGATGAAACCACCATAGTACATGCTTGGAACACTGATGATTCTTGGGTTCCTTAGCTTGTGCAATATCTCCATTGTTGTCACAATACAACTCCACTACATTCTAATGCTTGTAACCACTCCAAGTTCACTGATGAACTTCCTTATCCAGACAACTTCCTTTGTTGCATTGGATGCAACAATGTACTTGGCCTCTATTGTAGAATCAACATATGTCTCTTTCTTGGAACTCTTCTAGCTTAGAACTCTATTGTTAATGCAAAGCACAAATTTGGATTGCGATCTATAGTCATCTTTGTCAGTTTAGAAGTTAGCATTGGTGTACCCTTTTACTACCAACTCTTCCACACTGCCATAAACAAGGAACTGATCCTTATTTCTTCTCAAGTACATATGGATGTTTGCTACAACAGTCTAGTGACCTTCACTAAGATTTTAATGATACCTACTAGTCATACTCAAGGCGCATGATAATTTGGTACACGTACATAACATTGCGTACATGATAGATACAATTACAGATGCATATAGAATCTTACTCATGCACTCTCATTCTTCACAAGAATGGGGACATTGAGCTCTAGTGATACTAACACCATGGGACATGGGCAAGTTCCCTCTCTTTGAGATCTCCATGTTGAACCTCTTCTGAACTTTTTTAATGTATGTTCTCTAGTTTAGGTATACAAGCCTTCTAGATCTATCTCTATAGATCTTGATTCCAAAGATATAGGATGCTTCACCTAAATCCTTCATAGATAAGGTACTTCCCAGCCATGTATTTACCATCTTTAAAGTAGGGATGTCATTCACCATCAGTAGAATGTCATCTACATACAGCATGAGGAATAAAATCATGCTCCCACTGACCTTCTTGTAAATACATGGTTCATCTACATTATGATTAAACCCAAACGTTTTGACTATTTTGTCAAATCAAACATTCTAGCTCCAAGATGCTTACTTCAACCCATACATTGACCTTTGTATCTTACAAACTTTATTAGCTTTTGTTAGATTTATAAAAACCTCATGATGTGTCATGACACGTCCTCAAGAAGATTCCAGTTAAGGAAAGTAGTTTTAACATCCATCTACCAAATCTCATAGTCATAATAAGCTGCAATAGCAAGCATGATCCTGATGGATTTAACCATGGCAACAGGTGAAAAAATTTCATTATAGTCAACACCTTGAACTTGTCTGAAACCTTTTACAACCAATAAACTCTTATAGGTTTGTACAATACCATGCATGTTGGTCTTCTTCTTAAAGACCCACTTGCACCCTATGGGTTTTACCACATCTGGGTAGATCCACCAAGGTCCATACCTTGTTGGTGTACATGGATTCCATCTCAGATATCTTGGCGTCGAGCCATTTCTTAGACTCTAGTCCCTAAATAGATTCTTGGTAGGATTTTGTTTCATCATCAATGACCAACTCGTTGCCTTCTTGAGTCACACGCTAACTGAATCTTTCAGGCTCAAGGCATGTCCTACTACATCTACGAGGTTCATGTGTTGTAAGAGGAACTTGAGGTCCCACAACATCTTGTGAGTATTCTTGTTCCTTATGTACATTTGGAGGTTCAATGTTTTCTTTTTGGTATTGAACTTCTTTATGTTCTACTTTTCTTCCACTAATTCCTCTAGAGGTAAATTTCTTTTCTAGGAATACATCATTCCTAGAAACAAACACTTTGTTGTCAAATGGAGTGTGAAAGTAGTATCCCCTATTTTCTTTGGGATATCCAAAAAAATAACATTTATCTGATTTGGGTACAAGTTTTTCAAGAAACTACTTAAACACATAAGCTTCACATCCCCCATATCTTCCTAAAAGACACATCAAGATGTTTCCCATTCCATATCTCATATGGTGTCTTTTCAACCAATTTAGATGGTTCACGGTTAAGTGTAAAGACAACAAATTCTAAATCATATCCTCAGAATGAAATTGAAATTACAAAAAAACTCATCATTTCACACCATATCTAGTAATGTGTGATTCTGTAACACCCCACTTATACCATTCATAGCAGAAGCACATATACACAGTCACATCAAGGGGGATGTCACAACCATGATATTCATTGCACAAAATATAGTTTAAATAAACCATCACAGGATCAAAATTACAATTTCTCATTCTCAAATCCTTAATAAGGTTCACATATACAAATCTAACAAAATTAAAGGATCTAAAACTATAGTTGGCACCCCAGCCATGCTTTTCTCCTTGGTAGTTCTTGATCTAGGTTTTTCTCCTTAGATGGCCTTCTAGCTCCTGATCTTGCTCCTACCTGTGGGCATCACACCCCCAGCCATGCAATAAAACCATTGGTAAGTGGATTGAACATGATATAATATTAAGAAAACTTGAAAACTAAAAATAAACATTTAACATTAAACATTGAAAAGACATGCATTTTCTTTTAAGTCAATTTCTTTTATATTAACCTATATAAGTAACCTAAGGTTGCACAAATGTGCCTCTTCTCTTATGCACCAAAGTGTCTCTTCTCTTATGCACCAAAGTGCCTCTTTTCTTATGAGGTACTTATATAAGTTTAACATTAACATTTTCTTTCTCTTAAGGCTCTTATCTTTTACATTAGACTTTATTTGTAACATTACCATTAGGATTCTTGAGAATGATACCATACATAATATGCAATTCAATACATCTTAACTTTACTGACTTTAGCAATTAGGAACAGTAAATAACATAAACATGGCATTCATTGCAAAATTCATATATGCATAATTAAATCAACCAATTTAACTATGTTCAATTGCATGGACCACTTACCTTTTTCACTTGGAGAGTCTATTATCTCTCTCCCTAGGTTGAGTAAAACCTAACCACGATCTTGGGGGTCTGGAAAACCCTAATTATTATATTTGCAACATATCTCACATTATTATTCATTTTATTCACCAAATAAAACCCTAATTTCCATTTCCTATAAAACCAACGTTTGTAAACTTATAAATAGACTCTAAAAACTACAAATTTGGATTCCTCTCGAAAAATCATTTCCAAAACATATTTTTTCTCATTTTTCTTAGCATCGAGCGATTTACTATGAATTAATGAAAATGGACCAATCAGAATTTAGATAAATGCCACATGGGCCAATGAGAGCCCGCCATATTGGCGCGGGTCTCGCCTAGGTGGATTAGTGGTCAACTGTACAAAGAAACATAAAAATTCGAAAATTCCCATGACAAGGTGTGACAAAATGCACTGTGTCTGGGGCTAAAATGGGGAAATGTCACCTGTGATTGTTCCCCCTCGATTCAGCGAAGGTTACAGTGATGAAACCATCGATTTGCAAACTCCAAATCCTATATGAGGGCTCCTCAGTGAGAATCGAGGCTCCAGGTGAATTCCTCACCTCAAGGCGAATCCGTTGAGCCTACTCCCGTGCCCAAGCGAGCAATGGAGTTCCACCTTGTTGCTGCCACGAGCACCAGAAGGGAGGCAAGATGGTTGAGATCCCAAAACACCCTGATACAACGAGGGAAAATGGAAAAGATGCATCTACAAGGAGCCAGTGAGTTTAAAGATGCCAGAGCGTGAATGATAGAATACTAGTAGGTGTTGCTCCGCATCATATCGGCAAAAATAGGGGAAGGCGGTGAAGAGCTAAACGCAGATGTACAGGGCTGGAAAAACACCAACCAAGGCCGCGAAAGATCGAGCGGAGTCATGTGAGGTCCTGGGCGGTGTTACCTTGGCCAGCGAGGTCTGGAGGTGCCATGACGTCAAAGCACCGGTGAGCACTCCGACTGGATCTATAGGTCACAACAATCAGGGGAGTTGCGCGGCAAAACAATGATAGCAAGGCAAAGCCAGGAGGTTGAGGATGCTCACCGCTCTTCCTATTGAGCCGAGGTGGACCGAGGAGGCTGGGCAAACTAACGGTCACCGAAGATGGAGGCAGAGGTGGTTCAGACGTTTGGGCAAGAGTAGGTTCAATTGGACGTAGAGGAGGGTCTAGGGAGGGTTGTTGCTTCTTTTGGTACCTTGAAAAGGCAACGAGGAGGATAGAGAAGGTGGTTGTGAAAAAATGGTGGAGAGGACAGCACAAGCCCTAATGGGCGTTTCATGTATATAGCACGAGATGGGTAGTTCTAGGGATCGGTGGATGTGTAGGGGTGAGGCAGATTCGGGAGAGAACAAATCGTGAGGAGAGAGCGAGTAATGAGTGAGAAAATAGTCGGGGAAACAAACGCTGGGTCAACGTCTTTGTTGCCTAAATGAGAGGGAGGTAGGGGATGACGTGGATACCGTATGATCCAAATCGGACAACCACAAGAAGGCGCGCGTGAAAAAGAAAGAAAGGAAATGCATGAAAGGGAAATAAATCCCAGAACCATAGGGAAATCAACTGTATTGAATACAAATCTAATCAAATTAAATAAAAAATTTCCTATTTTAATTGGAGGGGCAAACAAAGTCCAGATGAGTCCAAATTTGGACCATTGACTAATTAAATGGTCTAGAATATACCTAGCCAATTAGATTTAGGTCCCTTGAACGTGAAGTCAATGATTTCTATTTTTGTTACTCATCTTAATTTAGATGCACAAACTAAATGGATAACTAAGGGGAAACTATCCTTTTTGGATTTTCACTCCAAAATTTGACATAAACAATATTTGTCTCTTTCAAAATCATTCCACACCTCTTTATTGCCTTCTTGTGTACTTTGTTTGGAGGAGAGAGAAAACAAGTGGTAATATCACTTCCCTCCTATTTTTTTATAAAAATAAAAAGAGAAAGTGGCTTAATGATTCCTAGAGAGTATATTTTCTCATATTTTTAAAATAAATGAATAAGGGGCACATTATTATTTCTTTCTGGAAATTCCAAGAAGAGGAGAGAGAAAATGAACATTAGAGGCTTTATTTTGGAATCTACAAAAAGGAAAAACACATTAATGTCCAAGTGGTTTAATTTTCAAATTCTTGCTTCTTTATCTTTTGCTTTCTCTTTCAAACCTTTTAAACTTATTTCATCAAAGAAAAGGGAAAACAAATTGCCATTATTACACATATATTTACAACACAAATATAAAGGAAAACTTATTTTGGGCCCTTTTATTATTCCTCTTTGCATTGAAATCCTAGAAGTAAAACTATTTTGGAAATTTTGCCTTAAGGTCCTTAACAAAATATCATTTAAAGAAAACTACATAAAAGGTTTTATTTTACTCCTGAAATGAGGGATGTTACAGATCCCTTCTTTCTGATAGACCATTATGTTGTGGTGTTCTAAGTGGAGTCCATTGTGACACGATACCACATGATCATAGAAGGTACTCAAACTCTTGGCTTAAGTATTCCCCACCTTGATCAAAATGAAGTACTTTGATACTTTTACCAAGATGTCTTTTTACTTTATTCATAAAATCCTTGACATTTTCAAAAGTTTTTGACTTGTGTTTCATCAAGTACACATACACGAACCTACTCAGATCATCAATGCAAGTAATGAGTATTAATAACCACCTCTAATATTTGTTTTGAAAGGGCCACATGCAATAGTATGTGTAAGTCCTAATAGATCGTATGCTTTCTCACTATGACCAATGAAAGAAGTCTTTGTCATATTTCCCATAAATAAGATTCACATGTATCTATTGATTCAAAATCAAAAGAATCTAGATAACCATCTTTATGGAGTCTAGAGATGTGTCTCTCATTAATGTGCCCTAGACGACAATTGCAATGATATGTTTTGTTTGAGTTATCGAGCTTTAAACTTTTGGTGTTTATGTTATAAACATTTGTCTTTGTATCTAGTAAATAAAGACCATAAGATATTGGGGCACCACCATAAAAGATCTCATCTTTACAAATAGAACATCGACCATTCTTAATGTGAAATTTGAATCCATTCTTATCCATACAAGATACAAAAATGATGTTTCTTTTAATGGAAGGTAAATAATATCAGTTATCTAACACTATTACAAGACCACTGGGCAGAGATAAATGATAGGTTCTAATTGTAGTGACAGAAACTCTTTTTCCATTTCCAACACACAATTCAACATCACCCTTTCTTAAATGTTTACTTCTTCTTAGATCTTGCATAGTAGATCATATGTAAGATCTGCATCTAGTATCTAATACCCAAGATGAAGAAGTATACATATTTATCTCAATTATGAATATACCTAAAGTGGTGATCTCTATCCCCTACTTCTTCTTCCACAATTCCTCCTGATAAAGAGGGCAAATTCTTTTCCAATGTCCATCTTGGTGATAGTGGTGATAATTGTTGGTATGTATGCCCATAGAGCAAGTCATATGATGATTGTAATGGGATACTTTGTAAATGATTTGAATAATAATAAAGGCAATTTCCAATCTATATGTTTAAACTATTTCTGAGATGATGGTGTAACATGATAGATGTCTAAAGATTGTCTTACTCAATGACATATGCGTTTAGGTTCATGACCTAAACGATGAGATCATATGGATGTTAAGAGTATACATTCTTGTTTAGTCCCTAGTCAGTTGTTATTGTGGAAATAGCCATAGACATCAATAACACTGAAGACTAGATTGTGTGTTGGTTGATGACAGAATCTCATTAGTCATGATATAGTGATATCAAACCAAGCACATAGGTACTTGTTAGAGAACAAGGTATCAGACAGACCCACCGTGAGAGTGACACATGGAACCATGACATGGTAGTCACAGTCAGCTCTCACAGTGATGGTGGTGAGTGTGATTCTTAGACCTGAAATCACTGCACTCAACACATGTAGTTGGGTACACTTTGACATCATCAAACACAATCCTGAAACATGGGTTGTTATAAAGGTGATGATTGGGTGGCTTTGACACATGGGGCTTTTGAGGGGTGAGTGATAGATATGGGATTTGTCCCTCCTAAGGGAGTTTGATATCCTTGTCCACTTGATGAGTAGGATTGAGAAAGGCATGTGCATGCACGTGTGAATCAATATGTGATATTGATGTCATACACATCTCACTCGGTCTACTCTGAGATCAAGGAAATGAATGAACATTGACAGGATGACTGTTCCATGCCTCGAGTTCATTCTGGATATCAGTGACAAAGGAATTATACATTCACTGTAACACCACTCACGGATTGTAGGATGAAAGTTGTTCTCCAACTTTCTACTTTCACTTGGGTAGCAATGATGTGTGACTAGACACCGCTCTTTGCTTGTGAAGTCATAAGTGTTATGGACTTTCACTGCCAACGTGAAATGGACCTGCAGGGTCACACACATAGGATTCAACCTGGAAGAGGAGTTTTGTCCACAAGCAATGTTTGGATTAATTACTAAAGGAGTTTAGTAGTTCAATTAAACACTCAATTAATCAATAGCTCAATATCATATGGTTCAAGGTGTTGGACGCATTGATTGGAGTATCGGATTGATTGAAATCGCATTTGACTGATTCTGCACAATCTGCATTCCCAACTGATCGGTTCATGTGATGAACCGGTCGGCTGAGGTTGCTGAACCGGTCGGCTCAATTGTTGAACCGATCGGCTCATGCACAGAGTGAAACGACCAGTTCAAGTGTTGAACCGATCGGTTCAGCTGGTGCAATCGAGCAACTTGGGAAAGTAGGATTGGTGAGAATTTTCCTTTCGTTTCAATTGCCCAATTCGATTGGGAATAATATTGGTATTCGATACCAATTGGGAAAGAAACAAGGAAAGTCAATCGGGAACCAACCTGGAACCCCAACCGACCGGTTCATGAGTGAACCGATCGGTTCAAGGGTCCCAAACGATCGGTTCAGTGGTGAACCGATCGGTTCAGGTCCCCAACCGACCGGTTCACTTGTGAACCGATCGGTTCAGGTTGCGAGATGGTTGCTTTTTGTGGAAAATCCCGAACCCTTCTACTCCTGCTTTAGTCCCGTATTGCCGGGCACAGAGAACCCTGTCCCATGACCCACCTATATATATAGGGGTATTGGGGGCTTCTCAAGATACAACTCAGTGCAAGTTGATTGCTCTGCAAAGTTGTCATTCTCTCTGGTTTTGGTAACCGAGAGAGAGCCCGAGCAAGTGCTTCCCGCAAAGGGAGGTGCAGCAAGGGAAGGACAACTGCAGTTGCAATTGACAGCAGGAGAGTGTGTTGGCGACTAGTACGTCAACAGGAGGGTGTGACTCCTTCCACTTCCTTGTGGGACAAGGAGAGTGGAGTTCCGGGTGGTCCGTGTGGACTACTTCAGAGGCGGGAGGTCACTGCCGCTCAGGAGGACAACTGTCATCTGACAGTCCGGTAGGAGGAGGAGTCTTCAGTCCCGGTGCGACCAGGAGCTGCACAGACACCGTCCAAGACCGGAGGTGAAGACCGCGCAAGGCGCGTGGTATTGTCTCCGAGCAAGCCTCGGGACAAGGTATGATTCACAAACCATCTTTCCTATTATATAGATGTTGACGCGATTCCTTTTGTTCCGGGTTTGGGGAGAAAATTTTTGTTTCCGCTGCTTCTCTGCCTTCTCCAAAACACAACAATAATTGCCTTGCTTGTTAACCCCTCCCTTAGCTATCATTGCTGTAAGACTTGGGTTTTTAGCTAGAGTTAGAACTCTTCTTGAATTTTACTTTGCCCTTGGACTTTGCTTTGCTTTTGTTGATCATCATCATGGATTTGGGTTTCCCTTTCTTCATATTCACTTCAGTTGTTCTCAACATGCCATGTAATTCTGACAATGACTTGTCAACATAATTACTATTGAAACTGGTTGTAGGATTCCGACAGTGACTACAAAATCACATATGTGCCCAAAACTTGGTCTAAGGGAAATCCTAGTCTATCAATGTTCTCCACGTACCCAATCAACTTTAGTACATGGGGACATACTAGATCTCCTTCTGTCATATTGCACTTGACCAACACCTTTGAGATATCATATCTCTCTTATCTTTACCCTGATATTGGTACATGTTCTTAAGATGTGTTACCATCTCAATAAAATATATGTTCTCATGCTATATTTGCAAC
The DNA here is from genome assembly GCA_963693085.1 of Alisma plantago-aquatica. NCBI lineage: Eukaryota > Viridiplantae > Streptophyta > Magnoliopsida > Alismatales > Alismataceae > Alisma > Alisma plantago-aquatica. The sequence goes on from OY856412.1 coordinate 749,318,158, forward strand.
TCATAGTTCATTGAGCATAGCATTAGGAACTTGGCATCTAGGATATCATCATTAAGCTTCTTGTAAGCATCCCTTTCAGCCTTAGGGTAGTGGGAGAGGGTCCGTAGGGCTCTGGTGTCTCCAGGACATAGAGCTTGTACTCTGGTGTGAGAATGATTCTCAACATGATGAACTAGTAATGGAAGTTATTCCCCTTTAACTTGTCCTTGTCAAGGACTAATCACAATGAAAATGTGTTGTTTTCCATTTGTTTCTACAAAAGAAATTTGAATTTTGTCGAAATATTTTTGATTTGATTTGATCAAAAGAAATTTTGATGACATTAATTAGGCCTTTAATTTATTATCACTCCCACTATTTTGTTTAAATTGATATCCATCATTATCAATTCATAAGACTATAGAGTATAACCTTCTTGTGAGTCAAGATCCATATTTCATGAAATTCATGAGTCAGCTAGGGTTGATCTCCCACAACTTGACTATTTAGGTAAGCGACGCTTGACAATTGCATCGTATTAAACTCTTGATATATGTTATGCACAACTCTTATCATAATCCATCTTTATGCTTCTAAGTGCTTAATCCCATTAAGATCACCTAGTTAAGCCTAACCCAAAAGCCAAAATGATAGAATATGCACCCTGCAGAGGCAGACCCACATATCTACCATCAAACTTCCACTAAATAGACAACACATCACTGTAGGGCATGCCCACATTTAGTTGATCAAGATTTTCATGTGTGTCACTTATGAAAAGCATCTTAGACTTGATATTCAAATGTGGGATTTATATTTATAAATACATATAAATATACATCACCACATATTTATAATATGTAACATATACATGCTATAGTCATAAACAAAACATGCAATCACTGAATACCAGCGATAGTTATGTCTATAGTAATAAAAAAAATTTGGAGTTACAAAGAATTGCTACCACCTAATATCCAAATCACATTTATCAACCTATTCTTACAGAAAATCTATGCTGGAACCAGCCTGGTCGGTCAACTGGACTCTTCAGTCAATCGGTTGGCTTGCTGGTTGGTCGACTGGTCTTCATTGATCTGTCGACTGGCTCTTGGTTCAAGTGGTCTCTAGAATCCTCCAGTTGATCAATGGGCCTCTAGTCGATCAGTTAGCTCCTCCTATTTGAGGCCTCTTTGGTCCTCTAGTCCTCAACTTGATTCCCAGTACGTCGACTCATCTAGTGTTGAACATCTTCTATTGCCTAAACATAAATTAAAATTATCATATTCCTTTTGACTTACTATATTGTAAACATGAAACCTCGAGTTACATTCAAGGGGATTATATGGAGGGAAGTATTAACTTACAGGTGAAAAGAAGGTAGAGGCTAGTCATCGAGCAAGTACAGTGACAATTCTCGTAGCATGGTGCTTCTTGATCTAATAGCCTTGGTGGAAGTTAGGGCAGTTCATGGTAGAACACCATGGATGGAGGTTGACATAGTCCTCCTAGAATGTTAGAGATGACCTCTATGCCTCTATCATAGTCCATGTGTACCATCATGAACTCATGTTGTACTTACTAGAGCCAATGGGAAGGATTTTATCCCTTCAATGTCAACAAGTTAGCTCACTTGTTGTCTCTCACTTTTATAGGTAAGGCTTACTTGGGCTTTCACGTTATCACAACTGTGAGAGGACAACATTTTGTAGCATTAGTTGCCTCGTCTGAAAGCTTTGACTATCCCTATTTGTAGGAGGGTCGGGGCTAAGGCTTCCAGATCAACTAGGAGTCAAAGAGACAAATTTTCATGATTTAATTATTGTTGCAAATCTCCAGTCGGTCGAATGGACTCTCCAGTCAGTTGAATGGTACTCCAGTCAGTTGATTGGGCATTCTAGTCATTCGATTGGAACACTTTCCTATTCACAAAGTACTAGATTTTGGTGCAATGATTAATGCACATTATTATGTCAACATCATTGCTTGACCAGTCAGTCAATTGGACATTCCAATCAGTCGATCGACTTATTTTGACAATCCAATTGTGAATATGTCTACTTGTCTGATTAGACATTCCAATCAATTGACTGACTATCTCCATTGTCCATGTATGTACATATCTATCAGTCAACTTGACTCTCTAGTTGATTGACTGGCACACCAGTCAGTCGACTGGACACTCCAATCAGTCGACTCATTTACTAGTTTTGTTTAATTTTATTACCTAAATATTTTAGTAACCAAGTTAAATCTAATTTGTGATTAAACTCTGATTCTATGTGTATCCTTTTCGTATGACCCTATAGGTCCCAAATTACGTTGGCAGTGAATGTCCATGACCAATTTATGACATCACAAGCAATGAGTGGTATCTAGAAACACATATTTCTACCCAAGTAATTGGAAAGTTGGAGAACAACTTTAGCCTAGATATGTGATTAGTGTTACTATGATTGTATAATTCCTTTGTCTCAGATATCCATATTGAACTCATGACAGGGATTTATCATCCTCTTAATCATACAATTCATGTTTCTTAAGCCAAAGCAGGCTGTAGAGATGCATATGAGCTTAATATCATATATTGACTCACATGGGTATGTCCATACATTTTCTCAGTCTCACTTATTATGTGGACAGGATACCAACTCCGGCAAGTGTGACAAATAATATCTACATCACTCATAATCAATCCTCATGTGTCACAATGTACCCTAGTATCACCTATATGGTAACCCTTATTCAAGGTCACATTGGATGATGTTAAAATACATTGAACGACATGTGATGAGTATAGTGACTTCAGGTCTAAGAATCACAACCACTACTATCACATTGAGATGTGATTATGACTCTTATCCATGTTTCACTTCTCAGGGTGGGTGTTACAACCCCAAATTTTGGGTTCTTTTGGTGAGAAATGTAATTTCTCCTATTAAAGATATTTGAACAAATAATGATATAATTTGTTTTGAATATATGGAATTCGTTTACAATAGCCATGTTGGTTGTTTTGTGGGCTTTATTGGCTATTGGGCCCAATAACAAGGATAAGACAAAAGAAACTCCATTATTAATAAGAAATGGAGAAAAGAAAGATGTAGAAGCCTCTAGAAGGCAAAAGAATATAATCCAAAAGTGGATTTCGGCCCACTTGGGTTCCTTGGGTTCCAAGGAGTCCAAATTTGCAAAGATAATGCAACAAGAAAAGAAAAGATCAATTTAATATTTCTTTATTAAGAAAGAAATTGAAAACAATGATAAAATGTGGGAAATAAGTGGAAAGAAGTATAATTGAGTTATCTTTCGTGGATTTTCGTATCCATAAGGTTCCTAATGTTAAAAGGAATTCCAATAAGGAAAATAAAAAGAGAGATAAATAGAAATCCTCAAAAAGAGATATTTTAATAAAGAAATAAGTAAGATAATGAGAAATAATGGATATAGATGCATCTAGAAGGATAATGAGTATCCACTAAAAAGGATTTCGAAATATTAGAGTTTCTTGGGGTCCAAGGAGCCCCAATGGAGAAAAAGAATGAAAAAATACCAATAAATACAAAAAAGAGGATAAAGCAATACATAATTAATGAATTTGGTGGCATTGTTAAAAAGGAGGTAGTTTCTACTAAAAGAAAATATAAATGTGTGCCAATGGATTAAAGGAAAACATAAAGAGAATAAGAGAGTGAATTATTGAATTCCTAAATATCCAAAGAATATAGTTTATCAAGGAGATAAATAGGAGAGAGAAGATTACTTCTCATTGAAGGAATTAGATTCCTATTGCAAAAAGGCTTTGTTTCTTCATGGGCAAGCATGCTGGGGCATGGCTACCCTCATCTATAAAAGGATAGAGCCCATTGCTAAGCCCAAGGAGAGTTCCACGCATCCGTCTCTTCTTCTTCTTCTCCTTCTTTGAAAGTAAACCATATCCAATAGAGTAGATCAAACCTGAGGGCCCCGAGGAGCTATGATGGGTCTCGATGGAGGCACGAAGCTCCCACGACATCAACATGATGCTTGGTGGAAATCCGTTCACCCTAACCTACGTGCAGCTGCAGCCGCATGGTTGCAACAACGGTCACACATTGCAAGTCGAGTGCTCTTGAACAAGCCACCTAGGCCACGAGCTGGGTGGCACCCCCAGAGCAGGGAGATGTGGCAGAGCTAGGGGAATGATCGAAGGCGGTCGTCGGGCCCTTGGAAAGGAGTGGGCAGCCCCGTAAAGAGATGCCATCGGCGGCCGTCGCGGCTGATCCAAGCTTGAAGACGACCCATGGTCGTTGGACTGTTTTGCCCCTCCACGGGCTGAAGGAACAATAACTTAAACAAGGGCAATAATGTAAATGTGTTATGTTTCCAAATAGGCAATGTTGCATGCAAGGGATGATGTGGCGCTTGCTGATTGGTTCAAGTAAGTAAATAATGCAAAATTCATATCTTTTTATTGGTAGCTCAGATGGATATGTATAAAATATGAAAGTTACTCAAACAAATGAGAGGAATTCAATAAAAATATATTTAGAAGCTAATTCCTCTTGAAATTCGAAAAGTAGTGGAAGTTATCAACTTTAATGCTTTAATGTTTAAGAAACCCTAATTTGAGATGATTAATGTATTAAGAAGGGTTTTATGGTTGATTAAAGTTGATATTCACCTATTAATCATAAAAAGATACATTAAGATAAAAAAGGATGAACTTTGCACATAATTGCTTTAATTTAGAGTTTCATGTACATAAGTGAGCTTTAATGGGCCTTGAAACCCTAATGTTAGTAATTATGACTCTTAATGGCTTTAATTGTTCAAATTCATGAATAAGCTGAGATATGATGGTTCTAAGCTATTTCAAGTATAAAAGTTCCTAATTGTGGATAAATACCCTTAATATGGTAATTAGGGTTTTCTAATGAATAAAGGTGGAATTAATGATAAAAAGAGTTCATATGTGAATTGGGCCATAATGAACTATGAATTGTTAATTTGAAAGGAACCAAAGATGATAATTGGGCATAATGATCTTGTCATGAATTAAAAGGATAAAAATGGTAGTTTTAATGTAAAAGAGGCATAATGGGATTAATTGATGGTTAATTGTGCCTTTAATATGAAATTAAGGTTATATGTTGCTAAAAGGTAACCTTAATATCTTTCATGAAGAATAGATGAGATAATTAGGGTTTGTGAGTAATTGTATAAAGTTAGGGTTTAAAATAGTATAAATGAAGAGAAACCCTAATTGTTATGGAAACCTTAAAAGTGGACTAGAAACCCTAGGAAGCGAGTTAGGTTTAATAGATCTTGATGGCATGATCAATGATAGGAAATTGTATGCATATTTTAGGATCTCTTTGTGTGCTTGCTTACCTATTGGATTTCTTGCATTGATTGGATTAATTCTGCCTCAAATCGGCCTGACAGGTATGTGGTTAATTATGGTTAATCACATTAGTTTCCCAAAGGTTTTTTGGATGATTTGATCGCATTGAATGCAACCTATCAGTTTGGATGTTCACAAATACAAATCATAAAGTCACTATGATTATCAAAATTATAATAGAAGTGTGTATTCTCGCACCTACATGCCACCCTGATGGATGATGCCAAAGGTGTAGCTGAGGAGGGAAGACCAATGGGCACCATGAGTGGTGACCCCAGACACCAAGCTTGAGATTGAGAAGGTGGTCTTTATATAATGACTAATGGGCACTATGAGAGGTGACCCCAGGCACCAAGCTTGGGATTGAGAAGGTGGCTTTAAGTCATTGGCAAAAGAGAAACCCGAAAGGGGTATGCCAGGGTTAGGGTAAAAGCGGTAGAGAATGTCACACTGAAAGCATAGTTTGGCTTGTTAATTAACTTGATTGTGATATTTAGATTGTTAGCCATATTTGCAAAATTTTGGTTGTCCCCACATACCAACATATTCATTTATGCTGACTGACGTTTTGTTTGTCAGCGTTTTAGGTACAAGATTGAAAAGGACAAACAGTAAAGTGGCATATGTGGAATTAAATAAGAATTAAAGTACAAAGGAGGATTAGTTAGAATAGACTCCAGATGTGGATAGCAGTAGATATCTGAGCTTTTGAAAAAGGTATGCAAAGTTTTATTTTATACTAGATTTCAGTTTAGTTCGGTAGAATTCATAATTATTACTGGTTAATTGTTGAACCTTTGATCTTGTTAATTGGGATAATGGCTCTGACCTTCGAGTCTCCCTTAATTGGGGGTTACCGGGAGGTGGGGTCATTATATTTGGTATCAGAGCATAGGTTCCTCATTTAATCTATAATAATTTTTAAATTTTACAAACTTTGTAGAACCAAAGGGAGTTATTAGAGGATTTTCTAAAAGATAGAGGTGTCTAGAAAAGGATCACGTCTGAGGGCTGGCAAGATTTTCCTTCGCACTGCTAGTCAGAATACGAGGACTCCCAGATTAGTGTGACTGCTTGGCCAATGTCTCAGGATTTGACTCGAAATAAGATACCTTTAGGACTCTCTGATTTTGTTCATCCCTTCTCAACTGAAATGCTATTAAGGATTATAAGTATTAGGGTTTTCTCTCTTTTCGTCACCCTCTTGAGGTATGGGTAAGGTTGATAAGGTTTAAGGAATCCTCCACTAAATTAATGAAAAGCATGTAAATAAGATGTCATGGACATAAGCTTAATATTTTAAGCATAAACTAAAGCATAGATACATGCTTAGGTCGTATGACATATATTTTCATGCCCTCAGAAGAGACCTGAGGCTAGACCTCCTTGTCAGGAGGATGAGTAGAGAGAGTTAGTCTTGGAGGTAGAGACCTCCATTATAAGTAGAGACCTGGCACATCCTTTGAGGATGATGCTAACCCTAACCCTAATTGATGCTTAGAGAGGAGATGGCATGATGAGTTAGATGTCATGATAGACCAGGTGTGTGGACATGCTTTTGGATGCCCATGACGTTTTGAGCCATGTGAGGTTGAATGACCTAGTGCCTTTGGCAACCCAAACCTGGGAAGGGTCGTGCCTATTAGAGTGAAGGATAACTCCTTCAATGATGAGGTTAGTGAAGAACCAATAGAAACCCTATGGGCTTATATGAGCATGGCATAGTATCCACCCAGAGTACGTCGGTAGTGTTGAAAATAGGCTAAAACCCTGTCTGGGGGAGTATGAAGGATAACTTATGAGATAAGCATAAAGAGTTATGGATAATCTTGAACAAACGTAAGTTTGAACCTAGGATTCACCCTTGTAGGGGTACGCTTGTGAGCTTGATCCATCATGGAGAGAAGACCTCTAGTAGTAAGGTTGTTTGTAGGGTTAGCTCTAGAGAGAGAGAGAGAGCAGGCCCCAGCGAAAAGGTGGGAAGCTTAGACTCTGAGATAGGAGGAACAATGGGAGTTGAGGATGATGCAACCTAAATGGATGGTTGTGGTTTCCTCATGCATGATCCCTGGAGATTGATGATATCTTGGTTGCCTTCAGAGGAACCAAACCTTATAAAGAGGATGAGGTTGCTAGTACCTATATGCAAATAGATGCTTACCTTTTGAGATGGGAAGAAGAGTTCCTTAGACCTTGAAGATGTTTAGTAACAAGTTGTGAGGCCTTACACCTAATTGGCTGTCCTTGAGGAGGACTCAACTTTGAGGTGTTACTAGAGTAGAAGGATGACAAGAAGGGCATGCCATGCCTTATACATGCTTGGTTCATGGATAGAATGTTGAGCATGCAGTTGGACAGTTGTTGCATAAAGAAGTGAACCTAGGGCTCCTAGGCCTCAGAGGGGAAGTGGTGTACCTGATGATCATGATGAGATTTGAGTTTCTATAGATTCGAGCATGGTACTCCTCATGTTTATATGAAAGGGAAACCCCTTAAGTTTAAGGTAGGTTTTATGAACCCCTCACAGCTAAGTTGGAGACATGGGAAGGTTTGTTCTTGGTCTAATGTTGAGGAATAAGAACACGTATGACCTAGCATGGTCTAGTAGGTGGTCTGCTGGTGCCTTAGTAGCTTTCTAGGGTTAAGCATGCTCATGAGGATGTAAACCCTAGACATAAGGACGTTTGTGACCTTTGTTGCTATCAAGAGGTAGTTTCCTCCCATCCTAGGAGAGGGACCCTTTTGTAGGGTGTGTACTAGTTTTGTTGGTTTTGAGGTAACCTAAAGAGGTCTCATAGGATCTTGAGAAGCTAAGTGAAAAGTACATGGTATGAGAATGAACCTGTAGACCCATAGATAACCATCTCTAAGTACATGTGGGTGTGTTACCATGGAGGTAACCGGTATGGGGCCTGACCAAGGTAGGCAGGTCGCCATGAAAGGATGAAAGTCAGCCCAGGAATGTAGAGAGAGATGATGAAGGCTTGGGTAAGGTTCTAAGTTGGACATGTACTATGTTAGAATCCTAAGTCTATCTGAGGGTCAGTAGGGATAAGACTGATGGAAGTAGGAGTTGCCTAATTCCCTAGTTGCACATGACCATAGGGTGGGGAGGTAACAACTATCATTGTCTGAGGGACATGGGTTAGGAGATTGATCACCTTCATGAACTCATGGGACCCAAAGGATAGATGAGTAGGGCACTCTCTGGATGCATAAGGGAAGAGGGATGACCCCAAAAGTGTTGACACCCTACAGACCTAGAGGAGATGACCAAGGATTGTGTGGTGATCCAAGTAGGTTCAAGACCAGGTTTCCATGGAAGTAACTTTGATATCGAGATGTTTGTGATGTTGAGACATAAGTTTCACGTTTCAACTTAGATTGAAGGTGTATTGGCAAGGTGGGATGTACCATCTCTACTCTTGGAATAGGAAGAACTTTGTATTTGGATTGTATCCAAATACTTATTTCCTCTTGTTATGGGAGTGAGAGATAGGACAATACGCATGCCATACACTAAGGATAAAGATGATGTGAGTTGGAACGTTGCTATGAGGTATGAGGACAGAGATGATAAAATACCCTGGTGGAGTGAATGATACATGGATGGTTTACAAACACTAAGAGAAATAAGGTAGTCATCTTATGAGGATGTTTTTATCATGAGCTATGAGTTATATAGGGTTGAGTTTGAAAACCAAGAGAATAAGCTCATAGTTTTCTTGATGAAGATAGACTTCGAGTTTGAAATGAGATGATAAGTTGAATACATGGAGGTGTGTGTCTTCGACATTAGTTAACACCTAAGGGTGTGAGGTAGTAATGGATGCTCTGGTTGAGATACAACTACCTAGTTTAGCTAGAGGCTAGAAGAGGTTGTTAGGTTAACCCTAAGTTTGAAAAAGGAGATAAGTTTGGCTAACACTCAGATGCAACAATATCAGTTGATCAAGTTAATAGTTGTTTGGTTAGCCAACCTAGGCCTTGATGCAATGAAAGGATGGTTGTAGAACCTCAGATGCACTTCTTTGGAAAAGAAGGAGTTGAAACCCCGAATAGAGTGGTTTAGGGTTTTTGAGGTATCAATCTTGAGAAATCATGACAATACAGGAGATCATGATTTTTAGTTTATCATACACCGTGGTACTACACATGCCTAAGATGAAGTTACATGTGGAATGTTGCCATGAATGACAAGAGGTGAAGGACGAACACCAGTAACCCAGTGTATTGATATAGAGGATAAAGAGTCCCTGAGAGGGAATGGGAGTTCATCACTATGGATGTTGTAAGTCTCCCCTAGACCAAGAAAGGTCGAGATGCAATATGGGTTATGGTGGATCGCCTTACCTAGATAACAAGAGAAAGAAAGAGTATTGTCAAGGGACAGATCCGAATGAACTACTTGTAAGAGAGAGAGATGGTTCAACTACACCATGATGCGAGTTCAAAAGTTCTTGAGTATAACCTAAAGATTCACTTCCATGCAGTGGAAGTAGGTACATGAAGAACTCGATATTAGTACAATTTATCACCCCTAACTAGTGGTTAGTATGATCCAGACTAGAGGGTCTGATGAGAGCATGTCTGTTCATTCAGGGTGATACATGGAGGCAGTTCTTGTCTTCTATAAGATGTGATGATAACCACCATAGACATTATAGGGATGTAAAGAAGCTCTACAAGGGAGGTTGTGTCGGTCACCAATTCATTAAGATGATGTTGGTGAAGGGGCCTCATGAAGGTCAGAAAAGGACCACAGTGTGTGCATATGAAGTCACTTTGATTATGCAATGGCTGAAAGAGAGCCCATGGGTGACATGAGTCGTGAGATGATGCAAAGTAGACTGACATGCAATAAACTATGGGAGAGTATGTGATGTGAAAATCTGACCCCTCTAAGTTATAGCTAAGAGAGCTGAGTCTCGGCTGCATGGTCCATTTGAGATGGATTAATGGAGATGGTTGTGTTTAGCCTTACCCCTCAGGATAACATGATGTATAATGTGTTCCATGAGTCTGATCTAGAGAACTATGTGAGGTACCCAAGCCATGTGCTGAGCACTGAACCTATTCAGCTTTATTAGAGGCTGAAATGTCCTGAGTCACCTATGAGGGTACGATATACCAAGGTAAGAAAGAACTCAGATGGAAGAATATGAGATGAGAAGGTTCTTGGGAAGCACCATGGAAAGGGTGAGGCCACATGGGAGCCATGATGGATAGAAGAAAGGATTATCCTATTTGAGGGTAAAATTCCTATAAGAGGGGAAGGATGTTACAACCCCAAATTTTGGGTTCTTTTGGTGAGAAATGTAATTTCTCCTATTAAAGATATTTGAACAAATAATGATATTATTTGTTTTGAATAAATGGAATTCGTTTACAATAGCCTTGTTGGTTGTTTTGTAGGCTTTATTGGCTATTGGACCCAATAACAAGGATAAGACAAAAGAAACTTCATTATTAATAAGAAATGGAGAAAAGAAAGATGTAGAAACCTCAATAAGGCAAACAAATATAATCCAAAAGTGGATTTCATGCCTCTTGGGTTCCTTGGGTTCCAATGAGTCCAAAGTTGCAAAGATAATTCAATAAGAATAGAAAAGATCAACTAAATATTTATTTATTAAGAAAGAAATTGAAAACAATGATAAAATGTGGGAAATAAGTGGAAAGAAGTATAATTGAGTTATCTTTGGTGGATTTTCGTATCAATAAGGTTCCTAATGTTAAAAGGAATTCCAATAAGGAAAATAAAAAGAGAGATAAAGAGAAATCCTCAAAAAGAGATATTTTAATAAAGAAATAAGTAAGAAAATGAGAAATAATGTATATAAATGCATTTAGAAGGATAATGAGTATCCACTAAAAAGGATTTCGAAATATTAGAGTTTCTTGGGGTCCAAGGAGCCCCAATGGAGAAAAAGAAAGAGAAAATACCAATAAATACAAAAAAGAGGATAATGTGATACATAATTAATGAATTTGGTGGCATTGTTAAAAAGGAGGTATTTTCTACTAAAAGAAAATATAAATGTGTGTCAATGGATTAAAAGGCAAACATAAAGAGAATAAGACATAGAATTTTCGAATTCGTAAATATCCAAAGAATATAGTTTATCAAGGAGATAATTAGGAGAGAGGAGATTACTTCTCATTGAAGGAATCAAATTCCTATTGGAAAAAGGCTTTGTTTCTTTGTGGGTAAGCATGTCGGGGCATGGCTACCCTCCTCCATAAAAGGATAGAGCCCATGGCTAAGCCCAAGGAGAGTTCCATGCATACCTCTATTATTCTTCTTCTCCTCCTACTTTGTAAGTAAACCCTAGACAAGAGAGTAGATTGATCCCTAGGGCCCCGAGGAGCTGTGATGGGTCTCGATGGAGGCACTAAGCTCCCACGACATCAACAAAATGCTCGGTGGCAATCCCTTCACCCTAACCTACGCGTAGCTGCAGCCGCGACGGTCGCACGTTGAAGGTCAAGTTCTCTTCAAACAAGGCACCTAGGCCATGAGCTGGGCATCTCCCCAGGTGCGTTGAGATGTGGTGGAACTAGGGGAACGATCGGCGGCAGTCGTCGAGCCCTGGGAAAGGAATGGGCAGCCCCGCAAAGGGTTGCCATTGGCGGTCATTGCTATTGATCCAAGCTTGAAGACGACCCATGGTCGTTGGACCATTTTTCCCCTCTGTGGTCTGAAGGAACAACAACTTAAACAAGGGAAATAACGTAAATGTGTTATGTTTCCAAATAGGCAACATTGCATCAAGGGATGACGTGGCGCTCGCTGATTGGTTCAAGTAAGTAAATAATGAAAAATTCATATCTTTTTATTGGTAGCTCAGATGGATGCGTATAAAATATGAAAGTTTCTCAGAAGAATAAGAGGAATTCACTAAAAATATATTTAGAAGCTAATTCATCTTTCAATTCGAAAAGTAGTGGAAGTTATCAACTTTAATGCTTTAATGTTTAAGAAACCCTAATTTGAGATGATTAATGTATTAAGAAGGGTTTTATGGATGATTAAAGTTGATATTAACCTATTAATCATAAAAAGATACATTAAGATTGAAAAGGATGAACTTTGCACATAATTGGTTTAATTTAGAGTTTCATGTACATAAATGAGCTTTAATGGGCCTTGAAACCCTAATGTTAGTAATTGTGTCTCTTAATGGCTTTAATTGTTCAAATACATGAATAAGCTGATTTATGATGGTTCTAAGCTATTTCAAGTATAAAAGTTCCTAATTGCAGATAAATACCCTTAATATGGTAATTAGGGTTTTCTAATGAATAAAGGTGGAATTAATGATAAAAAGAGTTCATATGTGAATTAGACCATAATGAACTATGAATTGTTAATTTGAAAGGAACCAAAGATGATAATTGGGCATAATGATCTTGTCATGAATTAAAAGGATAAAATGGTAGTTTTAAAGTAAAAGAGGCATAATGGGCTTAATTGATGGTTAATTGTGCATTTAATATGAAATTAAGGTTATATGTTGCTAAAAGGTAACCTTAATATCTTTCATGAAGAATAGATGAGATAATCAGGGTTTGTGAGTAATTGTATACAGTTAGGGTTTAAAATAGTATAAATGAAGAGAAACCCTAATTGCAATGGAAACCTTAAAAGTGGACTAGAAACCCTAGGAAGCGAGCTAGGTTTAATAGATCTTGATGGCATGATCAATGATAGGAAATTGTATGCATATTTTAGGATCTCTTTGTGTGCTTGCTTGCCTATTGGATTTCTTGCATTGATTGGATTAATTCTGCCTCAAATCAGCCTGACATGTATGTGGTTAATTATGGTTAATCACATTAGTTACCTGAAGATTTTCTGGATGATTTGATCGCATTGAATGCAACCTATCAGTTTGGATGTTCATAATTGCAAATCATAAAGTCACTATGATTATCACAATTATAATAGAAGTGTGTATTCTCGCACCTACATGCCACCCTGATGGATGATGCCAAAGGTCAAGCCCAGGAGGGAAGACCAATGGGCACCATGAGTGGTGACCCAGACACCAAGCTCAGGATTGAGAAGGTGGTCTTCATAGAATGACTAATGGGCACTATGAGAGGTGAACCCAGGAACCAAGCTCGCGATTGAGAAGGTGGCCTTAAGTCATTAGCAAAAGAGAAACCCAAAAGGGGGTATGCCAGGGTTAGGGAAAAAGCGGTGGAGAATGTCACACTGAAACATAATTTGGCTTGTTAATTAACTTGATTGTGATATTTAGATTGTTAGCCATATTTGCAAAATTTTGGTTGTCCCCACATACCAGCATATTCATTTATGCTGACCGACATTTTGTTTGTCGGTGTTAGAGGTACAAGATTGAAAAGGACAAACAGTAAAGTGGCATATGTGGAATTAAATAAGAATTTAATTACAAAGGAGGGTTAGTTAGAATAGACTCTATATGTGGATAGCAGTAGATATCTGAGTTTTTGAAAAAGGTATGCAAAGTTTTATTTTATACCAGATTTTAGTTTAGTTCGGTAGAATTTCATAATTATTACTGATTAATTGTTGAAACTTTGATCTTGTTAATTGGGATAATGACTCTGACCTTCGGGTCTCCCTTAATTGGGGGTTACCGAGAGGCGGGGTCGTTACAATGGGTCTATCTGGTACACTTTTCTCTAACAAGTACCTATGTGTTTAGTTTGACATCACATATCATGACTAGTGAGATTTTGTCATCAACCAACACACATTCTAATCTTATGTATTATTGTTGTCTATTAGCTTCCACAATAATATACTACTAGGGGCGTAATAAGAATGTATATACTCTTAACATACATATGAACTCATTTTCCACGTCCTCAACCTGAAGATGTATGTCATCGAGAAATAACATTCTTCAAACATCTATCATGTTATATCATTATCTCATAATTAAACAAACATATAGACAAAACTTCATTTATTATTAATCAAATCAATTAGAAGATATGCCATTGCAATGCTCATATGACTAGCTCTCTGGGCATACATACCAACATGCCTCATATCTCCTTCTTAGTTCTAGGAGAAGACAATTCCCGGATAGCTCGAGGTTTTTCATGATGTACTTTGATCCCTATCTGGCTGATGTTGTATCCCAACAAGTTACTAGATGTAACCCAAAAAGTGCATTTGGTAGGATTTAAGAACAAGGAGAATCATCACAGTCATTGAAACAACTTGTCAAGATTGGTGATGTGGCTCCTATGTTCTTGAGACCAAAAGAAATGACCTGATAGCAGAATACTCCGCATTCCATGGTGAAGGTTGTCTTCTCTTTATCTTCTTATTCTATCTTGATTTGTTGTAGGTTGTGAATCCATCCATGAAACTGATTAGCGCATGGCCAGCTGTGTTGCCAACAAGTCTTCTACATGTGGCAGCGGAAGGTCATCTTTTGGAGATGCTCTGTTAAGGTCACGACAATCCACACACATTCATACTTTTTTGTATTTCTTTAGAACTAGTACAATGTTGTCAAGACATGTAGGATAGATGGATACCTCTAAGAAACCAAAATTGTATTGCTTCTGAAATTCTACCATGATCTTAAGGTTCCATTATGGCTGCATCCGTCTAGCCTTCTTCTTGATGGGGTGAACAGTGAGGATGATAGGTAGTCAATGAATAGTGTTGACTCCTTTAACCCTAGAATATTGACATAGTTCCATGCAATCTCTATCATTTGGTCCTTTATATCTTGTGGTAGACACACCCCAATTTTGACTTTATGCTACTTGAGGCCTGAGCTATGATTCACCATCTTTGTCTCATCTTTGATATGAAAAGGTTGATTCTCCTTCATCATATATTGTAGGATGGGGAACTCTTCAAACCTAACACTTTGTCATCCTATATCTATGCTACCATAGTTAAATAGATGGGAAATTATCGGAGACATTGCTCATCTTCAGATTCTTTTGGTTTTATAGATTTTTGTATATTTTGCAAATAAAATTATTTTGTGTTCTTGAGTGGGTATGTGGTAGAGTGTGACTAAATAGCTACTCTAGATTCTCTACCACTTGTGGGTGTCATTCCTCTAACAACCTCCTTTTGGGGGGCATGGGGGGACTAGATTCTTAGGATGTTGTGCTCATCATCACACCAATTCTAGAATATCTCACCCTTCTAGACATGATGGATGAGAGTATGTGGACCATCCATGGACTTTGTATCAAAGATGACATTGAGATCCCATCCCTTGATCATGTTGTAGGACTCATCCTAGTCATCCCATGTGACAATGTAGTCATCCTTCATGGCCTCAGGGTCTGCATTCTTGGAGTCATATTGTCTAGTCCAGCCAGGGCAAATCCAAAAAGGATGATAGCCGGCTATATCAGATGGCCCCTCCACCACTTTAGGTGTTAGGTCAATGATTAATGTCTGACTAACATGATCATGTTTGTGATGTTTGATGCTTTTTTTAGTGTCAAAATGCTTAGGGAATGATTTATTGAAAGCAGGAGTGGGCGTCCATCTGATTTCTCCCTTGTTTGGAAGGATGGCCTTGTTCTTAGACTATTAGATGTGCTGTGTGGTCCAGACGCCTTGGATATCATATGTGATGTGGGAATTTTCCTCAGATGCTAGCTGCAATCCCAAGATAGTCCTCTTGATTGTTATCGTTGACTTATTGTAAAAAATAAGGCAACATCACATGGATGACAACCTTGGGAGTGTCTAGATGATCTTCTGTGATGGCCATCATCTATGAGAAGTATGTATGGGAACCTTTATGCTCAAGGATAAGATCCCACTGACAAAGTGCCTATTTCAACACTCTTCATTTAGTTGAATATATCAACCTTTGTGGCTTAAGAGTGGTAGATAGTTAAGGTACCCCCTCCATGTCAAGTCTTTGGTAGTGGGATACGATGTTGTAGTCTTCCAATACGATGTCAACCTAGTGATTTGAGGTTGGGTGTAGGATGGGCCATAGAACCCTAGGCCCAAACCGCTCTTCTTGGGTGATATTTTGATGATCTCTGTGCTTCCTTGTCATATGTCTCCCGGTCCTCGATCTAGATGAATGTGAATCTCCCTTAACCATTTTGTCAGAAATGTGGGATAGTAGAGGTGATGGAAATTTCTTCTAAGTGGTGGCACCCAACTAATGTTTATGATGTGTAGCATCTCAAAGCCCATCATAGTTTTGTTTTGGCATGTCAAGTTTTTGGCACCATCATTAATTAATCATTTAGTATATACCAAATTTTTTATCCAAGTTGATTCATTCTAATGAAAAATTGTTTCAATTGGCATAACTCCTTGATTTTCAAAAACTCGGTACCTAAATCTCTTTATTACTACAATCATACACTTTTGTATTGACATGTCAAGTTTTCTTAACACTTTTTTTAGTCAATCATTAAATCCAAATCATTTTTTGTTATCAAAATTTATTAGTTCTAATGAGTTTTTATTGCTACTAGCCTAACTACCTGAGATTCAAAAACTCGAGACTTAGAATATCTTTATTACTATAATGACACACTTGTGTTTTGGCATGTAAGGGCTTTGGCACCATTCTTAGTTGATAACTAAAATACAAATCAATTGTTTTGTGACCAAGTAGATTAATTGTAATGAATAATTGTTTCTAGTGGCTTAACTCCCTAAGGTTTAAAAGCTCATGACTTAAAATATCTTTATTACTATGGCCATACACTTGTGTATTGCATGAAGTTTTAGGCACCATTGTTTGTTAACCACTAACTCCAAATCAATCCATATTTTAGCCGAGTTGATAATTGTTTCTAAAGGCCTAACTACTGAGGTTCCAAAACTCGAGACTTAAAATCATTTTATTACTAAAATCATACACTTGTGTATTGGCATGTCAAGTTTTTGGCATTGTTGTTAGCTAATTGCTACATCAAAATTAACATTTTTCTTAGCCAAGTTGATTAGTTCTAATAAAAAATTGTGGCCTAACTCCATGAGGTTCAAAAACTTGGCATTTAAAATCTCTTTATTACTATGACCGTAGACTTGTGTATCAGCATGTCAAGTTTTTGGCACTGTTGTTAGTTAGTCATTAGATCAAAATGCATTTTTTATTAGCATGTTTATTTGTTCTAATGATATTTTGTTTCTAGTTGCCTAACTCCCTAAAGTTCAAAAATTCGGGACTTAAAATCTCATTCTTACTACAATCATACACTTGTGCATTAGCATCTTAAGGTTCTGGCACTATTGTTAGTTAATCATTAAATCAGAATCAACTTTTTGTTAGCCAAGTTTATTAGTTCTAATGAATAATTATTTTTGGTAGCCTAACTTCCTGAGGTTTATAAACTCAAGACTTGAGATATCTTTATTACTATGATTAAACACTTTTGTATTGGCATGCCAAGTTTTTTTTTGCACCATTGTTAGTTAGTTATTAAATCCAAATCATTTTATTTGTTACACAAGTTAATTAGTTCCAATGAATAATTGTTTCCAATGGCCTAACTCCTTGAGGTTCATAAGCTTGGGACTTAAAATCTATTTGATACTATGATCATACATTGCGCATTGGCATGTCAAGTTTTTGGCAAGTTTTTTTGTTAGCCAAGTTGATTAGTTATAAGAATAACCTAACTTCATGAGGTCCAAAAACCCAAGACAAAAAATATATTTATTACTATAATCTCAAACTTGTGTATTGGCATGTAAAAATTTTGGCACCATTTTTAGTTAATCATTAAATTCAAATCAGTTTTTTGCTGTCCAACTTGATTAGTTCTAGTGAATAATTGATTCTAGTGGCCTAACTCCCTGAGGTTAAAAAACTTGGGATGTAAAATTTCATAATTACTAATATCATACACTTGTGTATTGGCCTTTCATGTTTTTGGCATCATTGTTAGTTAGTGATTAAATCCAAACAAATATTTTTATGAACCTAGTTGATTAGTTCTAATGAATAATTGTTTCTAGTGGTCTAACTCCCTGACGCTCAAAAACTCGGGACTTAAAATATTTTTATTACTACAATCATACACTTGTATATTAACATATATAGCTTTTGGAACCATTATTAGTTAATCATTAAATCCAAATATATTTTTTTGGTTTTTTCTAGGTTTATTAGTTCTAATGAATAATTGTTTCTAGTGGCCTAACTATTGAACTTCAAAAATTTAGGACAAAAAATATATTTATTGCTAATATCATACACTTATTTATTGGCATGTCAAGTTTTTGGCATTGTTGTTAGCTAACCATTACAAACAAATAAGTATTTTTTTAGGTAAGTTGATTAATTCTACTTGAAAATTTGTTTCTAGTTGCCTAGCTTCCTGAGGTTCAAGAACTGGGGACTTAAAATCTCTCTATTACACTTGTTATTGGCATGGCTAGTTTTTGGAACTTGTTAGTCAATTTTTTTTGTTATCCAAGTTAATTAGTTCTAATGAATAATCGTTACTAGTCACCTAACTTCATAAGATTCATAAACTCGAGACTTAAAATCTCTTTATTATTACAAACTTACATTAACTTATCTTGACTTTATATTTTTCTCCTAGTAACTTTTTAGAAAAATATATGAAGTTTTGAATAGATGCCATATGTTATTGATCTTATACTATTTGTGTAATTTTTTACCAATACATACACATAAATGGACAAAAAACAAGAAGCACATTTATCGTTAACATTGATCCCTAAACTTTTGGAGGTGTAAAAATATAATAACAAAACTAGTAAAGAGATTAAAACACACCATGCATAATTGCAATGATACTAATACACATGTTCTCGAAAGAAAAACCAAATACATTATGTTCCTCAAAAAATAAACTTATATTATCATACATGATATCTATAAAATCAATACATACATATAATTCTAGTCTAGATAAAGTCATTTCTCAAGTGTAGATGGCACCCAAACATGCCACATTTTAAAATGTCATGTACACTAGCAAGATATTGTAAAATATCCATACAAAACACCAATTCGTTAAGAGATAATGTACACAATATAAAACAATGTACTTATGATATAAGACAAAATATACTCCAAACCTTGATATAATATTTTATGAACACGAATTAGATATAAATCTCCCTCTATGATTCTGTACATAATTTTTTTTGTCATTTGACCTCCCTCAATGACTGTCTACATAAAGACTCATTGGTGCTAAGAAATCCCTTTATTTAAAATCATATGGGAATAATCTAATAATCATTTCCGTCTTTTTTTATGTGAATAACACTATCATTACCAAACATGATTGGTAGTTGTCCTCTGTCCAATAACTGTCCAAAGTTCGTATGAGTCTAGTTAATGCTAAACTAGATTTGGTGTAGCTTGATGCATAAAATGGCTAAGAACATGAGAACCAATTAAGAATTTTGACTCAAACAATATAAATCAATTTGTGAAAAATAAAGTTTAGGATCTAAATGGTAGGAACATGGGAAGCAATGAGATCTTGGGGTAACCTAATACATGATATTATCTAAGTTGTTTGGAAAAGGGTACAAAACATAGGGGGGATGGGTAATAAGGGAGTGGATACCTCCCCCGTATACTAGAGCATGACAAGTATGAGGGTCAACGAGATATGACTCAACTTGATATGCATTGGAATGGGAGAGGGAGGATCCCATCTAATGGTGGTGACACAAATCAGGAGTGTGTGATATTTAAATGTGACTAAAATCTTTCCATTATTTCACACCAAATATTAGAAAGGACATTCCAACATTATGATGATGGTGACAACTTGGGCAGATCCAAATCTTTCTATAATTTGATAGTTGGATCTTAGATGAAATAAGCATCATGGTGGATTCTTGAGTAACTTGTGGAAGAAATGAACCCTAACAACGTCACTCTTGTCAACAAGAGGGGTTTCCTTTGGATTTTCATTGCAATGGACGCTATAACCATCTTGAAAAGACCCTTCCAATTTGTTCTAGTAGTGAAATGGGTTGGTAGGAACCTCAGCTTGACCATATATGCCTACCTTGGTGGCTGGTGGGCAATTTCAACAAGTATGAAATAAGTATGGATCATCATGTAATTCAACTCTCCTATGAATGAGACTTCACAACATCCATAAATGACAACCCTTGGTCTATCTTTGTGGACTACATGATGGTGTGTTAGTTGCATGAGGCTTTTCATCTCACTAAAGAAATGTTGACAAATATGGCATTGTGTACAAGAGTCTTGTATATCCATGTTCATCTCTATAAAATGGTGATTTTTGAATGGATCATTCAGGTTCTCGAAAGAGTTGTTGAAGTTGATGACTACATGACAATAAATCACCATGAAAGATTGCTCAACTTTATGTATAAGTGGAAACCACTGTACCCGCTAAATCAAATGTGGCCAATAATGGATATGTATAAAAGGTGGAATAAGAGACTTGGTTATAATTGTGTTTGGAATGTGGTCGAGGAAGGCAACATGTAACCACTTATTCTCGACATTTACAGTTAAAATGATGATGCATGGTTTTTCCAGAAGAGGATAGGTGGCAAACATATGATGGAAATAATAACCAATTTAGGAGGGAATTGAAAGACAAGAAGGTTCAACAAAAGAAGAAGGTAATAGCATCACTAACAGAAGTAATGAATTTGGCACACTTGATGATGAGGAAGATGAAACTGAGGTGGACATTATAGGTGGAACTAAGATGACTGAGGTATTCCCATGCAGAGACAAGGGTCACAAAGTTGGAAAACAAGGACAAAGAATTGAAAAAAACACAACATCAATTGGAAACAAGGAAGATACTCTCAAAGACTTCATAAAAACCAACGAGGAAGCAAACAACATCCCATAAGAGACATTGGGAGTAATTTTTTTGATCAAAGGTGTGCTTTTGTAAGGAGTGGGACCCAAGAGGGGATCTACTCCTCACTAAAATAAGGAATAAACTCTCCTAATCCAAACACACTAACAAGTATGATAGAATAGTTGTATTTATTCATTTCTCAAAAGTATGGTATGCGAGAACAACAAATGAATATATATCATGACTACATTCATTTCTACAAGATTACATAATGATCTCCCACTTGGGGTTTATATGAAATAAACAACTTCCTCAATAAGAAGAGGGATGTCTAATCTATTTCAAGTCTATATTACTAAGACAAGTTCAAGTCATCATGTCTAGTCCTAAATGTCCTTCACCTTATAGGTTGGAAGCATACTCCATAAGATAAGACAAAGTGAATATGGTCAGCATAAACATATTGCTATGTGTGTATAGATAGGGATTTAGAAATATTAGGGAAAAGGGTATCAATAAATTAATCAAGACTTTCCAAATCAAGTCGGAAAAAGAACATAAAAATGGATATCAAGTAGAATACTTAAAAAGGATAATCACTAAAATGGTTTCTTGCCTTATTAAATTTCATCAAAAACATCACAAATAGAAATAAAGTATGTAAATAACATTATACTCATATTATTTAAAGCATTAATGAGGCACCATAGTATCTGAATAAAAAAAGTATGAGGAAAAATGAACCCTGGGTGGAATAAGTGTCCCATATATATGTTGAGAGGAAAATCACACTCTAGAAGGAAAAAGCATGCCATGTGCATGGTTGTACTCAGGTACTTCTACTAGAAATATATTAGTATAAGACATTCACAAATATAGAGGCAACAAGTAAGTTTAGTGAAGCTCACAAAAGGGATGATAAAATCCAAATGTTATCAAGTGGGATCAAAGGACCCGCAAACATGTGTCCAACTATATCCACAATCAAAGTGCATCATAGGATCAAAAGAGGCCATCACTTGAAGAATAAGATTCCATTTCACAAATAGAGTCAATATTGTTCCAAATCTGCAAAGAAAGGTGCAACTTGATATAAGATGAAGCAAAACTTTATAGTTAATAAGAATATCCAACAAATTAAGAAGATCAGAAGATCCATGTTAGCATACAAATTTTCACATAAACTAACATCTCAAGAGGGATAGGAGTGTATAGGATAACATGTCCATATTGACCTAGATAGAGAAAATATAGGTAATTGCTCAATAAGATTAATAAGGGATGTAACATAGATCATCATCATCATCATCATCTAAGCATCAATCCCAACTATGTTGGGGTCGGCTACATGGATCCTTTGTTTCCATTCAGCTATAGTGGGTCATATTCTGATTGAGATGTAGAGATTCAAAATCTCTCTTTATAAGCTCATCCCATGTTAATTTAGGCCTTCCTCTTCTTCTATTTAGAGTGTTTGTCTCAATAGCATTGCTTCGTATAGGCGCACTAGTAGGTCTGCGTTGCACATGTCCGTACCATCTGAGTCGGCCCTCACGCAACTTGTCCTCAATGCTCGCCACCCCCACTTTATGTAACATAGATCAATAGACAAAATTAAAATGAATACTCAATATACAGTTTGTGATATGCAACATACTTCATTCGTATACCAACAAGTCAGGGTCAAACCATAGATCCACATCAAGGTTACAAGCCACCTATTAGATGCATATATGAAATTTGGATTAAGTTTACATTAATTATATAAACCCTAAAAACATCTTTTTATTATATAAGAATTAGGTTATCAAACCAGACCATATTGTGGATTGTATTTTCTTAAGTCCACAAAATATTTTACTTTATTTTTTTGACATACAATTATTAGATAAGAAGATTAGAGATTATGACTAATTAAAAAAATCCATAAAAATCACATATTATATATATTGAAATTTGGTCAGAAAACTTATATCATCTTGTAAAGAAAACTCTCATGGTTTTAAAACATTTTGTTTTTATATTCCTAATCTTTACATGCTTCACAATGAATTCAGAAATACTAACCAATCAAAAATTTGAATAAGCCACTTGTATAGTATTATACATTATAAAATCCCAACTGATATGGTCTAATAAGGATTTTCCAACTGGGCCACACCTATATTAAATCATGTACATCTCAGCATAATAAAAAATCAAAACAACTAGTGAATGGAAAATGTTACCCCTATCTTGTGCGTCAAAAGAAAAATAGAAAAAGGGCACTCTATCAACCCTCACACTTATTGATCAAACCAAAAATGTGGAAAGAATAATTACCAAGTGTAAGCATTGGTGGATCCAATATGAGTTAAAAAGGAAGAACCAACTACAAATGAGAACATAAGGAGATTCTTTGTCCATTTTTTATTCCAAAGAACGTTGTTAGGTGCTCCACAGTGCCTTGAAGCTCAACCCCACCCTTCGGTCATTATTAGAAGAAGGTGCAAGGTTAGAACCTCAATGTTACCTAAAGGATCAAGGAAGCAAGGGACAAGACATGATCAAAGTTAGCAACTGAAACTTTCAGCAAAGAAAACACGATAAAGGGAAACCCCTAACACATAATTTGATCTCAAGTGGGTAAGTGTAGGAAAAGAGGGATTTTCATAATACCTCACTTCTTAGAAAATTGTGGGCTGAGAAAGCTTCTTGAAGGTGTATGGAAAGGTATGTGGATCCCTTTTTCTCCCAATGAATGGTCAAAATCCACTAGGGACTCTGAGCTACATAATGAAAGAACAACAATCTAGCTCTCAAATAACTAATCAACACATGGGCTCTGGTGTTTTTGTTGAGTTGTTTAGGTCTTTTGGATGGTTTTTAGAGAGGTTTATATAGGAATGATAACCTACAACTAAGAGGGTAACTTATGAGGAAGGAAATAAATGAGGAGAGGGTGGTTAGAGAAATTGAGACAATGAAACTCTAGGAAAGTGGGGATCAACCACTATCAAAAGGCAACAGGAGGATATAGGCAAAGAAATTACTTTCCTTTTTTAACCAAGCTAAGGCAAAATCACACAATGTATATCCAATAGATGTCAAAGGAACCCATTTAAATACGAATCCAAAAAATGCAAAGACGGTGCATGAGACATATATCGGGAAAACTATACTAAATCAAAAGTAACAAATGCAATGAATTGTGGTTCAACTAATTTATAAATATGTTTCCTTTCCTAATTTAGTTTAGGTATCTAGAAGCATATGATCCTAATGAAAACTGACAACTAGGTCAATTAGGTATGAAGAATCCTAACTTTTTATTAGTTTCCCTTAGAAGTCATCTTTTATATATTTTTGCATTTTAGAGTTCATCTTATATCTTTTTCTGAAATGAAACTAAAGGTTTTACATTATACAATTAACTTCAAACATGGAATCTAAGATAATTGAGTCCCAAGGAATATGATTTTGAGATTAGGTTTCACTCTTGAAAATTTCCTTTACAAGTTTTAATGTATTCAGGGTCTAGGCTCATTATCTTTGGATTTATTATAATACTACATTATGATCATCAACTTTCATTAGTTAGAGCTTTATTAAATTTACATGCAACAGGGTTATCTTATAATAGTAGGCATGAATTAGTTTATGTTACTCAATTGCTAATTAAGTCCATGAATATTAACATTAACTTATATAACAACACATTATACATATACATTCACATGAAATCTCCAACAATGATTTCGTGTCATATATTTAGCACATTATACCTCTCACTAGACATATTTTTGTCATGATGTATGAATTAGTGAACAAATATAATCATGCATGCTTTAATAAAAGGGATTACTTGCATATTAAGCATTATATAGTTTATGAAGTCTATTTTATGTTTATTAAGATGTCCTAGGTTATTATGACACCTAATATTGCTAATGCCTCTCATGAGGTACCAAATCATGGGTACATTAGGTTATCCAACTAAAACTAGGGTTTAGGTTCCATATATACATTTCATAATCATATGGGAGTTCATAGGTCTGAGGTATTATTATAGTTTCATGTAGCCTCAGTTAGGTTTTATACCTGAGTTACTCATTATATGTGCATTAATTTTCATTAGGATCAAACAAGTGTATTAAAGTTAGTATGTATCCTTATTTGGCCAAAATTAAGTGTTTAATCATACAAGCATCACTTCTAAGGGTTTTGGGTTTCTAGATCAAAATTGTAGATTTTGGTATGTTACATTCATCCCACCACTTAAATTGATTTCTTCCTCGAAATCAAAGAAACCAAAACCTAGAGTAAACACTCACCCATTAACCAAGTTCTATCTCTCTGGTCCAAGCATGTTGCCTCTACTAACTTTCTATAACTATAAATTAAACCAAAGAGTCAAAAAAATTCTAGGGTTTTTTCAACATGTTCACACTTCTTAGGATTACATATCTTGTGGTGGTAATTTCATCATCTATTTTATTTTAAAAAAAATTAAGTGTGTGGCTACCTCTAGGGTAAATCATGATACATATTTCTTAAATATTAGGGCTACTACTTAGGTTTAGCTTATGCACAAAGTTTACCTAAAAAAAGTAAGGCTAAGGTGTATATTTAGAGTTTAATTATCAAGTAGATTTGAGCATTTTTAGTGTATCATATAACTTATCAAATGAACTATCTATAAACTTAGTACATAAATTAAACATAATATAAGGATTAAGGTGTATGAAATTTCTCACTTTTTTTTGTTATAATAACATGGAGAAAAGTTTCACATACCTCAATTTTTGACATTCTTAAAGTGTTTAACCTGGTTTCCAAAGTATTTTTTTTCAATTTTGTTCCACATTATTAATCTTATAGCAAGATAGGGAAATGGTAAAACAACTCAAATCCTTTAACAGTTTCAACCTAATTAATAATTGATATTATTTATGGTCACAATTTCTTATAAGTGAAATTATGCAAAATGATTCTTATTACTCAATTTAACAATCACTAGTCAACTTAAAATATTTCATTCATTATCTTAGTTATAGTGGTTAGTTATATCCTTTCAAAATTATTTGGGGAAAGTTACCAAGGTGTTATCTTATGTATAAGTTATCACACTCAAACAACCTTGAAGTTGAATTAACATCCTAGAGTTTATAGGTAGCAAAACTCCACCCCTTAAAAAGTTTAACCTAATAAGTCAAATTAAGAAACTCTTAATGGTATTAGGGTTATACATCAAACATATAGGTGTGATTGTGATACACATAGGTCATGCCTCCAACTAGATGAAATTATCCATCTAGGGTTAAGTTTTAGATCCTTGTGCTTCTAACCTCAAAACCCTAATGTTTAGATGAGCATCCAAATAGCCATTAGGTACAACTTTATACAACTTAATGAAGATAAAAGGGTAGATCAAATAAACATATATCACAATTGACACTTCTCCTAGGCATCATTCCATATTCAAAAATAGGATTTAGGACTTCTATTCTAACTTATTCGAGAGCTTCTCTACCAAACTTTATACATGTCTTTTTTGTGACTTAAATTAAGAAACATCGATAAAATAAAAGAAAAATTATGTACATATAGTAGTATAATGAAAATTAGTTTTCTTTGAGAAATCATAAAACATAAATAAAAAGATGAGCTCAAAATCAATGCAAAAACCAATTCACAATTTTTCTTTCCATGTCAACTACTTTCTCATTCTCATAACCTAAAAACAAATCTCATAACTTCCAAAGAGATATGTCACCACTAACTTTAGGGTATGAGCCTATGGGTCCCACCATGTAAGGGTTTACTCATCAAGAAATCTAAGTGTACCTCATATGATTATATATCTTTGTTTCATCTTCGCATGAACAACTTAGGTAAATCCTAGGATACTACTATTGTCTAGGGTTTTCACTTAGGTTCTAACTAGGAAGATAAAAACGAAATAGTCAGAATTCAATTGCATTAACTCTGATACCATCCTGTAATGAGTGGGACTCAAGAGGGGATCCACTCCTCTCTAAATTGAGGAATAAATGCAAACAATCCAAACACACTAACAAGTAAGCTAGAATAGGTGTATTTTTTCATTTCTAATAATAATGGTATAAAAGTGCAGAATAGAAATAATATATCATGATTATGTTAAATTTTACAAGATCAAATAATAACAATGCACTTGGGGTTTATACAAAAGAAACAACTTCTTTTTGAAGTAGAGCGATGTCCAATCTATTTCAAGTATATCTCCCAAGAGTCAGCTCCACTAAGCCAAGTTCATGTCATCATCTCCAGTGCTCTATATCCTTTACCTAAGGGTTTGGAGGCATACCCCACAAGAAAAGAAAAAGTGGAAATCGTTAGCATAAAATTGTTGGTATGTGCATATAAATAGGAATGAGAAATATTAAGGAAAATGAACATTAACATACTTTATCACGGTTTCCCAAATCAAGAGGGAAAAATAACATCCAAATGGATATTAAAGAGAACATATAAATAATATAATCATTAAATAGTTTCTTGACTTATCAAATTTCATCATCAATATCACAAATATAAATAGTGCATGTGAATAACATTAGACTAAGTTTATGTAAAGAAAGGCGGGACAACATAGGATCTCAACCAAAAATTGTGGGTGGTAAAACACTTATATATATACATACATATATATATATATATATATATATAGTGGAAAACCACACTCTAGGTGGAAAAAGAGCGCCCTTAAGTATGGGTATGCTCATGTACTACTACTCAAATTAAAATTAGTCTAATCCATGAAAAATATAGAAGCAAGAAATAATTTAATCAAGCTCGCACCATTTGGATGTTATTTTTCCCTAATGATTTGGGAAACCTTGATAATTTTTTTGGTAATGTTCATTTTCCTTAATATTTCTCAATCCCTATTTATATACACATACCAACAATTTTATGCTAACAATTTCCACTTTCTAAAGAGAACATTTAAATAATATAATCATTAAAATGGTTTCTTGACTTATCAAAATTCATCAACAATATCACAAATATAAACCATGCATGTGAATGACATTATACTAAGTTTATGCAAAGTAGGGTGGGACAACATAAGATCTTAACCAAAAATTATGGGTGGTAAAACACACCCGATATATATATCTATATATATATATATATATCTATATATATATATATATATATATACATATATATACATATATATATATATATACATATATATACATATATATATATATGTTGAGTGGAAGACCACACTCTGGGTGTAAAAAAGAGTGCCCTTAAGTATGGTTATCCTCATGTACTACTACTCGAATCAAAATTAGTCTAAGCCATGCAAAATGTAGAAGCAAGAAGTAATTTAGTCAAGCTTGCATAAGGGATGAGAACACCCAAATACTATCGAGTGGGGTTATAGGACACATAAACAAATATCCTACCACAAACACAATTAAAGTGCATCATAAGCCACAAGAGGCCATCACTTGAAAAATAAGATTCCATTTCTAAAATAGAGAAGATCTTGTTTGAAATCTAAAATTAAGGGTGCAACTTGAAACATGATGAACAAAGTACAACTTTGGTGGCAATATGAATTTCCAACAGATTAAGAAGATTAAAAGTTCCATATTATCATAAAACTTCTCTCATGAACCAACAACTCAGAATAGATAGAAGTTTATAGGATAACATGTTCATAAGGATCAAGAGAGAGAAAATATAGGAAATTGCATAGTAAGATTAATAAGGGATGCAACATACATAAAGATAGAGAAATTAGACTGATTTATTAACATAGAATCCATGATACACAACATAACACATTCATATATCAATAAGTTAGGGTCACAAGCCACCTATTAGATGCATATATGAAATTAGAGTTATGTTATGATTTATTACATAAAATCAAAAATTCTCTTTTAATTATTAACAAATTAGGTTATTAAACCACACCATATTGTATACTATATTTTATTGAGTCCATAAAAGATTTTACTTTTTTTTTCTTACAATTATTAGATATTAATATTAGAAATTCTAACCAATTAGAAAATCCATAAAAGTCTCAAATTATATATATCGAAATTTGATCACCCTTGTAAAGAAAACTCTCACAATTTCAAAACATATTTTTTTTCATTTTTTGAAATGCAAATGATATACTATGGATCTCAAAATATTGACCGATCAAAAATTTGAATAATCCACATATATAAAATTATCCATTATAAAATTTCAAATGAGATGGACCAATAAGGATTTTCCAATAGACTGATGTCTATAGTAAATCAAGCACATGTTAGTGTGATAAAAAGATTTCAACAACAAGTGAATGGACAATTTTACCTCTACCTTGTGTGATAAAACCAAAATAGAAACAAGGGCACTCTCATCAACCCTCACACCTGATTGATCAAATAAAATTATATTAGAAGAATAGCTTTCCATGTGTAAGCATATGTGAATCCAATTTTAGGTAAAAAGGAAGAACCAATTACAAATGAGAATACAAGGATATTATATGTCCAATCTTGATTCCAAAGAACCTTTTTATGTGCTATGTGGTACCTTAAACATCAAACCTGCACTTCCATTGCTATTGAAAATAGGTGAAAGGCCAAAACCTCAACATTAGCAAAAGTGATGGAGTAGACATGCCCAAATTAGCAATTGAAACTTATGGTGAAGAAAACATGAGAAACAGAAACCCCTAACACAAAATTCGATCTTGGGTGGGTAAGGGTAGGAATAGAGCTCTTTGCATAATATGGGTAAGCATAGGAAAAGAGGACTTTGCATAATACCTCACTTTTTAGGAAAGTGTAGACTGGAAAACCTTCTTGAAGGTGTATGGAAGGTCTTTGGATCCCTTTTTGTACCAACAAATGGTCCAAGGCCACAAGGGACTCTGTGTTGAACAACAATAGAATGGTAGTCCAGATCTTGGGAACTAGATCAATATAGTGGTTTCAGTAATTTTTTGAGTTATTTAGGGCATGTGGATTGTTTTTAGAGAGGGTAATAGGTTTGAGGACCTAAAGAAAAGAAGGAAAGTTATGGGGATGGAAACAAAGCAGGATATGGAGTTGAGGGTAGTTAGAGCATTGAGACAATGAGACCCTAGGAAACTGTGGAAAACCTGAAGTGGAAAGGCAAGAGGATGATATAGGTGAAAAAATCTTAAAAAAAAGGAATTAAAGAGTGATATCTCATGAAGAGAATGGATATGAGACTTTTTACATTTAGTATCCTTTTTGAAACAAGGAAGAAGACAAATCCAGAATCACACAACAAATATATAAAAATTGTCGACGGAACCCATTTGAATACAAATTGAGAAAATGCAAAGTTGGTGTATGACACACATATTCAGGAAACTTTACTAAATCAAAGTAATAAATGCATTTATGTATGGGTTAAGTAATCTATGAATCCTTTTTCTTTCTTAATTTAGTTTAGGCATCTAGAAGCATCCCATCCTCATGAAAATTGACAACTAGACCAGTCAAGGCATGAAGAATCCAAATTTTAGATTACTTTTCCCTTTAGAATTCATATGTTATATCTATGTAAAATGTTAGATTTAATATTATATTTTCTTTCCTAAATTAAATTAAAGTTTTTAACATTATCCAATTAATCTCAAAGATCACATCCAAGTTAATTGGGGCCCAAGGAATATGATTTGGCAATTAGGTTTCACTCTTTGAACTTCGTTAATTAGCTCTAATAAATTTAAAGTTTAGGCTCTTATCCTTATATTTATTATAATATTATTTCATGATCACCAACATTCATTAATAGATTCTTATTAATTTCACTTGTCTATTTATAGGGTTATCTTATATTATTATAGACGAATTAGATTATGCAACTATATTACCCATTAAGTAAATTAATACAATTATTAAGTTTTTAATGGAACATCCTTCCTATCCATTCATATGAAAGTTCCAATAATTATTCTATTTCTATTAAGCCCATTATACCTTTCATTAGACGTATTTTAGTAATTATGTATGCTTTTAGTGAACAAACAAACATATAAGCCTTAACAAAAGGGATTACTTTGTATTAGACATCATGTAGTTTATTAGATCTATTTTATGTTTATTAGGATATATTATGTTATTTTGACACCTAATGATGCTAATGCATCACACGAGGTACCAAACATGGGTAGGTTAGGTTATTCAACTACAAACTAAGATTCGAGTCCCATATTTACATTTCATCATCATATGAGGTTTCATAGGTCTAGGGTATTATTATAGTTTCATGTAACCTTATTTGGGGTTAATACACGAGGTGCTCATTATATGTGCTTTAATGTGGTTCCAAAAAGTGTATTAGAGTTTAATCTTGTTTGACAAAAATTAAGGATCTGAGCATGCAAACATCACATCCAATGGACTTGGGTTTCTATAGTCAAGATGCTAGCTTTTGCTATGTTACAACACTCCACCACTTATAGTGGATTTCATCCCAGATATCCAAGAAACCAAAACATAGAGTAAATAGTCATCCATGAACCAAGTTGTATCTATGCTAAATAAAACATTTCTTTCTCTATGAGCTTTTACTATCACTAGAAGTTAAACTAAAGAGTTAACCGACTTCTACGATTGTCTCAACATGTTCACACTTATTAGGGATGAATACCTTGTGGTCGTAGTTTCATCATCATTGTTTTTAAAAAAATGAGTGTATGGGTAACTCTAGGTTATATCATGAATACATTTTTTTCAACATTAGGGCTACTTCTTAGGTTAAGCTAATGCATTAATTTTACCAATGAAAATTAAGGTTAAAACTATATAAGTGGGTTATATTTTCAAGCACATTTGAGTATTGTTAGTGTATTGTATAACTTTTTTTGAATTATCCATAAAATTAGTACACAAGTTAAACATAACATGATGATTAAGGTGTACATAATTTCTTATCTCTTTCATTTGTTATAATCACATGGGACAAGGTTGCACATGCCTCAATATTGACATTCTCAAATTGTTTAACATTGTTTCCACAATATAATTTTTTCCACTTTATTAATCTTATAGAAAGCTAGGGAAATGGAGAAACAAGTCAAATCCTTTAATAATTTTCAAAATAATTACTAACTGACATAAATGTTGGTCACCCTATTAGATAAGTGAATATTATGCAAAACTTATTCTTATTATTCAGTTTAACAATCACATGGTCAACTTAAAAGAGTTCATTCATTATCTTTGTTGGGGGGTAGTTACATCCTTTAAAAGTAAATGAGAATGGTTACCAAGGAGTTAGAAATGTATCTATTGTCATGCTCAAACAATCTTGATGTTGAATTAACATCCTAGAGTTTATAGTTTAGAAGAATCCATCCCTAAAAAATATTTAACCTAATAAGTTAAGTTAAGCAACTCTTAGTGGTATTAAGGTTATATATCAAACATAAAGGTGTGTTTATGATATACATAGGTCATACCTCCAAGTAGATGATCTTATCCACCTAGGGTTGAGTTTTAGGTACTTGTGTTTCTAAGTCAACGACCATAAGGTTCACATAATCATCCAAAAAGTCATTGGGTACAACTTTATACAACTTAAGGGAGATAAAATAGTAGGTCAACTAAACCTATAGAACAAGCCACACTTTTCCTACTCATCACTCCAAATTCAAAACTCAAATTTATGACTTCTATTGTAACTTATTCTAGGGTTTTCTACGGAACTTCATACATGTCTTTATTGTGACTTAGATCAAGAAAACATTGATTTTTGAAGAGTAAAATTATGTGTGTATAGTAGTATAATGGAAAATAAGTTTTCTTAGAGAAATTTTGTGATATAAATCATTAGAAGAGACCAAAATCAATACGAGAACCAAGTCACAATTTTTATTTTCATATCAACTACTTTCTCATTCTCATTACCTAAAAACAAACCACATAACTTCCAAAGAGATATGTCACCACTAACCTACACCGTAGGGTATGAGCTTATGGGCCCCACCATATTAGGGTTTACTCATCAAGACATCTAAGTTACCTCATATGATTTTGTGTCTTGATTTGATCTTATCATTGACACTTAGGTAAACTATATGGTACAAGTCTCATCTAGGGTTTCACTTATGGTAAGGGCACTAACTAGGTATATAAAAATAAAACAATGATAATTCAAATGTGTTAGTTTTTATACTATATTCTAAGGAATAGGACTCGAGAGGGGATCCAATCCTATCTAAATCAGGAATAAACCCATCTTATCCAAAACAATTAACAAGTATGATGAAATAGGGGTATTTTTCATTTCCCACAAAAATGGTATACAAGAATAGCAAAGGAATAATATATCATGACTATATTCAAATTTACAAGATTACAAAATAATCATGCACTTGGGGTTTATATGAAAGAAACAACTTCTTCACTAAGTATAGGGATGTCCAATCTATTTCAAGTCTATCTCCTAAGAGTTATCTCCACTAAGTCAAGTTCATGTAATCATGTCTTAACCTCCATGTCCTTTACCTGAGGGTTTGGAGGCATACCTTACATGAGAAGAAAAAATGGAGATTTTCAACATACAAATATCAATTTGAGCATATAAATAGGGATAGATCAATAGTAATGGAAAATAACATCAATAAACTTTATCGAGGATTCCCATATTAAGAGGGAAAAGGAATATCCAAATGGATATCCAAGAGAATATTCGAAGAAGATAATCATTGAAGGGTTTCTTGCCTTATTAAATTTGATCAACAACATCACAAATATAAACAATGAATGTAAATGACATTACACTAAGATTATTTAAATTAGGGGTGAGACACTATAGGATCTCAACAAAAAATGGGTTGAAAATCACACCCTATATTTGTTTTGAGTGGAAAATATCACTCCGGGTGGAAAACGTGTGCATGTAGATAACATTAGACTAAGCTTATTTCAAGTAGGGTTGGGACATTGTAGGATCTCAACCAAAAATATTTGTGGAAATTTGCACCCTGGACAAGATAAGCACACCTTGTATATATTTATAACGAGTGGAAAAGCACACTCAGGGCAGAAAAAGTGTCTATGTATGGTTCTACTCATGCACCACTACTAGAAATAAAATTAGTCTGAGCCATGCACAATGTAGAGGCAAGAATAAGTTCAGTCAATCTCACATAAGGGATGAGAGCATACAATTCAAGTGGGTCAGAGGACCCATAAATAAACATCCAACAATATTCACAAGTAAGGTGAAACATAAGATCATAAAGTCCATCACAAAAGGTCAGGGTATCAAATACTCAAATTTTGGCTTCCACATAGAATAAAATGAACAAGATATAAATTAGAGTCTAATAAGTATATCCATAAAACTAATTAGTTCACAAGACAAATATCAACATATAGATACTCAAATGATTCAAACTCTTAGAAGAGAGAGAGAGAGAGAGAGAGAGTGTGTGTGTGTGAAGTGTATTGGGAAATATGTCCAAAAGACCAAGAGATAGATAAAAAATAGATCATTGATCAATATAAAAAGTAAGAGAATACCTCAAATCTAGTTTAAACATCAATAGGGTTCTGACACTGAGAGGATATCTTCTATAGAACTATGCCTCCAATCGGTACATTAGCTTCTCCTCTTCCAGTAGGCTCACCAAAGAGCAATTGATGCTCAGTTGGCCCAACTTATAGCCATCCAAAAACCTTCTACTAGAACTTTTGTTTCTAGGTCCACATCCTAGTCAGAAGTCACCTAATAACATCATATATGTAATTAGATTTGAGTTCAGATCAATTCAACAAACCCTAAAAATTGCCTTTTATTATTATTGAATTAGGTTATCAAAACCATATGATCTTATAGATTATATCTTCTTGATTACAAAGGATATTTTACTTTATTTTATGGACTTATAGGTTATTAGTTATCAATTCTTTAGAAAATCTAGATAGTTTTGACAAATCTATAAAATCACATATTATTTATATTGGAATTTGGAAAAGAAAATGAGACCATTGGATAGACAAAAATATAATGATTCCAAAAAATATTTTTTTGGGATACACATGATTTTTATATCAGCCTTCCCATCCTTGTCAACCATGCTAACATTCGAATCACACAAGTCCTTTGATGATGTCATCCAAACCAGTACTAACATAGAGAGCACAATCAACAAAGGGTTTATTAAACATATTCATCTCTCCCTCAATGATCTTGCCAAACTAAGAAGTAGGGTTCAATTTAAACCAACAACATCCATTTTAGTGCCATTTCTATCTATGGTACATTCTTAAGAACAAGAAGACACTGTCAACTATGACTACTGTATTGACCTTCCCTACGTGGGTAGTCTGACCTTAGTAACAATAGTAGTTAATGTTGACCAACCAAGGGTGGAAGTAACCTTCACCAAAATACTATGGTGGATGAAAATATCCCCCTCGATTCTAGACACAATTATAGCAACAAATTCTCCAATCGCCACGACTCTAGCCTCAACAAGTACCACCAGCCAATCAAGCCATGACAACATTTCTAAGAACTCCCCAAAGTATACAATTTGATAGGTCATTACCCTAGTAGGTCCCACACAGGTTCACTCCACTTTGATTCATTTCTGATTTATTCCTCCCTAAAATCCAGTCTACGCTTATATTTTGAATGCAAGGGATGCTTCCAAACCCACTCTCTAAAAATGATGATGAAGAAGTTTTCTATGGATATCACCACCCTCCTAGACACCTCATTGATGAATGTTGATCCTTTATTCATGTGTTGTAAGACCTCATTGATGATGACACACTTGAGATAACTCATGATCTAGGCACAATTATATCATGGCTTTGATTATAGAGGAGCTCCCTAATGCCTATGTGATCACTTAGTCTCCACCTCCATTAAAGAAATGGAGTGTTCAAGGTCATCAAGATGAGTAGGAATTGGGGGATTTCTCTTACTCTTCAAAGAGACATGGTGTACCTACAAGATCCAAATTGGACCTAATTTCTTGAGGCAACCCTCACAATAGTGATTCTTCTTCTTAAGAGGATGGATGAAAGAGGCATGTTATATCTCACCACCTACATAGTCAAGAAACAACAAGAGTGATCCTTGGTGGAGCTTCACTTTGAGAAGTGGCCTCTCACAACTCGATGACCCGGACAACAACTATAGACCCAATATCATCCAAAGATCCTTAGCTACTAACTATGTCAAAAAGAAGGTTGAATGCTTCAATGTTTGCCAAAGCAAGTCCTAAATGAGTTATAGAGAAACTTACAATATCCCAAGAAAAAAGGACCTTCACCTCACCCATGAAAGAAGTACAAGCCTCATGCCTTATGTAGCCTCCATAGGAACAAAGGTCATGACATAATAGATGCAAGGCCTTACAGAGGTAACTTGCTTCATGAATGGATGGAAATCCATATACCTTCGACCAGTCATACAAATTCATCCTCTCAGAGTTCCATGCCTTTATCAGGTTCATCAAAGCACATGAGAAACAAGGGACAACATCAATGAAGCATGTAACAAATATCCTTGCCACATCTTCAATAGGGTTGGTATCATCGACACTATCAATATATTATAGTGGGGCCATCTACACCAATGAAGGATGCTACCAAAAGTTGGATCCAGACCCCAACCATGAAGCCACCACCCGTCACTCCTAGACAAGTGCTGGTGAGACCATCATTAAATCCGCATACACCACCAAGAATTTGAGTCCAAGGTGTCACAACTATAGGATGGGATTCAACTCTCATTGGGAAAGCCACGTTTCTAGACCAGGAAATGGTTCTCATAGAATGTCCTACACCAGAAACCCTAAAATATGGTGACCAGCCATCTTTCAATCCAATTTCTGAGAAGGGGAAGATAAAACTAACAACTCACATAGGAACAACTTTAACATCTACATCCAACCCAAACAACAAAGGGGACGTAGTGGACATTTCCAATTTATCTATTAAGAAGCTATTCATGTTTTATCAGGTGCCACCTCCACTTATATTCTTATTCTCCCACATTAGCAAGAATGGACATATAGTCACCCTAGCTGCATTGACATGTAACATCACTCTCACCGATCCATCCTACAACATTGTAGGATAAATGAAAAATACCCACATAGATATATCCATGTAGGGTTGGATCTAGAGCTTACAAACACACTACTTAGCCATCCTAAAGTTCCTGATGGGTGCATTTGTGTCAAAGGAAATCCACCCAAGACAAAAATTGATAGCACTAGATGGATTTTCAAGACAAAGATCATCACCATCTCTAAATATGATACCATCATGTCTTGATTCTATGCAGCCACTATACATCACAATTAAGAATTGAGATATGAGAGTGTCCCTTGTGATTTTTGATAATAGTGTCAGTGTCAATATCTTCCCTTTACTGAAACCTATCATGATTGACATCGAGTTTGTGATATCCTAGATATGAGTACCATGGTGGTATCTTATGATGGTTCCTCAAAGTATGTTATGGGAGAGGTCCAACTACATATATAGATGGATTGTTGTGTACCATAAACTTTATTCTAATGGAAATCAATGCCAACAACCTCTTGTTGGGGAACACATGGTTATAAATGAACAAGTTGTACATTCTTTTTTGCATCAATGCCTCAAGTTCAGGCACCAAAACATAGTCATAACTTTGGTTGGAGATCTCCTATCAAAGACAATATCCCAAATCATACATATATAATTGATATGTTCTTTAATTAATGGATGGATGAAGCAATCAACTACACACCCAAGCAATTTTGGTTGCTCGGTATGATTGACATCAACCAAAACTACTATCTCAAAGTGTTGAAGCACATGGGTCAAGGACTCAGTAAGACATGATAAGGCATTATTGAATGTGTTTTGTTTGGAGAATCATTACATAACATGATTTGGATATAGGGTACTACTAGGTAAAAATGGGAATCTAATCCTTAGTGTTTTCCATACTATCACCCTTCCACAATATGCAAACCTAAAAATATAAAGACCTTCATAGGAAGAAAAGTTAGCATGACATTCATTGAATATGCCATTGATCGAGAGTCTGTAGGTTTCTAACATGAATTTTGTGAAGAGGGCCACTAAAGTTCACTCCTGGAGGATAATAGAAAGAAAGAAGATCCCATAGAAGTCTCACTCATCACTAACGAGCACCAAGCCCCCACATTTTCCACTAGCAAAATGAAGAATGGAAAAACCTCATCAGCTACCACATCAACTGCAAGTCATTAGGTTCTATATAGAAATTTGATTCTCAAAAAACATTCAACAACCTTAGAGGGGGTTTGATGCACGTATATTGGGCTTATAAAATTTGCAACCCTAAGGGCGCACTCTAATTCAACATTATTTGCAAGTGGACTGGCTCATGACATATATAGAGGTGAAAAATAAGGGGTCTAATCCACAAGGAGCAGAGAACGTAGTAGAGATATATTTTTTCTTTAGGTTTCTAGAGCAGAGAGTTAGTGTTTTTAGGGTTTAGAGGTGGTTTGTGTGACTATACTAAGGTTCAAGAAAAAGAGAAAAGCAACATTGAAATCTAAATTAGACATAACACTAAAATTTACAAACTATCTAGGAGAGCAAGTAGAACTACAACTAAGAAACTAAAAGAAATTGAACTAACCAGCAAGCAAGAACAACTAACTACACTAGATTTACAATGACAATCCTAATTATTCCATGTTGTTACAATAGAAAAAAGACAATCCTATTTATTTACAACAAGGCAATTAACTCCTAGAGGCAAATAAAGATTAATATAGGAACTAATCAAGAAAATCCACTAAAGTGACTGAAATTCAGACTATTTAACCCTAACAAGAACAATTCATCATGCACTTAAACAATAAACTCTAAGAAAAACGAAAGCAAGATAAGATAACAAGCACTAGTGAATTAGGTTTCAAAGCAATTGATTAAGGAGTGGTCCATTTGGGGGTGTGTAACTATCAACCATACTAGGATCATATCCATGTAAATACATTCAAAAATATGGTACTCAACCAGACAACAAAGAGAAATGATGATAGAAAATCCTATTCTACTAGTTGGTCATGGATGTCATATGGTGTGTATATGGTAACTAGTCCCTATCACCTCTAACACACCCTTATGAAGATCATTTGACTAGGGAATATGTAGATTCCAATCAAAATCACTATAATCTAGGTGTTTGGATGTGACTTCCCTATTGCACTTGGTGGAAAGGGGTGGTATGGAGAGTACGAGAAGGGTGTTTCATCTCCTATCACTCTCCATACAACCTCTAAACATGCTCTTCATCAAGTTCTTCAAAAGAAACACAACTAACTTGTGAGAACCCATTACACTAAATAAGATTACTTAAAACATAAAATACAATCAATCACTAATTAATCACATACCCAAAAATATGGGTAGATTAAAACCGATTTCAACATAAACACCCGCTCAAAAACATTTGCATGAGCCCAATATCTTTCTTGTATCCAATCTATGACAAAAATTTGATACAAATTGTTCTATCACCTTATCCACAACATAGATACACAGGATAACAATATTTTTATATGCCATACAAACAAGCATTAAGATGCTAACAAAATTCTGATTCGTTTGAAACACCACATACAAACTTTTCTTGCTTAGACCTGAGAGTATAGGTAAGACTCTATGACACACTATACATCTAATCAACTTTCTCACAGATTCATTACTATAGCTCCTCTTTGCTGCCACAGGTTTAATTTTGTTAATTCTGATTACCTAAAAAGATGTGGCGAACCACAAGGGTGAGACCCATGTCCCAACAAGAGATATAACCTCCAATAATGCTTATTGATTACAACATTTTAAATAGTAGATAACTAAGCAGTTGGAGTATTTAATAATCAATTGAACAGGTTGAACAGTTCCAGTATGCTAAACAGATAAAGCAATTAATCTTAGCAACAAGTATGATCATCAATGCATATATAGATAACAAATAAATCCATTTCTTTGGATAGATATCTACTCAAATTGCATCCAATAACAATCATTATCATTAATATGACTACCATCATATTCCCTGCTAACGTCACAAGCAATCTAGTAGCATAAGCATCCCTGACATCATGAATATGTCTAGTAACATTACATGGCTATCAATATTGGCATCTCAAATAAAGGGAACAGATCTATATCATAAGTATAACTAACATCATAACACAATGAACTACATAGGCATGATTAGCAGTTTAAGCATTTCTAATTACATAGGCATGGCTAGAAATATTAAACATAGCTAGCAGCAACATCTTAACCATTAGTGTCAGTATATTTGACAACATAAGCATGTTTACAACATGAGTATAACTACAACATAAGCATATCTATTATCTCTTATTGTACTGTACATGATTTCAGTGAAAAGAAAGCAAACAATGGTTATCATCCAATATGAAGCATTGTGTATAACCCTAAATAGATAAGTGACATGGATATATTACATCTTTTATTATGCCCTGGGGAATTCGAATCGTACTATCCAAAGTCCAACTGAAGCATGTGAAGGGATATTTGGTTCCGTACAAGATCTAGGAG
Source organism: Alisma plantago-aquatica (assembly GCA_963693085.1). Lineage (NCBI taxonomy): Eukaryota > Viridiplantae > Streptophyta > Magnoliopsida > Alismatales > Alismataceae > Alisma > Alisma plantago-aquatica. Next base: position 749,358,922 of record OY856412.1, read on the forward strand.
TGTCGGTATCATAAGATCTCTTCCCCTCAGTCAGTACGAGTAAAACGGTAGTGACATATCAATCAAAGCTACCACCATAGTGACATATAGTCAAGCTGCTAACCACTAGTCCTCCCTTGGTACAGGTCACGACACTAGAAACCAAGGTATACAAAACCCTCTAATTTGAGGTACAACCACAGTTGTCCTCAATCACATCATATGTATGAGGTATGACCATAGCCATCCTCCACAACCTACATTGTGGATGACAAGGATATATCCTCAACTTGCCACCCCCACATACTCAACAGTATGTGCTCTGAGTTTCCCTTAGGAATACTCGTTTAACCATCAAGTAAGTTTTGACACTGAATATGGATCTACCGCATAGGGCACTACATGATTAGAGTTGCACTTGATTAGTTATGCCAATTGGGTGAATTAAGGCTACATCAAACAAGTGGACATACAAACCCTAATTCATTTCTAGCAAGCATATAAATATTACAACTTTTAAAAGATATAAAATGTGTGGAACATAATTTCTCATCTCATCATCACATGGTACTATTCACTTTCCATTCATGAGACCACACTTGTCATCAAACTATCACAAGATATAAATCCTTTCCACAATATCACAGGGTATCAACCCTTATCAACACAAGAGGATTACACCTCATTCAGGGCTCAACCATGCCCAAAGGTCATTAAGACCATAATACTATCATAGGATATAAATCATTTTGACAATATCACATGGTATCAACCCTTATCAACACAAGAGGATTACACCTCATTCAGGGCTCAACCATGCCCAAAGGTCATTAAGACCATCATACTATTCCTTGCAAGATCATCATTATCTTTGCATGCCTTATAACAAGGCTCAACAACATCACTTACATATAATACACCAGATCAACACAATATTGCATTAATGAGCTAGGATATATTCATAAACAATCATAGTAGGGTTATATTAACATTAAGAACATTCCTTTATTACATCAACATGCAAGGACTCTAGATATGATTAACCCTCATCATATTCATAATGCACATGTTTAGCATAAGAAAGTATCAACCATGTGGCTATGATAACCACCAATTAACAAATTAAGGTTATGATCCTATTAAGGAGGTTATTTCACCATCATGCCATCATATAAGAAGGTTAAACATGAATACTCATGTTTATCTATTTGCATTAGAGTTAGGTTCAAAAGATAAATTATATTAATGTTACTAATCAGCACGCATACCCAAACCCTAACTCACGACATTCCTATTGGATCATGTATGAATAAGGTGAAGCATCACCATCACATTCCATACAATTATCAAGTATGAACCCATACATAAATCACAGTGTAACCATCAGGTTATAGCATACTAGGGTTTCAATAATAGTAACTAAGTACTCCATGATTGTATTAGTCATTCAAGGACTGTTCATAACCAATTACCATCATTTAGTTATATTAAAGCTAGGTATAACAAGCTATACCTCATAAGGGTTACCCATTAATTCATTGTGGTGATTATAAATCATAATCATACAAGGGAAAGGGTAAGACTACAAATTTAAGGCATTGAACCATAAAATCCTCATCATTTTAATCATAACATTACACTACATGCTTCACCTAAAACAATGGAAATATTGAGGCATCAACTTCTAACCATGAAATGTTGAAAAGGTAAAGCCATTGATTGTTTACATAAGTAAACACCTTGAATGAATCATCTATTATGTTATTGAGTTGTGATCTATAAAAGTCACCATTTAACCTTATACATACTTTGTTTAACAACAATAAGGGTTCTATTAAGAGTAGGGTAAAACCCAAAATCGACCGTTCATTTAAAACAAGACATCCATTGTCAACAAGTAAGCTCCTTAAGTTGATCATATGAGGAAATCATCTAAATCACATTATTAGGACCAACATATTACATTAGCAATCATTCCAATTTATTGGAGTAATAAACATTAGATCTTGACCGTTGGGTCAAGTTCATATGTTAAAACCATCAATTACATTATAGGTCCGACCATTGCATCAAGTTACCCAAGAAACCATTGGTCTAAGGCTTAATTGATGCTACAACTATATGATTAACTCACCATAGTTTTGGAGACCTGATCCACCATCAACAGTGACCATTAAGTCACCATAGTTTGTTAGATCAGCACTATATTTATTAATCAGCACCAAAATTAAGCTAATGCCATCATTGATTGATAACATCAGTAGGGTACTTAACGGTTGATCATTAAACTTCTAATTGATCCAAAACCTAACCTAAGGGGGTGACCATAGGTTGTCACCATGATCTGAAACCTTTGATCCCTACCATCTGTTGTCATGAAGACAACACCATAGGGTTGTTGCAATGGTACCATCATCGGGTCATGGGTTTATAGAAGAAATCAGCTTGAAACCCTAAAATTGACATTTGGTTGATAGGTGCTTAGCACCATAGGTTGTCAAACCTATTGACCCAGAGGGTATACATTGTCCATATTTTAATAATGACTCAACCATTCCATTCATATGTATCTAATATGCATATTTAAGATTGATCTCAGGTTTTAGGTACATGAAAAGAATCAATTTACACAAGCTCTAGTGTGTGAAAGTTCAAGTCAAATGCAATGCAAGTGTGTGAATAAGGAAATCCCTTTAAATGAACTTAGAAGAATTTTTTAATCACTTGTATTGATGATATGACTTGTAACTAAGATGAGAAAAATATGTGGGACACTTAGTACCAAGTTTTAATCACTTTTTAATCAAATAAGAAAATTGATCACATACTATTGATCAGTCGAGTTTCAATCTCGATCAATCCCTTGGATCAATTCTTTGATGATGTGCATCGATATACTTATGCATTCACAGAACTCGACCGAACGGCTTACTGACCAAATGTGATTTTAACTGATCGGTCGAGTTTTCCAGGACAAACTCGACCAATAGTTTGAAAACTGGGTTTGTCTTTTAGCCGATTGGTCGAGTTACCTTTATTGAAACTTGACAGAATGTATTGTATGAAAAATACATAAAAAGTGATTCTAACTGTTGGTGACTTGTTTGGATGAAAATAGATTTGTTTCCTTGAGAAAAAATGGCTATATTTTGGCCCAAAGTGTTCCCCAACTCAAGGGAGCACCCCCATCTATAAATTGGACCCCTTGGAGTTCATTCCAAGTGTGCTCATTCACTACATACAAGGTACTTACTATAGTTGAGTGTGCTACTACTCCTTGAGCCCCTTTCTCTCTCTAGTTTACACATCATTTTGTGATTTGTGAGTGAGTTAGGATTATTGTAAGAGAGCTCAACCTTTGTGCATGTAAATCTCTCAATCTTCCACTACTTCCCTATCCCCTTCTCTCATGAAGAAAAGTTGAAGCAAGTTCCATCGAGTAAAGAAGGAGCTGTAGCTAGTCCTCTTCAAGGATGTTGAAGAGGTGGTGATCTTCTCCAAGTGAAGGAGAAGGCAAAGGTTGAAGATCCAAGAGGAGAAGCAAAGTCCTTCCAGGTGGAAGACTTGAGCTTGAGTGGGTAAGACCTAGGTGAAGGTTGAAGACTCAAGCTAAGTGGGTAAGTTCCTTATTAAGGTGGAGAAATCCTTGTAGTTGGATGGGTAAGTCCTTTGGTGGTCTATTTTTGTAAATCTTTGTGGTGATGTAATAGAGAAAAGCACTTGCAAAGTCCAAGAGGTTGACCTCTCTAGGTAGTGGACTGACTCACTTTTAGTTTGAAGTGTGGAACCACTCTACATCCCTTTGTCAAGTGTTTGCTATCAATCTCTCTCATCCTTGCTATGCATGATAGATAGGACTTCAAATTGCCATTAAGATTTTTCTCCTAATTGATATAATTTGAAGGTCTAGTATGTTTTTTGAGAAATTGTGTAGCTCTATTCATCCCCCCTCTAGATCCCTTAAATCCAACTAGTGGTATCAGAGCTAAGGATCTTCTCCAACAATCTCCCACAAGATGAGAAGATGGGTGACAACCTACTTGGTTCACTCAACCTAGAGGGAGGCTTCTCCATGTGCCCTCCGGTCTTTGATGGAACCAACTTCCTCTATTGGAAGAGATGGATGCAGTGTTACATTCAAGGGATGAACTTTGATACGTGGAGGGTGATGGTCACACCTTACAAAGAGCTAACCAGAGTTATTGCAACATGAAGTGAAGCTACTCTCTAGGAGGCTCAACTCAATGCAAAGGCCATTAGCATCCTCTATGCACCCCTTACTCCCACAGAGTTTAACTGGATCTCATCATGGGACACTACCTATGAGATTTGAGACAAGTTGTGCATCACATATGAAGGCACAAAGCAAGTCAAGGAGGCAAAGATCTACATGTTGAGCAGACTCCTAGAAAACTTCAAGATGGGAAAGAAAGAAGGCATTGCGAAGATGTATTCAAGGTTGAATGTCATCATTAATGGGATGGCTGCTTTGGGCACTACTTTGGATAGAGGCGTCATAAACTCAAAGATCTTGAGGACTCTTCCAAAGAGATGGGAGTCAAAGGTCACTTCCATTGAAGAAGTGAGGAGCCTTGGTGACATCCCAACTAAAGAACTCATTGGAAATCTTCAAGCCCATGAGCCTAGACTTAACACGCAGAAGAAGAAGCTAAGCAAGAAGACAAGGAAGCCAAGAAGATCAAAGCTAGTACTTTCAAAGCACAAGTGGAGGCTGTCATCCTTCAACAACAACTTTTTTGTCAGACTTCTTCCCCCTCCTATAGTAAATATTAAGGCCCTAGTGAGCATGAAGCCAACTACACCAAGGGCAAACACTTCAAGGGAAAGCAAGCATCCTCCTCCTCTACTCCGAGATGCTACAAGTGTGGTCAAAAGGGGCACTAAAAAAGTGAATGCCGAAAGTCAAGAAAGTATCACCATAAGAGAAACTCAAGGAAAGAAGAGGATTACAAGAAGGAGAGCAAGAACAAGAGGAAGGACAAGAAGGAAAAGAGACACAAAAATGCAGCTAATGCGGCTTGGGAAGCTTCATCTTGAAGCAGCTCTAGCTCCAAAGAAGATGGAGAGTGCTAACTTGCTCTCATGGCCTCTACAAGTGAAGACATTGGTGAGGTAAGTGAGGTATGTTTGCATTAATTGATTAAATAATCTATTATTGACATGCTTGTTACTAATCGTTCTTCTTTTGCTAAATGTAAATCTAAAAGAAAACGGTTAAGAAAAATCATTGATGATCTTTATGCTAAGCTTGAAATTTTGGAATTGAATGAGAAAACCAACCTTGAGAGTATTGATACTTTTCAAGGGAAATACCTTGATTTTTAACTCCAATACAATGGGTTGAAGTTGAGAATGGTATCTACCTTAAGAACATTGAAAATCTTAAGGAAGAGAACCAAAATTGCCTAAAAGAACTTGAATTGCTTAAAACTAAAAATGTTGAATTTAAGTTGCTTATTGATGCTCGTAGAGAAGAGAAAGATGTTTATCTAAAAGAGATTCAAATTTTGAAATATTAAAATGCTAGGTTGCTTAGTCAAGTAAATGATCTATCTTCTAGACCTTTGTTGCCTAGTGTAAATGTTGTTGCTATCTCTCTTGAAAAAGATTCATATCTTACTAAAGCTTTATTCCTTAAGGATGATCTTTTGCATGCTAGGGATGACATATCTAGTTTATCTTCTACTATTGTTTCTTTGAATACTGACATCCCAACAAAATTCCTCAAACGGAAGAACTCCGTAAATGAAATCCTTGATCATTCTATCCAACAAAGTGGTACTAGTGGTTTGGAATTTGTAGGGGGAGCCTCAAAGGGCAAGTGTAAGGCCAAAGGTAAGAAAAAGAGCAAGGATATCTCTTTTTTTGTAGGGTAATCTTTAGGCACTAAGAATCCTATGGTTTGTTCTTATTGCAAATGTGATGATCATTATTCCACTTATTGTCCTTACAAGACAAAGGGGACCAACCCAAAGATGAAATGGGTCCCCAAGCTAACTCCAGATCCCAAAGTTTGAGTTGGGAACTGACATTCTCCTTTCTTGCAGGGAAAAGATAGATGGATTGTTGATAGTGGCTGCACAAAGTACATGATCGGTGATGTAAGCCATTTCAACAATTTCACAAAGAAGAAAGGAGGATATGTCACCTTTGGGGACAACAAGAAAGGTAAAGTCAAAGGTGAGGGTGATGTGGGTGAATTCTTATGCATCAAGAATGTTTTTTTGTGGATGTCCTACATCACAATTTAATAAGTGTTAGTCAACTTTGTGATAATGGTAGCCTTGTTCTATTCACTACCTTTGAATGTTTGATTCTAGATTCCCTCACCTACCAAGTTATATATAAGGGAACTAGAAGTGGTAATCTCTATGTTATTGTTCTTAACTCTATTAAGCATGTGGTTGGTAGATACCTTGTAGCCAATTCAAATGATATTTCTCTTTGGCACCGCCGGCTTGGTCATGTAAATATGCATCAATTAAAGAAGTTGAGCAAAAAGGACTTAGTCAAGGGACTTCCTAAATTGGATTTTGAAAAGGATGAAGAATGTCAACCTTATACACAAGGAAAGAAAACCAAGTCCTCATTCAAATCCAAAGGAGTCCTTAGCACTAAGAGAGCTCTTGAGCTTCTTCATATTGATCTATTTGGACCAATGAGAATGCAACCGCTTCGTGGTTTCAAGTATTGCCTTATTATTATCGATGATTTCTCTAGATATACTTGGACCTTCTTTCTCATTTCAAAGAGTGATACTCTTGATGTTTTCTCTAGTTTTTGCAAATGAGTTGAGAATGAAGCTTCTTGTCGGATTGTTTCCATCCATAGTGACCATGGGGGAGAATTTGAAAATGAGCTTTTTGAGCATTTTTGTCAAGAATTGAGTTATGCACACAACTTTTCTTCACCTCAAACACCTCAACAAAAAGGGGTTGTAGAGAGGAAGAATAGGTCTCTACAGGAGATGGATAGGACTGTGCTTCTTGAGTTTAATACTCCTAAGAAGTTTTGGGTTGAAGCTGTCAGTACCTCTTATTTTGTGCAAAACTATGTTTTCACTCATCCCTTGCTTAACAAAACCCCCTACGAACTATGGCGTGGTAGGAAACCTTGTATCGAGTATTTCCATGTTTTTGGATGTCCTTGTTTTGTTTTGAATATGAAAGATTCTCTTAACAAGTTTGATCCAAAATTGTATAAGGCTATCTTTCTTGGCTATAGCACTACTAGCAAGGCATATAGAGTTTATAATGTTGATCTTGCTAAGGTAGAAGAATCTATTAATGTAAAGTTTATTGAGACTAACCCCTATATTCCCAAAGATATTGTTTCAAACGATGATGTTGTAGATGAATTAATTCATATCCTTAAAGAACTCAACATCACCCAAAATGGAAAAGAGGTGGCTTCTCAAGAAGAAGACAAAGATGATGAAAAGAAGGATCCAACTCCCCGGTTTACAAAGAATCATCCTAAGGAGCTGATATTAGGTGATCCATTTGAGAGAGTGAAGACATGGGCTGCTTTCAACAAAGAACAATCCAACATTGCCTTCATCTCACAACTAGAGCCTAAAGATGTCAAGGAAGCTCTTGGGGGTGAAGAATGGATCCTAGCTATGCAAGAGGAGCTGGAACAATTTGAGAAGAACAAATTTTGGACCCTTGTGCCAAGACCAAGTGATAGAAAGATCACTGGCACCAAATGGGTCTATCGCAACAAGCTAGATGAAAGCGGCAAAGTGGTAAGAAACATAGCAAGGTTAGTGGCTCAAGGCTACAATCAACATGAAGGTATTGACTTTGATGATAGATATGCACATGTAGCTAGACTTGAGTCCATTCATATGTTGCTTGATTTTTCTAGTCATAAAAACTTTCTTTTGTATCAAATGGATGTTAAAAGTGTGTTTTTGAATGGTACAATTGAGGAGGAAGTGTATGTTGTACAACCTCCAGGCTTTGAACATGATAGTCTACCTAACTATGTTTATTTGTTGCAAAAAGCTCTCTATGGACTCAAACAAGCACCAAGGGCTTGGTATGGGAAATTAAAGAACTTTTTGATAGATCATGGTTATATCATGGGCAAAGTGGATTCTACCTTATTTCTAAAGCACACTTCTAAAAATTTTCTTATTATTCAAATATATGTTGATGATATCATTTTTGGCAGAACTAACCTTGATCTTTGCAAAGAATTTAGTGATCTTATGCAGAGTGAATTCGAGATGAGTATGATGGGTGAACTCACATTCCTCCTCGACTTTCAAATCAAACAAACAAAAGATGGGAACTTCATCAAGCAAGGCAAGTACACCAATGAACTACTTAAGCACTTTGGGATGGAGAATACCAAGACGATGGACACACCCATGTCAAACACACCCAAACTTGATAAAGATGAAGAAGGTGAGAAGGTAGATGAGAAGCTCTATAGAGGTATGATTGGAAGTTTACTTTACTTAAACTGCCTCTAGACTTGAGATAATGCTTAGTGTTGGCTTGTGTGCTAGATTTCAATCAAATCCTAAGAAATCTCATCTTATAGCTATTAAGAGGATTCTAAGGTACTTAGCCAAAACTTAAAATTTTGGACTATGGTATCCCAAGTCAAGGGACTTTACTCTTACTGCCTATAGTGATGTCGATTATGCAGGCTGCTTGATTGGTAGAAAGTGCACAAGTGGCACTTATTTCCTCCTAGAACCATGCTTGGTGTCTTGGTTCTCCAAGAAATAGAGCATCGTGGCATTATCAACCATCGAGGCTGAGCACATTGTAGTCGGGAGTTATTGTGCCCAGGTCCTATGGATGAAACAAATGCTCTAAGATTTTAACATTCATTTTGATGCTTCTCCTATCTATTGTGATAATAATAGTTCAATTAACTTGTCTTAAAATCTTATATTGCATAGTAGAGAAAAACATATAGAGGTTAGCCATCACTTTCTTTGTGATCACATTTCCAAGAAGGATGTTTATATCATGCATGTGAATACATACAATAAGTTGGCAGACATTTTCACTAAACCTCTAGCTAGAGAGCAATTTGATTTTATTAGATCAAGATTGCTTATAACCACTTTGAATGAATCTGATATTCCTTCTAGCTAGTAGTCATTTATCCTATATGATTTACATCTATCTTGATCATCTTTGAGTGCTAATATTCTTAAAATTGATTTTTTCATGTTCATATTGCCTTGTTTTTCTCTTGTTTTTGGGTATTTTTCATAAACGCTTGTTTTACCACAAAATAGTACCCAATGATGAGTGATATGTGCATAAGTATGTTTAATATACATAATGGACTTATAAAATAAATTTAATTAGCATTCAAATGGCTAGAAATTAAGTTTCATGGTTTTAAGTTAGGTTGACCATCGATCGAGTTTCCCCAGGACAAACTCGATCGATCCATGGCCGAGAGCTTTTTAAAAAAAGGACCAATTGGTTGAGTTTCCACCTCATAGAACTCGACTGATCGGTGGGCTGAATCCAACTTAAGTTGGATTCGTCCGACTATTCTCCCTCTCAACTAGAGAATAGTCGACCAATTCCCCTTCTTTTATCCCTAAGCTCTCAACCCTTGACCTTTCCTTCCCTAACTTAGCCCTAATCTGACCTAGGAAGACCTTCCTAGACCTTCCCCCTATCTCAATCTAGAGTGAACGTTTTTGGCGGAGTGGTTTGTGTGTTTGATCTCTTCTTCTCCTTCTTTTAACCCCTATGGCTTCACATAGAAGAAAGAGAGCCACCCCTAGCAATGCACCATCCTCCGCCTCATCTTCTCGCTTGATTCCCTTCAATGAAACCCTATTTGTCTCAATTGAGGTTGTTAATCGGTATAAGGACCTTCTTCCTAGGAGTCCTCTTCCTTTTAGAGCCCTTTTTGAGCCTATCCCTAGGCATCAAGCTATCATCGATCAAGTGGCAAGGTTGCTTTTTGTTCATCACCTATCAGCCCTGGGTGTCGAGCGTGACTGCTTTCACAATTCTTTGTCAAGCATGAAAGTCATTTATGAATTCTACGTAAATTTATGTTGGAATTATGACTCCCTTGTACCCCCCTCCAAATACTCAAGTTATCCTTACTTTGATGATCACCGGGAAGAAATTCCAAATCTTAAAGGATATCCTAAACATCTTCTTTTCAGGAGTCGATGAGAATGATACCTGGCATGAGGATTATGTGAGTATTTTGACCTGTTGGACCCAAAAGGTTTCTACAAGAAAATTGAGATCACACTTCTTGATATCCATTGCTATCTGAAGAAACCTGACATTCCCTATAAGAAGAAGATCACCCTACCCTCCTCCTCCTTAGATCTCAAGAAGTGTATATTATCCCTAGTGGTCAACTGCAACATCCACCCAAAGAAAAACCAAACAGATATTGCAGAGAACACATCAGTGATAATGTACTGCATCTTAGAGAATGTCGGAGTCAAGTGGTCTAGATATATCCTTCACCACATGACTTACTTTGACTCTAGAAAGAACACATGTGGCACCCATCCTCCTTATCCTGCCCTGATATGTGGTCTTTTGCAGTTCGCCATTATGAAATCACTCTTCTTTGACTTCCACTATAGACCTGCTAGGAAGGGAGTGTGTATCAGTGAGACCACCATTTAGAAATCCATGCCTATCCTTTCCTCCACCACACCTGGTGCTTCACCTGTTGCCTCTACCTCAGTTGCACCTGCCTCTACCTCAACCCGAGCTCCTCTACCTCCTCATCCTACTTGACCTAGTCATGCCTCGTTCTGTGTCTAATGTAGCCCTCATGAGTTATATGATACACCAACATGCATACAACCTCCAGATCCATGAGCATCTGCACCAGGATTTATGTTTAATCATGTCTAACATGAACTTATCCTATGCACACCCATACCCCATCTACCAGCCATACCCCGGTAGTGATTATGCATCACATGCTTACAATCACTTCTACCCCACACCTGAGCCTTCTGATGCTACTCCCACACCCTCTACTACTAGTGGTCCTACTCCTGTCTTCTTGTCGTTACCTGCTGGCCCCTTGGCCACTCTGCTTGCCAGTCTGGGTGATTCTGCTCCCTCCTTCCCTCGAGCCAATGGACTTTATGCTCTTGCTATGACTTGAGATGAGCAGAATGCTCATTGGCCCGGTTGTTGCTTCGGTCCTTCTCTGGATAAGGAGATGCCTGAAGAGGATGATGATGAGACTATTGATGTTGATGAGGATGCTAGTGATGGTGAGGATGGTGGTTATGGCTCTAATGACTTCACTAGTGACTCTGGTGATGAAGGCACTGCTTCTGCACCTTCAGACGGAGACGATAACTATGAGCCTGATGATGATGATGTGGACATAGATATCTTAGATGTCTAGATGCTCTTAGTTTTGAGTCTAGTTTATTGATCATATATATCTTTCTAGGTTATTTTGTATTAAAAACATTTGGGTACATGATCTTAGATGTACTATTTTATCTTTAGCTTTCATCGATTCTCTCTTGTAGTTGTTTTTATGAGAACATGCTCCATGAGTTGTAATCTATCTTCTGTGCACTCTTACTTGATCAGTTCTATCTTATGAGTTGGTGCCATTTTTCACCTTATTTTAATTATGACCTAGCTTGTGTGTTTCTCTCATCTCTATTTGATGTATGTTATGAGATTGCATGTTTAAATATGTACTTGGTTGTGTTTGAGAAGATTCTTTTTGCATTCTCTTCTACCTCCCCCTTCCTTTTTGATAATGTCAAAAGGTGAGAGCAATTCAATGTCTTGAAACTCAATCATATTACTATTATTACTTAAGTGATCCTTTTCTTGTTCATTATATGCTTTATCATGTGACTTGCTAAAGGAGCATATAGTACATGCATGCTATATTGCTTTGTGTAGAAAGACTAACTATGCAGGTTAAAGTAAGCATAGATTGAGGGGGAGCAATTCACATTGTTCAAATCTTGAATCCCCCTAATTCATAAGGCAAAGGTACAATTTCAATATTCTTTTCAATATGTTTGAGGAATGGTTTGTCATTGTCAAAAAGGGGGAGAATGTTGACCTAGAGGTTATACATTGTCCATATTTTGATAATGACAACCATTCCATTCATAATGTATCTAATATGTGTATTCAACATCGATCTCAGGTTTTAGGTACATGAAAAGAATCAATTTACACAAGCCCTAGCCTGGCAAAGTTCAAGTCAGATGCAATGCAAGTGTGCTAATAAGGAAATCCCTTTAAACGACCTTTGAAGAATTTTGTAATAACTTGTATTGACGATATGGCGTGTAACTAAGATGAGAAAAATATGTGGGACACTTAGTACCAAGTTTTAATCACTTTTTAATCAAATTAGAAAATTGATCACAAACTGTTGATCGGTCGAGTTTCAATCTCGACCGATCCCTTGGATCAATTCTCTGATGATGTGCATCGGTCGAGTTATGCATTCATAGAACTCAACCAAATGGCTTACTGACAAAATGGGATTTTAAATGATCGGTCAAGTTTCCCAGGACAAACTCGGCCTATAATTTGAAATTTGGGTTTGTCTTTTAGCCGATCGGTCGAGTTACCTTTATTGAAACTCGACTAAATGTATTGTACAGACAATGCAGGAAAAGTGATTCTAACCATTCGTGACTTGTTTGGACAAAAATAGATTCGTTGACTTGAGCAAAAATGGGTATATTTCGGTCCTAAGTGTTCCCCAACTCAAGGGAGCACCCCCATCTATAAATAGGACCCCTTGGAATTCATTCCAAGTTTGCTCATTCACTACATACAAGGTCCTTGCTATAGTTGAGTGTGCTACTACTCCTTGAGCCCCTTTCTCTCTCTAGTTTACACATCATTTCGTGATTTGTGAGTGAGTTAGTATTATTGTAAGAGATCTCCACCATTGTACATGTAAAGCTCTCAATCATCCACTACTTCCCTATCCCCTTCTCTCATGAAGAAAAGTTGAAACAAGCTCCATTGAGTGAAGAAGGAGCTTTAGATGGTCCTCTTCAAGGATGTTGAAGAGGTGGTGATCTTCTCCAAGTGAAGGAGAAGGCAAAGGCTGAAGATCCAAGAGGAGAAGAAAAGTCCTTCAAGGTGGAAGACTTAAGCTTGAGTGGGTAAGAGCTAGGTGAAGGCTGAAGACTCAAGCTAAATGGGTAAGTTCCTTGTTAATGTGGAGATCTCCTTATGGTTGTATGGGTAAGTCCTTTGGTGGTCTATTGGTGTAAATCTTTGTGGTGATATAATAGAGAAAAGCACTTGCAAAATCCTAGAGGTTGATCTCTCTAGGTAGTGGACTGACTCACTTCTAGTTTGAAGTGTGGAACCACTCTACATCCCTTTGTCAAGTGCTTTGTATTAATCTTTCTCATACTTGTTATGCTTATTAGATAGGACTTCAAATTGCCATTAAACTTTTTCTCCTAATTGATATAATTTGAAGGTCTAATCTATTTTGTGAGAAATTTTGTATCTCTATTCACCCCCCCCCCATATAGCCCTTACATCCAAAAAAAATAACCTGATACAAGTCATATTATACCTTAAGAATAACTTACACATGATCACAAGTTCATCTAGAACTAAAATCAGAACAGGGAATATTACAAAAATCGAAAACCAAGTCTAACATAGCTTTTTAGTGCATGGATCATCATTTTCAAGCAAGAACATGAGCTAGAAAGTTAATGGTAAGCAATAAACATGGAGCAAGTTATAAAGCTTGCCTCTAATTAGAATATAAACTCCCAAATAAAAGAAAACACAAGAAGGTAGGGTATGAAATCCAAGAATAAGTTGTGAACTCATCCATCTAGCACCTTTCTTCATCAAATGAGCAAACCCTAAGCATAAGGAGCAAGAAAGGTAGGGTTTTAGAGCTTTAGAGCAATTTCAACCATGGAACAATAAGGTTTCGACCTAGAGAAAGGTAGGAGGAAAGATAACAAAGAAATAAATGGAGGAAATAAGGGGATTCTTACTCTTTTAGGTCAAGATCACTAGAAGGAAGCTTTACAAACCCTAAAAGGAAGTCAATTACAACCCTAGATTCTTTTTCCAAGAAGATCCCCTCTTTCTTTTTCCTTGGATAGGAAATTCATAGCAGTACAGAGGGAGAACAAGGTTCATAGAAGGAGGGAAGTGGTGGAGAGAAAATGGCTTATTTTGGTACTTAGGGATAAGTATATGAAATTTTAAGATAAAGAAAAAGAAAGATTTGAAGTTCTAGTATCTTTCCAAGAGTCTGTGTCCTTAAACTATTAAGAATATACAAGCACATACACAAGCAGATCCCCCACCATCCATATAGACCTGCTTAGCTTTCCTTTTTTGAATTTCTAGGCAATCAACTAATTCATTAGTTGATAGCTACTAAAGGTAGCTCATTAGTGAAGGGGTAAACCCTAAAATACCCTTGAGGAAAACACCTTCAAACCAAGGTTTCAATAAGCGCCCCATGGATCAACTGTAACATACCAAAACTTAGACATATTCTCTTTTTGGCCCTTTCCCAATATTTTCCTATCATTTCTATCGTTTTTGGCCTTGATGCTTAAATTACGGAATTTATAGTGGTTTGGTGAACATTTGTTCAATAATTATACCAATGGAAGGGTTTATGCACAAATACCTTGGTGAAATCTTATTTAAGGATTTAAAATGTAAAATCACCACTTTAGTCGAACAATGGTATATTAATTTGTGCTAGAAGATCAAAGCCCTAAACCTTGATTAAATGTAATAAACAAGCTTAATTACCATAATTAAGTGCTCTAAAACTTAATATAACTTTTTTATATGATTTGAAAACATACAATGAGCCTACATTTCAAATTTGATTCGATTTGGATGTTGTTTGTGCAAGTTATGCAATTTTAGGTACATTCTAGACTTTTATGCAATTTACCCAATTTGGGAGGTTTTCTTTGCCAATTATCACCTGAATTTTAATCTTTATATATTCCCTTACCATTCACGAGCTTTAACCATGTGGCACCTGGTTGAACCTTGGTTTGAAGGTGTTTCTCTCCAAGGGCATCATAGGGATTACCCTCTTTATAAATGAGCTTATCTTTAAAAGCTATCAACCAATGGGGTTATTTCTTTAATTGGAGGACGGTGGGGATGGCCTAGAAGCCTCCATGGGACTTTAGGACCTACCTTGTACATACAAGAAGAGTCTATGAGTTTTCCTCTTGCATGGCCATGAAGCCTTAGCCTAAGGACACATGGAAAGTCCCATAGACACCTCATGCTTGCCCCCTTCTTTATAAAGCCATGCCTACCCCTTCCCACCTCCCAATCCAAGAAGCAGTCCTCTCCTTCTCCTTACCACAGCTTATAGAATCATACCTTCTATGTTTGGCCACGAATTTGCTATCCCAAGGTAAAAGAGGGTGCCTACCTTGGTGAAGAAGGCTCCTAGGGTTCCAAATTTCTATATTTAGGATTTTTTAAGCTCCTCCTTGGTGATTTTGACCAAAACTAGTAAGAATACTCATTTCCTTCCTTATTTTCATGTTGTTAGTATTCCTCACAGCTTCTTCCAGGTCTGAACCATGACCTTCCATGGTAAAACTCCACCTAGAACCCTAAAACATCTCATCTCCATGCTCTTTTGCTAGGGTTTGCACCTCTAAAGTGGAGAAGGTGATCTTTGCTCAAGAAACGAGCTTGGCTTGGAGCAACCAGACCTTCTATTCTCGGGATCCTTTCTATTTGGACCTTCTTACCTTCCTAGAGATGAGTTTTGTTAACCCCCTTCTCATATATTGCTTAGTACATGCTTAAAACTCATGCTTCTATGTTTAAAATCGATGATTTCCATCTCTTTTTACCATGTTCTTCTAGGCTTTTGGTTTCTTAATGTTTTACCTTCTCTAGACACTCTAGTTTGGTTACCTATGCAATTTCAAACCTGATCTTGGGTCAAATTGTGTTTTCTCCCTCTCCCTCTCTCTTCAATTATCTCGATCGGTTTGATGATGTGGCAATTTCCTATTGGTCGGTATTGAAAAATTCATATCTACTATTCCGCTTATCCAAATTTGACAAATAAATATGTTTTGGAATTGGAAAATTAATCTCTATCTAATAAAAATATTTTCAAGGTCTTATTTCATGGTTTTACGAAGGGTGCTTTTTGTAAAATGAATTTAATGCATAAAATCTATAAAAATTACATCTTAATAATCATAACTCCAAAATTAATATAAAAAAATGTTTTCTTCATTAGGAGAACCTAATAAGTTCATTGGTGATATTTTCAAAAGTTAAATATGCTTTTTCTAAAAAGTTTTGGAATTAGGGTTTCTATACGTTAATGTGCACTATGTACTCTAATACATGTTGTTGATACATTGAAAATAGGCAAAGTGGAACTTGGACTCAATTAAAGTGGTGAAAGTTAGTAATTGATATCGGTAAGAGAGGTATGTGCATTTACACCTTAAGTTGGGAATAATTGTGCCTTAACCTATTTTTCTATAATGAGGCTTTATTAAACCCTATTTCATATACTCTTGAATCTTTTGCTATACTTTCCTCATAAATCAATTTTGGAACATTATTCTTGGGTCTTGGTGCCTCACTGCCATGCTTATTGATTCATATGATTATTCTTGCCATGACTACTTTTTTCTAGCATGTGGATTTATGTTCTATTTAATTTAAAGTAGCGGTACTTATATACAACCACCCACAGAGGGCATGTAAATAATTTCCCTGGGGAATGTTTGTATTCTCCACAATATATTGTGTAGGTGACTCGGAACGTTTTATTCTCCCCTCACCTATAGGTTAGAGGTCCTTTAGGTGCCTCAACCCTACTTATTTAGGTAGACATATTAATTTACATGCAAATACTTTATTTATATTTGTTATTGGCAAGTTTCTTTGTTAAAGCTTCATACTTTGGATGTCTCATCATTTAATGAATCCCTAGCCTGATTTACTTATTATATTTATCTTGTCACCTTTAGTATAGTTTAGTTTCACATACTTTTATTTTCCTTCCCTTTTGTTGGGTGCTTCCCAACCACCTAGATGTGGAGCAAGGTGATGGATGAGGCATGAAGATCTTAGTATTTGCATGGACTTAGCTGATGGATATGTTGCTTGGAGACAAAAGTGGAGTAGTTTAGACTTCCCTCTATCTAGATCCTTTTCGTTGTATCTTTTTGTAAACCCTAATGGGAGATTTTGATGTACTTGTGTAATCTTTTATGAAAGTTGAATATGGTCAGTTATTTTTATTCTGTTGCTACACTTTGGTTGTTTTGAATACCATTCATTAAAGTTCGAAAATTTTACACCTATTCCAGCATACCTTTGAGTGTGTTTGGAATGGATGCTTGATTCTTCAAATTTATTTTAGTAGGGAGTGGATTTCACTCCTTACAGCATGGTATCAGAGCCCATGGTAGTCAGAATCTAACTATTTCAAATTTGTCTCCCTAGTTAGAATCCTTGCCTTACCTTTTAGTGAGATGTTTTCCCTATAGTTGATCAATAGATGATGAAAGGTTGATTTAGGGTCCTATAGTTTCACATTAGAATAATGATAAATAGATTCCTAAAATACTTCCAACTAAAAGATGCATAAATAACCATAGTAACTTGAGGTTGTTTAGCTTTGCCTTTAGGCAGCTACTAGGACATGAAGTTGAAAGCAAAGATGTCTAGAAAGGATTAGGGTTTGGGGGCTAGCAAGATTTTCCTCTTCACCACTAGCTTGGTATACGAGGACTCCCGAATCCATATGATACCGGCCTGGCCTGAGATGATATGAATTGTTCAAAATAGCATGCTTTTAGGCAATAGTAGCCTTAGACATCCATATGATTTATCTTTAGGGACCCTAATATTTTGAACTAGTCTCCCAGGTGTAATGACTTATTTGAGGATGGATACCCAATGTAGTTCCCTTATGACCCATAGCACCACATGTTTGGATAGTTATCCCTAAAACCTAGACTTTCAAGTTTGGTGTTTAGTAAGCAATCAGAGGGTGCAGTGAAGCATGATGGATCTTGTATATGGTTTAGTTAGACTCACTCTTTTACCTCTATATTAGTTTGGTTTGGTAGGTCAAACCTTTTAAGGAGTTGAGAGTAGTTAGTTTGATGATGTTTGGGTAGTTAGATTTTGAGGATGAAATCCTTTTCAAGGGGATGGAGTCATGTAACATACTGAAATCTAGCTACTCTGACTTTAGAAACCCTAACTCCCTAATTCAGAAGTTTGTGTGCTTGAATTCTTAGTTTTGACCAAACAAGTTATAGTTGTAACCACATGTTTCTTGGTATCCAAAAGAACATATAATGATCATCTAATGAATAGTTCATATGTTTGAACCCTAATGAATATCTAATGCACATAATAAGAGTAACTCACATTTTAATATTAATAGCGGATAAGCATGATGTTGACCATGTCATAAACCAATAAACCCTAATGATATGATGGGCAAGATAATTGTAATCTAACCTTGGACTTAATGCATCCTAAGAAGGTATAGGTGAATAATAATGATCATGTTAACCTAAACCCTAAGTTGTAATCATCTAACCTTAACCTATACATCCTTAATGACATTCATGATACATTGGTGGTACTAGGTGTCATAATCAGATAACGTACTAAAATACACATAAATCATACATTAATCAGGTCATCAATATGAAATGCATACCACCTTGTTCTCTAATACACACCTAATTAATCACCTAATGACTTAGTATGTAAATAAAATCATTAATGTGTAATATGTCCCACCTTGATCACTAAAATACATATAATGACTAATTGATTCACATAAAAGTGCATAATCAATCAGAAGAACTGAATAGATGTGATAAAATGATTAATGATGGCATTAATGTGAATAAAAAAGTTAATGTGACAATGTTAAATATATATATAAGTGACTAATGTGACATTATTTGGATTACTTGTAACAAGTTGGATAAAATGTCTTAATTCATGCAAAACAATTTGTTATAATTCAATATGTTGATAACAGAGACTAAATCCAATTATTAAGGATAATAATCAAGTATATTGATGATTGAGTAAACTCTAATTGTGCTAAAAACTCATAATGAGGTAAATAAGAAAAATACATGGTTTCAAGCATAATAATGAAATATAACTCTTTTGGAAACAAAGTAAATATGACATGAAACAATTAAAAGAATAATAATAATAATAATGTAATATCCTAATAAATATAATTCTAATAAGAAAAGAAATTAAAAAGAAATCGTAAAATTGGAACCTTTAGGTAATCCATGAGAACCTGACCTATGTGGAGTTACATGAGAAGATTTTGAACTCCCAAGTTAAGTAGTTGAAAAACAAGGAGTTTAAGTTGGTAAAAGTTTTGGTGGAAGTTTAATGGATTCAACATGGTAGTTTAGTGGTGAGTTGTTGCATACTCACCCTTATCACTTTTCTTTATATTTCAAGGATGAAATCCTCTTTAAGGGGTAGAGTTTTGTAACATATCGAAACTTAGACATATTCTCTTTTTGGCCCTTTCCCAATATTTTCCTGTCATTTCTATCCTTTTTGGCCTTGATGCTTAAATTGTAGAATTTATAGTGGTTTGGTGAACATTTGTTCAATAATTATACCAATGAAAAGGTTTATGCACAAATACCTCGGTGAAATCTTATTTAAGGATTTAAAATGTAAAATCACCACTTTAGTCGAACAATGGTACATTAATTTGTGTTAGAAGTGCAAGGCCCTAAACCTTGATTAAATGTATTAAACAAGCTTAATTACCATAATAAAGTGCTCTAAACCTTAATCTAACTTTTTGATATGATTTGAAAACATAAAATGAGCCGAAGTTTCAAATTTGGTTTGATTTGGATGTTGTTTATCCAAGTTATGCAATTTTAGGTACATTATGTACTTTTATGCAATTTACCCAATTTGGGAGGTTTTCTTTGCAAATTATCACTTGAATTTTAATCCTTAGACATTCCCTTACCATTCATGAGATTTTGAACCATGGGGCACCGGTTGCACCTTGGTTTGAAGGTGTCTACTTAGTTAGGTAGACATATTAATTTACATGCAAATCCTTTATTTATATTTGTTATTGGCAAGTTTCTTTGTTAAAGCATCATACTCTTGATGTCTCATCTTTTGATGAATCCCTAGCCTGGTTTAGTTATTATATTTATCTTGTCACATTTAGTATAGTTTAGTGACACATACTTTTATTTTCCTTCCCTTTTGTTGGGTGCTTTCCCAACCACCCAGATGTGGAGCAAGGTGATGGATAAGGTATGAAGATCTTAGCGTTGGCATGGACTTAGCTGTTGGATATGTTGCTTGGAGACAAAAGTGGAGTAGTTTGGACTTCCCTCTATCTAGATACTTTTCATTGTATCTTATTGTAAACCCTAACGGGAGATTTTGATATACTTGTGTAATCTTTTATGAAAGTTGAATATGGTCAGTTATTTTTATTCTATTGCTACACTTTGGTTGTTTCAAACACCATTTATTAAAGTTTGAAAATTTTGCACCTATTCCAGCATACCTTTGAGTGTGTTTGGAATGGATGCTTGATTCTTCAAATTTCTTTTAGTAGGGAGTGGATACCACTCCTTACATCAACAATCTCAAGAATGATGAGGAAATATCCAATGAACATAATGCAAGTGATAAATTGCAAAGAAAACCTCTCCATTGGGTAAATTGCAGAAAAGTCCAAAATGCGCATAAAATTGCATAACTTGCAAATTGGACCAAATTTGAAACTTTAGCTTGTATTATGATTTCAAAACATATCACAAGGTTATATCAGGGTTATAAGAATTCAATTATGATAATTAAGCTTATTCAACTCATTAAGCAAGTTCAGGGTCACACATATGGTTAGTAAAATAGATGGGTAGACGGGAACATAGGGCATTAGCTGAGGATCCACTAGTTGAACTTAGGATTTTTTCCTCTCTTATCCTCATATTCCCTCTTTTATCTACACAAGTGTTTTCACAAATTAATCACAATAGAAAGATGTAAGAGATGAGACCAAGCAACAATATAGCATATCATAATGAGATCAAAGTATTTTGCACAATTATTTTCCCAACATGGTAAGTTACATTCTCTCCCTCAAACCACCCACTAAAGGGGCTTATCTATACATAATGCAAGACAAAGAAAAAGAGGACAAGAATGTAGAGGAAGAACCCATGAGGTTGACATAGAAAACTTCTTCTTATTTTCTAGAAATTAAAATCTCTCCCATTTCACCCATCAAAGAATGCAAAGCATGGAAGTCTAGAATAAAATAGTAAACACCCTATAATATTAGGGTTTTGGGTGGTGGAAGGTTCAATGGTAGGTGGGAGTATTTATGGTTGTGGCCAAGAGGAGTAAATGAGATGTGGAAGTGTAAATCTTGAGTTTTAGCCACCACTAAGGCTTATATAGTGGTCTAGGAGGTATATGGTTAAGTGGGGGTTGTATGGTAAAAGTAGTATTGTGAAGAACTAGAATTTGTTAGGTAGCATGATCGTTCTAAGTAGAGTGACCATTGTGGGTTGGTAAGAAATGATTGTGGTAGATGAGAATTGATGTGGTGGGATGGTATATATATCAATGAAATTGGGTAGGGGGAGGAGTATAGCTGGAACAACTATTTTGGCATGATCGTAGAATGATATTTTTGGGTATCACAGATGTAGTGTGAAGGATATAGGGAGTGCATGTCCATGAGAACATATGTGGGGGTTGGACGTGGCTGCTATGACTATGGCTGGTTGAATGACTATGTTGGGCTCCATCCACCATTGTCATTCAGCTAAAAACAATTGTGCTACTAGGGATTGTTTCTTATTGATCTTCTTATGATTCCCTTATAAATGGGGCTTCCGTGTCATGGTGGTGTTGAATTAGCACAATGTTTGAAGGCTTTCTTGTACACTTGAGTCTTGAACTTGATCATCAATGGAGATTTTTTTTCTATGTATTCTTTCATCACTTAGGGTAGGTTGGAGTGATATTGGCCTCAATTTGGACTCCTTGAAGTGTGAGTAAGTAATAGGATCAACCTATGTCTCTCCCTTCCATCAAATAGTTGTCAAAGTAGCTATAAACTATGCAAAATCATCCATAAATTTATTTAACATAAAACATAATTTATTGAGTAAAGGCATGCACTAATAAGTATTTTGATGTAAATAAACAACAAATTAACAAAAATGAAGATCCAATCAAGGTCTTCATCACCATCCCAAGATTAAAACATACTTGTCCTCTAGTATGCTCCAACTCAATCTCTCTTTTCAACTTAATCAATTAAAAAATCGCAAATTCATTCAATTGGATAGTTATTGAGTAGATGTGCTCCATTATGAATAAATGCATACATTCCATTTTTCTTGTTTCTATTTTCAAAAACCTTTCAATCAATGCACTAATCATGCAAGATTTTCACGTAAAGTATCAAAGGCTCAATTAGGCAACATGACAGTCACATAGCTCCAAGTAATCCATTTCATAGTAGGAATGATCAAATCAGATATGAGCATATTCTCACTTGGATACTTGATAGGACATTTTTCTAATAGCTCAATGGGAATACAACTAGAATAATGGGGTTTATAGAAAGTTATTGGGGTTTGATTGCAAAATAGCACTCATCATTTGTTTTCTTTTGATTCTGGTGATACTAAATAGGAGAAAGTTTATTTTCTTTTGGGATTTTTCTTTTTCTTTTTATGCTTATGCATCTAGGGCATATGGTGATAGGAATACACGTAGAGGAGGAAGGGTTGGCAACCCAAGCTTATGGAAGGTGGGCAAGGATCACTAGATCTATGCCTTTTAGTATCTTTTTATGAGGTGGAGAGGCAAGAGATGATGGAAGAATGATGGATCAAAAGAAGGGTCAATAGTGTGGGTCTTCATATAAGATTTCATGCATATAACCTCAACACTGTTCATAGATAAATGGAAACCACAATGAATGAGAAAATCAAAATAACCACATTGCAACCATGAGAATAATCTCTAAGAACTCGTGGCTTACTAAGACCTCAATTGACCAATCAATTCAACATCCATGAGAGAGGTGATAATTGTGTATACTATAAGGCCCCTGACCCACGTTTTGGGCTAACCCTCTTTTCTTTGCTTATGAAAGGTGATTAGAACCTTAATATAATCACTTAATATGTTTTGATATCATGTGAGAAGCTCATGTTTCCAGTTTGGTCCCGTTTGGATGCTATTTGAGCAATGTTTGCTTATTTTGGACCAAAGTGCAATTTACCCAAAGTAAGGGGTTATATTGCAATATGTCACATGTAGAGCATTCCTTTAGTTATCTAACATCATTAGAAAGAGAATTATGTTGTGGGGCGCCTTGTGGAGGACCTATGTTCCAAGTTTGAGCTTGGTTGGTTGATGCTTGTGCTTAATGTGCTAGTTTTGGTGTAAATTGCAAATTACCCAAAGTGGAGGGTCAATATGCAATTTATCAGCTCTAGAGTCTTCTTTCTTCTGTTTGGCATCATCTAGAACATGGATGTAAGTAGGGGAACCTTTTTTGGATGTTTGATGAGGAGTGACATCTCTATATGGTCTTTATATCATATATGTGTTACATAGGCCACCTTGTCCTTTAGTGTATCGGCTAGGGCTTGGAGGTATGTCGCCTAAGAGGGTTGTATCGGTCATGGAAGTTGCCCAGCTGCACGATACACATTCTAGAGTGTATCACCAGGCCATGCATGAGCAGCTAGGGTGGCAACAAGTGGCGTTAAGTGCTAGAGCAAGTGACATCTTGGTTTATGTGGTTATGACACCTCTCCCTTGCTACCTCTCTCTTCCTTGGTGTATATAACTCCCTTCCTCCTTGACCAAGTGATCCCTTTCGTCCACCTTCCTCCCCCTTCCTGTTGGGACGAGCATGGGAGCTTTGGGAGCTAAGGAAGACTCCCATGGGGCTTGGAGGGGCGAGCTCCTTGGCCATGGAAACTCCTTGCTCAAGACCTGACCTTGGTGAGTCATGCTTCTTTGCTAGCTTTTTCTTGTTCTTTCTTCTTCACCTTCCTCTTCCCCTCTCGGCCATGGATAGGCCCTTGATGTGAGAAGGAAAGGTCGTGGTTATATCCTCTCTTTTCTTCTTCTTGAGCTATACATAACCATGGTATCTTCTTCTTCTTCTTCCTTTGTTTCTTAAGGTGATGATGATGCTACCGAAGGCATGTGTGGAGCTTTGGATGGGTGATGTTCTTGGAGAGGAACGTGGGTTTCTGCTTGGACCAAGAATCTTGATGCCTTTCATGGAGATCCTCTTAAGGCGAGTTACATAACTCTTAATGATCTCTATTATGTTCACCCTTCTTATGTGCATATATTGGTTCTTGTAATTAATTTGGTGCCTTTCTCCATGATAGTTATATATATGGAATTTGGGATCTGATCTAATGAAAATGGTCACGTTTTATTACTGTCTTATTCTTGTTTATCGTGTGCATAACGGTTTTGGGTGACTTGAGGTTGAAGATAAACCACCCGATAGGGTGCCTGTGCAATACAATGGTTGCATGATATAGTGCCTTGCCCATTAGGTCTTGTTTTGGTTGTTGGCACATGAGCGATACCCCTTGGACTTGAGAGGTGAGCCATGCTCTAGTAGCTTGGGAAAAACCCCTCTCTCTCCTTTGTTGATGAAAGGTGAACCTATGGTCTAGATGTTTGGACGTTAGGTTGAGTTGGTTGTCCGATAGGGTGTTGCTCTACCCTTGTTGCTCGTTATGCTAAAGGTTGTGCAAGACCCCTCTCACTTGGTTGTTGAGAGGTGAGCCAACTTTTGGTATTGTTGGATGATATGGTGTGGTGACTGATATCCTTTCCCTACCCTAGGGTTTAGGGTTTGGATGATATGGGTGGT
This sequence comes from Alisma plantago-aquatica, assembly GCA_963693085.1. NCBI lineage: Eukaryota > Viridiplantae > Streptophyta > Magnoliopsida > Alismatales > Alismataceae > Alisma > Alisma plantago-aquatica. The sequence goes on from OY856412.1 coordinate 749,383,867, forward strand.
TGATAACTAGATGGACCTTTGATTGATATGAAGTGTTGATCTTTAGTGGTGAGTTGATGGTCTACCTTTGTTGCATGACATGCTCTTGGGGTTGAACCCTTGGATGATATCTTGGGTTTTATGGTGGTGATCCCTTTGATGGTTTAGGAAATTGATAAGCTAATCCTTTGGGTGGGCGATAGCCCTAAAAGTAGTGTCTGGGACAATATGGGTGCCCTAACCCTAGTTTGGGGTGATAAGCTTACTAGGTCGATAGGATGATCCTAACTCTAGTTTCTCGATATGGAGCCTTGGATGATAAGGTTGCTCTAACCCTAGGTGGCCAATAGGTGGTATTCTTAGGTGTTATGGGTGGTTGGTACCTTGTAGACCCCTCTCCAGATATGGTGTTTGATAAATGAGTTAGTTAAGTGTTGCACGATATGATGAGTTGGTCATTATGATGTGTTGGGCAATATGGCCTTGTTGGTTGTACACAATTCTTTGGGTGAGAACCCTATTCTTGTTTGAGCTTTTGAGTGATGCTAGCATGCCTACCCGATATGCATTAGTGAAGATCATAACCTGACACCCTAGCTTGCCTGATACACACCCATGGAGGTCTTGGCCGATATCATAAACCCTAACCCGAGATAAGCATGTAGTGTATGTGCTAGTTGGCCGACACAATGGATCAAGTGCTTGGCTGATACCCTGTTTAGGGATGTGATGTCTTGGCCGATATGCTTTGCCCGACACATGCTTCCCTTTTGGTTGGTTAACCAGCATGAGCATGAGGTTGATTTCTTAGATGGTTCTAGGGTTGAAGGCTTGGCCAATATATGTGTTGAACTTGGGCGGTATAGAATCTTGGACGATGTAAGTTGAGCCTTGAACGACATGATACCTTGACCTTTATAGGGTCCCAAACCCTAGTTGGACGATAGACTGCTTTGGGCATCATGGCCTTGACCGATATGGCCCTAGGTGATAGAGTGTTGAGGGTTGCTCGGTATGAAACCCTAACCCTAATGGGTGATAGGGTTTTGGGCAATGTGTGACGCCCATGTGTTGCATGACACGCACCCTTGTACCTGGTTGTCCGATATCACCATGCACATGGATGCATGATACAGCTCATAGCTCTAGTTGCTCGATAACCTCCCTTTGTGCATGGATACAAGTCCTGCTTATAGCCGACAACCTTGGGTGACGGTTGGTACCCTACATGATACCCCTTTTGGTGAGGGTATGTGATGCTTTCGTGGGGGTTGTGCCCTAACCCGATAATCCTATGTATGTTATCTTGAGCTCACACCTTTTATTATGATGAGCTATGATGAGATAAGTTGTGAATCTTGTATAGTGGTTACCTATGGTTAATGATAGATAAACCTCTGATAAAGTTGGATGGTGGATCATGGTGTATGATCCTTAATGATAAATCCTTAGGGATGATGTGCTTAATAACTTGAGATGCAGGGTATGGTGGGATACCCCTGACATGATAGCAGTGGTGTGTATTGGTTAGCACACCAGTTATGACATTAAGCTGCATATGTTCATAATGATGGAAGAATATTCCAATGCTATAAACATTAATCTTGATGACATGATAATCAAAGATAAGTTCATGAGATATATGGCATAGTGAATTCTCGTGGTTTGATTACAATAATGTAATTCATTTATAAGACATAGCTTTGTGCTTCATGTAGTTATAATCATGGATTTTGATCCAATCATGTACCTTCAGTCCTAATAGCATGATAATCATAAAGATCTATGTCTGGTGATTCAGTTATCTCTCTCAATATGTATACTAACCATGCAGGTGTATCCAATGAATTCATACCCAGGTAAGAGCTATGAGGAATATGTGTTCTGTATAACACTCAATGATGATAATCCTTGTTGATGAGATAACATGTATCACCAATATGATGTGGAAGGTTTGTGGACCTGATAAAGGCTGAAGGGATTGCTATCCCATGGTGATGATGTAAGCCTTGAGAGGCAGTGACATTCTGTGATGATGGGATTGAGTCTCGGTGATGTTGATCCTTGAGATGGATCTTGATGATTGGCAAGAGGCCAAGTGGTAACATGTAATGTTGGATTTGAAAAATAAAGGTGACAATGTCACACCTGACAATGAGATCTATGTTGTTTACTTGTATTTTAGTTTACATGTTACATAACTTGGTTGAATCTTGCAATCCGCTTAAAATGTATTAATTAATGACAAGTGGAACCTTTCATGTAATTTGCCCTGGCCATAGATCCATCATTGTTAGTAATTAGGTGATGGTGAAATGGGTTCTCCTGTGTATTAACCCAGAGCGCATATTGTTGAATATGTGAGGTTTCTCCTAGCCGAAAATAGGAGGATCGGAGTGCAACTGCGGCTCTAGACTCCATATGTGTATAAGAGCATGGTGATCAGGCCCATGGCTCAGTGTGAAGGAGCATGAATGTGTTCATGGCTTAGGAGCACAGTGAATAGGCATGTGGCTCATGATGAAAAGGGCAGCCTGCGGGACTAACCCTATGGTTGAGGCCACTTAAGAAAGAGACTGCGGTCCTACTTGTTGATTGTTGTGCACTGACCACAAAGAGGTGAGGTCATGGAGTCTGGCTCTCCCAATGACCTTTTATGGCATTAGTTTTGGGCTTCGCAGCCGAAGGTTGGATTTGAGCGGGATGGCTCACTTCCTCAGGGCATAATAAATCATAATCTAGCTGTATAGAATATATTGCTTAAGGCAAAACACAGAACATTGATTGAGGTCTTTCTTGTGTAGATGATCCAATTATATCTTATAGTCATATGTACGTTCTTTATATCTTGTGATATGATCTTATATAGCTTATCTTGTCAATCATGTTACATACAGAATGCCTGGGTATATGCCTCCTGATAGTTTGGTAAGAATGTTAATAAAGTTAGTATTGCTCAGTATGTGGCTCCTATAATCAGCTTATACCAGTTATCTGTGATCATTATAAAGTTGGTAGAGGGTTATGTTTCTCGCTGGGACTGTGTGTCTCACCCCGCTGGTTAATAACCCTTTTTAGGTGGACGTGCCTGGCAAGATGAGGATCATGTGGCTACAGATGTTATGCAGAGGTTTCGTACCTGGTGGAATAGTTTGTGTCTAGTAGTAGAGTCCTATGTGTCGTCCATGTACACTCAGGTCTTCAGGAGAGCTTTTTTATGTTTCTTGTATAATGATCGATGTATAGTTTCCAGTTTATGTACCTTGATGTAAAGCAGCATGTGAAACAGTTATTTCATGTAAAGAAATGATGGGAAATTATATTGTAGCACCCTGAAAAGATGTTATGAAATGAAAAGTGTTGGCTCAAATGTAATATGCTTCATCTTGTGGTGCTTGTTGTAAATCGGTTTTAATTTCCCGTGATTTTCAGTAATCCGCTAGTTAGCATGTAATCATGTTTTGTTGTGGATGGGGTGTTACATATACAATCACAAAAGGAGATTATTTAGAAATAACTCATTAATAAGGTGATAAGAACTTGCCATGAGTCATTCATTTCATTCAACATCTAGAGATTAAGCTCGAGCATCTTTTAGGAAAAAAACATTTCAAACTTGGGAAGATTTGGAAAAATGGTGCCAAATTTACCTTTTTTTTTTGTCAGTCAAAAAAGCGTGTTACTAAAACCAAAACTTGAGGTACAAAAAAGTGCCCCTAAAAATAAACTACCCCTTGATACTCAAGATAGCAAGGTATCAAGGAACAAAAACTGTCACTCATGGACACATACAAAGAAAACCTTCCAAGCATCCCATACACCTAGATACAAAATGAAGGAGAGGCCAAGCCCCCATAACCACTGAGCACACCCACAAAGGAGGGGACCCCAACCCACCAATACCTTGTATCCAAAGGAATAGGAAGCACTAAAAAAAAGATCCCAGCATACACCCATGATAACAAACCACTGCCAGAAAACAAATCCAACAGACCAAAAACAAAAACACAAGAAACCCGAAGGCAAACCAAACTAGATCTAAACCGCCACTGATCAGCCAGGAAAGAAGATGAAGGTCAAGCAAGCCCCCTTCACTGCAATAAAGAACACCCACAAACATGGAAGAAAGACTAACTCCCTTCTCCATCATAGCCTCCCTGTCTCAAGCTGCAAGAAAGAAAGATTGTAGCAATAGGACAGCTCTTCCATAGCCGACCCACTAGGAAGAGTCTCCCACTTCTCCTCCCTTTGCCTTAGGCTTCTTCCATATCTTATTATGCCTTGGACTACCATTAACCTTGAAGTCCACCACGGGGTCCGGTTCAAGATCACAAGAACAACAAGACTCCTCATCAGTATCCTTGTTCACTGTCCTAGAATAATCCAGGTGGATCCCTGATGCAAGCATTAGATTCTTGGCTCCTTGCGAGGAGAGATTCATGTTGTCCAGGGACAATTCCCAGTCTAGATTCAGACCTTCCAATGTCTCCAAGTGATGAGAGGATACCATCTCTGGTTCTTCGAAGCATGGACGACCCTTACTAGCTACAACATCTCTCTCAACCTGCACAATTGTCTCCTTTACGACGCTAGGGACAGCCCCCAAGACTGAGTTCTTCTCCTTAGCCGTCTATCGAGCACCTTGAGTGCTGCTGCAATTCCCAGTACGCAGCTGCAGATCTTTGAAGTCAGGTCTGCGCCCAACTATCAACGGACATGAAGACTGCCTGTGCCCGAAGCAGCGGCACCTAGAACACAAGGTCGGCCTTGAGATGAACTCGAGTTTGAGCTTCCTGGGAGCTCCCTCCATCTCCACTGTGACGTCTTGGGGAAAGCCAATTTTTGCTGGTAGATCCACGCAGACCAGTGCCTCCTTGAGGTAGTTGACAGTGAGTGTTGAATCATCAAAGTCAACAGGCCTCCCAACCAGGCTTGCAACCCGTTCAGGTTGTTCAACGTCCATGGAAGGTTAGGATTCTCAACCTTGACCCAAACCGGGAGCTTGTGGAAAGACAGGGGCTCGAGGGCGATACCTGGTTCCCAAGGATGGATGATGACTAGAGCACCATCAACCATCCAAGGCTCTTCATCCAATACCCTCTCCCTATCCTTAGCTGTCAGGAGTTTAACGATGAAGCCTTCCGACTCCTCTGCCACAATCTGGACCTCGCCACTCAGCATCCACTGCCGCTTGATCCATCCAAGGATCTGGCTCTTGAAGGGCTTCTGCACCGTGAAGCGAATCGATGTGAACTCACTCCAAGACGGCGTGACGACATCTTTGCTCGAGATGACGAAGAGCTTTGACCCATTACTGATGGTTGTCTCTACGAATTCCATGACATCAGGGGAAAATATCGCTCGTCCAGGGCGACTAGCATGCATCCAGTCGCTCTCCGACGATGAAGCCTCCACTCCTTTGTCCTTGGATGGCGGGGGGAAGAGGGCCTAGGGTTTGAGGTTGAGGGCGACACAGAGACGATCGGAGATCCGCCATTCTGCAAGCTTTGGGAGTTCTCCTCTCTGCCGACCACTCGCGAGCCCGTCGGAGGGGTCGATGCAGTCTTCGCCCCTTGAGAACCATCACCATCGCCTGCTCCATCAGAAACCCTTGAAGATCGCCCTATGCCGTGCCCTTTCCCTCGCCCTCCACCTCGCCCGTGAGCCATCCCTAAGGAATACATGTTCTTATTCACATCAAGATCTAACTTTACAAGCATAAAAACATAGGAAGGAAAATCTAGTAAATCATAGGTGACAAATTAACCAAAACTATTTGGAAATGGAAAATAAGTGGATGCCATGTAAAAAGGGTAATTTTTAAAAATTTTAACAAAAATGCAAGGAAAAGAACCACAAGGCATGCATGTGTGCAATATGCAAAATGAAAATAAATACAAGCAAGGCAATCGATCAATAAGTGTAATAGATAAAATAGTGCAACCAGAAAAAGGGAATGCAAGATAAGGAAAAAGGCATATTTCCCTAGAACCCTATGATTTTGAATCATGTTGTCCTTAGCATGAAACAAGAACAAGTATGATAGGGTGTGATGTCACAATGGTGGTGGTTGCTCAGGTGCTCCACTCTGGGTTGGTGGGTATCGGTAGTAGTGACTCCAGTAGTCCGTCTGTGGAGGTGGGTATGTGTTGGGGTAGCCCTAAAGTTTGATCCAATAGTCATCCCCCACTAGGAATTACTATGTACCTTTGCATGTTGAAAATAATACATGTACATAATATGATGACACATCTACAGCTGGTCCAACCACATGTCATGTTGTGTCTTTTGAATACCTCCAATTGTGCATGAATAGAAGACATGTTGTAGGTATTTTTTAGGGATTGGATGTCTCATATAAATCTAGTGATCTCCTGAGATGGCATGTCCTTCTCTGCTACTAGTACTGTTGCTACTTAGCCACCTATGTCTCTCCCTCACCTTCAGGTAAATCTGCAATTGATCCCTTATAGGTGTCTCTATGGTGTTCTCCTTCCCACTGGCCATCCCATCCTTAATATTTCGGTGTGGTCCCTCAGAAGCCAGAAAAATGGTAGTGTGGTAGAGTCAACTTAGGGGTGAAGTCAAGAATATTAGGGTTTATGTTATAATAGATTTTTTAATTTCTTAACAAGATCATCTATGATCTTGTAAGGTAATTTAAATCAACATACTTGGAACCCCTAGCCATAATGAGGCCTCTCAAATCATAATGAAAGATATGGAAATCATATGATTATGCCTCCCATTACTAATTGGGAAATACTCTTGGGGGGAATGGATTTAATAAGTTCAAACTTCATGAATCCCAAATTTATGGATCTATGTCATATCACCTGGCCTATCATAAACATGTCATTTTGCAAGTAGAAACCTTGGTTATGATGGACATGATTTCTCTACCTAAATTACAGATAATTTAGGGATGTTTTCATTAGGATTTCTCTCATATTCATGTGTTTTATGTACATTTTTCCTAAATTCATAGATCTTGTCCATCAATTTTATCTATTTTTAAGGTATATGGCTTGAAATTTGTTTATTTAATTAATTTCCTAAAACATTACTATTTTATTGCAAACTTAAAAAACAACATATTGAAGAATACCACTAACTCATGTCGGTGGAACCAACATGTCCAGAAGGGAAACCAACAAACATCAAGAGAAGAATTGAGATGAAAAAAAGCATTGAGATGAAAAAATTCTTAGGGCCAATGGATCCAAGTTGGTGACATTTAGATCAGAAGCCTCAAGTCACAATAAATTAAAGAATTCAATGGCACCAACATTTGTCTAACGACTAAGATTTAACAAGGAACATATGATAGCTTATTGGACAAGTGGTGCCCTAATTATACCAATATAAATACAAGGGGGAAACCATAAGAGGATATCTCATATGGGAGAGATATAAGCTTACCAGAGGGTAGGACATCTCATCTGGAGGCCATCCCATCAACTATCCTTATAGGAACCAAATCCCAAAGAGAAGAGAAGAAAAAGAAATCTGGTGCAAGGCGCATCCCAAGGATTAGTTTGGCGGCCTTAAAATCTCCAGGATGTAACCTTCTTCCTTTGGATTGTGTTTTAGGAGTTTTCCATGCCTTTGTCTTCTCCCTTCCCTTCTTTTGATTCTATGTTGAGCATGAGGGCTAAACCCCATTCTTTAGGACATGGAAGTAGTGTCATGTTGAATATATGCATGTTTATATTTGGTTCAATATAATTTATCTTTTACTTTGGATCTTAATGGAAAAGCTCTATTTCCTAATATATACTTAATAACCTTGAATATGTGTTAGGTTGTCAATTATTATGAAAGCATGGTTAACATTTAGAAAATATGTTTTCATTATAGTCAATAATGTGTTGTAAATATGGGCCAATGACTGTGAGATATTTTCCCAGAGATAGATCTTATCTTTTAACATTTTATATTGATGTTGCGAAAGTGGATCAGTAACTAGGCTAAATAGCACACCACATTGCAAAAGCAGGTAGTACAAGATGCATACACTTAACATAAAGAAGTGAGATAAGTTATATTAATTTGATAAAATACATGCATATGTTAACATTATGGTAAAATTGGTATCCTAAAGAATTCATTTTTATGATCTTCCATCCACTTTACTTTCTACAATTTTAACTCTTATGCTTAGTTTAATCACTCAATCAATTCTTTTATTAGGTGTAGATGATATGTTTTAGTTAATAGTAGTATGTAGTAGCCCCAAGTCCCCGAGTTGAATAGTTTGAGTCTCTTTGAGTTCTTTTACTACTCTGGTGTGTACACTTGTGTTTATCACACACACTTAGCCCGTGTCAAGTTTTTGACATCATTTTTTAGGAATTGATATCTAGCACTATAAGTGTTGAAATCAGCTACTCTACGTCACTTTTCTCTTTATTTTATTTTACTTTTCAGTAAAGAATTTATTGCAAAGTATTTTTCTTACTTTTTGACAGTTTATTGTGATTCTCACATTCAGTTTACATTTAGCTACTTGTTCATAGTCCAAACATGGTATACAGATTACGATGAGTCTACACCACCTAAGAACTATCAAGAAAATTGAGCAAGAGAAGGAGATTGTTCCCAAAGAGCATGTGGTAGAATCAAAATATATGTCTAACTATGGGGAGAATAATGGATACCTAGAGAATTTAGATGATGAGCATACTATATGGGATATTATCAAGGCTTCATGTGGTACAACATAGTTGGGTCCCATAAAAAGACAAGTAGTCAATGTGGGAAGCTACTAGATTGATCCAAGACTTGTTGCCCTTATTGAGTCACAAGCATTCCACGAGCATTGCAATTACAAAACCATTCAACACCATAAATGGTTTTATAAAAATATACAATATGATTCAGGTAGGCTACATCCATGCTACTTTCATCTATTTAAAATAATTTCCTTATTCTCTGGCATACAGGGCCAAATTATGGTTCTTAAATCTACCTTCTTAAGTCTATTTGAAATCTTTATTACTAAATAATTGGTTTTATAAGGGAAGAAAGTTTCTATGTATGGAAAGAATGGATACACCATTAATGCTGATAAAGCATGCACTATAAAGACACTCATGATCCAAATGTCTTGCAACACACAGTCATTTGAACCAAAACCTTTGGACTTTGATGTGTGGATGAAGGGACTACTGTAATACATATATGAAGAGGTCATTTGTGCATAGGTGACAGAGTCACCCATTTTGGAGCCCATTAAGAGTAGCAAAAGTGCCAATTACTTCTCAAGTTCAAGAGAAGGTGTCTCGACATCAAGAACATGTGAAGGTTCTACTTCGTAGTGGAGTGGCCATGATCAATAAGGAGGCATCTGTGTTTGATAAGGCAAGACCAAGCCTTGTTGATCCAAGTACCATTGAAATGAAGAATGATACCAACTCAAGATTAAGGGAGAAAATCCCCCAAGAAATCATACATACCTCCACATAGGGGTCCTATCTCGCTGCCTCTAGTCAAAATTCACATAGTCAAGACACACGCCGCGGAAACCCTAAAGTCAAAGAACAAAGATAATAAATTTAGGGAATTATTGAATATTTTGCCTAAACTCCTCATCAACCTTCCTTTGGTGAAGGTTCTTGAGCAGATTATGGCATATGGGAAGTTCTTGAAGCAAATTATCAACAAAATGTAGTACATTAAGGATTCAATGCATTTCATTGTTGATGAGGTTGTTAGTGCACTAGTCCAAACATAACATCCCACAAACAAGAAGGGTCTAGGATATGTTTCAACATCCCTTGTTCTATTGGGATCATAAAGTTTGGAGAGCCACCACTCTATGATTCTGGGGCAAGGATCAACTTGATGCTTCTTGCCACATTAAAAAAATGAGACTATGTAACCTAACAAGACTAGCATGATGTTATTGGAAGATGGTTCTATTATTAGACCTCTTGGTATTTGTGAAGAAATGCTAGTTAAAGTAGATAAACCTCTATACCTAGTCGACTTTGTGGTAATGGAAATACTAGAAAAAGGGATCATCGTTAGTTTTGGGGTGACTATTTCATGCCACAACAGTTGTGGCTATCTCTATGGGTCTCGAATGCTTGACTCTTAGGATTGAGAATGACATGGAGGAATTTTGATTACCAAACCATGCTTCACAACCCATTCCTAATAACCTATGACATAGGTAAGAGTCATGTTGAGTCTAAGACATAAAACAAGGATGCTTTGTGGGAGTCAACCCACAATTTTCCAATTTTCATTCATTAGATTTAATCTTTTATTTTTTACATTTTGGTTAATTTTGATGCAATTTGATGATGAATGATGAGTGTGTTTAGTGCACCTGAACATGGAAAAGTTGGTAACAATGACCATAAAGTTGGTTGAATTGACAAACATTAGTTGAGTATCCACATTTTGATAGTAATATATTAGTACCACCAACCAACAACTCGGTGTCAACGACCCAGACTAAATGAATTGTACAAATTTCTTCACAAGAAAAAGTTCATGGCACCACATGTGTCGATACCATTGAGTTATAGGATGAGCATCATTTGTAACCTTCAATCATACGGATATATGTGCATGAATCTGATGCTAATCAAGTAACCAAGACACATATTCTGGCATTAGTATCATCAACTCGTGTTGGTACCATTGATTTTGTGAATCACAGTTCGATACCTATAGTGATTACATTCACTGGTATCGATGGTTGATACCGAGAGAAAATAGATAGGAGTTCAAGGAACTAACTTTTTATTGATGGGAACCTCTCCCCTCATAAAAGGATGAGTATTCATTTATATTTCTCACAACTCAGGCATCCATTCCTCAAGCACTCTTCTATAAGATTCCCCAAGAACTTCATTGCTGAGAAATCACTTTGTTGAGAACCCATCCTCTTCCTCTTTCCTTCATGATGGAGAACAAGCAACCTTGACAGGAAGCATCTTCTTCAGCAACGACTCCATCCCAACTCATCCCCAAACTACAAGTGGAACTTTAGACCAGTGCATAGAGAAAAGGATATGCCAAGCTTGAGAAAAATGACTTTGAGGCCACCCTCTATAGTTACAGGACCTTCATCAAGCATCTTAGCTTCACCCTCAACATTTATAGGGTGTGCACAAGCTAGGGGATGGCTTCTATGATCCCCTTCCTAGGGGCATGGTCAATGTATAAGGAGATTACATTAGAATTCTTAGCATCCCTGGTGGTGTGCATTTTAATGCAACACTCCTAGGCAACAAAGAGAGACCAACTGGGTGAAGTTTAGGCTCTACAACACTAGCCACCATATAACTTTGGAGGCATTCAACATCATCTTCAAGTTTAAAAATGGCATAGTATGATGCTTCCTCAATGATTTTAGTCACTTCGTAGCATGGAACTCATGTCAACATTGTCACATGAGAAGGTCAAGTGACATCATTCCAGCACTACTGACATCAAGAACCCCTTTGCTTACCTTCTTAACAGACTCTTGACAAATACCCCATTCACTAGGTTCACTCAGGGGCAACGAAAGGACCAAACCACAAACCTATTCACACTCTATACATTCCTCTTGTTAGGAAGAGAGAAGATCAGCATTGGCACATTGTTCCTTGGACATGCACGCTTGGTTGCCAAAATCAACAAGAGGAAGTTTCCCACCCACTTTAGTGGTATCATCATAAGGCTAACCAATCACTTCAATCTTGATCTCTCTTATCTTCAGACAATGGATTTGAATGGGAGATTTGGATTTTAGGCATTTTCTCAATGCCAAGATCTTTGACAAGTTTGAGGGTAGCATTAATGTCATCTCCAAAATGGGATAGAGAGAACTTCTAGATACCGTCTTCAAATTGATGATCTTGATCACCTACATTGTCCTGATGATGATGTGAGAGACCACAAATGAAGAGGAGGTGGACATCAACCAGGAAGGTGATGAGCGACATGGATGAGTTTGAGCAGGCATCATATATACTGGTAGGGAATTGTAAGAGACCCCATCACAGGACACATGCCTACAATACCTCTTCTTTTAGATTGACTCCATCATAGGCTGACCTAGATTCATTTGATAACATGTATCACATGCTCAATACCATTCAGATAGGTCAAATTTAGTAGTAGGATACAATGACTCAGGTCGCCTCCCATAAAGGGAGGATCTTCCTGAATAAGGAACAAATTTTGACACATCAATAGGCAATGTTCTCCAATGAGTGAACTGCGTGGGTCAAATGACATGGGTCGTGGCTGTGGGTAGTCAAGGAAGTGTCGTTGTCTCTAGTAGTGGTGATGGATATGATACTAAATGTAATCCAACATCATAGGCGTTGATGGATGTTCTCCAATGAGCGTCTTCTCCTGGGTAGTCATGAGAACTTCCATCAACGCCTATGATGTTGGATTACATTTAGTATCATATCCACCACCACTATGAGAGACAACGACACTTCCTCGACTACCCACAGCCACGACCCATGTCATTTGACCCACGCAGTTCACCAACAAATTATACTCGCATGATCCATCATGATATTGAGCACATTCTATTCCCCTAGATCCTGATCATCTAGTACTCTGGTTCCATCTCTAAGTTAATTTTTTATAAAGAGGACATTGTTGATTTCAATCTTAGGGAGGTATGGAATGAGATTCATCCTACATTAATTTGATCATCTTATCTTATATCCGTTTATACTGCGTTTCCATATTTCTATTTTTTTGCATCTTAGTTTGATTTTGCATCTTATCTAGTTCTTATTTTCTTTTATTTCAGTTTTCATCTTCTTGCATCTATCCACATCTACCTAGTGTGAAAGTGGATTTTAGATAAAAATGTTCATACAAGTCAACCGAAGCATTGTTTTATATGTACCCGTGTCATTTAAATTTGGTTTTTATTGTTTAGGAGTATAATACATGAGGAATTGAATGGATTAGTCAATGCAAGACATATGTGGGGAACATTACACCTAATTTTACCCTTGTCTTTTCGAACAAAGATGGTGTTTGAGTCTAATTTAACCTAGAATTAGAGTGACCTTTTATGTTAATTCAAGAGTAAGATTTTAGATTACCTTGAAAGATTGAGTTAATAGAAAAGAGATGCATCATGCTTAGGAGGAGTATGTCTCTTAGTCACTCGATCCTATCCACCCTCACTTCATTCCATCACCTCCATAGACTTCATACATGATTCAAGTCATTTTTATCTTTGATTGCATATCATCATTATAGGAATCATGTAGTTTATCTTTCCATCATAAAATGAAAATATAGTTGCATATATATAGCTTCATATAGGTTAGTTTAAATACCAAATTCCATATAGTTGGCCCGAAGGAGTGGTCTAAGTGGTCAATCATGGTGTTCCCTAACAAAGGGACCCAAGTTTGATTCTCAAAAGCCATCTTTATTTACCACCCTACGGGCATCCAGCCTCTTCCACGGGTTTGAGGAAGGGGGGAGACTAATGTTACTTGTAACTAAAAAAATCCATATGATTGCATTTTGCATTTCATGATTCCCAAGGGTGCAATGTAATTTTTCACATCAGGTTCTGAATACATAAAGCAAGAAAGTTGTACATATCATGAATCCTTCACCAACTTGTAAAACTCTACAGCCTACACTTCAGTTTTGTATGGGTAATAATGCTTAAAAGTAAAAAAATAAGAAAAAATGCAAAAGAAAATGAATGAAAAAGAAAAAGAGAAAGAAAATGAGGACGAAAAGGACAAAGAAGAAACATATCTCTCTTGCATAAGGAAAATCATATGGAATTATATTCTAACTCCACCTCCACCTCCACTCATCATCAGGATGAGGCAGCCATAAAATCTTTCATAACACTAAAAGTAGTAGTCATTAGGACACATTCATCTTCATCCATCATTTATGTACATCATTTTGTTCCTCTAGATAGATGATGTGGATTACATCCTTTTGTTCCTTTTCATGAATTATGTGGACTATATGTGATTATTATTTTCATGCCACCCACTTCTTTATATGGTAGGCCACCAGTAAAGAGTTATTCCTTTTTTCCAATCATATTCAAGGAACTACATCTGTATTAGATAAATTTTTTTAATAAGAGTAGTTTAGATAGAAAGATTTTTTGACACACTCAGTACAATTTATACTTTCCATGATATCCCTCTTCCTCAACTTACTTATGTGTTGAGTAGTATGATTTCAATATTTTCTTTTTTAGAATATGTCACTTGAATAGTAGTTGTTTGCTATGTGGACAGAGAGGTTTGATTTAGTTCCATTGATTCAAATATGATTATAATGATCTAGTTTGCATATTTGTCTCTCATTTGAATATTTCAACCAAATCCAAAGTAGTTTTTCTCTAGGGCGAGAAACATTTAGGCTTAGGGTATTTTGACGCACATGGTTTCTCTACCAAAATTGGGGATAATTTACATATTTTTTCATGAGGATTTCTCTCATATTCATGAGTTTAATGTAAATGTTTCATAAATTTCCCAAAATAGACCGTGTGCATTTATTTTATCTATTTTCATGTATTTGGCCTAAAATTTCTTTATTTTATTGACTGTGTAGATGTTGTTGCTTTATTGCACCCTTAAACAAGAACAAACCCAAGAAACTTGGAATCATGTTGGTGGCACCAACATGGCACTGACCTGGCCAGAAGGGGAACTGCCAAAATTGAAGAGAAGAATCAAGAAGAAAAGAAGGGAAAGCACCAAAAGATTCTCAGTACCAATGACCCAAATCGGTGGCATATAGACAAAAATCCCTAAGTCACAATAAATTGAAGAAGTTGATGAAACATACTTCCATATCAGTGGCATTGACATTTATCTAATGACCAAGATTTAGCAAGACACATCCAATGGCTTGTTGGACAAGCGGTGCCCTAATTTTCCCTATGTAAATACAAGACGGGAAGTCACAAGATAAAATCTCATACAGGAGAGACTTAAGGTCACCAGAGGGCAGGAAATCTCATCTAGATACCAACCCATTGGCCATCCTTGAAGGAACCAAAGCCTAAGGAAAAGAAGACATGTATATGTAGCAAGGTGCATCCTGAGATGTAGTTTGGCGACTGAAATGTCATCAGGTTGTAGTATTCTTCCTTTATGCCATGTTACATGAGTTTTCTATAGCTTTTTTATCTTCCTTCCCTTCTTTCAATTCCATGTTGAGAATGAGGGGATAAACCCCCATTCTATAAGACTCAAATGTAGCTCAATGTTGACTATATGCATGTTTATGTTTGATTCAATAGTTTCTCTTTTTCTTTAGATTTTAATAATAGAAAATCTTTATTGCCTTATCTATGCTTAGTCGCCATGAATATGTATTAGGTTGTTAATTGTTGTGAAAGCGGGATTAACAGTTAGAAAAATCATTATCATCACACTCAAAAGTGTGGTAAGAAAGCATACTACCCACTTTGAAGTATTTGTCCTGAGACATATTTTACCATTTAACCTTTTATATTGAAAATGAGAAAGTGGATTTATAACTATACTAAATAGTGTGCTACACTATGAAAGCATGTAATACAAGTTACATGTGATTAATTTTAAAAAGTGCAATAATTTTTATGAATTTGATAAAATTCATGCATATATTAACACCATGGTGAAATTGGTATCCTAAAAAATCCATCCTTCTTATCTTCCATCCACTCTACTTTCTGCAGTCTTGATTTTTTTCCCTTAGTTTAATCACCCAATCAACTCTTTTCATAGACCTAGTTGATCTATTTGAGTTAATAGTAGTCTCTAGTAGTCCCAAATACCTTAGCTTGACATTGGGCCTCTTTGACTTCCTTTATTACACTAATGTGTACACTTGCATTTAGCACATGCACTTAAGTCATATCAGTTATCGTACATTTCAAAGCTTGTATTTGCAAAGACTTTATGAATATATCTAATCAAGGATTTGGTATATTACTTGTCTTGTACTTTCCAAGAACAAATGTGTCTTGGCTGGTAAGCTATTTCCATGATCTAACATTGCTCCATATGCACCTTTCTCTATATTTGCACTGTCAAATTTTTTGTGAACTCAGGAATGAAGAAAAAATGCTAGGAGTTTGTCTAGATGTGTATAATTACAATTAACTTGAACCTAATGGTTTCCTCCTCCTTGTACTCAACCTTATTTAATGTGCTAAAGAACTCTTAGGTGATCTCAACATGTTTCTTGTACATATATGTTCACCTTTCTCAAGAAACACGTTGTAATATATATTTTAGCTTGATTCTCCACCCCCAACAACTTGCATTATGGGTATGCAATCATAAAGTCTTGTAAGCAATTTTCTTTTCATCTGCTTCGAGTGGAGTAATTTCATATCTATCCTTTGTTGTACATCTCTCCCTTTTGTTGATTCTCATCCTAAAAGTGTGCCCTTGAGAATCTATACTTTATATTTCATAAAGTATGCCTCTAAATCCACCACATCTGGTGCCTTATCCTACATCTCCTCATCATAGTTGTCATCTGACTCCTCCTCACCTTTTTAATTTATAGATTCATAGCTTATATATGGGCTCTCTCCTCCCAAAAGTGTTATCCTCATCCTCTTCTTCAAGTGTCATCAGACTCCTTACTAATGGTGATGTAGACTATTGAGGGAGCTTTGAGGAGGTGAATCTTCTTTCTATCGTCGGTGAGTAGGTCATGGTGAAAAAGTCAATGTGGATTGCCATGTTGTCACAACTAGTGTAGTTGTGGTGGAGCACACAATGCAGATAGAGAATCTTGCTTCTTCCCCCTCTTGGTCCATCTCGAGATTCCACCTCAATAGATTTTATCATATTGCTCACGTCTTCATCATATGGAGCCTCCTCCTCCTCCTCCTCCAATAACTGGAGTCATCATTTGTGTTATCATATGAGGAACACTGGGATGAGTGGCTATAGGAGGATGCTTGTGCGTTGAAATTAGAGATGGAGTTGGGGTGTGAGAAGGTGGAGTTAACCAACATTATCTTTAGGTGTAGGATTTGTGATGGTGTATTCTTTATATCCCCTCCTTCACCTTCTTCCCAAATCCCTTCATCCTTTTCTTTCAAAATTGAAGGTAAAGCAGAGGATCTAGGGTTCTACTGTACCTAGGTAGAATTGAGGTGGAGGCAAAGAAATAGAGGTGAGGAAGGATGGAAATGGGCTACCAAAGGTAGAGGGAGAGTTCCATAGTTGATCATGATTCAGTAGAGATCATAGGAGTCTAATTGAAGCCCATATACAAAGGAGACGTGTTGCATCAAAGTAGGATGCAAGGAATGACTATTGTGTGAGTTTGCAAATGAGGGGGTTATGGAAACTTCCTTCTAATTCCATATACTTAAGTGTTGGACCCTACCCACCATGACTACTCTGTCTACCACATCCGTGGTGGCGTCTAGGGACCACAACTATTATGGACACCATAATCATGCTATGACCCTCCTTTTCTACAAAATTTACCAATAAAATGGCTTCTCTTGCCATAGTCATTATAAAGTACCACGGCCACGGTGGCTCACAAAGGTCATGGATGTTATGATGGTCATGGTTATAACATTCTTCTTAATTCATTGAAAAATAACAAGTACAAATGAGGATCATCACAATTTTTCTAGTTGATGAATGGTAGTTCCTATGGGTTTTCAACCCTTTTCCAATTCAATTCACAAGCACCATTCAAACTTAAACTCAACTTAAATTTCTACTCAATCATTGCCACTTTGAGGGTACTTATCTTCTCTTACATCTCGTTTCTGTGCTCAAATAAAAAACACAAACACTATAAAAAACATAAGTGTGTGCGTGTTTTCCTTTGAAAAGTAGAAAGCAAATGTATAAGTAGCACTTTTACTTTATAGCACTCTACATCATGGAACTTAAGATCCTCCATTGTAGGGACATATGTTTATATAATCATATTATAAAGATAAAGATAACCTCATGAAAGTAGAATTGAATATATCTTTTCCAGTAAGTGTAGTTTGAGATGTCGAAGAGGCATGTGATGTACATGTGCACTCCCTTCAATGTTTACCTGGCCAATTAGTTTCTTTCCATTTTTTAAGACTCATGGGAGCCCCTTGAAGACCTTCCATGATACGAATAAAAAATCTCTACATAGAGTAAATAGAGATAATTTTGATTTATGAAATATCAAACACACAAATAGGTTATTTGCAACTTTCTTAAAAGAAGACATGCAACATAAGAGTTGAGCAAGAAACTAACAAATGCAATAAAAAAGACTGAGAAATTCTCCATTGATTCTGCTATAAAAAACCATACTCCACTATCTAGTACATGCCTATGAGGGTTTTTCAACTTGCACTTAGTTACCTAATGTATATTGATACAAACTATGATAATTAGTGTTTTTTCGAATCAAGACCAACCTCCTTTTAGCCTAAATGATAATGAATGTATTCTTTAAGGGACATTGGAAGACCACTAACCACCTCTTAATTTTAAGTTGTAGAAGATCACTCTTAGATAATATTGCCTTATTCTCATCTCATCTTTAGATATAGCCTTCTTGCCAAGGTATATTCAATTCTATCAAACCAAAAGGGAACAATAATGAAGAAGGAGTCTATAGATTTCTCAAGGATTAGAAGTGGAAACACCTAACTATCACATGATAAAACGAACCTACATAGGTTTAGGAAATGTTTGATGGTGATGAGTTGGACACTTAAGCTACAATGAGCTTTGGCCTGCTTAGATGTGGTAAAAAAATAGCTTAAAAGGATACTAACATCAATAGGACCAAACACATGAGCAATTTCTCAAGTGTATCATGGAATTTCCTAAGGCAATACTATGTACAAGAGACAATTAGCTTTAGTCTATATATATGTTGGGTATATTAGGAGGAGCTAAGTTCTAAACTAGTCTTTGTAGGATAGTTAGTGAAACAAAAATGATGAACTATGTACTAACTAAACATTTAGCATATGACATGTCATTAAAAGTATAGTTTGATTTTAAAGCTTTTCACTCAAACTATAATCTAATATAGAAAGTATAGAACCACCATCGGTGTAAATAAACACCTAATTCTTAGTCAAACAATAGTTTGACTAACATACTTCACTGTCAAACTACAATTTGACTAAAAAATTATATATCCCCATGAGGCACTAAATTTTTGAAAAACAACTCAAACATGTATTTTTTATTAAAACCTACCTATCCTATTTAGTATATAAAAGTTTAAAACTAGGTTTAGGATGGATAGTGGTCATTCATCACTTATTATTACCTAAATTTTTTCATGTTGTAGAATTTCACTTATAGTCATGATGCTAGGTACAAATTAATTTGTAAGCATCCAAACATTACAAACAAGTAACAATTATGCATAACATTTTTGTTGGATCTTTTCTAAGTTCTTTTTTTTGGTCAGATCTTTTCTAAGTTCTTTAATCACATGAAACACTTAATACACAATCTAATAACACATATCAAATATGTGTGTCATCCAATTAGGATATAGAAATTACTAAAAGCCAACACCTAGGTTGTAATTTTCCAATTAGACTAAAAATTAAGGATTTCACTTTCTAGTTTTGGCATCAAGGAATCCATCCCTGATGGGGAAACTTTGGCCCCACCCAACATAATAATTCATAGGACCATGCATGTGGTGGCAACTCACTACCACATCATCTCAATAGCATGAATGTATACCTATAGTTAGTTTTCCTTTAAGGATGTCTCTCTCCCTAGATATAGCTTATGATTGGACATGTTACATTCTTAGTCTCATATATAAGTTGATTTATGATTGAAATTGAAATAAAAGAAAGAACTTCTATCCCTATACAGAGGTCTCTTTCATTGTATGAGACCAATGAAGGTAGTTCCTAAACCTACTTGCAATGTCATTCTAGAAATGAAATTGGATAGTTTCTTTCTCCCTAGTTAACATTTAATTTATGCTTCCAAGAGAGTCAAAACTTTAATAAAAAATGTATGCTTCCTATTTAATTTTTTAGATTTATCATACAAGTAGATGATTCAATTCTACATTTGAGTCTAAGTTCACATTTTTAAATAGAAAACCAACATTATTGAGATAAAATTGAGAAGTATTAAAATGGATAAAATTGTCTCATTCATAATGCAATGGATCAGTACATATAATATGGTCTATGCCTCGTTAGGAACATAATGAAGACCAATATGGGATGAAATTGCATTTTATCTTTTTAGGACCATTGATTGAGGTTAGTATAAGTTACCGGAACATATAAGTAAAAAGAAGGGCAAATATAAGATAATCCAAGAGACGTACTTAGCAAATACCATACTTGTTTGAACGAACAACTTTTCTCCAATAAGATAAATGTATGTGAGGAATTTTTTCTTGTAGTTGATTTTGTAACTTCATATTTGTGTGACTATATGAGAGAAAACACCCTATAAGCTTGAGATACATAGAAGAAAAATTACCTTGGACATGTGATAACTTTCTCATATGTCAATGTATCTCCATGACAATAAGAACATGCGATATGTGGTATTGTTGAGGAAAAATTGTAATGCTAAATTGTTGTGGACGTCCATCATAGTAAAAATATCATTTTTGACAATTTATAATAGAAAGAGAATATGTATTAGAGAACCAACAATGGACTTAAACATGTCACTAGTTTTTTACACAAGCACGTGGTTCCATTTTAATGTGTCAAAGAGAGCTAATAGAAAGGATATTTCTAATAGAATAAGATAAAAGAGATGTGATCTATATTAACAAAAGGACTTTTATCTCTATATATGGGAATCCAAATCGCATCAAAAGCATCATAATTCTCTATTTCCTTCTTGTCAACGACAACCATATTTGTGAAATGGAAGTTAAAATACTCATATTTGTTTGAAGAATTACACCTAAGATATATTGGAAAACTTTATGCGACCTACATATCTTTATTCATGATTAGTTTCATCATATTAATCACATCTATAGGGATAATTATACTAAGAATATTGACCGATGGAATTGGTCATTTTAGTCAAAAATGTTTGGCAAGAAAAATAGGTTGGTTTTGAAGTTGTTACCATTGTGGACTAATATGTAGAACATATTTGGTCATATACAAATTATAAGGAAGAGGGAACTAAAAATACATTTAAAATAATAAGGGAATCAAAAATTTGTACAATAATAAATAAACAACATGTTTTCTAGTTAAGTCTCTAAAAAGATAACTATATAAAAGAATAGATTTTGCTCTTTAACGAGTTTTTCCTTCTTTTAAAACCCTTGTAATTTGACACATTTTCTAGGATACTTATACTTTTGGTGATTCAAAATAAAATCAACACAAATATCAACTTTGTCTAGAAGTACAATAGATGAGGATATAACCCAATAACGAATCATTTGGTATTTGATCCAAAAGTGTACATTCTTATTTTTGGTTAAAATTATGGTGTCGTTCTTAAATTAACAATTATATATAGGGATATTAGAAAGTAGATAACTAAAGGAAGTGAATTAGAATAAAATAATGATTGAATAATTTAAAACAATGAATCATATAAAGTTAACATGATCAATATTATTAAGATGAACCAAAAACAACCACAATCTTTTGGGGGGAATCCAACAGTTTATGTTACTATCTCACACTTCTATGTGTTGCTTAAGTAAATAATTGCTTACAATACTACTCATGGACACATAATCTACAATGAGGATTAGTTCCTCATTTATTAATCAAGAATACGTAAATTGCAAATATAGGGAGTATTGTAAACTCCATGAAAATAAATTGCTTTTTGAGTTGTAGCTTTTCTAGATAATCAAATACATTTTTGAAATTTCTAAAATGAATTATGCATGTTTTAATCATCATCTTTGTATATGAAAATTATTCTAACACAATGTTCAAAGGCAAGTTATATCTAAGCAGAGGAAGAACATAGTCGGACAATAACTTCATAATCTAATGTAATAATAAAGTTCATCTCAAATTCCAACCCTAGAGTTTAGCTTCTACAATGCCATGTACACTTCTACTTATACTTCTAGCTATTGTCCAGTCCCCACTATGGTTCTGGGCAACCACTCCAATATCTATGTATCCATTTTTTCCAATGATTGTATCAGAATTAATCTTCGTGTATCCATGCATAGATGCTTCCCATTTATATGTGATAGATTGTGACTTAGTGTTAGAGTCTATACTCTTTTCATAGATCTCCCTGGTAGATTTGACAATAGCAATGTTATCAGCCAACATGAGGTTTAAATTTATGTTCTTGCCTTCAAAAGAAATGGACGATCTGACTTTTCACAAATTCCAGCAAGTGGTGCTAAAGATCAGGAACAACCCTAAAGATACCAGGTCACGCCTCATGTTCCACTTTATCCATGCCATTATTTTGAGAGAAAATTGGTAGGAAGTGATATTACCAACATGGTTTATACTTGTAGACTGATATATCAGTCACGTAGTGAATGAGTTATAGACTCTGCGACCATGCTACATGTAGGACACATGTTATCATCTATGAGTCTTATATTCCTCTTGTCATTAGTAAATTGTGCCTCATGATGCATAATCCATAGATGAGTATGCATCTTATTAGGCATCACATACATACTTCCTTATTCCATTCCTATCACCATGAACACCTATATTTGAGCTTGTATGCAAATAATCGTAATCTACTTTCCAGAGAAGTCTACATCAGATTCATGGGTTCATCTCCACTCATCTCACCCAAACCTCCTGTCAGGTGCTCCATTGAATTGATTTTTACCACTATCGAGTTGTCGAGGTACACAAATAACAATCCTAGATCCCAACTACCATTACCCTCGGGAGAAACTATTTGCAAATCCATTAGAAACTTATGAGCTTATTTCATGGATTTATTGGTGAAAGGTCCTTTCCCTGGAACCCACTTGTCTATCCAAAATAAGGTTTCTCGCTACAGAGTATGACCTTAGTGCAACTCTCGACGAAAATAACATATTACCTTTTATAGGATCCCCAGTATTGGAACAGTTTATATAATTGGATCTCTTACTTATGTTATCTAGCATCAATAAGATGACAGTAATGTAGATATCTCTATCACCATATACTCCAATTGTTCTTTAAAATAAAGTCTTCATTAATATCTCTCTCATGGACCTCACATTACAACCACCTGTAGTTGTTGGGCTAGTGACTTCCCTCTGTGATACTTTGTTGTTCACCTTCATTCCTCTTCCATTCCATTCCTCCTGATGAACTTCCTGATCTCTTTGTTGATATTTTCACATGCCATGTCAGGTATCTTAGGTGTTTGCATTCTAAGAAGTTACCACAATGAGAGTAGCCTTGTCTAAACTAATACATCAATCAAGGTTTAAACTCATAGCCACCTGATTATTGATAGTCCTTGACACTACCTTGATTACTTTGCCATATGTATTGTTGTTTACCTTTTGATGGATGATGGTAACCACAAGATACTTATGAAGTTCCTCGGTAGCCTAAATTCCAAGCATATCACTAATGTAATTGTGTTCCACAGTTGAGAAAAATACTTGGACAAAAAACACTAGATTTATCTTTAGAGACATTGAGTCATGAAGCTTTAGCAAACACTTCGTGATGTTTTTAGCATGCTTAGTGGATTCCTCCTTAAAATGAACAAAGTCATATACAAAGCACACATGGGAGAAACAAAGATTGGTGCATACTCAACAAATAGAGTGAAAAATAGTATTGAACAACCACAATGATTTTGATGGAACTCAGGCTTGCACATGGATCAACTATGAAGTTCTAGTTCAAAGTAACATATGATTTTATAAGATTGATTTTCGTAGACATAACTCTCTTCTTAGTAGTCTTCATGGATTTGATAATATCCTAAACTATTAGAATGTTATCAGTATTATTCATACCAGGTATAAAGCCACTTTGCATATGTCCAATATGATCATCCACGATGTCCTTATTCTTTCCACAAGGACCGTGGTGATTATTTTCATGCTTATATTAGCCAAGGATATTGGGCTGAAGTGGATGCATTTAGTTCATAAATCACATTTACGAATTATACTGACTAAAACATTTGACATACCTTCCTCTAGTACCCTCTACAAAAGATATTAACTACTTCTTCATAATAGAATCTTTTAGAATGATCTAGTTTGATTGGAGAAACCTTGCATCGACCCCATCAAGCCCTGGGGTCTTTTGTGATTCCATTCATAACAACACCATTGTAACCTCATCTTCTCTAGGAATCTATTCTAGATAATCCTTATGATGGGGGAAGATGGCAAGGAATCTACTAACAAATATGTGGATATGAACTTGATTTTCAATTCTTTTCTTGAGATCGAAAATATTTTAGACAAGACTAAAAATAATATTTCCAAAAATGACTTGCAACATTCTAGGATATGAAGCATAAAATTAAATGATTTTATAATGAACGATTGGACTATCCAAATCACCATTGTGCATCTCCTTTCTAGGTAGGCCATCCAAGGTACTTTGTAGTTAAACATGCTTGACCTGAAGTAGTACTAGGATGGGTGACCTATCAGGAAGTTTTTTCAAGATGTACATGAGTTATGACAAAGTGCACAATTGAGGTCAATGGTGGCATGTGTATATAATTTTTGAAAATATACTAGAGCCTTAGATAGTGGTATATAGACATTACAAATGATATCAGAGTTAGGCCCAGTAGGTGGAGCCTACATGGACATGTGGCACCAAAATATTGAGTTGTGCAATTCATGCATGAGGAAAGGACTATCCATTGAGGAAAGATGGAGCCACCCTTGCATGGGTACTCATGAAATGGGAGTTGGGTGTGCATGAATCATTCTGGGTGTACACAAAACATGGAAGATATTATGAGGACATATACATGGTCCTTGTCAAGGTTATCAAAAGTTTAAACGAGGTAGATTATAATATTCCAAAATTTGATGCTCAAATTAAATGTTTTTAAAATAGATGATTGAGATATCCACATCGCTATGGTGCATCACCTATTTAGGTAATTGATTAATGGCTATTATGTATTTTAGCATGCTCAGTCTAGAGTAGTACTAGGATAAATGACCTATCAAGAGGTTTTCTTAGGCTTCTGTGAGCAAGGACAAAGCACACAACCAATAATATTAGTTGTCTGTGAGGCTAATCATCATTCCCAAAATTCTACTAGATCTTTGAATGGTGGGTCTTGCCTTACATTTATCCTATTCAACCCATTTTCCTTGCTTATTCTTTAATTTTAAGATTTTTTTCATTATATTTATTGTTTTAACATATTTGCAAAAGAAACTAGTGTTTCCAAAACCAAGATGCAAGTATCATTCTACATTGTCTCTTCAAATTCTCTGTGTCTCCTTGGAGAATAGATTTGCACTTATTAGAGTGTCTAGCATGAATGATAATGAGTTGTTTGTCTTTTATTTCTCCCATTCTACTTTCAACTTGTGATATTTGTTTCAAAAGATTCTTCTCAAGGTGAAAAGTATTTCCTTGTTCTTTTCTCTCACATTTCCAAATGAGCGACTAAAATTCTTGATAGCATGAGTGAAAAGGAACATAATGGTTCCAGAAATCAATAAGAAATCAATGTAGAAGCTCATTGGTCCCCCTCAAGAAGCCTTAGTTCTAAAAACTTTCTTGTCTTTAACTTTATTGCAACGTCCCGCCACCAAATGATATAAAAAACCAATCAACCATTATCTCTAAAATCTTTTAACATAACAACATGGGATACAAAATCCAACTCAACCACAAAATAAATATAAAAATGTCATTCATGTTTTCATATTCCAAAGGTTTTGTACAACATATGGATCAATGATTACAGTCAATCCTATTTACAAAAAGGATCTATGACTATTCATAAATTATGACATGTACAATTGGTACAACATTATGAGGCATACATGTCAAAATCATGAGATGATACAAACATATAAAACTTCCCACTGAATCTAAGAATACATGGAAAACTCTAGGAGTAGCTACTTCCAACACAAAAACATCACTTACCGCCATGTTGTCCCACAAACATAATCTAACACTAGGTTATTGATGTCCTATAGAATATTGGTCTTCTCCACCACATTTTGGGTTGTCCCTCTGGTCCCCTAAAAATATGTGGAAAATCATAGCATGAGACCCTCAATCCCAGCGATATGATATAACAACTAACAACATTTTGAACTTAATTTTTTTTATTTTCCAAGTTCAACAAAGAAGATAATAATCAAATTAATAGAGCATGTAATTTGATAATAAGAAAGGATACACCATGTATATACTTGAGCCATAGTCCTACATGTATAGAGTATGAATCACATATAATAATTGTAGCAAGTAAAGAATATTAATTCATATCCATGTTATTCTTCAACTAAATCTAAATAAATTATACAACACGATTGAGATACACATTTTATTATGCTCTAGTAGTTTGAGGTGTGCCACTCGAATTACTAGCTAGCCAATATAAACTCTCTCTAGCAATCTGTATAATATCTAAGGATATTTGGATTCTATTTTATCTCTTTATACGCCTTAGATCAAAGTGCATGTAACAAAAGGTAGTCTTCTCAATAACATGATCTACCATAGTTGCTTAATTGCATATCAACATATCATAGTTTTGTCCTCGGTACACATGCTACAACACCAAACACATGGTATAACACCCAAAAATATTGAGACATGACCACATCTTCTCTCCATCACATATCACTAGATTATCAACCACAATTGAGTCCAAGCAAGATTTAAAGACTTTAGGGTATACCAACCCCATTTTTTCCCATATATTCACTAGTATACAACTCTAAGAAATTTCTCACATTTTTTAGATTTCTACAAGATTATCTTGTTTCACTATTTCCCCCAACAATCAAGGAAAATATATCTATGTACTTAGGGTGATACACGATTAGGGTTTCACTTGAATAACTAGACCAATTAATCATTTTATGACTACATCAATCAAGTTACATACATCAATAAAAATTGTAAATATTTATCAAGCCTTTACAACTTCAGAAGGTATAAAATGTATTATTGTATGTTTCCAACTCTTCAAACAGAGTGTTCATAATACCTCTGACAAATTCTAGGGTCAAGGATCAATCTAGGATACCACCATGTGCCTAATTTTTTACAAAGAATATATTGAGATAAAATCTTGTATAGGATTTCATGTCCATACAAGACCACCCAATCAGGGTTCATGTATCATTCTTGGCTATAACAAGGCCGAAAACACCAATCAACGGCAATACAAGGCCCATTTACCACATAAAGCAGAATAAGGCTAAGTTCACATAGGAACCTCATAATCATCTGAAATTTGCACAAAGGCTCACAAAGAAGTAACAAGACATCATCCAAATTTTAGATTAAAACTCCACGAGATGCAAGCTTTATGCTAGTTTTGAATTTAGCACATGGGAAGGACAAATTAGGCATCAATGAGCTACCTTTTCATAGAAAATATGTTTCAAATTAGTTTTTAATAGCATAACGCCTAGGTAAAAGCCTTAATAATATTATGGAAGAGTTCCAAACCAACAAGGAATTCAATAAATTAAATTTTCCACTTTAGAGTACAAAAACATCATAAAAGTACCACATTTGAATCATTTTTCATATAGTTTGAATTTAAGCACATGCATGAATAAATGAGCATGTATTTAGCATCACATACAATATTTGAGAGATTTAGATGAACAAAAAAATCATATTCCATTCTTACCTACTTAGATCAACATAAAGATTCCTTCTTCTATCATACCAAAGGGATTTGAAGCTACAATAAGGTTTGCATGTGTCATGTTGGTATTAAATGCATCATATGTTATATAACCACCTTACAAATAGTGAAAAATGTTCCACTTCTTTATGAAAATGAAAAAATTCAAGCTGTAATCTTTAAAAGATTCAAACAAACTCCATGATAACATGCAAGCCATGATCTCTTCACAAGATCCAAGCTTTACTTCAAGAAAGCTCTAGCAGCCTTTCTTCCATCACCCTAGAGAGGCTAGGGTAAGAGGGAAGAATAAAATAGGGTTTAGAACTAGGTCGAACCCTTGGTAAGGTAACCACCATGAACATATCTCAAGGTAGGAGATGATGGAAAACAATCACAATAATTAGATGAGATGAAGCTTGTTTACATGGAACCCGATTGGAAAAAGATCCCAGGGATGCGAGAAGAGACATAGATATCCAAGGAAGAAGAAAGAAAGGAGGAAGGAACAAGAAAATAGAAGCAACAGATGGTTTGTTGATTATTGATGGAAGTTGAGAACTCATTAGTTTTCATCAAAAGATGATGATACACATCTGCTCAGGCCCTCCCCAAGTAGCGTGAGGAATAAGGGAAAAGGAGGAAGCAAGAAGTATATATAGGCTTGGGATGTAAGAGAAGAGGAGAGAGAAGGAGTGGGTCAAAATTGTTTCTCCACCAATTATTGCACCTATGATTTCATCCCTTGGTATATAACAACATGTGTTTCATTGATGAATGGTGGTAGGTAGTTCATTAGTATGTGGAAGAAGAGGCTTCATCAGTAGACGTCTAAATTGGGTTTCATTGATAGGCAATCATTGGTGGTTTCCATCGATAGATGTTCATCGTTAGATGATCACCAGTCTCCTACTATCCCTCACCAAAGGAAAAGTAGGGATCTCCATTGCTAGATTTTCATCAGTAGGTGATGTGCAAATCCTCATTGATATGTGTTCTTAGGGTTGTACATCGGTCCAAACCTAGACTAGGCCGACTTGGATCGGACCAGACTGAGACCCCATTAACAAAACATTCATGGACTGAGGACCGAACCAAGTAAGAATCGGTCTCGTCTGAGACCGGATCGGAAAAATAAAGGACCGGACCAAGACTAGACCGGATAACCAATTTTCATATACTCTTGATTATAATATACAAATAATTATGTTATAATTATTAAATAAATAATATACCATTTGAGTTTGTTAGCACAAACCAAGTTACATAAGTAAATTCTAACAACTTGAGAGAGTAAACTATCATAAGAACATTAGGAACATTACTAATATAACTAGTCATTAATAATGTACAATACATCCCACAATCCTTCATAAATATTGGATTTTATTAATATATATAAGACATTTTTTATGTTATCCGGTCCAACCGGTCCAGACCGGTTTCTACCTATTTTGGACCGGACCGGACTAAGGACCAAATTCAAAATAAATAACGGATCGAGGACCAGACTAAAAGTCAAGCTGATCCAAGACCGGACCGGACTGAATAGTCGGTCTAGTGCAGTCCATCAATCTAGATTGAGAAATTTACAACCCTAGGTGTTCTTCTAGTAGTAGTCATCCTTAACCGACAAAAAGGTTGAGTGGTTTCTAAGGCAACCAAGGCCCACCAAGCCAAGCTCAATTAGAGAGAGATAGAACAAACTAAAGCATGCTACATGCATATTGTAAAAAGGACCTCCATGAATGGAAAATTTACACATAGATCTAAAAGAGAATAAATCAACCAATCAATTGCATAATTACACTAATTATGTAACTAATGTATCCAAGAACATAATTGACGTATAAAACATATTTCACATTTTATGTTGGGTCAATGATCTTACATTTTTGGATTGCATAAAAAGGGGGTAATGATCTAATTATAAACTATGAATATGTTATAACAAATAGTTTGGATGGAGATCAAGAAAAATATTTTGAACACGGCTTTATGCACTCAAATAAAATCATGTTGGAAAGTACTTGAATTCCATGTTGAGCAGGTTGCATTTTTGTATAACTTTGTTAAACTCTTTCACTGGTGTCATATCATTTTCCTTTTGCATTTACTTCCAAAATTCTTAGAGATCTTTAGGATAGTGTTAAAGTCCATCAATAAATTCAAGGCTTAAGGATATTGATAGTAAGACCCTCCATGTGTTTCCACATGAGTCTTCTAGGACCAGGTTGTGGGTTGTTGTATATGAAGGTAATGAAATGGTGCCTTGCATGTACTCATGTATGAAATGAGTGTGACTTTTAACGACTTAGAAGTTAGTTTCTTGCTTGTTTCAAAAATTCCATATCCTTTTAGAGAATCTCGCGACTTCCACTACATAGGTATTTGTATAACCTAGATTTTGGATGATGTAATCAGCCTGAGTACCACTAAACGGGGGCTCAAGTATGGCAATGATGTTTGGTTTCTATATACTAATAAAATCCTACAAAACTCAATGTGCATTGTCACTATACATGTTTTGTATATTCCACACAATTATAGACATCAACTAAAGGAGTTGGGTTAGGCTAACCTCCAAGAAAACATCAGCATTGAAATCAATGATTTTGCATTCTCCTAACCTAGATCATGATCACCATCCTCATAATAGAAATCTTTTTTCTTTCTATAGGGGGTGGTGCCTTCCATCTTCTATTTCACCCTAGGTCTCTTAGATCTTCTAATGGGTCCAATGAGCCACTAGTAGAGTCGGGTGCCTTTTTTCTACTTTAGGTGGATCACCTTATTGCTTTGGTGAAGTTGTTTTAGGTATCTCCTTTGTAATTTTCATAATCAATCCTAATCACTTCATCACATGTAGAATCACTGCAATATACTCCTTCTCTTAATTCACAGTGGTTCTCGGTGCCTTTTATTAGCCGTTGTTCCTTTTTCTGGTTCCATATTTTCATTAGCCTCCTCGATTTCCTCAGTAATGGGTTTCTTCTCTTGTTTCCAAATGTTAGCTCCCCTTGTCTCACTACTACTATTCCCCCCTATTCCTTTGTGTATTTGTTCTCATCCATAGGATCATCTATAGGCCTTCCTCCTCGTACCCAGGTACGATGCCAAAGATATTATTTACCTTAACTGATTTGCTCTTCACTTTCTATTGGGTATGATGTCTTCTACATGGAGGAACTACATGAAATGATTCATTGTATCCAACTTCAATACTATCTTAAGATGGTACTTCCTTGGCTTTTTCCTTATGAGAAGTCATGTGCACCCACAATGGCTTTAGCTTGATAGTCTCCCGATGAAGGATGAGTTTTCCATAGTCATAACGAAGAAGTGGAAGATGCTTGTATTTCAACTTGATAATATTTCCATTTAGATGTGAGGTTGAGATCAAAAGTATATAGGTGTCAAGTTCAACAACAATAAGAAAATATCTATCTCAGATTCCTTCACAAGTATAAATATGTACTTTAACAAATATGTGAATCCCATTACCAATCTATCAAAGGAAATCATATTGGTAAAGGTGTACACAATGTTTGGGGCAACACAACCAAGTAGTGGGCTTTCTGGAAATATCATCACAAGTGTTGAATTGGAGCAACCATTTCTGGAAAGAGAAGTCAAGACCAAACATGACCTAAGAGCCTCCTGTTAGTGCTTTAACAAATTCATCTTGGTGACTCAATTGTGCTGAAGTAATGGTTCTCCAAGTCAACGAGTTGCATCCGCCAAATGTCTATGCATACTTCTCAACCTAATATAAAGTGTGTGGAGTCCTATCTCAATGCCAATTAGTTTGAGGACGACACTAACTACCAGTTCTTGACCAGAATTAATACAACCTCAAGAGCAAGCAATATATCCAAAATATTTGTCTGCCTTCATATTTTGATGTGTTTGTCTAGAATGATCATGGTAGATGTCATCTCCCCTACCGTAGAAGCACAATCCTCACGGGAAGTTGAACTTCCAGTGACTTTTCTTTGAAACTTTGGTTGTGGATGTTGTTACTCTCTCCTTCCCCCCATTCCGGTCGGTGTGGAAACTAGAACAAGTTTGAGACTAGGGAAGTCTCTATCAATATTAAGAACTCTTTACAGGGTTTCAAACTTCTTTAGTGTCTCATCAGAGTAAGAAGTGCTGGAACTGATCCTTCATTTTCTAGGGTTGGAGACCAGCCATAAACTCACCTTATAAATGGTTTGAACATGATCACCTTATCTAGCATCCTCTTCTCATCCCCCCGTTCTATGTTGCAAACCAACAACTCCCTCCTTCCTCTCTTCCTCATCCATTGTTGCAACCACCAGGCCATCACCCACATCGGCCTTCGTGCCCTAGCGTCTTTTTTCCTTCAATTATTTATCTTTAAAAACAACCACAATATTTTTTACTAACATAAAAAATAGAAACATAACCAAATCTCAACTCCCTGTGGAAAATTGTAATTGGAGTGAATTTGTAAAATGTTGCACGCACACGCCAATGTTGGGTCAACTAGTAATCGGTGTGTAATGTCAAATAGGAGTTCAAACCATCCAGTATTTGTGTTATGCCACATAAAATAGAAAACGGCCATCAATTTTCGTTGACCGAGTTTAAAACATGTTGACGTTCTTAATTCAATTGATGAACACCAATACTTGTTTTGATATGGAGTATATAGGGTTATCAGTAGAAACCCAAAAAGAAGATACTTGCCTTGTTGATATGGAATTTCAAGCGACCGTAGGCTGGAAAACAACATTCCATGTTTCTATGCCGCTATTTGTATACATTTGAAAAGGGAAGAGTATTCCGTATAACAACATTCCATGTTCATAGCTTCTATTTACCCCACAAATTTTTCCAAGCAAAACTTGCCGATACTTCATGTACTCTTATTCTATTAACAAAGCATCTGCATTTAAATGTGCACTGCAGAACCTTGCCCATCTTCATAGACTGGAGTATACGTCGTGTGCGTCCCAGCTCCGTCTGTTCATCTGTATGGTAAACCTCCCAACTAGCCAAATGGCTGCTCCAACAGGGGAGTTAATGCAGTAATATGTACTATCGCTTTTGGAAGTTGATTGACTTAATCGAGTAGGCAAAGACTAGAGCAAAGAGCACATCAAACCCAATAACCGCAACCGCAACGTATCCCAAGAATTCATGTTTGTATCCAAAGTATCTCCTCAGGAATGCCTTTACAGATTCTCCAGTCTCCATAACCTCGTTTACGTCCCCAAATTGCGAAGTAAACAAACCATACAAGCTCCACGCCAATGGGCAAGCCCAGTAATACCATCTCCACCAAATGGGTATTCTCTGTAGCAACAAATTTATATACGTATGAGTGTACTATATGAAAAGAAAATGCTGAAAGTAAAGGATGGAGTTATGGTTCTTACAGGTCGTGGAACCAGAAAGCCGGAAAAAAGATTCCATATGACGTAAAAAGATGTGGCAACTATGGAAGCCACAGTACTATTTGGAGTCAAACCGACTGCCATCATCCCGTAGAATGTGAAATACAAAAATGTAGCAAATACAAAGAAAAGAAACCAGAAGAATTTTGCAGCTGTCCAGTCAAAGCTAATCATGCTATACACAATGATTACATGTAGTACGGACTGGAGAAAGACGTAAGGGATCTCAATAGCTACCTGCATAGATCGAAACATCATGCAAGAGGTTATATTTCTATTTAAACAACTGGAACTGAAACAATGGTCCTTATGCCAAAATTGGCAACCGAACTCAAATTTACCTGTCCAAAAGCATAAGGAAACGCTGAGTACATTCCAGCGGCCTTCTCTCGATAAAATACTGTTCTTTCAACATCAACAACTGGTTGTGCCATTTGAGAATGTTGTATTCCTATGGAAACGGATGCGACATATAATGCACCCATGGCATTGAACAAGTCCTGTCTTGTACTCCTGCAAGGTTATCCATGAAGATATTAAAGGGGAAGTGATGAAACTAACATTTAAGAGCATATTAGTTGCGTTTGAACTTGTACATTCTGGATCCTAAATCCCAGAAAATGCTTCCAAACAATAATGATGCGGCAGTTGTAAAGAAAATCCTGACAGCAGTGTAGGAAGGGTTCCGCCAGTATGATTTATGCTGTTTCCATAGGCACGCCATGCATTGCATGATGAAGGACTGAGAATACTGAGTGGGAAAGGAAAGATCTTCCGATCCTGGGCTTGGCTGACTAAAATCTCTAATTAAATCCTTGTTTCGCCTGCAAGATTGGAATGGTGAAAGGAGATAAATATGTTATTCGTCGCAAAATTCATTGGTCAATTGTATAATTCCTACTTGAACAGTTCAGAGTTTTTGTAGAGTTCTGTGAAGTTGACACCCAAGATATCTTCTTGAGCACTGCTGGTTACTTCCAACATCCAAGTTGAAGGGTTTATCCCATCCCTTAACTTGGGCACACCATTAATGCCCTACACAAGTAAAACACACTTCAGCATAACCTGGAGTGCAGAAACTTAAAAGAGTTCAATGCCTTTTCATTTAGCTACCTCGAAGTAACTAATCAAATGGCATGAGTGGAGGCCAATGGGGCCAACATATATTTCTTCTCCACCATGCTTGATAAGAAAAAGCTGCAGAACAATTTATTATAGATCTCTATAAAGTAGCAGTAAGAACACAGGTAAGCCATTCATAATAGAAAATATATGGAAAACATAGGAGACAGAGCTAGTCCTGTTTTATCATAAAAAAAGAGTGTGAATCTAACGTACCTCATCAAATGAATCGAATATGTCTATGCTAGGTTGATGAATTGTGCAAACAACAGTCCTTCCTGTGTCCACTGTGTTCCTCACTGTTCTCATGACAATTGCTGCAGCCCTTGCATCTAATCCTGAGGTTGGTTCATCCATGAATATAATGGAAGGGTTGGCAATCAATTCTACTGCAATTGTTAACCTCTTGCGCTGCTCAGTTGATAGCCCACTAAAACCAGGCAATCCAACCATTGCTTCTCTCAGTGACCCCAACTCTACTAATTCCATGACTTCCTCAATGAACATCTGCATGTAGTCCAATTCAGGATGTAGAATTTATCGCCGAAGTTGAAAACTACAGCATTAGGGAATTATGCGGATAAATAGGATAAAATTCAGAAATGATTCGGTAAAGTTCAGGTCAATATTCAGGAAAAATGGAAGTGAATTCTGACAATACAATGTGTATATATACACAAAAAATTATACATGTACTACACATATACGCATGATTCACACATTGATCTAAGAGACAAACTAGATATTTACACACATGCTTTGCCTATTGATATTCTATTCCCAAATATCAAATCAGATATCATCATCATCATCTAAGCCTCAATTCCAACCATGTTGGGATCGGCTAATTAAATCATGTAGCAGGCTCTTATTGCATAGACAAATGATTTGTGAAATTCGGGAACCATTGAATTTTGAAAACAATTCATGAAATTCCGGAACAATTTGAGTTTCTTGCAAAATTTGGATGCCACATCTATCACATGAAATTTTTCATAATGTATTCATGAATTGTTCACAATTCGGATATGCATCTGCATGTGATAGCTTCATAAATTTAAGCTCAAAGCATTGATGTTATGCTTTAGGATAATGGTTACTGATTAAATAGTCATTATAATTTATAAACTAAAATTTCATAATGCATAAAGCCAGATTTTATAATGCTACAGTGGCCATGTACAGCCTTTGCTTGATGATGTAAGCCCTTTGGAATCCTGGTGCTGAACCAAGACCCATATTACAGTAAATAGTAGCAGTTTCAGCTTTTGACTACAGCTTTGACCTGTAACAGACTCCCCAGCTTTGCAAAGTAGCCTTCCATTTTACAAAATGGAAGGCCTATATAACAAGGTAAAAGACAAGGACAAACTTATAAGGTCCATGCGGTTGGGTGAAGAGGGAGTGCAAAGTGTGAATTTGCAATGAACTTGTACATTTCAGAGTTACACAGTTCTCCCACTATACCCAACAAATATGAGTGACATATTTTGTAGATCAAGTACCAAGGGCCTGTATTACATATCAACCAGGTGTATTAATACTTCTATTTGGGAATCAAGCAAATAATAGCTCTATAGTATCATATTTATGTACAATATCGAGATTATTTGCTATCCATTTATGTAGTTTACTTTACATACATATAGCGCATTCAACAACTTTTTTACAAAACAATCAACGCTATCACGTCCGATTTTCCAACAAAAATATAGCAAGTCTTTACTTTTTTTTTAGCATAAAAAAGGAGTCAACACAAAAAATATTTTTAAAAGTGAAAATAACAAGAATAATTTGGTGGTCATGGCTTTGTTGATTTTCACCATGCTTAAAAGAACATTCTCGAATGTGGATGAAGAACAAATAAAAGCATGTGCCTCCATCCTTCTTCCATTAGCTGACTGGCTTTTTTACAACCGCAACGGCCATGCAACCATACATATTATATTTTGAATATAAGGAAATAAAGAATTCTATAAGAGAGTTCTAATCTTATAAAAGATAAAATCACTGAGTGCTCAAGTTGAAACTATTTCAATACACAGTCACGTTCATCTAAGGGGTGGACAGGATTGGCTTTCTATGTTATGGCTTCCATTGTGCAAGATCAGTGAACAATTTTGAACCTATTACATTACAGACAACAGTAACTGAAGGCCTTAAATTGTGTTTTCACACCCGGGTCTCAAAGAAAACCATCTATATACCGGTACATACAAAGAACATCATTGTAAGAGGTGGAAAGCATTTCAACTTGACAGTGTTTTTGTGTGTGCCAGTGAGAGTAAGGCTAACCTTTCTTGTTGTGGTGCTGACTTCAGGGGGCAAGCGGAGCCATGCTGAGTAAAGAAGAGATTCATATACTGTGACATTGGGAGAATGGATGTCAGTTTGTTCACAGTAACCAGATATTCGTGCAAAAGTCTCTTGCTTTTTGGGAAAACCAGATACAGTGATTCTTCCTTCAGTGTATCCACCAGTTTTCCTTCCCGCCAGTACATCCATTAGTGTTGTTTTACCAGCACCACTAACACCCATCAATGCTGTAAGAACTCCAGGCCTAAATGCTCCATTAAGATCATTCAAAAGTAGCAATTGGTCATCTTTCAAACCCTGAGCTTTCATTTCCTGAAAGTAGATTCATAACAAGTAACAAGGATTGCCGTCCGACTATACAGAACTTGACATGATCTAAGAATTAGAAATGCATGGATGATCAATACAAATAATAAGTAAAGGTAGAGAAATCGGAATCATGAGAAGAGATAAAGAAGAAATGAATACCCTAAAAATCCTTTATAAAGAAGAACCATAATTGGAATTGTTAGCAAAAATAGTAGACTCTAAACATTTCATACTGAAATGTATGTTGGAAAATTAAACAAAATTGTAATCAGAAATGGTCTTCCACTTGATTTTGGATTATTCCTCCAAATTTGCAACTACAATTTGTAAAAAAATGCACTTAGTTGATTGGTTTTATTTACGTTTATTTCCCTTTTGACATTTTCTTATTAGGACTTCGTTTCTAATTTTTTTAGGGATAATCGGCCCTTCAACTGAAGTGATGCAATCATATCTATGAGGTTATATAAAATTGTCAATTTTAGTTCAATTGCTTAATGCATCCTATCATCACTGATCCATGCATCCTATCAGCTCAATAAATATAGGTTTATATGTATATATAGTTTAATGATTATACATGCATCACTAGGACATAAATGCCAAGATAAGATTATGGTAAACAATCACGCCGTTCACAACAACAAAAAAAAAGATTATGGTAAACAATCGTCTTTCGCAAGTATAGTTCAGTTACGCACAATAACTGTTTATACATATCAGTCCTATCAATTGGATAAAGGAGACGAAAGATGCTAATTGAGAGCAGACAGCTTAGATCAGGACCGTTGACTAGAAATTGCTTGGATATAGTGGGTATAGAGATATGTTTATGTTTCACTGAGTGACATGTGCGTCACTTATGTTTTTTGCTTACGTGGTTTAGTCCCATATTGCTCATCTCTGTTTTCGTTTCTCCTCTCTTATCCTATATAAGAGAATGCACTATAAACCTTTTGATTCATCCAATACATTTCTATTCATTCTCTATATGGTATCAAGAGAAGGTTTTCTTTCCCCGTGCAATTTCCCACCCTAACCCCCTTGACCTAAGCCCCCACCCCCACCCCCGTCCGCCGCCGCCCCCCCGCCCGCCGCTGCAGCCCCTGCCCCTTCCCCTCTCTCTTCTGCCGCCACCCCACCTGCCACTGCCACCTCCTCCTTTCCCACCCACCGCCGCCAGCCCTCCCTCCTCCCCAACCCGGCGCTGCCCCCTCTTCCTCCTCCTGATGTCCCCACAGCCCTCTCTCCTGCCTGCTTCATTTTCCCTTCCTCTTCCACTACCCACAACCACCACCATTCTTCTGCTCATCTAATACCCTTTCTCCCTAACTCCACTTCTTTACATTTTTAATGTCTTCGGACAGCCATAGCTATTGCACATTGAGAGTCCCTCCGGCTCTTTGATTTCTTCTTCCTGCGCCTCATGATGGAATCTTGATTTTCCTCATGACAGCGTAGGTTCCTTTATCAGTTACTCTGCCCGTAGCGGGTCTCTTCTAATTTGATGTTTCAGATCTACGGTGCTGCTTTACTGCCCCATACCGGGTTCTTTTGGATATGATATGTGTTGAGTTCAATTGTTGTTGTTGCACCGACTATCTCTCATTCTCCTGCTGCTTCGGCTCTGTTTACCATGGCCTCTGTCGAGCCGCCCCGTTCCCTGTGTGTTACCACAGTTAAACTCGACGACTCCAACTATCATCTTTGGTCGGCGTCCTTTGTTCTATACGTCAAAGCACAAGGCCGTTATTAACATCTCACAACTGAACCTCCTCCTGCTACTATGGATGAAAAAAGCAAGGAAGCTTATGCACAATGGTCCAAAGACGACTCTGGTGTCATGTCCTGACTTCATAATAGCATCGAACCGCGAATCAGCCAGTCCTTGTTGTGTCTTCATGGTGCTAAAGCCATGTGGGATCAGCTATCTCACGTCTATTCTCATCAACAGAATCCCAACCGTGTTTTTGAAATTTTCAAAACCTTGGCCAAGAAGGAATTTTCTTCTGACAAACCCTGTGGAAGACTTCTACAACCAGTGCTCTGCTCTCTGGAACGAGTACAAAATTTATCACCCCTTCACGGCCGACATCAAAGAAGCCCAGAAGTAGTGCAATGAACTACAAGTAGTCCAACTTCTGGCTGCCCTTCCTGCTTCCATCTTTGGAGTGGTTGACTAACGTCTGTCCAGCAACCCTCTGCCTACTCTCCGCGACGTCCTTAAACGTGTTCAAAGACTTCCGTCGATGACATCCACCCCTGCCATCGAACATCCTGCTATGGCCGTTCGCACTGTTGAATCTGGTCGTGGCCGAGGTCGCGGCCGTAGTGGTGGAGGACGTCTGCCTCCTAATGGTGGACGCACCTTTTCTACTGCTCCTAGTCGAGGACAATCTGTTAGCCCTCGTTTCTGCAACTGGTGTGGCTGTGATAATCACAATGAAGACCGGTGTTGGATCAAGCATGGTAAACCTACTTGGGTAAACCAAGCATCTGCAGAGACTTCCACCGATATTGCATCTGAACATCCCTCTGCTACGCCTTCTACTGAGTGGCTTCGCTCGGAGTTTGAGAAATTTTTTTCAAGAACGCATGACTCGGCTTCCCTCTACGTCTGTTGTTGTTCCTCCACCTTGCTTTGCCTCTCCTTTTGCTAGTAACAATAAATGGTGCATTGACTCTGGTGCATCGGTCCATATGGCTGGCAACATCAACTAATGACTCTAAGACTTCTGTTCACGACATTGGCATTGTTCCCTTGTCTCGGAAGTTGCATCTGAAATATGTTTTATACATCCTGAAATTTCATGTTAATTTTTTTTCTGTCAGTAAGACTGTAAAAGATTTCCAATGCTCCATTAAATTTGATCCTTCTAGTTGTGTTTTGAAGGATCTCCGCACAAAAACGAGGATTGGTTTGGGCCATGAATGACCAGACGGACTCTACTATCTGGATGGACCACCAGCAGCGGCTGCTCTTCTGTCTACATCAGTCACAGGACTCCAGTGGCACTACCGATTTGGTCATCCATCTGCAGTAAAGCTGAAACATTTATATCCAGCATTATCTGAAAAACTTTTTCATGTGAATCTTATCAGTTAGGTAAACAAACATGGTCTGTGTTCTGTTCCTAGCCATTTTGGAGTTAAATATTTTCTGACTTTTATTGATGATTATTCCCGTGCTACTTGGCTGTTTTTACTGAAAGATCGCAGCACAGTTTTGGATAATATCAGTATTTTTTCTCTGAAATACAGACCCAGTTCAACAAACCCATTAAAATTTTCCCTACCGATAATGCCCTTGAATTTATGCAAAAATTTGTCACATCTTTTTGTTCTGTCTGTGGCACCATCCATCAAACTACATGTACACTCCACAACAGAATGGTGTTGTTGAACATAAAAATCACCACTTGTTAGAGGTTTCTCGACTTTACTTCTTCATTATAAAGTACCCCACTGTTTCCGGCCTGAAGTTGTTTCTACGGCATGCTATCTTATCAATCGCATGTCATCCGCTGTTTTGCACAATAGCATACCTTACACCATTGTCTTTCCTGATGCTCAACTGTTCTCTGCTCCCCGTCGTATTTTTGGGTGTACATATTTTGTCAAAAATCTATGCCCCGGGGCTAACAAAACTTGATCCTCGCTCCACCAAATATATCTTTTTGGGATATTCCAGAACCCAGAAAGGTTATCGTTGTTTCGATCCTATTCTGAAGCAATGGTTTGTCAGTGCAGATGTGGTCTTTTTTTTTAGCATATGCCATATTTCTCTGATGATGGGGCATCACTCTCCAGTGATATGTTGGCGCCAACGCCACTGCCTGATGTTATTGAGGTTTTGTCATCTTCTGAGTTGCCTGAAGCCCGCCCTATGCAAGTATACAAACGAAGGACCAAGACAAGCTCTCGTATGACCCCTCCACAACCAATTCCTCCTTCTGCGGATGATCATACAGCCACTAAGGTAACTTCTGACTTACACTTGCCTATCAGCCAACGCAAAGGTGTTCATTCCAGCACAAAACACCCTATTAGTCATTTCTGCTCATCCGCTAACCTGAATAACAGTTTTGCATGCTTCACTTTTATTATTTTTGCCGTCACTATTCCAAAGATTGCTGCAGAAGCTCTTCTTATCCATGCATGGAAACAGGTAATGGACCATGAAATGCAAGCGCTCTCTGATCGCAAAACATGGGAACTTGTGGATCGTCCTCCTTCATGCCCTACTATTGGATGTCGATGGGTCTTCACAATTAAGTATCAACCTGACGGTACAATTGAGCGTCTGAAAGCTCTTCTTGTGGCAAAAGGATATACGCAAACATATGGTATGGACTATTTTGATACCTTTTCTCCGATAGCTTGTTTAAATTCTATTCGCATTCTAATTTCTGTTGTTGTAAACAAAGAATGGCCCCTATTTCAATTAGATGTCAAAAATGTGTTTCTTTATGGAGACCTACAGGAGGAAGTTTACGTGGTGCAACCACGGGGGTTTGTTACTCAGGGGGAGTCTGCCTCACAGTCTGTAAGCTGAGGAAAGTCATCTATGGTCTCAAACAGAGCCCTCGTGCTTGGTTCGACAAACTTAGTCAGATCTCAGTAACTTTTGGCTTTCATCGTTCCCACTCAGATCATTCGGTTTTTATCCACAAAATTGTGACTGGGCTAGTCATTCTTATTGTCTATGTTGACGATATTATCATATCTGGCAGTGATACCTTGGGCATTCAGGCAACTAAAACGTACTTAGAAAAACATTTTGTCACTAAAGATCTCGGAAAGTTGAGATATTTCTTAGGCATCGAGGTATCCAGATCATCTGCAGGATTGTGCCTCTCCCAACGAAAATATGTACTTGATCTCTTGCAGGAAACCGATATGCTTGGCTGTAAACCAGCCAACACCCCTCTTGACCCAAATATGGATTGGGACGATGAAAACTCTCCCCCTTATGCTGATCACCGCCAGTTCAGAAGGCTTGTTGACAAGCTTATTTATCTTACGGTCACACGAGCTGAGTTCACTGCCGTTGTAGGATTCATTAGCAATTATCTTGATAAACCATTGCAGTGTCATTGGGGCGATGTATGTCTCATCCTGCACTATCTCAAAAGCTCTCGAGGCAAAAACTTGTTATAGAAGAAGCACGGCCACTGCAATCTCTCTAGTTTTTCAGATTCTGACTATGCAGGAAGTCGCTCTGATCGTAAATCTACTTCGGGCTATTGCACATTTGTGGGTGGCAATCTAGTTACTTGGCGAAGCAAAAAGCAGACTGTCGTAACTAGGTCCAGTGCAGAGGCAAAATATCGAGCCATGGCTCATACTGCATGTGAACTTCTGTGGGTCCAGAGTCTCCTCCAAGAGTTTGACATATCCTGTTCCAGCCCTATACCGATGTTTTGTGACAACAAGGCCTCTATTTTTATTGTGAGCAACCCCACATTTCATGAAAGGACAAACTTATTGAGGTCGACTGTCACTTTGTTCCTGAGACAGTTCTTTCTCGTCGTATTTGCACTCTGTATCTCAGCACGGAAAAGCAAGTAGCAGATATCTTCACCAAAATTCTTCCAAAAGCTCGTTTCCAGACTCTAGTAGACAAGCTGGGCATGTTCGACATCTACGCTCCAGCTTGAGGGGGAGTATAGAGATATGTTTATGTTTCACTGAGTGACATGTGCCTAGCATGTGCCTCACTTATGTTTTTTACTTACGTGGTTTAGTCCCATATTGCTCATCTCTATTTTCGTTTCTCCTCTCTTATCCTATATAAGAGAATTCATTGTAAACCTTTTGATTCGTCCAATACATTTCTATTCATTCTCTATAGTGGATGCTATGATTGAAATAAGCATCAATGTACCTTCCTTAGTAGAAGTTGCTACATGGATATTAAAAAAAACCTAGAAATGGGTGGGAAATCTAGATAAGATGTTTATGGATAATATTGTCATGATGAAATGGATGGATGGTAGTATCACAGGATAGATGATCTGGAAAGAAGTATGATGTAAACAACTACATGGAGTATATGCAGAATGTGCATATGCGGGCTATGCGATTTTTGCTCTTTCATAACTGATTATGCATTTTTATATAACCAATTAATTAAAATTATCATATCTAAATATAAGACTGAAATTGTTTGGAGGTATAGTCTTTACTATTAGGAAGAGATAGAACAAAAGGAAGGAGGAGAATAAACTTGACATTGATAGAAGAGGAGGACCCATGTAGAAGACCCCAACATGGTTGGGATCGAGGCTTAGATGACGATGATGATAAAGTAGAATAAGAAGAGGAGGGTTTAGGCAGAAATCAAAGGAGAAGGAGACGAGGAAGAGAGAGTGTGTGTTTTACTATTAGTAAGGAATAGACTATGAGGGAGGAGGAAGTGGAGAGGAAAAAGAGGAAGAAAAAGAGTATATCTTAATGTTAGAAAGAAATAGAACAAGAAGAAGAGGAAGAAGAACAGGAATTATAACTTACACCTTAGGATAGATGAATCAGTGGCTACATATGCAGTTAGGTGAGTATACTAATGGCCTAAGTCTGCAAGGGGAGCTTCTTGGAGAAAAATTGATAGCATCCATTTATGTGTATTTTATTGAGGTAATTTCCCCTAGAATTCCCGCTTCTCATTAGACCTAATCTGCCAATTCTATCTTAGATTTAGCTTAGCTTAGCTAAAATCCTTATTTTGGGGCTTACGCTAATTATTGACGACTTTCAAGTAATTTGGCAAGATGCTCATCAAATCCAAAATTGAGACCGAGTCTGGGCTCCATCACCACATCCTCCCCTCTTTTGCAGCTTCAATTTCACAAGACACAATGATCAGGTCATGGAAGGAAGTATGAACTGATTGCTGAAGATTGGAGCTGACAAAATTAATATTCAGGTTACTACCAAACAAGTTGACGTCCCCATCGATTGATGTGTAATCGATCAACGAATGAAACAGTAATTCATATGGACCGCGTCAACCATTGCATGAATTGATGTGGTTGGTAGAGTGATCGATCTTCCGATCAATCTTCAACCATCCAAACGAATGAACAATCTATACCTACATCTAGATCTAAAATGCAGCCTACCTTATGCCAATGACGTTCTACCCCCACTAAACCCTAGAATGTGTGCAGTCAACAAGCACCACCTATATAAATTCAATTCCTACTACTTACAAGGGGTTGGCACTTTTATTCCGTTCCCATTATACAAAGAGGCCTCTTTTCCATGATTCCATCTCCACCTCCATAGCTTCTCTCAGTTGATCTCCATCTTGTTCCTTCATCTCCATCTACATCCTCCACCTTCATAATGTGCCTTCCACCATCTACATATTCACCATCATTCGCTCACTCCAAAGCATCTCTAAGGATGTCCATCTTCATCACCACCCATCACCATGCCATTCCATCCACACTTTTTGAATTCAATATCTTCATCACCAATCAGGCAATGATGGTCGGGTGGTTTAGCTGAAGGACCGCCAATGAAATGACCCACCTGAAAAAAACATCCTTGATTTACCTCCATGTTGCGCATTGTGGGGTTTGTGTTGTTATTGGGCGGCAGGAAATTAC
The DNA here is from genome assembly GCA_963693085.1 of Alisma plantago-aquatica. Classification (NCBI taxonomy): domain Eukaryota; kingdom Viridiplantae; phylum Streptophyta; class Magnoliopsida; order Alismatales; family Alismataceae; genus Alisma; species Alisma plantago-aquatica. The sequence goes on from OY856412.1 coordinate 749,428,393, forward strand.
CCCCTATTTTTATTCCAATACATCTTCATCATCATCTACCTTGCCTCGTGGTCATTTTAGATAGATGGTGATCAGTTGGGAGATGAAGACAGTAGAACCTGTGATTTGGAATGAAGCAGTCCTTCATGTAAATTTTGGTGGGATTCTCCTCTTTCCAGAGTTCCTTCTTTCCTCTCTTTTTATTGTAGTATTTCTTTTATGTGTGTTGGATGAATATGTAATTCTTGCCCTATTGTCTAGTTAGCCTGTCTATACTGAGCCCGTTGATGTATTACATGCCATGAAGTCATGTTTGGTTGATTGCTCAGAAACTAATTTCCAAAAATCTTTTCATTGTTCTGTTTTAATTTGTTTGGTATCTTAAGAAACGTCTTATTTGCCAGCAGTGCACGACATGTGCATTATTTCGTGGCCTGCGTTATGTTTAAGTGAATAGACAAGAGAGGGCAGTGTGATCGATGTTTTGAAAAGCGGTATGCTTTCGTCCGGAGTATTGCATACGGTATAAGCAGAATGCAGGTGCGTCTACATTTTTGAATTTTCTTAATCAATTAATTGTATATGAGCATAAACATAGAGAAGATCGATAAGATGAATTCTTTTATTAATAAATTAGTTGTATATGGGAGAGGATTATTGAGAAAAGGCTAAGATTGATAATGCAGATTTTAGACAACTAGTTTGGTTTTATCTAGGAAGATCAACAACAGATGCTATTTTTCTGAGACGAGAGGGAAGTGGGATCGATGTTTTGAAAAGCGGTATGCTTTCGTCCGGAGTATTGCATAGGGTATAAGCAGAATGCAGGTGCGTCTACATTTTTGAATTTTCTTAATCAATTAATTGTATATGGGCATAAACATAGAGAAGATCGATAAGATGAATTCTTTTATTAATAAATTTGTTGTATATGGGAGAGGATTATTGAGAAAAGGCTAAGATTGATAATGCAGATTTCAGACAACTAGTTTGGTTTTATTTGGGAAGATCAACAACATATGCTATTTTTCTGATAAGGATGATGATGAAGAAGTATAAAGAAAATAAAAGAGATCTTCATATGGTTTTTATTGATCTGGAAAAGGCCTATGATCGAGTACCCACGGAAGTGTTGTGGAGGGTTTTGCATAAAAAGGTTGTGTCAATCCAATACATTGACCTAATTAAAACATGTATGATAGATAGCTCAATTGTAAGTGTTAGGACTCCTGGAGGAGAGATATCAACTTTTCCTATCACTGTTGGGGTACATCAAGGATCGACGCTCGGCCCATATCTGTTTGTTCTTGTTATGGATGAGTTGACAAAGCATGTTTAGGATGGTATTCCTTGGTGCATGTTATTTGTTAATGATATTGTGTTGATTGATGATGAAAAGATATATTAAATGATAAAGTTGAACTTTAGAGAAATGCCTTGGAATGTAATGTATTTATGATCACTGGAAGCAAAACCAAATATATGTATTGCAATTTTAGCCAATCTAGAAATGTGAATGGTGGGATCAAGTTGGAAAGAATGGATGTACCACAATGTGATAAGTTTTGTTACTTGGGGTCTATTATTGAAAGGGAGGGTGTGTTCAAGATGATGTTTGCCATGGGATCACAGCAGGATGGTTGAAATGGTGTGCAACTGGAGTAGTATGTGACCAGAAGATCCCTCTCAGATTTGAAAATTAAGTTTTGTAGAACAGCTATACGGCTAGCCATGCTATATGGAAGTGAATATTGGGCAGTAAAGAAACAAGGTCTCCACAAGATGAATGTGGCCTAAATGCAAATGTTGAGATGGATGTGAGGGGAGATAAGAAAAGATCGTTTGAGGACTGACTATATCAGGAACAAAGTGGGAGTGGTGAGCATTGAGGACAAATTGCATGAGGACCATCTAAGATGGTATATATAGATATATACACCTATTCAAAGAAGTAGATGCAGACCTAAATTTACTTGGAAAGAGCTTATAAAGAGACTTTGAATCTTTACATCTTGATATGAGTATGACCTATAAAAGAGCTGATCAGAAAAGAAGGATCCATGTAGCTAACCCCAACATGATTGGGATTGAGGCTTAGATGATGATGATGATATGAGCATAAACATATATTTTAAGTAATATATTACAATTATGTAATATTAATATGTAAAAAGACAAGTATACATGTATAGTATGTTATTTATATACAAATACATATAGGTATACATATATGTAAATGTGGGTGTTTGTTTGTTTGTTAGTGGTTTAAGAAAGTATTATACTAGATATTTCATAAAAATACACATATATAGTATCTATACAAGAAGAAGTTGCATATGCACCATATATGGTCGCATATGCAGTTAGGGCCGCATACTGGACTACACACCCATATATGGTGTGGAGAGGTGGCCGGACTACATATGTGCCTTCATGCACCAAATATGAGAATGTGATTTCCATATACTACGAGACCATTGTAAAACGTGAGAATCAAACTATGTTGTGATAAACAATAATAAGAGGTCGCCTTCACAAGTAGATCTCAGGATTGGAATAGCTATAGGCTATTATACTATATGGAAAGATGATTACACCGTTATCTAAGATTGCTTCCCCAAGAAGAATGATGTAATGGTGAAAAAGTGTCACTAAACAATTGAAACAAACCTTTTACGTGAAAGGATGATTGCAAAAGTCTCATTCGTGATCCTACAACCTACTAAAATGATAAATAAATGGAAAATGTATTTTATAAAAAAATCCATATAATGACCAACAAAGTTGCTAGGGCTTGGGTGAAGCATTGAAACCATACTTGAGAACTTCAATTAAACCAACTAAGAACATTTTCTTTTAAATTTCTATTAACTCAGACTTAACATTCAGTATTGCTTCCTATTGAGAGATATTATTGTATTTTCTGTTTAAGTTTATTTCTGTTTAAGTTCTTTCTTTAGTCTATAACATGGGCCCTGGTATAAAGTGGCCCATTAGGGTTTTTAGTTCGCTTCCTTGTACAACCTCCTCCTATTTATAGGAGTAAGTTTTCTCTTTTGTAAATATAGGAACACGGATGCTTTCCAGATGGTATCAGAGCAGGATCCCTAGTCCTGATCTCCACCAGCCACAGTCGCCTTCTCCCTCTCTCTCTCTCTCTCCCTCTATCAGCCAACGCCGCCAGATCTCCATCTTCACCGCCACTACTGATCACGCATAAGGGGATTTACTTCTCCTTCTAGCCCTATCCTCTTGTCCAACAAGAGGATCTAGGGTCATGGCTGACGGTCCTTCCAATGTTCTTATGCCATGAAGAATTGTTATATGGAAAAAAAATCGTTCGATGGATCTGGGGCCATTCATGACCACCTATTCTAGGGCTTTGTCCACTCTATTATTGGTATGATTGTATATATCTAACATACCACCCTTCTTCTACTTGGTAAATCATAGTATTTTCCACTTATTCTGGGTCTCTTTTGACCTTATTCTGCTGGATTCGCCATTTCTACTCCTGAACTGCTATTGTCCCGACCTTTGACACATTGTGTCCCCGCCAGACACGTCGTGGCCCAAATCGGCGAATCATCTGCTCCTGATCTGTTGTTGCCCCGGCCTTTGACACACCGTGTCTTATTTTTGATGCGTCGTGTCTCTTTCCAGGAGACGATTTGCTGCTTTCTAACACGCTATGTCTTATTTTTGACACGACGTGTCTCTTTCCAAGAGACTATGTGTTGCTTTCTAACTCGCCGTGTATTATTTTTGACACGTCGTGTCTCTTTCCAAGAGACAATTTGTTGTTGTCTGACACGCCGTGTGCTTTCCTGACACGCCATATCCCTTGCCTCTGAAGAAGTTTGTCCTCTCTTTACACGTCGTGTCGTTTTCAAGACACGTCGTGTTACTGCCTTTGAAGATTCTTTGGCTATCACTATTTCTCTATGGCTTCATCTTCTTCTGAGATCATGGAGACACACGCTAGATGTGTCACTTCTGTCAAGTTCTTCGGATCCAACTACAATTTGTGGCCACGATCCTTTCAAATTTATGCTCATTCTGCAAGCAAGCTCGAGCATCTCACTGAACTACCTCCTCCTAAAGATGAAATGAGTGACAAAAAGAAAGCCAAGTATAAGAAATGGGCAGAATGTGATTCTCAATTCCTTTCTTGGATTCTAAATAGTTGTGAATCCCATGTATCCACTAATCTCCTATTTACTGATACTGCCAACAAAGCTTGGGACCATATTGCTTAGATCTATTCCAGTAAGGGAAATGCCTCCCGAGTTTTTGAACTCTATAAACGCCTGCATTCTCTAAGACTTTACGAAGCTACATCATTTGCTTCACATTTTGATACCTTCAAAGTTATTTGGGGAGAACTCAAACTCCACCATCCATTATCTACTGATCTCAATAAACTACAAAAATAACAAGATGAAGTCCAGTTATGCCGGTTCTTGGCAACCTTGTCCCTCTAATTATGAAGTTGTCCGTCAACAAATCCTTGCATCCGAACCATTACCCATGTTGGACGATGTTTATCTTCAGCTATCTCACTCCATGTCTTTTACTACCAAAGAAGAGCATGTTGCCCTGGTTGTTGTTGGACGAGGACGTAGTAACTCTACGTGTGGACGAGGCAGAGGTCTTAACAATAGTGGCAGAGGGCCTCCTCCACATCAGTCCTCTAGAAGAGGGTCTTCTCCTTTTCAGCCCCGGTATTGCAACTTCTGTAAACGGACTAATCATACTGAGGACAAATGCTGGAAGAAACATGGAAAGCCGGAATGAGAAAACCAAGTCTCCACTAATGAAGTTGATGAAGAGTTTCTTAGTGCTGCTACTCCTCATACGGTAACACTAAGTTTGTCTGGCCTTGACAAGCTAATCAAAGTTGCTTCTGCACTTACTACCACACCTCAAGCGAACATTGCTCAACACTCGGGTGATCCTTCCTATCTTCAAGCTTCTTCTTCTTCGACAAAAGACGATTGGATTGTTGATTCTGGTGCCACGACCCATATGACTGGTAATAAAATTGTTTTTACTCATCTAAAGAAATCTACATATCATCCTCTGGTTCGTTTGGCAGATGGATCTACTTCTCTGGTCACTGGAATAGGGGATGTAAACAATAATCTCCTTAAATTTGTCCTATTTGTACCTAGATTTCCTTTGAACTTGATGTTTGTTAGTAAAATTACCAAATCTTTAAACTGCAGCTTAACCCTGTTTCCTTACAATGTCTCCATGTAGGATCTCAAGATGAAGAAGACGATTATTGGGGGATATGAAGGTGGAGATGGTTTGTACTATCTATAGACCTAGTCAAATTTGCATGCTACTGCTCTTATGGATCACTCTACATCTTTGTATCAATGGCACCTGCGGCTTGGTCACCCTTCATCCAATAAGTTGAAATCCTAATTTCCTAGCTTGTCTTCTGAAAAATTTACATGTAAATCCTGTCAACTTGGAAACATCATCGTTCTGTGTATTCTCCTCGTTGTCATAACAGGAGTCCTAGTTTGTTTTACTTAATTCATTTCTATACCTGGGGACCCTTTCGTATTGGTAATCGTACTGATGTGCGATAGTTTGTATCTTTTGTTGACGATTGGTCTCGTGTCACTTGGCTTTATCTTTTAAATCGCTCTGAAATTTTAGATGTTTTCTCCAAGTTCTTGAATGAAATAAAAACTCAATTTTTTGCTACTAAATTTATCTGCATTGGTGATGCTTCTGAGTACGTGCAACATGGTTTTCAGAACATTTGTATCTCCAAGATTGTCCATCAAACCTCATGTGCCTATAGTCCACAACAAAATGGTGTTGCTGAAAGGAAAAACAAACACCTTCTTGATGTTGCTCAAACTCTCCTCATTGAAATGAAGGTTCCCAAATCCTATCGGCTTGATGCCATTCTATTAGCTAACTACCTCATCAACCACATGCCTTCGTCCATCCTACAAAATAAAATTCCCTACCAACTTCTCTATCCACATGAACCTATTTTTTCCCTACCACCAAAAGTTTTTGGCTGCCTTTGTTTCATCCACAATCACCAACTTGGACTTGATAAATTGTCTCCACGAGTTGTTCGTTGTTGTTTTCTTGGATACTCTCAAACACAAAAGGGGTACAAGTATTTTGATCTTGTTGCAACGCCGATTATATCTGTTCCAAAGACTGTTCGGGAAGCACTTCTCCATCCTAGATGGAAGAAGGCTATGGATGAGGAGATGGATGCTCTTTGATCTCGTGGGAGATGGGTCCTTGTTGATCTTCCTCCGGGAAGCAATCCTATTGGATTTCTCTGGGTATATACTGTTAAATATTTGCCAGATGGAACGATTGAACGCTTAAAAGCTAGATTGGTTGCCAAAGGATACACACAGGAATCTGGAGTTTATTATTTTGAAGATTTTCCCCCTATTAACCGTTTTAATTTTGTGCGTAATCTTATTTTTGTTGTTGTCAATCAAGGATGGTGTCTGCATCAGCTAGGTGTCAAAAATGCCTTTCTATATAGTGACTTGCAGGAAACGGTCTACATGTCCCAACCTCCAGGTTATGTTGCTGAGGGGGAGTATTCTAAGAAACTTTGTCTTCTTAAGAAGGCTATTTATGGTCTTAAGAAGAGACCTCGAGCATGCTTTGACAAATTCTCTCTTATACTACAACAATTTGACTTCACAAGGTCTCAGTGTGATCATTTTTTTTTATCAAGACCACCACTTCTGGAATTATTATTCTTATTGTATATGTGGATGATATCATTATATCTCGTAATGATACCATAGGGATTGTTGATACAAAGAAATATCTTATGAAGCAGTGCGCTCGTCGAATTTAGAGGCTAGACATAATGGAAACACCATCGTAAATCCTACATAATATATACTTGGATTTGGTTCTCAACACAATTTTTTAGTTGGGTCTTCATACATGGACGAGTTATTGATGTAGATGTTTCCTCGTCAGGATCGCTAAAGACAAATATCTTATAAAGCACTTTGTAACCAAACACCTTGGACGTCTTCAGTATTTTCTTGGCATTGAGGTAGCATATAACCAAAATGGAGTATCTCTATCGCAGAGGAAGTATACTCTAGACTTATTACCTGAAACTGGAATGTTGGGTTGTCGACCTGTTGTCTCACCTATGGATCAGGCACATGATCTATGGGCTGAGTCCACTCATCTTTTGAAAGATAAATATTGCTACAAGCGACTAGTTGACAAACTTTTGTATCTCACTGTTACCAGACTAGATATGCTTTACCGTAGGAGTTCTTAGTCAATTCATGGATTGCCCTCGGTAATGTCATTGGGAGGTTTCCTGTCATGTCCTGAAATATTTGAAGAATGCGCTTGGACAGGGTTATTTTATAAGAGAAATGGACATCTTGACGTTCTTAGATATTCTGATGCTGACTAAGTAAGATGTAAGTCTGATAGGAGATCCACTTCTGGTTATTGTACCTTCACAGGAGGTAGTTGGTTACTTAGAGGAGCAAGAAACAAAATGTAGTTTCCAGATCTAGTGTTGAGTCTGAGTATTGTGCAATGGCACATACTACTTGTGAACTGTTATGGATTAAATCTATTATTGCAGACTTTGGATTCCCTATCACCTATGCTATCATGATGTATCATGATAATCGTGTTGCTACCTTCATTGCTAGCAATCATGTATTCCATGAGAGGACCAAGCAATTGAAGTCGACTGCCATTTATTTCAACATGTATTGGATAAGAAGATTATTACTCCTTTCCTGCCATCATATGAGCAAACTACAAACATATTCACTAAGCCTCTTTCTGGCAAGCAAGTTGAGGAACTATGCAGCAAGTTCGGCATGATTGACATCTATGCTCCAACTTGAGGGGGAGTATTGAGAGAAATTACTGTATTTACTGTTTAACTGTGTTTATGTTTAAGTTCTTTCTTTAGTCTGTAACATGGGCCCTTGTATAAAATGGCCCATTAGGGTTTTCAGTTTGCTTCCTTGTACAACCTCCTATTTATAGGAATGAGTTTTCTCTTTTGTGAATATAGAAACACGGCCGCTTTCCACACTTCCAAAACTTGTCTCAACAATTATATATAAACAAGGTAAAGCTTCTACTTGTCATCAAATGAAGCACATCCTACAATGATCCTAGCATGTTGATTAGGCCACAAAAAAAACATATTTGTAATTATGCTCTCCCTGGTCTTCCAACAACCCTAATAACTACTAGCACTGCCTACCCGTACATTGTATGCATGAATAGTAGAGTAGTGGTTGGGGTGGTCACAAACTAAAAGGAAGGTCTGACTTGGAAAGGAAAAGAGAGGAAGGTGAGGGGACAATAAGGGGAAGAAGCACAAGTGGTTCATGTGTGTGTGTGTGTTGGGGGAGGGTAGTGGGCTATGATCGTGGTACCTAAACAACTATAGGAGGATATGAGCTTTCAAAAACTAGATAATCAATTTGCGAAGTAAGTTGGTACAAGGAAATTAAAGAATACGCCAAGTAGGGTATGGATTCATCCACGTATAACAAAAGGTGGAGATACATTTTGTAGTATATTAAGGTCAGTTATGCAATGACTTAATTGATATGGAGTGTCCTCTTGAAGAAGGTGATGCAAATGTGCCATGGCAATTGAAAGAAATGTTAATGTAGATGAAAGAGTGACAGTCATGGAACTAAACTTCGGCGAAGTTGGGCAAAGTTTTGCCGAAACTTCAAACTTCGAGCCTAAACGAAGTCGAATCCTCAATACTTTGGCTTCGTCTAAACTTCGGGGCGAAGTTTCCCTGATTTCATCGAAGTTGGTTTTTTTGTATGTATTTTGGTCTCAACTTCTCCGAAGTTGTCGAAGTTTCCTCGAAGTTGGCGAAGTTGGGGCGAAATTGAGACGACCCAGAACATTAATTCTAACTAGTGCACTAACGGCCATATAATACATAAGTGTCGCCTCCAACCCTCTTCACAACTTCTAATATCAACTCCTATGTTTGTTGCTGCCACTCTTTCCTAGAGTGGGTCTTGTAACTACTATTTGGTTGTATATTTGTATATAATACATATGTTCAACACTTGAACTGTACTAGTATGTGTATTGCATGTTTGACCATTGCAGGCGCACATCATATTATCAACCTACTTAAGGCTAAAGACTCATGAATCGTGTATTTTTGTTAAATTAGTAATTATAAGAGAGAGGTATAACATAATTAGAAGTTTTCAATCAAAGTTTCCTTCAAATTCACATCATTTTCTTCAAAAATCGGCATCAAAGTTTGTCGAAGTTTGCGTCTAAACTTCCTCAAAACTTCCTTGAAGTTTCCACAAACTTCCACTTCCACACCTGGTGAAGTCGACACGAAGTCGAATTCCTGCACCATGGTGACAATAGAGAATGATCATATGACTAGGAGGCGTGATGTTGTTCGCATCTCAATGATCAATAAACATCAAGAATGATCATGGGTCCAATAAACAATAATAAAAAGAATCAATGAACGTCGACCCTACATAACATGAAGATCCCCTATTATCATCAATAAGGACTAATGGTGGTTGGGAATTTCATTGGCAATATTTAGCATCAATGAAAAAGTTATGAGAAGCAATCCAGTCGGGTAAGGGTTTTTTTACTCCCATGCATGAAAGATAGTTGAAACGGAGAGTGAACGTGATCTAATCCAATATGTGCATCGTTTGCGAACATATAACACATATATCGTTGCATGTAAGTAAATTGTATATATTACAAGATGCCAATAAATGTGTTCGATACTTATACAAAAACCTTGAAATTCAACACATTCAGCTATTTTTTTACAATATACTAACGATTCTCTACAGTTTCAAGAGTCAAAAACAATGCCAATATCAAGAGATTTTACTACATTGTGATGTTTTATTGCAACTAAATGGGGATCCTTGCTTTTTAAGTTAATTTCAAGACTTATGGTATAGTCTTGAAATTATCTGGGGAGCCATTGGCATATTAAAGCGAATCAAACAGGTCACTGGATATCTCAAACTACAGGGATACCATTGAATTCTATGGCTCAGGGCCTTCTGAGTTCTGAAATATCTGACCATAAAAGACCAGGAAGTGCAGAAGAATTGTAACAGTTTTAGAATGACAAAGAGAGACAAGCTTATCAAACAATACCAGCAATGGATTGAACAGTTCCCGTCTAACTTGTGGCTGTCATTCCTACTATATGCAACATGATAAAGCCCATGAAGAATTCAAGTACATAAGATCTTTATGTTTTATGCAAAAAAATAAACCATCACATTGGCTCATGATAGATTCAGAAATAGTACATTATCTTGTCGGTATCTCCATGTTTTATTTTCACTTGTGAATTATATATTACATTTGAAGTTTTTCATGGGTGTTAACCCACAGAATAAGTTTATGTATATTCAGAAGTTATCAAAGGATAAAGCCATTCTGAAATCTAACAGATGAATTACAATCGTAGGAGAAGTTTCAACATAAAGCCAAGCACAGAAACTAAACTTACCATTGGCATGTCAACAGAATACTTGATATTCTCAAAAGTAATTGAGAGAGGTACAAAAGGAAGAACCATGCCTTTTTTGTTTCGATTAGCATTATCCAAAATGTCACCAACTGGGGCTGCAAGTTACACAATGTTAGAGGGTTTGAAAAAAATCATGATATAAGATTCACCTCGTCTTTGGACACATGATATAGAGTTTCTTGCCTGCAACAGGTTTTTCAATAGTTTTCACATTTCCGTTTTGCTCCTTTTCATCCAATACTTGTTTAGAAACTACTGTTTGACCTGCACCAAGTGCTGCAAAAATGGATTGAAATGCTAAGCACGTCTATATGTGTAGAGCAACTAACAATTCTTAAAGTTATTTTTTAAGAAACTATTTGTACATGCATTCCAAGAAAAGAACTTACGAGCGAGGAATGTAAGTGCTACTATAAAAAGGCCATTTAGAAGAAAAATATATCCAAGCATTCCAGCAATACCAATCCAAAACCAGTATGATTTGGCAAAATAACCACGAGAATTCAATACCATAACTCCTAGTGTTTCTGTGCTTCCATCAACCACCTTTACGGAGCAAAGTTCAGAATGTTAGATTGTAACAGTTTCATTATACAGAATAAAAGTTTTCTACATAGCTGCTTACATGTCTCCAGCTATTTCCTAAAAATTCATTTACAGCAATAGAATTCTGTGCATACATCAGAGGTGATCCCCAGTAACCCCAAATCCACCAGTTCCCAATATTTTCTGTTGGCAAAATCAGGTCAATTGTAATTTTCAGCAACAGCAAAGGCAATATAATCGTAATTTAGTGGTTCTAGCTCAAGGTGAAAATAAGGAACTTACTGCGAGACAAGGCAAATCCACCTAGAGAAATCAAGACAATATAAGCACATGCACCAAATGTATTTGCAACAACCTTGTCTCTACCAAGAGCAGCAAGTGAGCGAAAAAGTGCAAATGCCATTTGGCTAAGCAACACAAAAATAAGGTATTGTCTAAACATCCTGCGAACAGATTGTTAGTGGTTAGAAGATTTAGCAAAAGTGGACAAACCTAACGATTAAATTGGATGTCACCTTTGAACACTGGGATCAAATCCAATAACATAATAAGTTAGTCCAGTCCATAGAGCACATTCTATAAGTGAAATAGGTATTTTAAGTAACCACGCTGGAAGAGCATATGCCCACGCCGGATAGAATCGAAGACCTCGTTGCTTGTAGAAAACAGGAAGTCTTTCAAGGCTCATTGCTAGTTCAGCAAATCCATTAAAAAGATGAGTAAGAAGACCAATAAATAAAGCACCCAGATATATGACACCATCTTCAATAGTATCATGGTGCATCTTTGAACGCAGAAACACTGTCATTGCCACCAATCCTATGATAAAAATCTGAAAGGGATAACATTAGGGCACAAAATTTTCATAGTTATAGTGAGCAAGTGAAATAAATGTGTGTGTCAGTCAGAACAAAGAGAAATAATGAGCTATCATGACGTTTCAAAGGGTCATCTTTGTTAATATGGGTCATTGCTTTGACAGAAACTTGACCAGATGCAAGATAATATGAGATCCATGATTTTACAGAATGTAATATCACATCATTCATAAAGAGCAAATGAACTTAGCAAATTGTAGAGATTGTCTAATAAACAGAAACAGTAAAAAACAGGTAAGAACCAGGTAGATCTGCACTGGAAGAACTTATTCTTAAGACTTTCTAAACGAATAAAACAGAGTGTCACATTAGATCATAATGATAATCACCAAACTTGAGTCAAAAATCCTTTAAACTGTACATGGTGGAAGGAACATATGATCATTACAGGAATGCGAAGAAAATCACAAAATAACGTGTCAGGTTGTGCATCTTACAATAACTTTGTCTGTTTCCATTACAATTATGAAATAAGTGTGCAATAAAATAAATATAAATTGGACTATTCCTTCATAATGCTTTAGTAATATTTATTTATATCAGAGGTTCCAATTGTAATATCCCTTTTGCCACCTCTTACAATGAAAAGGCCATCATATTTATAACAGGGATGCAGATCTATTTAGTTGAAGCTACTGATTGCGTAATTCCGTGACAGGGTAATAGAGTTGGCAAAGTACTCCCCCCCCCCCCACACACACACACAACACACACACGTGCGCACCTCCCCCCACATGTGATGCACTTGTGCTCTCGTCCCTCACTGATTGTGCCTAGCTATTCCACTCATTCTGAGTCACTAGACAGACACCCTTGCTGCTTGCTGCCAAAGCCTGTTGAATGGAGCAATTGGCTGAAAGTGACAATAGGAGGTCAAAACCAATGGGGAGAAGGAATAGTCCCTCACTGCTTGAATGGAGCAATTGCTGCCAAAGCCTGTTGACTCATTATGAGTAGTGGATAAGTACCGTCACCTGACTCATTAAAGCGTTTTATCCAAACATTGGACCATTCATTACCAAAACATTTAAGGTGAGTTTTGTATAGCATGTAACACGTACATGGCCTAGACCAATCAATATTTACATGTATATGTTGTTGGAATAAGCCTTGTCTTAATGGAGTGGTCCTAAGTGAGCGATATAGCGAGTGTTGCCAAAGCGGGATAAAGTGGATCGAAGCAAAAAAAGGTACTAACTTAATAGTAGAACACTTAGCTAGCCGCTTCATCCATATCTCTCAAATACGCAGGCCAAACCGCTAAAGCAAACGCTACAGTTGGTTGAAGCAGACGTCGTTTGAATCACTGTTTGGATCTATTTTAGGCTTTGCACCACACATGCGATGAGTCTGTTTTTGTTGTTTTGAATGTCTATGTGAATGACATCAAATTAACCATGCGACAATTTCTGCAAGCAATCTATGATCAACTTGGGGAGTAAGGTACTTCATGTGCATTGAGTTTGCTCAAGCTAACTATGTAGTGGTTTTATTCTATGGAAGTATGTTGTTAATCCTTAAGGTGACCAATTATCAAGGATCATATACAATATTCATTGAGACCTTACTATGCAACTGGATAATAAGGAACCCAAGTCTTTCTAGATTCTAAGAACTAGAACCCAAGTATTAGACGAATATATATTTTGTTGTTGTCTTGGATAAAAGGGTCACACTAGGTTGTCGTTTACATATGCCTTGTTATGTAAAGAGTCTCTTGTAAATACAAGAAGCATTTGAGCATTAATATCATCATACATTCTTATGTTGATTATAACAAAAATATGATTCACAAAGTTCATATTGAGACATTGTTGCTTCAGTTGGTGTAAGCTAGTGGCCTAACATTAAAACTGCAATATGTGGTTTCCAATATCCAATATTAATGCTTAGTACAAGGTTATACAATATGAGTGGAATGATGTGGATTGGAACTCTTTTACAAGAGTTTAATCTGAAGTTTCTCTCCTAAATCTATGCTCTGCGACAACAAAGTTTCTGCATCTCTCATGAGAAGACCACATAATAATGAACTGTCAATCTATTGTTAAGTGATTAGTAAAAAATTTACAAAATCCAAAGACCAAGTAATTGACCTTTACAAAGTTACTAAATCAGAAACAATTTCACTTTTTGGTTAACAAGTCGGACATTATGTAATCGATTCCCATGCCTCAGGTTGAGGAAAAGTATTGTTGTATTTGTCTAATGCTAGAAGAACTATCTGTAATGATCCCCTTTTAACTGTTTTTCCCTCTTCGGCTCATTGGCGTGCACGACACCATGAACTTAAATGGGGTGTCACTCTGTTTAGTGGAAGTCATTATATTTAGTAGAGTTTCTTTTAGGGCATTTATTAGGGTTAACCATGTAGCGATAAGAACACAGAATATTTTCCCGAAAAGAAAAATGAACACCAAATTTTTATTCTTAAAAATCATCAGTTCAAAATATATCCTGAAAAGAACAATCAGAAGCAATATAGTTTTTATAATCAAAAAGTCACACTTTAAGATATCCTTACATGCCAACAAAACTGGATTCTTGTTTTAACCTGGTAAACCACAACCTATAGTTGTACAAGGTCTTTTCATGAACATAAGATGATTACATAATGCTATTCGCCATGCTTCTCATCAACAATCATGACCGTGTATGCTATAGTTAGCATCCAACTTATGTCTTAGCAAAGATGTTCAAGTCTAAATTTTAAATTGAAGTTTTCATAAGAAGTTCGGACCATACATCAATGTTGAAATGTAGGTACACTTTCAACTCAAGATAGCTTATAGCCTCTATTAGGGTAATAAGTAATTCTATCTTATTTACATAATTAGGACTAGTGGGCCTCTCCTACTTAAGCTCATTAGCGTCAGTCTAATTTATCATAATATGTTCCAAATGTAAATTATACACTAAGTCAAGTCTATATACAGGACTTACCAAGGAGAGGACAATAGCGGGGCAACAACAGTCAGCCGGAAGGCCTCCGTCGTTGCTACTCTCCCCTCTCCCCTTCCCCCTCTTCTCACCGTTACTGCAGGCAGCAGGTTGCCGACCGCAGGCGCCAGGCCACCACCACCACGGGCAGCGCCTAGCTGCAGCCATCATTGCCACACCTTCCCGGGAGAGAGTAGTAGGTTGTCATCCCCATTGGTGTTGCAATCATTGCCTCTTGACCGGTGCGAATTGGTGTAGCAACCCTTAAGGGAGTCTGAAACGCATTGCCGTATCTCCTCCTTCACCAACCTAGATATAATGGAGGAGCGTTGATTCGGCACAAGTGCTTAAACCTTGTAGCAACATTAGAATTCTTTATCGCATCCTCTTCATACCCATGTACCTTCAACACTTACATGGGCCAGTGCTTCTAAAATACGGATTCACCTTTTTTTCTATCACAATGATTCTTTCCTGTGATAGTGTTTAACCACGCATCTTTCCAGCTCTCTCATTCCCACTGGCCTTCATCCCGGTGGGTTCTTCTCTTTCTCATTGTGCTTCATACCTGTGCCCTTTTCATTAGGGCTGGAATAACAAAACCCGACCCAAATGACCTGAACCGAACCAGAAATTTTTAAGCGGGTTAGGGGCTATAGTTTTTCTACCTGACCCAAAATGGACCCGAAGCCGAAGAACCCAAAATTAATTTAGGGTTGGGTCTGGGTTTGGACTTTTAACCCAAATTGACCTGATCGACCCAAAATTTACAATTATATATTTAAATAAAAGTTACAAATACTAAAGTTTAAGACACCCAATTATCTATTAAATTATCAATCCATCACTCGTGAAGTTCATTTTGGCAATTCTACATAGTTTTGTATTGGTTTGTATGATTTATTGTACCATCTTGATGAAGTTGTATTTAAAACTCACAAACAAAATACAGTAAGCTTTATATGTGTTTCTCAATGACATTGTTAGTTTGTTACATTTAAATTTGTTTATTGACAAGTCGTTTTTTTTTAATTATTCTCGACCCAAAAATATTTGCGGGTCGGGTTAGGGTCAAGAGTTTCGACCCGAAAATTCATCTTTTGCAAGTTTACGGTCTAGCCAAAAAGTGTTGACCCAAAATAAAACCCGGTCAACCCAAACCCGATTGCCACCCCTACTTTTCATCCACCAAGATTCTACCGGTTTGATATTCTCTGAAACTATATTTGAAGGCAAAGATACGCATTAGATGATAGTCTATAATGACAGTGCTCTAACCTCCATCATCAAACTAAATGGAGAAAACTAACTACTCTGTATGAATTCGATCTATATGATTCTTGAATCAATACATAAGTTGAAATTCATTAAGAAGTGTGTCAAGGACACCCTTAATGGAAGAGGGGAAACAACAAAGTCAAGTATTGGTTGTTGAATAGCATGGAACCTTCCATTGCTCCTAAATACATGTTCTATAGCAGGCCAAGGACCTTCGGGAGGCTGCGGGAGGACACTTCACGCAAGAAAAGAATGCAATGTGTTCTTAGAATATCTGGGACAAGCTCTTTGTCAAGAAGCATGGGAGAAATCACTAGACGAGTACTACGACACTATCGTCGTCTTGTCACAATAATTGAATTAGTTCTAGCTTGTCACCTCTGAACAAACTAAAAAGCATTCCAGCCTCACTACTGCAAAGTTCCTAAACAACATGCATCCTGCCTTTGCCCTGGTCCGCAATGTCATTACGGAAGGCAATCAGTTCCTCGCCTTGGAGGATTCCTTCTCTCATCTACAACAATTGAATGTATGCCCACAACAATCTCATCTGACACGCATCTAGTCATGGTTGCAGTAGGCAGAGGCAGAGGACGTGGACGTGCGCCCAGACCAAAGTACACCTTTTGTAATAAGTTGGGACATCTTGATGAGAAGTGCTTACGGAAGCACGGACATCCCTACGGGCGGAGGACGAGGAGGTATCGCTCATGTCGTCTAAACTACTGACACCTCTGTCACTATCTCTTTATAGAGTATGTACAGCTTTTGCATGCTTCCCAACAACAGACTAGATATCAGACTACGTCTGCAAAACGTTGCGACCTCTTCAACGTAACTGGCCTCCAACTAAGGTAATGTGGGGGGCTTCATGGTTCATTCAACTTTCCCAGGATAGTTGACTCTGGGGCTACACAATACATGACTAGTATGAGATACTTATTTAAAACCTTTGATTCCTATACTCCCAATCTAGGAAGAACGGACACTTCCCGAAAGCTTTTGTGTCCGTATCGGACACGTGTCCAACATGGACACAGTGCGGACACGCCAAGACACGCGGCGGACATGGCTCTGATGTGTCCAACTTCAATTTTTTTTAACTCCTCTTGCTTCACCACCATCACTACTACCAATGCATGTCTCCCCTTGCGGACGGCCGCCGCCGCCACTAGGCACTGTTGATGGCTAATCGCAGGGATTTTCCCATCCCTGCCTCTTTTTAGAATCGTCTCCATGGAGTCGTCTCCATCTTCATCAACAAAATCATCCTATGAAGTTGTTGGTATCCAGATCTACAAGGGCCTTTATACCTCCGTCAATCCTTGCTAATGAAGTCGCCGCTATCCTATTCGCCGCCGTCATTACAGATCTACATCGCTATTATCAACCCTGCCACCGCTCTACTTCATGCATCCACCCCTATTGAGATCTACTCCTAAATAAAGGAAAAGATCTACAATTTCCGCTAATATTGAGGATCCATAATCCTCTACGCTTTAGTGGAGATCCGGAAGGATTTCCCCCTCTTTTGTTGTTGTTGCTGGGGTTTTTCTACTGTTGATCGTTGCCAATACGGTGTGTCATTTTTGGACACGGTGTGTAGGCGGTGTTCTTCTTCTTCGCGACTTCGTTCGTCGATTTTGGACACGGCGTGTCGGCGATGTTCTGCTTCTTCGCGACTTTGTTCGTGAGTTTTGGACAAGGCGTGTCACTTTTAGACATGGTGTGTTTCTTGTACCTTGACACGACGTGTCGATCCTTTGACATGACGTATCGCCTGCTTCTGCCCCGAGCTTCTGTCAACTAGCACCACGGTCCTTTCAACGACACGGCGTGTCGCCGACTTTTGCTGACGTTGACTGCTGCTATTGTGCTACAAGACACGGCATGTCTCTTCATCGATGTGTTGTATCGCCTGCTACTGCTGCTTCCAATGTCAACTGGCACGGCGTGTCCGCTGCTACATGTTGCTACATCTTGGTGTGCTATAATTATTCTATCATATGGCGGAGGTATCTATACATGGTGTGTCCCTTCTTTTTCTTACCAACAACAATTATCTTCCCATTTTTAGCATTTTTAATAATTTTATTTACACCCCCCCGTCTTCCAACCCTACATAACTTTTGCCTACCTCCTCAATACTTGTTGATCCTACCGAGTAACATTCTGGTAGTGTACCTCCTCATTCTACCGAGTTTCCATTACGGTAGTCTTCCTTTTATCCTACCCCCAAATTATTTTTTGACCTAATCTAAAATTTTGGTTTCAGGTCGTAAAAAGATCCATTTATTTTTCTATTTGGATCTATGTAATTGGGTCATAATGCACCTTGACTTGTGTTGTCGGTTACCTCCTCCACATACTTGCATGCACAACCCTACCTCTACCAATGTTTTTGACTCTCCACTCCAACCACTCTTCATTCTTTTCGTGGTTGGCATGAGGGGGAGAATAGAGGATGAAGAGTAGATGGAAGAGACGAGATGAAGGAAAGATGAAGAGAAAGAAGAAGAAGAATTTAGTTATGCTGCTACATGGATCTTCATGCCACTTTTTACTGTTGATATATGGATCCTTTTGCTACTATGTGGTGTTCATTTTGCTTCCATGTGGATCCTTCTATTGTTATGTGACCTGTTCATGATAATTTAGCTGCTATGTGGAGCCAAGGTATCAGAAAGCGGGAAGCGGGAGGCGTGCGGACAACACCCTGTAACCGATTAAGCGGTAGGCGGGCGATTAAGCAGGCGATTTTTGAAAAAGCGGGTGTCTAAATTTTTTTGGATCCTTTTGCTACTATGTGGTGTTCATTTTGCTTCCATGTGGATCCTTCTATTGTTATGTGACCTGTTCATGATAATTTAGCTGCTATGTGGAGCCAAGGTATCAGAAAGCGGGAAGCGGGAGGCGTGCGGACAACACCCTGTAACCGATTAAGCGGTAGTCTTCCTTTTATCCTACCCCCAAATTATTTTTTGACCTAATCTAAAATTTTGGTTTCAGGTCGTAAAAAGATCCATTTATTTTTCTATTCGGATCTATGTAATTGGGTCATAATGCACCTTGACTTGTGTTGTCGGTTACCTCCTCCACATACTTGCATGCACAACCCTACCTCTACCAATGTTTTTGACTCTCCACTCCAACCACTCTTCATTCTTTTCGTGGTTGGCATGAGGGGGAGAATAGAGGATGAAGAGTAGATGGAAGAGACGAGATGAAGGAAAGATGAAGAGAAAGAAGAAGAAGAATTTAGTTATGCTGCTACATGGATCTTCATGCCACTTTTTACTATTGATATATGGATCCTTTTGCTACTATGTGGTGTTCATTTTGCTTCCATGTGGATCCTTCTATTGTTATGTGACCTGTTCATGATAATTTAGCTGCTATGTGGAGCCAAGGTATCAGAAAGCGGGAAGCGGGAGGCGTGCGGACAACACCCTGTAACCGATTAAGCGGTAGGCGGGCGATTAAGCAGGCGATTTTTGAAAAAGCGGGTGTCTAAATTTGATATATTTTTATACAAAATTACATGCATGTGTATATAAAAAATATATTTCTAAGGAACTTCTATACATATCTAATCAGCAAATTAGTAATTAACTAAGTATTCATCAATACTTTACTACTAATCAATATTTCTAATCACTAAAATCAGCAAGCAGATCAGTAATTGCAGATACTAACCAGTAGTACCAATTAGTGATCACTGAAAGCAGCAAGTAAATTAATGTTACATGCTTCCAAACTCCGTAGTATTTTAAAAAAAAAGCGGGAAAAAAGCGGAAAAAAAGGGTGAAGCGGGCAAAAAGCGGGCGATTTTCTTCAAACCTGTTAAGCGGGTGATTAGGGGCAGGATTAAGCGGTTGAGGGTCCTGGCCACTTAAGCGGCCGCCTGAAACGTTTTTTAATTCACTGTGTGGAGCTTTCTGCGGCTTTTATTTCTTATTCATCATCTACCTCGACTGCTGCTAGCCTGCTATGAAGTTACATATTGGGACGTCATTGTTGCTACTTGTGTTATGATTAGCACATTTTACTTGCTGCTTTTGCACGATCTACTATCTGTGATCTGTTTTACACGTTGACTTTCTACTGTGGACCAACACTCTCTGGACTTTGTGAACCAGCACTCTCTGGACCTTGACGTCTGGTATTGTGATGGATACTTTCTGAAGAGGGAAGATGATGAAGACTTTTGTTGTTAACTTTACATGGAGCTTCGTCTACATTGCATACTGGAGTTATTTATTTGGTTGCTACTTTGCACACTAGTCTTCTATCCGCCTACGTCATCGACTTTTGCTTGTGTGCCAACACTCTCTAGTTTGTCCATGCTTTGGCACATCGAAGCTTGTCCATGCTTTGTGTGCATGTTGACTTTCTGCTGTTGTGATCCAACACTCTCTGGTTCGTCCGTGCTTTGTTTGCACGTTGACTATTGTTGCTTCTTGTGACCTAGCACTTTCTAGAACTTGTGATCCAACACTCTTTGGCTACTATGACGACGACTGTGATGAAGATCTTAGTGCCTATCTGCTATTCTTTCTTTTACTCTAGATGCCATTATGATGATCTAGAAGCATTTATGCCTGACTAGATATATGTTGCTTTGGAGTATCTACTTGAGGGGAGTCTTTGAGATTTGAGTGCTTGAGTGATTCATTGTAACGTTGAGGAGGAGGTATTCTTGTATGGGCTTGGTTATCTCTTTATTCTATTTAGTATGTCTGTCTGTCTGTTTGCAGGCTGACTTGGGATTCTCCTAAGTTCCAGCTTGAGGGGGAGTGTTAGAATGTCTATTTACTTAAGTTTTGTTTAGTCTAGTATTTGTAATATGTGCCCCAATTGTGTATTGGTCCATTAGGGTTTGTCTAAGTGTTTGTATGCTTCCCCCTTATCCTATTTATAGGAAAGGGTGGTTGCCTCCTATCTATCAAGAAATAAGAAAACACTCTACACATGTGGGCTTCTCCCCACTTATATCGTTTTCCACATACAAACACTTAGACATATATGTGAATATAATGTTTTTTTTCTCTAGTTTGTCATTCTTGAATATTATAATATATCATTTTGTATGCTAAATTAGATATTGGTGCTAGTGGTTTGAACATATATGTGAATGTAATGTGGCCATTTTGGTGATCTTTTGTTCATCGTTGTTGTTAAGAATTATGGATCTTGTTGTCTTTTAAGAATAAATTATATACATACACTGATGTAGGACGTATTAGGCTTTATTTTATTTGTTTTTTCTTTATTTCTATATTTAGGGACCTAAGTGCAAATTATCTAGTTAATGTACTTAGTCGTAAATGTCTTATGCTTTTCTTTATTTTAGGTTTTATTTAATTCCGAATTTTGTTAAATAGGATTTTATTTCCATTACTTGGGGGTCAAGTCATGTAGTGTTATAAAAGCCAGCCTTGGGGCCTTTGTCCAGGCAGTTGAATATTGAATTGAATTTTGGGAATTGTCGTTTATCTTCTTTCGTTTTTTTCTTCAAGATGTGTTCCACATCATACACATGTCTAAAATTGTATGCATATGTAAATATATGTATGTATGTATATATGTATGTATATATATATATCGTCGTGTCCAAAGTCATGTCCGGGTCCTATATTTCCCAAAATTGGTGTGTCCCGTGTTTGTGTTCGTGTATGTATCCGTGTTCGTGTATGTTCGTCTTAGCTCCCAATTCATTTGTTACGCTTGTGGATGGATAAGTTAAATCCGTCCAACAGTGTGTGTTGGCGCATGGAACATGACTTCGACTTCGAGTTGACTTCGACAAGTGTGGAAGTGGAAGTTTGTGGAAACATCGAGGAAACTTTGAGGATTTTTACAACCAAACTTCGACACATCGTTGACAAAAATTAAGCTCAAAATAGTGATTTCATGATGAAAATTGATAGATTTTATCAAATCTATCTTAAAAATTAAATATATGTCTATATATATCCATACATGTTTACATATTAAAAAAAACACAGTCACGTGCAAATGTAAAAGACGTTGTCTTAGTGTCAACTTCGACATGCAAGAAAGTGGAAGTTTGTGGAACATGTAAGGAAACTTTGAGGAAATTTTGGACTAACACTTCTACGCAAAATAAGCTAAAAATAGTGAGATTGTGAGGGAATTTGGAATAAAACATCAAATTCTTAGCAAACACATACTCCGTCTATAATATTTTATATGAAATGTTTAAAACTTAGACTTGTTCTATATGTGCTATGTATGTACAAAAATCCCAATTGGATCACATTCTAGAATTCAAAAACATGAGCTTATTTTTCAAATACATCAATTTGTCAAGAGGGGAAAAAGTAACAGAGGTGAAATTTTATTAGGTCTACACCAAATTTTGCAAAACTTGTGGAAATCTAGTAGAGGAATAAACTTATCATTACTCTCTAGCTAGAAACCAAGGAAATAGTCATCTCAATGTGAAGAATGGTTTCCTACAAGTTCTTTATGCCTTCACTATGTGTGCAACAATAATGACTACAATGATCATCGAGAGATGGGAGGCTTTGAGCTAGCTAAGTCAATTTCATCACCAAGTAGGCTGAATTCATTGACACATGTCATCAGGTAGGTAACATCGATGTCGAGGAAGTTTACTAGGTTTCGACATCGACAAGTGTAGACATATGTAACATCGAGGATATATCGCCAGATGTCGAGGATGTTTAGTACCATGTGTTGGCGTATATGCACATAAAGTCATCCCAAGCGATTGCATGGAGTCGGATATTAATAAATCAATTAATGTGATTATTTGGTTAATTAATGAATTCCGGAATATTCTAATTAATCCACGAGCGTTTTAATTAACGCAACGTTTCTGTTTACCGATGGGTTTAGGAAACCCTATTTCCCTTCATATCTTGTTTAAAGGAGGATTGACGGCCAACATCTATATAAGATAGATAGAGGCTTTTCAGTTTACGCTCACGTACGTAAACCCTAGCCGTCATCGTCCTTAGGAGAGAAAGGAGAGAAACGCGCCGCTAGCACGCCCCCGCAGAGACACGACTCCTTCCCTCCTGCTTGGGAAGCGCGACGTGGAGTTCTGTCCATCCGCGTGGACGAAGTAGAGACGCAGATGCCTTGACGCCTGCGTTCGGAGGACGTCGACGACCACCTGTACGCGCTACAAGCGGCGTACATCACTGCCGCAAAGGAGCGCCGCCGGATCAACCTGCGACAACGAACGGGAGAGAAGTTCCGTCCGTATAGGCCAGCGTCGTTGCACACCGTCGTGCAACGGGACATCGCCGGACTTGCTCCGCGATAAGGTATATCCCGCAAACACTCCTTCCAAATACGTTGTTGTCGATGAGATCCTATTTCGGGTTGCGTGGATTTTATTGCTTCCGCCGCACATGTTTTCTCCACAAAACCCAACAGTGGTGTCAGAGCAGGGTCGATCTACAGCATGGTTATCAGAACCGAACCGAACCGGCCGGTTCAACCGGTTGAACCGGGAACCGGTCACAGTGGTGGTTCGGTTCCCTCCAAGACCCGGAAATGGCTTCAAACCGTCCCAAAACCGGTGAACCGACCGGTTGAACCGGCGAACCGGTCCAGTTTCTGTCCAACCGGCCGAGTCTGTTCCTTGGCCACTTAAGCGCCTCAACCCGACCTATTACCCTGATACCCCGACACCCCAGTGCTCCGTGAGTTAAACCCCCGACCCCCCCCTCCGCAGGAGCCCTAGCTCGCTGCTTCTTGATGGAGCCATGGCCGCCGATGTTTGTTGAAGGCCTGAAGCTCGCCGTCGTCCCCTCAGGTTTGGCCGTTACCGCCAATGTCGCCGGCCCTTGAAGCTTTGCAACCCGCCGCTCTTCCTGCTGTCGGCGCTTGAAGCTGCTGGATGCCATCACGTGCTACTCCGCCACCACCAGGTCAGCTGCTCCTCTCCCTCTTCCTCCTCGTCTCCCTCTTCCTCTTCCTCTTCCTCTTCTGGCACTTCCTCTACTTTTCTTCTCTAACTGTTTGTCCTTTCCCCTCCTCTTCCGTCAACTGATACAGTAATACCCCTTCTCTTTATTCTCTTCTCTGCTTAATTGGACGGCTATTGATACTCCTTTCCCTTCTTTCTTTTTTCTTTCCCCTCTTCAGTCTCTGTTTGCTGTGATGCTGTAGAGTTCTATACTTTTATTGTTTGCTGCTGAGTAGATGCTCTTCGTTTCCGAATGTGCTGTGGAGTGCTTCTCCTCTTCATCCTTGAGGTGAGGTTTCTGTTTTGTATAATCCCACGCCCAATAACTGATGCACCAAAAAGTGTCTGATGATTGCGAATCTCGTTTACTAATGCACTCATTAGATGATTGCGTCTTTGTATTGATCATAAATTTGAACATTTGTTTCCACTTCTTATGCTTAATCTCACTGGTGTTATAACTCGTCGTAACTAGATTAACATGCTTCTTGTTTCTATTCATATGTTGTTAATTACTTAATTACATCATTTGTGGTTACTATTGTTGTGTGTGGTTGGGTTTAGACTTTAGTTGATTGTCTTGAATCTTTGAGTGATTGGAATCATTGGATTATAGATGATTACCTGTTTGAAATTGTGCATTTCATTATATGATTCATTGCTCATGTCTCCTTTATGTATTGACTTGGCTAAAAAAATTATACACTTTATATATATTAATTATTTATGATGTCATGCTGACGTCACCGGTTGAACCGGTCTGACCACTGGTTGAACCAGTGAACCGAGAACCAGAGGCCTCACTGGTTCACTGACCGGTTCGGTTCTGACAACCATGATCTACAGCGTATTTGGATTCGTTTCGATATGATCGAATCACTGTATACTGTTTTTATGTTGCATACGATGCGAATTAAACCTGCTAATGTGCAAATCTAAACCTAATTCCACATACGCCGCAGGCTTCTGTTTTTGATGTTTTGGACGGGGTCGACTATGGAAAATATTGATTTTCCTAAGTGCACGGAAGTAAAATTCTATAGACCTTTCAGCGGGATCCCCGCACAGGGGCGCTGCCCCTGTGTACCCCGCATAGTCTGTGTGGGAGTCAAAAAAAATTATTTAATGGGGAATGTCCCGCATTAAAAGTACTGCAATTTTAATATGTATATACGTATATGTAGATATACCTATGATAGCATACACGTCGCCTTTAAAATTTGTTTTATGTGGTGAGTGCATGCACGGTTATGGCCTAGTATCCCCTTTTGTGAATGTTGTGAATGAATGTGGATGTCGATCTTGTGGATATGTTTGTTTGTGAATTCTATGGATGTATAATGGTTACATATGGATCCTTTGTATAAAGTATTCGGCTTGCATGCCGAGCCTCATCTCTTATTTCAAAGTGTAATTAATTCTTTCCTTTTGAATTTGTACTCATATGATGTAATAGATATAGGATTAGTTTTAGTTTTTGTAAACTTGATGTAAGGAGGCCACTTGAAGATCCAACTCCAAGGAGTGTCCATGGAGAAGCACCATGAAGATCTAATTCCAAGAATCAACCTGAAGATCCAACTCCAAGGAGCGTCCATGGAGAAGCAACAACAAGATCCAATTCCAAGAAGCAACTTGAAGTTCCAACCTCACGAAGCATCCATGAAGTTGTTCATTGTAATGTTGATCATTACATGCTTACAGGTTGATTCACAGGTGTTGCATGAGATGCATAAGACCATAGGTGGACCGTAATCCTTTGTTGCTCCAAAGGATTATAATAGTATGGCCATAACCGATGTATTTGTGTTTATGATTGCATGTCTATCGTTTGTGGTTGTGGATATAGTAGTATATGATACGTACTATAAGTATGTGGTGTTTGGATATGTATATGTATTAATAAAACCCCTCAATTAATAATATTAAGTTTTATTTGCCTTCCATAAAGCAACACACATGAAAAGCTTGATCGACTATGTGTGGGCACGCCTCCGCGTGGTACACTGTCTATCTCGTGGAAGTGTGATGGTGGGTGTGTGGGTCTGCCTCCGCAGGGTGCACACTCATCGTGTTGGCTTATGGGTTGGACTTAACTAGGGAACCTTGATAGGATCAAGTACCTAGAGGCACACAGATGCATCATGGCAAGGAGTTGTGCATGATCATCTATCCAAGAGTTGCATATGATGCTATTGGCAAAGGTTGCCTACCTTAGTATTTGGTCTTTGACGTCGGCGTTGGCTGGGCATTGATCCAATTATTTTGGGTCTTGGCTCACTAGAAGGTTGTGTGTTGCAATCTTCTGAGTTGATAGTGAGGGCTATCAATTTGAATAAAATAGTGGGAGCGTAATTAATTAAAGGCCTAATTAATCTCGTTTATCAAATCTTTACAAGTCAAAATGTTTTGGACTAAATGCACATTTTTCTTTTGTAGCAATCAAATGGCAAACAACACTCACACGTTCTCGTTGCGATCGGTCCTTGAGAAGGACAAACTTACCGGAACCAACTTTCAAAACTGGTTTAGGACGCTGAGAATTGTTCTCACACATGAGCGTAAGCTCTATGTCCTTGAAACACCAGAGCCAGAGGAGCCCGCCGTAAATGCGCCCAAGGCTGAAAAGGATGCTTACAAGAAGCACCTTGATGATGTCGTGGATGTCAAGTGCCTGATGTTATGCTCAATGAACTATGAGTTGCAAGAGCAACATGAGAATATGAATGTCATGGAGATGGTAACACATCTCAAGAACATGTATCAACATCAAGCAAGACAGGAGAGATATGATGTCTTAAAGGCTTTGTTCAAAAGCAAGATGAAAGAGGGAGACTCAGTTGGCACCCATATACTCACCTTGATTGGGTATGTGGAAAGCCTATCCAAGCTGGGATTTCCCCTAGGTCAAGAGTTGGCCACTGATGTGATTCTACAATCGTTGTCTGAATCATATAATCATTTTGTCATTAACTACAACATGAACAATTTTGACAAGCCGTTGTCAGAATTGTTGGGCATGTTGAGGACAGCTGAAGCACAGATGAAGAAAGACAAGCCCAAGTCTGTGATGGTGATCAGCAAGGCAAAGGAAAAGTCAAAAGTCAAAAGTCAAAAGGCAAAGGCAAGGCTAAGAAAAGTTCTAAAGCCGAGCAGAAGCCAAAGTCATCCGCGCTCAAAGCTAAAGGTGGGATCTCCAAAGAAGGCAGTTGTCACCATTGTCACCAGCCTGGACATTGGAAAAGAAACTGTCTTCTCTACCTGGAGGAACTGAGGAAGAAGAAGCAGAGGATAGAGATCTCCACTTCAGGTATATACGTTATTGAGATAAACTTAAATACTTCTTCATCATGGGTACTGGATACCGGATGTGGATCTCACATATGTTCTAATATGCAGGATCTGATAAGAAGTAAGCCTTTACGAAAGGGCCAAGTCGAGCTGCGGGTTGCTAATGGAGCAAGAGTTGCTGCCACCGCAGTTGGAGTTATTAGTTTATCTTTGCCTACGGGCCTTGTAATAGAATTAGAGAATTGCTATTATGTACCTGCCATTAATAGAAATATTATTTCTGTATCTTGTATGGACAAGAGTGGATTTGAATTTCCCATTAAGAATGGAATTATTTCTATATCTAAAGATGAGATCTTTTATGACAATGCCCCTATGTCTTATGGTATCCAATGGTATCAAGGCGCCCGCCTAGGCGGCGCCTAAGCGTCCTAGGCGCTAGGCAAGGCTGCCCAAACTAGGCACCCAGCCCAGTATGTGCATTATATGGGTGTCTAAGGCCTTTTAAGCCTAAATTAAGTCATTTAAAGGATAAATTAGCATGAATCAAGTCTGGATTTGGTCGAATTAGATTAGCTTTAGTCAATTTATGGCTGAAATAGGTCTGATTTAGGCAAAATCAGGCCAAATTTTGGAAAATTAGGGAAAACATGTTTGATTTGGGCCAAATTGGTAAGTCATAAAATCACTTCCTCATATGTTTGTTGTTCTTGCTTCTTTTTCTTTTCTTTTTTTATCCTTTCTCCTGCATTTTAGTCCTTAATCCTACTGCTGCTGCGTTTTTTTTTTGAGTTATTCCTCCTATATCCCCTCGTACTCCGAAATCCTACTACTGCTGTTTTTTTTTTATTCTGTTTTCTTCAAATCCTCTTTTACATCACCTATGCTTCGTAATGTTGATGATGTTGTACTTTCTACTTTCCTCTTTTACATCACCCTTTTTCCCTGCTTTCTTTTCTAAGTCTCCTGCTCCAATTGTTGTTGCAGGCTTGTTGATATTACTTCCCCTTTTTCTTCCTATTCCCATCTCCTGCTACTGCTGTCATAACCTCATTATTCCCTCTTTTTATGTTTCCTATATGGTATTATATGTAGTATATATGTATAATAAGAATCAAATTAACATACTGAAAAAGATACAAAATATAAAAAACGCCCAGAACAGCCTAGGTGGGCTAGGCGCCCCTTGGGAAATGCTGACCGCCTAGCCGCCTTGACAACCATGATGGTATCTACTTGTTAGAACTTGAGACTAGCATATACAACGTAAATACTAAAAGGTTAAAACTTGACAACTCAAACAAAACATTCTTATGGCATTGTCGTCTTGGGCACATAAACGAGAAGCGCATATCTAGACTCCGTAAGGATGGTTATCTAGACTCTTTTGATTTTGAATCATTAGATACATGTGAGGCATGTTTATTAGGGAAGATGACCAAAACTCCTTTCACTGGACACAGTGAGAGAGCCAGTGATCTGCTAGGGCTCATACAAACTGATGTATGTGGACCTTTTAGATCAAATGCTAGAGGAGGCTATCAATACTTCATTACCTTCACTGATGACCTCAGTAGGTATGGCTATGTATATCTTATGAAACACAAGTCAGAAACTCTTGAAATGTTCAAGACTTTCATGAATGAAGTAGAGAAGCAACTTGGTAAGAGTATTAAAGCACTCCGTTCAGATCGAGGTGGCGAATACTTAAGCCAAGAGTTTGAGGACCTTCTGAGAGACCGTGGTATTGTATCACAATGGACTCCACCTGGTACACCACAACATAATGGTGTGTCAGAAAGAAGGAATCGTACATTATTAGACATGGTACGATCAATGATGAGTTCAGCCGAACTTCCAATATCGTTCTGGGGATATGCTCTTGAAACTGCAGCGTTTACACTTAACTGTGTACCTTCCAAATCGGTTCAAAAGACACCATATGAGATATGGAATGGGAATCGTCCCAATTTGTCTATGTTAAAGATTTGGGGATGTGAAGCTTATGTTAGGAAACAATTTCCTGAAAAGCTTGGACCCGAATCAGAAAAATGCTATTTTGTTGGATACCCCAAGGAAACTCGGGGATACTACTTCTACACACCAACTGACAACAAAGTGTTTGTTGCTAGGACTGCTGTATTTCTTGAAAAGGAATTTATTTCCAAAGGAATTAGTGGGAGGAATGTAGAGCTCGAAGAAGTTCGAGACCAACAAGAAAGCAGAGAACCTGAGGAGGTACATAAGGAACATGAAGACTCACAAGTTGTTGTGGAATTTCAAGTTCCAAATGTAACACAGGAACCTCGTAGGTCTAGTAGGACACGACTTGAGCCTGAGAGATTTGGATTTCTCGTGACTCAAGACAGTGACAAATTGGGCAAGCAGATGAGCCAACTTCCTATCTAGAAGCTACTAAGGGACCAGAATCTGAGAAATGGCTCGAAGCCATGAGATCTGAGATGGAATCCATGTACACCAACAAGGTATGGACCTTGGTGGATCCACCTGAAGGGGTAAGACCCATAGGGTGCAAGTGGGTCTTCAAGAAGAAGACTGACATGGATGGAAATGTTCAAACCTATAAAGGTAGATTGGTTGCGAAAGGATTCCGTCAAATTCAAGGTGTTGATTATGATGAGACCTTCTCACCAGTTGCCATGGTTAAATCCATCAGGATCATGCTTGCCATTGCAGCTTATCATGACTATGAGATTTGGCAGATGGATGTTAAAACAGCATTCCTTAATGGGAATTTACTTGAGGATGTGTACATGACACAACCTGAGGGTTTTATCGATCCAAAGGAAGCCAATAAAGTCTATAAGCTACAAAGGTCAATCTATGGATTGAAGCAAGCATCTCGGAGCTGGAATCTACATTTTGATGAAGTAGTCAAAAAGTTTGGCTTTAGTCAAAATGAAGATGAACCTTGTGTTTACAAAAGGGTTAGTGGGAGCACAGTCGTATTTCTCATATTGTATGTGGATGACATACTATTGATGGGAAATGACATCCCTACTCTTCAGACAATAAAAGGTTGGCTAGGGAGGACCTTCTCTATGAAGGATTTAGGCGAAGCATCCTATATACTAGGGATCAACATCTATAGAGATAGATCTAGAAGGCTTCTAGGCCTAAGCCAGAGCACATACATTGACAAGGTGCTAAAGAGGTTTAGCATGGAGGGTTCTAAGAGAGGTAACTTGCCCATGTCCCATGGGGTTACGATCTCTAAATCCCAATGTCCTAGTTAATGTGATGAACGGGCACGCATGAGTAAGATTCCATATGCATCAGCAATTGGATCTATCATGTACGCGATGTTATGTACTCGTCCTGATGTGTCGTATGCTTTGAGCATGACGAGCCGGTATCAGTCAGATCCAGGTGAATGTCACTGGACAGCCGTAAAGAACATCCTAAAGTACTTGAGAAGGACTAAGGATCAATTCTTGGTATACGGTGGTGAGGAAGAGCTCGTGGTAAAGGGTTACACCGATGCTAGCTTCCAAACTGACAAAGATGACTACAGATCGCAGCCTGGATTTGTGTTTTGCCTGAACAATGGAGCTGTGATGTTACGACCCGCGTCGAGCTTAACCTGTAAGTATGTTGTTGAGCATGTGTTTTAGCTGCTTTGCTAAGCTGTAAGCTTGTTTTTGTTAATAATGTTTATAACGGATACGATATGTGCTTAGTGTGAATCCTAGCCCTTAAAACGTGTAGGATCTTACGCTTGAAGCGTTGCCAGAGAAATCGTTCGAATCCGACCTTCGAGTCAAAAGTTGCATGTTTTGGGGCTTGTAGGGACCCGTTTGTAGTTTTTGGAAGCTCTTGGACTTAGTGTTTTGGTCCCTAAGTTTTTCCTCCTTATCTCTTCTTTCCCCCTTATCCGTTTCTTTCCAGAAACGAGAGAACGCAGAAGCGTTCTTCTTCCTTCGCGTGAGAAAGAGAGAGAGAGAGAGAGAGAGAGGAAGAGAGCTGAGAAGGGAAAAGCGTCTTGGAGCCCTGGAGTTGCTCCGGCCTGCAGTTGCGGCCTTCCTTCTTCCCTCCTTCCATCTTCTTCTCCATCAAATCGATCCAGCTAGCAGCAGGAGCTGCGGTTGCAAGGAGATAGCATGAAGATTAGGGTGCAAGAGCAGCCCTAGCTCGTCTTTCTTTCCCCCTCCAGCTAGTCCCTGGTGGTGTGCACCTTTTGCAAGTGATTTGCAACGCAAATCGAGGGTTTTGCCCGTCGATTCGAGTGAAATCGACATCTGCAGGTCCGTTTTTATTTTCTGTCTGTGCGCGGTTCGGCCGAGTTCGTGTTTTGGTCGGCCGAGTTCCTTGCTTAGGATTTCGAACAGCGTTTTGGTCGGCCGAGTTTGGTCTTGAATCGGCCGAGTTTCTTTTGTAGGTAAACGAGCTGTGTTTCGATCGGCCGAGTTTCCCAGTGGATCGGCCGAGTTTCCTGCTGATCGGCCGAAGTTGGTCGGCCGAGTTTCAGAAACTGTGAAGTGATCGGCCGAGTTCCAGAGTGATCGGCCGAGTTTCAGAGTGTGAGTGGCAGTTCATTCAGAAATCATTATTTAACTCATTTTAAATGCTTATTTGCTTCAGTATCAGTTGGTATGACTCTTAAGCAGTGTAGCACGTACAATAGTGTATGATTGATTCATTGGAAACTTGAAATATGCATGAAATGTGATATTCCTGTTTAAATGGTTATATGTTAATCAGTTAATAGACTTAGGTGCCCTAACACCGTAGAACCCCTTTGACAGATCTGCTTCTTAGGGGTGAAACTCGTGTTGCAACATTATCCGTGCTTGTGTCATGGAGACACGAGGATAGAGAGGCAGTGTCCAACAACAACGCGTGCTTGTGTCACGGTGGCACTGGAGAAAAAAAAATGGGGGTTATTGCAACATTATCCGTGCTTGTGTCATGGAGGTAACCCCGTGAGACTCTCCGCCTGTGTACTCAGGTTAGAGGAGGAGTCTAGAGCACTCAGAGTAGTGCCTTGAGGCCGTAGAGCCTATGAGTCAGGCCGGAGAGCCTGGGGTCCTGTGGCAGAGCAGGGCTGGCGTCAGACTTATTATTTCCCGGGTGTGTCGCTAAGTCTTGTATGGTGGGATCGTAGTTCGCTACGGATCTTTATATGCAGGGTACACTGCATATGATTAGGGCATAATAATAATGTAAATTGGTAATCATATAGGATCACAGTAAATTAGTATATTTGAACTTCTGTGTCAATTCTCTATAACTGTTTAATTGTTCAAAATATCTGATGTTGCGTAGAAATGATATTGTTATTTATAAATCTGCTAAGTCATTAGAACTGCCCTGCTCAGTACTGCACTTATGTTTTATTTCAATTTTATAAACCTGACGAGTTGTTTAGTGATAGCTAAATGAAAAGCTATTCACTGAGCGAGTAGGCTCATACCTCTACTCAAACATTTTCAGGTCATCATCAGCAGCAGGAATCTGAAGGATCCTTTCATCCTAACGCTTAGTCTGTAGAAGGTATACATAGTTAGTAGTTAGAGGTCTCTTAGTCCTTTCCCCTCGATCTTTGGGACAAGGTGTGGGTGAGAGAGAATGTGTATAAAGATGTAAATTAACTGTTATGCTTTATTTTATGTCGAACAATGTAATATGCTGTAGACACTCTTTATATCGCTAGTCAGATTAATAAAAATGTTTCCGCAGTTTGTTGAGTTTTATTTTACAGCATAAATCAGATTACCTTTTAATGCCTTCTAAATGTTCTTAAAAAGTTATGAATGGTTTGGCTTGTGTATAATCCCTCCGTCGCGCCCTAATCTCGTGGTTTGTGGCTAGTGTGAGATCGGGGTGTGACATCTTGGTATCAGAGCATAGGTTGAGTACATAGTTACTCAGAGTCCAGGTCAGGGGACGATAAGAGACCAATAGGATTAAGGTTTAGGTGTCTTTCTTCTATCTGTATTTTTCTAACAGGGAAATATTCTGTTATATCATTGCAGATGGCAGGAAGAGGTTATGATCATGATGACCAGGCCGAGAGTCATGTTGGCCCTGATCCTCTGTACTTGGGTCCAGGTGGTGGTGACCACGTAGATGAAGCATCTCGTATGTATAAGATGTTTCTAGAGACCAGGGAGAAGTACAAAGCTGATAGGCGAGCTTCTACTTCTACCAGCAGTAAGGATCTGATGCGATCTTATGAGCTTGTAAAGAAGCTTGGTGGTACAGAATTTAGTGGTACTACAGATCCTGCGGAGGCAGATGAGTGGTGGAGACAGATAGAGAAGGTCTTTCGCTTGATGGAGCTTCCAGAAGAGAAGAAGATTAATCACGCAGTTTATCTTTTGACAGGCGATGCAGAGCTGTGGTGGCATAGTGTGGAGGAAAAGAGGAGAGGTACAGAGCTTTCTTGGCAGGATTTCTCTGAAGAGTTCCATCTTAAGTTTTATCCACCTACCTTCCTTAATGAGAAAATCAGGCAGTTACAGAACATTAAGCAGGGGAACATGTCAGTTACTGAGTATGAAGCGCTTTTCACCCGGTTAGCGAACTTCTGTCTGCAGCTTGTTCCCGACAACTTAGAAAGATGCAGAAGGTTTCAGGAAGGGCTAAGGCCAGAAATCCGGCATACTGTTTCTGCTACTAGTAGGAGGAACAGAGAGAACTTTGGTGAGTTTGTTGAGGCTGCTAGACAGGTTGAGGAATCTGTGAATGCTGACAAGGTGCCTGAGTCTAAGAAGAGATCTACAGATTTCAGTAGAGGACAGTCCAGTAGTGGATATAGAGGTGGAGGTAGAGGTTTCTTTTCTAAACTCGGACGTGGCTTTAGCTGTTTCAGTAGACAGAGACCTGAGGATGTTGCTTCTTCTAGAGGCAGAGGGGGATACAACCCAGGGAGATGGGGCAGTGCCGCTAGTGGACAGTCTTCTGGGTCGTCAATGTCAGTGACAGGTCCCCAGGGACAAGGGATACCGCCATGTGACAAATGTGGAAAACCACATTCTGGTCAGTGTTGGAGTCCAAGTTGTTATGTCTGTGGACAAGTTGGACACCTCAAAAGGGAATGTCCTCAGCTTCATCAAGCAGCATCACAAGCTTTCCAACCTCAGTACCATGATGTTCCAAGTTCTTCTGTGGCTTCTGGTTCCAGAGGTGGTGGAGTGCCCAGTGGCAGAAGTGGCCAGAGAGGACAGCGTGTCAGAGGGAGAGCTTCAGCACGTTTCTTCTCTTTGACACCTCAGGAAGGTATAATCTCTTCACAAGTCGTTACAGGAGAAATGCTTTTGTTTAATAGTATACCAGTTTTAGTTTTGATAGATCCGGGTGCTACTCACTCTTTCATACGACGTTCTTTAGTTGGTGAATTTAATTTGTTAACTCAAGTTTTGGTAGATGAGTTAGTGTTGAGAGTTCCACTAGGTGAACCAACGGTTCTGACTGAGTTCTGTCCCGGATGTTTGTTATCTTTTGGAGGTTACACCTTTGCTGCTAATCTCATACCCTTGCATGTCAATATTTTTCAAGTCATCTTGGGTATGGATTGTCTTGAGACATATCGAGTGCAACTCGATTGTTGGAAGAAGGAAGCTACCTTTCAACTAGGTGAATTTTCTTGTGTCTTTACTGGAGACAGGATTGTTCTGCCTACGTGCATAGTATCAGCTGCTGTAGCTGATAAGATGCTACAGAAAGGATGTGAAGCGTTCCTTGCTCATGTGGTTGACACTAGAGCAGAGAAGAGCACCGCCAGTGTTTATGAGGTGCCCGTGGTTCGTGAGTTTTCTGATGTTTTTCCAGAAGAGTTGCCAGGCTTACCTCCTGTCAGAGACCTGGATTTTGAGATTCAGTTATATCCAGGTAGTCATCCAGTAGCATTGCCATCTTATAGAATGGCACCGGTAGAATTGAAAGAACTCAAGGTGCAGCTGCAGGAATTGCTGGATAAGGGTTTCATCAGACCCAGTTCTTCGCCGTGGGGTGCTCCACTGTTGTTTGTTAAAAAGAAGGATGGTACTATGCGTCTCTGTATAGATTACAGGCAACTGAACAAGATCACTATTAAGAACAAGTATCCTTTGCCGAGAATAGACGATCTGTTTGATCAGTTGCGTGGAGCAACGGTTTTCTCTAAAATAGATTTGAGATCTGGATACCATCAGCTTAGAGTAAAGGCTTCTGATATTTCCAAAACAGCTTTCAGAACCAGGTATGGGCATTATGAGTTTCTGGTCATGTCGTTTGGGCTGACCAATGCCCCAGCAGCCTTTATGGATATGATGAATCGGATTTTCAAACCGTTCTTAGATCAGTTTATTGTAGTCTTTATAGATGATATCCTGATCTACTCCAGAGATGATGTACAGCATGAGCAACACCTGAGAGTAGTGTTGCAGTTGTTGAGGCAACACCAACTGTATGCTAAGTTTAGCAAGTGTGAGTTCTGGTTGGCTGAGGTAGCATTTCTTGGACATGTTATCTCGAGAAATGGAGTTAGCGTTGATCCTAAGAAAGTTGATTATGTGCTTCAGTGGGAACAGCCTAAGACTCCTACTGAGATCAGAAGTTTCTTGGGATTAGCAGGTTATTACAGAAGGTTTATACAGAACTTCAGTGTGTTAGCATCACCTTTGACACGCCTGACGAGGAAGAATGCACCGTTTGTTTGGTCTGATAACTGCGAGAAGAGTTTTCAGATTTTGAAGAAGAAATTGACTTCAGCGCCAGTGTTAGTGTTGCCTGAGGCAGATAAAGGTTATACCGTGTTCTGCGACGCTTCCAGGAGAGGTTTGGGCTGTGTGCTGATGCAGGAGGGCAAAGTTGTGGCTTATGCATCTAGACAGCTTAAGAAGAACGAAGAGAACTACCCTACTCATGATCTCGAATTAGCTGCTATAGTTCATGCTCTTAAGACATGGCGTCACTACCTGTATGGTGAGACATGTCAGGTGTTTACGGACCATAAGAGCCTGAAGTATATCTTCACTCAAAAAGATTTGAATCTGAGACAGCGCAGATGGCTTGAGCTGATCAAGGATTATGACGTGACAATCGATTACCATCCTGGTAAAGCAAATGTTGTAGCAGATGCTTTGAGTAGAAAGTCAAGTTCAACTGCAGATGCATTTTCTATGGCATGTTTCAAGAGAGACTTGCTTGTAGATATGCGAAAGTTGAACTTAGACTTGGATGTGACTGGACAGAGTGGGTTGATTGCTCAGATGCAGGTCAAACCTACTTTCTACGATCAGATTAAGGAATTGCAACAGAATGATGACGAGTTGTGGCAGGTTATGCAGGATATGTCGGAAGGTAAAAGAACAGAATTCCGGTTTTCTGACGGTGGTGTGTTGTATCTTTATGACAGGTTGTGTGTACCTGGGAACAGTGAGCTGAAAGAGCAGATTCTTGAAGAAGCGCATGCTTCTATGTATGCTATGCATCCTGGTAACACGAAAATGTAATCTCAGAGAGCTGTACTAGTGGTCTGGTATGAAAAGAGATGTGGCTGAGTACGTGGCTAGATGTGGAGTGTGTCAGCAGGTTAAGGCTGAGCATCAGAAACCTGCTGGTACTTTTCAGTCGCTTCCTATACCTGAATGGAAATGGGAACACATCACGATGGATTTTGTGGTAGGATTACCCAGGACGTCTAGAGGTTCGGACTCGATTTGGGTGATTGTGGATAGACTAACTAAGTCTGCTCACTTTCTTCCGGTCAAGTCAACCTTTGATGTTCCGAAGCTGGCCAAGATATTTGTAGACGAGGTGATCAGATTGCATGGAATTCCAGTTTCCATTATTTCTGACAGAGATCCTAAGTTTACATCTAGGTTCTGGAATCAGTTACATCGTATGTTGGGTACAAAGCTGAGGTTTAGTACAGCGTTTCACCCGCAGACAGATGGTCAATCTGAGAGGACCATTCAGACCCTTGAAGACATGCTGAGAGCATGCGTTCTGCAGTTCAGAGGTAACTGGGAAGAACACTTAAGCCTGATGGAGTTTGCATATAACAACAGCTACCATTCTAGTCTTGGAATGGCCCCATATGAAGCTCTATATGGCAGGAAGTGTAGATCACCAGTTTGTTGGTATGAGATTGGAGAGAAAGAAATTCTTGGACCTGAGATAGTTGATATAACTACAGAGAAGATATCTGTGATCAAGGAGCAGTTGAAAGCTGCACAGGACAGACAGAAAACTTATTCAGAGAGACGACGTCGACCTCTTGAGTTTGAGGTGGGTGATGAGGTGTATCTGAAAGTTTCACCGTGGAAGGGAGTTCTAAGGTTTGGCAAGAAAGGCAAGTTGACTCCTAGGTTTATGGGCCCATATCCTATTGTTCAGAGGATTGGACCTGTAGCCTACAGGTTAGATTTGCCGTCTGAGTTGTCAAATCTTCATGATGTGTTTCATGTGTCTATGCTGAAGAAGTGTCACCCCGGTACAGAGAAAATATTAGATCCAGATCTGGCACAGCTTAGGACAGATGTGTCCTACGTGGAAGGACCAATGCAGATAGTTGATCACCGAATCAAAAAGCTTAAGAACCGCGAGATACCTTTAGTGAAGGTTCTGTGGAGGAACCATAATCTCGAAGAAGCTACGTGGGAGCTTGAGTCTGAGATGCGTAGCAAGTTTCCTTTTCTCTTTTAGGAATTTCGGGACGAAATTCTTATAAGGGAGGGAGATTGTTACGACCCGCGTCGAGCTTAACCTGTAAGTATGCTGTTGAGCATGTGTTTTAGCTGCTTTGCTAAGCTGTAAGCTTGTTTTTGTTAATAATGTTTATAACGGATACGATATGTGCTTAGTGTGAATCCTAGCCCTTAAAACGTGTAGGATCTTACGCTTGAAGCGTTGCCAGAGAAATCGTTCGAATCCGACCTTCGAGTCAAAAGTTGCATGTTTTTGGGCTTGTAGGGACCCGTTTGTAGTTTTTGGAAGCTCTTGGACTTAGTGTTTTGGTCCCTAAGTTTTTCCTCCTTATCTCTTCTTTCCCCCTTATCCGTTTCTTTCCAGAAACGAGAGAACGCAGAAGCGTTCTTCTTCCTTCGCGTGAGAAAGAGAGAGAGAGAGAGAGAGAGAGAGAGAGAGGAAGAGAGCTGAGAAGGGAAAAGCGTCTTGGAGCCCTGGAGTTTCTCCGGCCTGCAGTTGCGGCCTTCCTTCTTCCCTCCTTCCATCTTCTTCTCCATCAAATCGATCCAGCTAGCAGCAGGAGCTGCGGTTGCAAGGAGATAGCATGAAGATTAGGGTGCAAGAGCAGCCCTAGCTCGTCTTTCTTTCCCCCTCCAGCTAGTCCCTGGTGGTGTGCACCTTTTGCAAGTGATTTGCAACGCAAATCGAGGGTTTTGCCCGTCGATTCGAGTGAAATCGACATCTGCAGGTCCGTTTTTATTTTCTGTCTGTGCGCGGTTCGGCCGAGTTCGTGTTTTGGTCGGCCGAGTTCCTTGCTTAGGATTTCGAATAGCGTTTTGGTCGGCCGAGTTTGGTCTTGAATCGGCCGAGTTTCTTTTGTAGGTAAACGAGCTGTGTTTCGATCGGCCGAGTTTCCCAGTGGATCGGCCGAGTTTCCTGCTGATCGGCCGAAGTTGGTCGGCCGAGTTTCAGAAACTGTGAAGTGATCGGCCGAGTTCCAGAGTGATCGGCCGAGTTTCAGAGTGTGAGTGGCAGTTCATTCAGAAATCATTATTTAACTCATTTTAAATGCTTATTTGCTTCAGTATCAGTTGGTATGACTCTTAAGCAGTGTAGCACGTACAATAGTGTATGATTGATTCATTGGAAACTTGAAATATGCATGAAATGTGATATTCCTGTTTAAATGGTTATATGTTAATCAGTTAATGGACTTAGGTGCCCTAACACCGTAGAACCCCTTTGACAGATCTGCTTCTTAGGGGTGAAACTCGTGTTGCAACATTATCCGTGCTTGTGTCATGGAGACACGAGGATAGAGAGGCAGTGTCCAACAACAACGCGTGCTTGTGTCACGGTGGCACTGGAGAAAAAAAAATGGGGGTTATTGCAACATTATCCGTGCTTGTGTCATGGAGGTAACCCCGTGAGACTCTCCGCCTGTGTACTCAGGTTAGAGGAGGAGTCTAGAGCACTCAGAGTAGTGCCTTGAGGCCGTAGAGCCTATGAGTCAGGCCGGAGAGCCTGGGGTCCTGTGGCAGAGCAGGGCTGGCGTCAGACTTATTATTTCCCGGGTGTGTCGCTAAGTCTTGTACGGTGGGATCGTAGTTCGCTACGGATCTTTATATGCAGGGTACACTGCATATGATTAGGGCATAATAATAATGTAAATTGGTAATCATATAGGATCACAGTAAATTAGTATATTTGAACTTCTGTGTCAATTCTCTATAACTGTTTAATTGTTCAAAATATCTGATGTTGCGTAGAAATGATATTGTTATTTATAAATCTACTAAGTCATTAGAACTGCCCTGCTCAGTACTGCACTTATGTTTTATTTCAATTTTATAAACCTGACGAGTTGTTTAGTGATAGCTAAATGAAAAGCTATTCACTGAGCGAGTAGGCTCATACCTCTACTCAAACATTTTCAGGTCATCATCAGCAGCAGGAATCTGAAGGATCTTTTCATCCTAACGCTTAGTCTGTAGAAGGTATACATAGTTAGTAGTTAGAGGTCTCTTAGTCCTTTCCCCTCGATCTTTGGGACAAGGTGTGGGTGAGAGAGAATGTGTATAAAGATGTAAATTAACTGTTATGCTTTATTTTATGTCGAACAATGTAATATGCTGTAGACACTCTTTATATCGCTAGTCAGATTAATAAAAATGCTTCCGCAGTTTGTTGAGTTTTATTTTACAGCATAAATCAGATTACCTTTTAATGCCTTCTAAATGTTCTTAAAAAGTTATGAATGGTTTGGCTTGTGTATAATCCCTCCGTCGCGCCCTAATCTCGTGGTTTGTGGCTAGTGTGAGATCGGGGTGTGACATGTGAGCTGGAAGAGTTCCAACTTCCAAGCAAGAGACGGTTGCGGATTCTACAACAGAGACCGAATATATTGCCGCATCTAAAGCTGCAAAGGAAGCTGTGTGGATCAAGAAGTTCATTTCTGAACTTGGAGTGGTTCCAAGTGTTGGTGATGTAATTGAGTTGTTTTGCGACAACAATGGAGCAATTGCACAGGCTAAAGAACCAAGATCGCACCAACGTTCCAAACATATTCTACGGCGGTTCCATCTCATACGAGAGATCGTACAACGAGGAGATGTGAAGATTTGCAGAGTACCTACAGAAAGCAATGTGGCTGACCCGCTCACAAAAGCACTTTCACAGCAAAAACATGACGGACATGTTCGATCACTTGGATTGAGATTCATGAGTGATTGGGTATAAGTGCAAGTGGGAATCTGTTGGTATGTATTCCTATAGAGACTATCATTCGATGATTGTAATGGGATACTATGTAAACGATTTGTAATACTACATTGATCATATCAATAAAGGCAAGTTTCCAATCTATATGTTTGTGTTTTATATTGTGAGATGACCATAAAACATATAGATGTCTATAGAATGATATACTCAATGACATATGTCTTCGGGTTGATGACCTGAACAGTGAGATCATATATATGCTAAGAGTATGTATTCTTGTTTTGTCCCTAATCGATTGTTATTGTGGAAATATCCATAGACATCAATAACACATAAGATTAGAATGTATGTTGGTTGATGGAAGAATCTCATTATCCATGATATGGAGATATCAAACCAAATACATAGATACTTGTTAGAGAACAGTGTATCGGATAGACCCACCTTGAGAGTGACACATGGATACCATGATTGGTAGTTAGAGTCACATCTCATAATGATGGTAGTGATTGTGGTTCTTAGACCTGAAGTCACTACACTTATCACATGTCGTTCGGTGTACTTTGACATCATCCACCGTGGTCCTGAATAAGGATTGCCATAAAGATGGTGCTTGGGTGCACTGTGACACATGGGGATGACTGTGAGTGATGTAGATGGAATTTGTCCTTCCTACGGGAGTTTGATATTCCGGCCACTTGATAAGCGAGACTGAGAAATGCATGGCCATGCTGATGTGAGTCAATATGTGATATTGAGCTTACATATATCTCAGACAGTCTGCTCTAGTTCAAGGAACATGGATTGAACGTTGAAAAGGATAACAATTCCATGACTCGAGTTCAATTTGGATATCAGCGACAAAGGAACTATGCAATCACTGTAACACCAGTCATGAATGATAGGTTAAGTTGTTCTCCAACTTCTCTAATTACTTGGGTGGCAATGAAGTCTTGCTAGATACCAATCATTGCTTGTGAAATCATAATATGATTATGGATATCACTGCCAACGTAATTTGGAGCCTACCGGGTCACACGCATAGGATGTGTTGGAATAGGAGTATAATTGTGGATTTGATTAGAATTTCTTCGAATCACATTGATTACTAAAATGTTTATGTAATCAATTAGAATAATATTGGAGTGACTGGCTCTAAGTGCAAGTGGGAGTTTGTTGGCGTATATGCACATAAAGCCATCCCAAGCGATTGCATGGAGTCGGATATTAATTAATATATTAATGTGATTATTTGGTTAATTAATGAATTCCGGAATATTCTAATTAATCCACGAGCGTTTTAATTAACGCAACGTTTTTGTTTACCGATGGGTTTAGGAAACCCTATTTCCCTTCGTATCTTGTTTAAAGGAGGATTGACGGCCGACATCTATATAAGATAGATAGAGGCTTTTCAGTTTACGCTCACGTACGTAAACCCCAGCCGTCATCGTCCTTAGGAGAGAAACGCGCCGCTAGCACGCCGCCGCAGAGACACGACTCCTTCCCGCCGGCTTGGGAAGCGCGACGTGGAGTTCTGTCCATCCGCGTGGACGAAGTAGAGACGCAGACGCCTTGACGCCTGCGTTCGGAGGACGTCGACGACCACCTGTACGCGCTACGAGCGGCGTACATCACTGCCGCAAAGGAGCGCCGCCGGATCAACCTGCGACAGCGAACAGGAGAGAAGTTTCGTCCGTGTAGGCCAGCGTCGTTGCACACCGTCGTGCAACGGGACATCGCCGGACTTGCTCCGCGATAAGGTATATCCCGCAAACACTCCTTCCAAATACGTTGTTGTCGATGAGATCCTGTTTCGGGTTGCGTGGATTTTATTGCTTCCGTCGCGCATGTTTTCTCCACAAAACCCAACAGTGTGACAGTGTGAATCTATCACTAAAATTTAAAACTCCATTATGTGCATCATGTCCCTAGTTTTCCATTTAACTTAATGTTTGTTTCCAACCTTGTTGATGCCTTTAACTGCAACATAACCTTCAGTATTCATGGCTTTGTGTTGTGGGATTTTGGATCTTGAAGATGATAAGTTTGGGTTGTAGAGTTGGTGGTTTGTACTACTTTGACGATGGCGCACCTCAATCTACCCTCACCCCTTCAGCTTCATCAATGCTATGGTCACCCATCCCTAGAAAAGCAACATTTGGAGCAATCTTTATCTATTTTGAAAAGTCTTCCAACTGACTTTTTTCAATTAGGAAAGCAGCGTAAAATTCCTTTTATCGCAAAACTTTTCTACGTTCAAAAGTTTCCTTTAATTTGGTTCATAGTGACATTTGTAGTTTGCTTTGAACTAGGATCTTCAATGGATATCGCTATTTTGTGACTTTTGTTGATGATTTGTCAAGAATGAGTTGGATATATATTTGTTGAAATGTCGTGATGAGATGTTTGGTATCTTCAAACCTTTTACAAAAATGATTTCAACACAGTTTACTATATCCATTAAAATGTTAAGAAGCGACAATGCCTTAGAATATGTCTCTAACTCCATGGCATCTTTTCGCTCCAAGAATGGGGTTGTCTACCAACGATCTTGTACTCACACTCCACAACAAAATGGGGTTGTTGAGCACAAGAATCGAAATTGTTGGATACTGGTCGAGCCTTCTTTTCCAAGCTCATTTACCCAATCCTTCTAGTCTAAAGTTGAACTCACTACCTGCTACCTCATCAACCGAGAAGCTTCTTCTGTTCTCTAGAACAAGATTTCCTTTTCTCTTGTTTTTTCAGAAGACACAATTTTTCATCTCCCTTTATGCATTTTCGGTTACACTACCTTTGTTCATAACTTTACCAAGAGGTAGACAAACTTGATCTTCATTATTTCAATATGGTTTTTGTTGGCTATTCCACCTTTCAAAAAGGTTATAAGTGTTATAGTCCAAGTCTAGTCACATTTATGTCTCAGTCGATGTTACCTTCCATGAATCTGATATTTTCTTTGGCACGCCTCCATCTATGTCATTGTCACCTCTAAATGAATTTGTTGAGTTAAATATATCTGATCCGGTGGAGTTTATATCAATGGAGCCCCCTCCCATTGATCCTCCCACTGATCATCCCATTGATCCAATGGAGCCTAATGTTCCTCCTGAAACAAATTCGATTCATGAGTTTGCCAATGTCTATCGTCAAAGCCCAAAGTAGAATCCCCAGCTCCAGGTCTCATCTCAATCGTCCAATTCTGAGGATTCAACATGCCCTATGGCGCTCAGAAAAGGTACACATTCTTGCACTCATCACCCATTTCTCATAGTTGTTGTCTTTCAAAAAAAAAAATCGCGATGTTAAACCTTTGCACGACATTTAGACTCCATCCAGATTCCAAAAAACTACTATGAGGCTCTTTGAAACCCATGTTGAAAAGTTGTGATGCTTGAAGAAATGA
This sequence comes from Alisma plantago-aquatica, assembly GCA_963693085.1. Taxonomy (NCBI): domain Eukaryota; kingdom Viridiplantae; phylum Streptophyta; class Magnoliopsida; order Alismatales; family Alismataceae; genus Alisma; species Alisma plantago-aquatica. The sequence continues at coordinate 749,472,603 of OY856412.1, forward strand.
CAGCTTAGCAAGACAATGGAATTATGCTGCCCCAAATAAGAACATCATCGAATGTTGTTGGAAATCTCTGTCAAGTCAATTCTTACGGGTCGATTGAACATCTCAAGGCCCGTCTGGTTGCTAAAGGCTCCACCCAAACATTTGGTGTGGACTTCTTCGAGACCTTATCACCAATCACTCGTATTGGTGTTGTTTCGACTTGTTATCTCTTTAGAAACTCAACAAGATTGGCCTCTATAACAGATTGACATCAAAAATGCCTTCCTTCGTGGTGAGCTAGAGAAGGAGGTTTATATGCAAAACAACCAATGGGATCCATCATTCAGGAGGAGTCTTCTCGAGCATGGTTCAATAAGTTCAGTTGTGTCCTTTCCTCTCTAAGTTTTTCCAGATCTTCCGATGACCACAGTCTCTTCTTCTCCAAAAACCCATCAGGTTTCATCATTTCGTTGTCTATGTGGATGATATCATCATTACCGGAAGTGACACCATAGGCATTTCTGCTTCGAAAGTCTCTCAAATCATATTTCCACACAAAGGACCTTGTCCATCTTTTCTTGGGGGTATGGACGTTTTACGTTCCAAGAGTGGCATCTACCTCTCGTAGTGGAGATATGTCCTAGATCTTCTTGTTGATTCCGCTATGCTTGAATCCAAGCATATCTCCTCTCTAATGGAATGCCACACCAAAGTCACGTATGAGTGGGAGTCATTTCATGATCCTAAACAATATTGTTGCATGATTGGAAAATTGATTTACCTAACCATCACCTATTCAAACATTGTCTTTGCAGACAGCGTGGTAAGTCAATACGTGGCTAATCCTCTCATCGAACACTGGAGCCTAGTACAAAGGATTCTACGATATCTGAATGGTGCCCTGGGAAGGGTTCTTTTCTACAAAAAGCCTCCTTCTCCAAACATTTCCCTAACCTGCTATGTTGATGTCGATTGGGCCGGGGACGTCAATAAGAGGAGATCCACATCTGGTTACCGTGTTTTTGGAAATCATCCCATCAGTTGGCAAAGTAAGAAGCAATCAGATGTTGCCCATTCCAGAATTGAAGCATAATATAGGGCTATGACCCATGCTTATTGTGTGATCTAATGGGTGACAACAATTCTCCATGAAATTGACATTCTTGTATCATCCCCAGCCGTCCTTAAATGTGAGAATCAAGTTGTGATCCATATAGCAAACAATCTTGTGTTTCATGAATACACCAAACATATAGAGGTTGAGTGCCACTTTGTACGCGATCTGATCCATGACAAAAAGATTGTCACTCCATATGTAAAGACTGGAGAACAGACTGCCGACATATTTACCAAGCCACTTCCACCTTCCTCCTTCAACTACATGTGTAGCAAGCTGGAAATGTATGATGTATACTCTCCAACTTGAGGGGGAGTGTTAGTATGATGAGTAATTATTTCTTATGTACTTGGACTAATGGGTCTCTCCTACTTAAGCTCATTAGGGTCAGTCTAGTTTATCATATTATGTTCAACGTGTACATTGTACCCTAAATCAGGTCTATACATAGGACTCACTGTACTACTTTCATTGCTAATAAGATTGCTCTCCAAGTTAGCAGTATTATGAGTGGGTCCTACAGTAATATAATACTAGTTGCCATACATCATCTGTTTTGTTATCAGATGTCATATCCATAAAGGACACAATTGAAGTGTTTTTATACGAGGGTTTTGCAGGTCTGTTTCAATTAGAAATAAAGAACTTTGTGAAGCACATACTTACGTTATCTCTAATGAAGAAAGGCATTGAACTCTGATTATTTCATTTTTTATATTGACCAAGACAAAATGCTTCACTTACAAAAGAGTATCGGACTGGATTATATTGGAGACTAACTACACCATCAGCAACTCTTGACTAGTCTATGCCATGCTTCGTTTAAATTGAAGTTTGGTGAGTTTTAGAGCATCAAGGGACGTTATCAAACTAATTTAATTCAAGTATACGACATAAACTGGCAGGAATATTTGGAATTGATTCTCTAGAAGAATCTTCAATGTCAGCTCTAAATTATATAAGTCAATAAGTTTTGAGATACAATTGATTTTAAGAATTCCAAAAATCGTTTCAATATAACAGTGGAGATATTTTATTCCAAAATCTACTTACTTGTATAAGTTTGAATATGTAAACAAAAGCATTCCTCTTCATAAGCAAATATTCCCTAGATAAGCAAGTTTTCAGCAAATTAATCTTGCTAATTCCATATCCTTCAGTAGTTAAGGCAGCTGAATGACTCTTGCTCTTGTCAAATGGGACACTTATTTCTCTGTGCAGATCCTGGCCAACATGGAAAGTTCTAAATGCATCTGCAAATTCTTTAACAGTTATGAAGTGATATGGTTGATCTTTATTAACCCAGTATTGTTCCTGGTCTTTTCTTGAAGTCACCTGTGTCAGTGAGTATAACAACCTAATTATTTGATGGTCTTTCCAAATGATGGTCTACAGAGGACAAAATATGAATTCACAACTTACTTCTTGCAAAAAGTCAGCAACACCTTTCCTTTTTGGGCATTTGAAACCCATGGACTCAAAAAACGGGATAACATGCTCCCGTGGGCCTTGATACACAATTTGGCCTTCTGATAGAAGAATGATATCATCAAAAAGTTCATATGTTTCCGGAGCAGGTTGTAGAAGTGCAATTAGAGCTGTGCCATTAAGGATGTGAATGGATTGCTTAAGATAATTGATGATCTGGAATGTTGTGGAGCTATCAAGGCCAGTAGAAATTTCATCCATAAATAATGCCTTGGCAGGTCCAACCAACATCTCTCCTGAAAGGTTCAGAATTTACTCAGTAGAAAAAATGTTATATCCTAGCATTGGGTTTTGTTACTTTACCTGTCGTCACACGTTTTTTTTGTCCTCCAGAGATGCCCCTTGTCATTTGATCCCCGACCATGGTGTCCGCACATATCTCTAGTCCCAAAATCTGTAATATGAAACAATAAAAATCAACAAATAACATACAAGGAATTCGGTTGGCTATGTTTCTTCCTTTTCAAAAAATGTTACCATGCGATGAGTCAGATAAAAAAGCGGATTAAGAGTAAGATCTAACTATTTAGAATAATATGCAAACAGTACTAGGTGAAACTGCAAGACAGGTAGAACCACAGAGAAGTGTGGCATGGTATAAAGCTAGCCTTGAAAACCCATAGAAGTATCAATCAGAAAACACACATGGCACAACAGGTACTTTGAATGTCTTCAAAATTGGCATCTAAATCTACATGATTACACAAATATTCTAAACTGATCCATGTACTCATGGTTGTGATGACCCATCTTCTTTAGATACTTAAAGACTAGTAAAAGTCCTTGAAAATGGACAAATTGCTTCAAAATTGAATTTCAAATTCCAAGGTGGTCAACACAAAATACACTTCAACTAAAATTTAAGGAAATCGGTATGCATGTCCGCATACACATATGTAGACTAGTATACATCTACAAACCAACTTTGAGGCAAGTGTGGGTGCATATGCAGGGAATACGCAAATACACACATGCACACACATATATAGTACATGTATACACACATACACATAGAGAGCGTGTATGTGCGCGCATGCACACAGAGATATGTATGTATGTATGTATATATATATGTATGTCTGTATGTATATATATATTATATATATATGTATGTATGTATGTATGTGTGTATATATATATATATATGTATATATATATATATTGTGAAACACAAAGCAGTTTTGGGAAGCGTAGGGTTGCACAATGTGTGCACCCTCATATATATAACACTGAAACATTTACAGAGAGGTCCACATATAATATGGAAATAAGAAAACAACTAACAGAATATATAAAACAGGAATATATATTAACACTCCCCCTCAAGTTGGAGCATAGATATCAATCATGCCCAACTTGTCCGTCAGTGTGCAGAATTGCTTCTTCGCCAGCAGCTTGGTGAAGATGTCAGCAACTTGGTCTTCAGAACGAGTGAAGGGAGTGCAAATCTTGCCAGTCAGAATGGATTCCCGAATAAAATGACAATCTACTTCAATGTGTTTAGTGCGCTCATGATAAACTGGATTATTCGCAATGAAGATAGCAGCTTTATTATCACAGTGCATAGGTATAGCAGAAGAAGAATCAACCCCGAACTCCTTTAGCAAAGAGCGCACCCACAACAATTCACAGGCAGTATGGGCCATGGCCCTATATTCAGCTTCAGCACTGGACCTGGCCACAACATTTTGTTTTTTACTCCTCCAGGTAACAAGATTACCTCCAACATACGTACAATACCCAGAAGTAGATTTTCTGTCAACCCTGCTGCCTGCATAATCAGAATCAGAGTACCCTTCAAGAGAACAGTGTCCATGCTTCCTGTAGTGAAGTCCCTTACCAGGAGACTTCTTCAAATACCGTAGAATCTGACAAAGAGCATCCCAGTGACATTGTCTGGGTTTATCAAGGTACCTGCTAAGAAGACCCACTGCAGTAGAAATATCAACTCTGGTGACAGTCAAATAAATGAGTTTACCAATCAGCCTCCTGTACTTTTTATGATCAGCAAAGAGAGGAGAAGATTCATCATCCCAATTTACATTAGGATCTAGAGGAATATCAGCAGGTCTCGTCCCCAGCATACCAGTCTCCTGCAGTATATCTAGGACATATTTTCGCTGAGACAACACAAGAGCATTAGAATTTCTAGAAACTTCTATGCCCAGAAAATATCTAAGCTTGCCCAAATCTTTGGTAGCAAAGTGTTTGCCTAGATGAGATTTAGTAGCCTGAATACCAAGAGAATCACTGCCAGATATGATAATATCATCAACATAGACAATCAGAATAATAATACCAGCTGAAGTCTTCTTGGTGAAAACAGAATGATCCACCTGAGAACGCAGAAACCCAAAATCAATCATAATTTTGCTCAATTTATCAAACCAGGCACGGGGACTCTGCTTCAGCCCATAAATAGACTTCTTTAACCTGCAAACTTTGTGAGACTCCCCCTGAGCAACAAACCCAGGAGGTTGCTCCATATAGACTTCTTCTTGTAAATCACCATACAAGAAGGCATTTTTCACATCTAGTTGCAACAGTGGCCAGTCAAGATTAACAGCAACAGACAGAAGAATTCTGACAGAATTAAGACGAGCAACAGGAGAGAAAGTCTCAAAATAGTCAATACCATACGTTTGGGTGTAGCCTTTAGCAACTAACCGTGCCTTCAGCCTTTCAACAGTACCGTCAGGTTGATATTTCACAGCATACACCCATCTGCAACCTAAAGGTTTACACTGAGGAGGTGGGTCCACCAGCTCCCAAGTATCTCGTTCAGCAAGAGCCAACATCTCCTCCTTCATAGCAGACAGCCATCTAGTACTCTGTAGAGCATCCTGGATATTCTTTGGAACAGCAACAGCAGACAAGGCATATACAAAATTGCTAGAATGAACATTCAGATGATCAGTAGAAACAAACTGAGCAATACTGTGTGATGTGCAGGAACGAGTACCCTTTCTAAGAGCAATGGGTAAATCAAGATCAGAATGTACCTCAGGTGTAGTAGAACCTTCTTGAGGTGAAGATTGGTTTTCATGGGGGGTTTCTTGAGTAGAAGGTGCTCTGTTCCTGCGTTGATAAACTATAAGAGGAGGCTTATCAGCCTCAGTAGTGATTTTGTCAGTAGTATCAGGCACACAATTAGAAGTAACAGGTAGAGGTGAGGCAATAAGATCAGACCGTAAACTGTCACCACGAGTCGAATAGTAAGGAGTATCCTCAAAGAAAACTACATCACTGCTAGTATACCATTTTCTTGCAGTAGGACTGTAACACCTGTATCCCTTCTGGGTACGAGAATATCCCAAAAAAATGCACTTCTCAGCACGAGGAGACAGTTTATCAGAAGTAGGTCCAACTAACCGTACAAAACAGGTACATCCAAAGATCCGAGGAGGCACAGTAAATAGCTGAATATCGGGTTGAAGAACTTGAATAGGTATTTTGTTTCCAATCACAGATGATGGCATACGATTTATCAGAAAACAAGCAGTCAAGATAGCCTCAGGCCAAAACAAGCGAGGAACATGTGCATGCATCATAATAGTTCTAGCAACCTCTAACACATGTCTATTTTTACGCTCAGCCACACCATTTTGCTGAGGTGTATAAGCACAGGAGGTCTGATGTATTGTACCCACAGATTTACAAAACACATCCACATCTTTTTTAACAAATTCCAGTGCATTATCAGTACGAAAAATTTTGACAGGCATACCATATTGTGTTTTTATTTCAGCAAAAAAGAACTTGATAATAGACAAAACGTCGGACCTACTTTTCATCATAAACAACCAAGTAGTCCTTGAAAAATCATCAATAAAAAGAATAAAATACTTATGACCAGATAGACTCGGCACATGACAGGGTCCCCATACATCAGAATGCACTATATCAAACATATTTTTACTGCTAATCTGACTGCGTCTAGGATAAACAGCTCTAGTCTGCTTTCCAAGTTGACATGACTCGCACTGAAAACTACAAATGCCAAGATCAGACACTAAATGTCGAAGCTTTTCAGATGATGGATGGCCCAGCCGATAGTGCCACTGTAATGTAGAAACTGAGGTAGACAATGCAGGAGTCACAGATGCTTTAGCAGCTTTTGGCAAATGATCCAGATAAAAGAGTCCATCAGCACCTTCATACCCCCCACCAATCTTCATCCTCGTGCGAAGGTCCTGAAAAACACATGAACCAGGAATAAAAGTCAGACTACACTGTAGGCTTCGCAATATCTTGCTGACAGACAACAGATTCAAAGGAAATCTAGGCACATATAAGGCAGATTTCAGCAGAAAGTCAGAAACAATATCCCCTACTCCAGACACCGCAGACTTGGAACCATCAGCCAACATAACAGATGAGGGTCTAGCAGGTTTAAATAATTTGTGAAATAGTGATCGATTTCCATAAATATGTGAAGAGGCACCGGAGTCGATGACCCAGTTAGTATTACCAGGAGTAGAAGAAGAGCTCAGGAAGGCAATGTCATAACCAGAATAAGTGGCGGCATGAGCTCCACTAGTCGAAGCTTGAGACGACGCACCAGTTCGCTTAAGAAGAAGGCGCTCCACCTCAGCACGGATGTAGTCAGCAGTCGCACCCGAGGAGGCTGAGTCGTGCCTTCTGATGCAGTAGTAGTGGAGTCAGCAGCTGCATTGGCCCACGCCGGCTTACCATATTTCTCCCAGCATTTTTCTTCAATATGGTTGGACCGGCCACAGAAGGTACAAAGGCGCTGTCCTGACTGAGGACGCGCACCAGCAGTAGGGACAGTAGAAGAGGCTCCACGACCAGGAGCAGCCCGTCCTCGTCCTCCGCCCAGGGGAGGACGGCTATCAGTAAAGCGACCACGGCCACGACCAGAAGCTGCAGCAAGAGCCGAAGAGTCCCCAACATCAGTAGTCAGAGACGAGGAAGACGAAGGCAAACGCTGAAGGCGTTTGTAGGCACTCTGTAGTGACGGCAGAGGGTCACTGGCTAAGATCTGGTCCACAACTCCAGCGTAGGACTCGGGCAAGCCACATAGAAACTGGACCAACTGGAGCTCCTGGCGCTGACGCTGCATGGTAGCCAGGTCCGTAGAGAGAGGATGATAGGATTCCAGTTCACCCCATAATCCAGTGAAGTCAGAGAAGTAATCTGCAATGTCCGTCCCCGTGAACTGTAGACGTCCCAGCTGCTTGGTGATGTCAAACACCTTCTTGGGGTTCTGACTATGCGAGTAAGTACCGGCGAGCTGATCCCACATCTGCTTCGCCGTAGGTAGGTGAAGAAGTGTGACGCTAATCTTCTCAATGCTGCTGTTGAGAATCCAGGTCATCACAGTGGAGTCGTCACGAACCCAGTCGTCATACGCCTTCACATCTTTAGCATCAGCGTCCTCTGCGGGTGCTGGCGGACCAGCACGGGTAAGATGTGAGTACTTGCCCTGGGATCTGGCATAGATCGTCATGGAGCAGACCCAATGCGGATAGTTGCGCCCATCAAGCTTCACAGTGGTAACCTGACGGCGGAAGTCATCATGCGAGGACGCCATGGGAGCAGTAGGCACAGCAGGAACAGGCACGATCAGGCAGGAGACGGTCTACGCCGTCAGTCAGGCACAGCAGGCACAAAAAACACGGAGAAGACCTCTCACATACGGTCTACGCCGAAGCGCAGAACAGAACCCGGCGGCACAAAGGCCTACACGGGCAGTCAGGCACAGGACCCAAAAACGGTCTACGTCAGTTCAAGCCACCGGACCTTCACGGAGCCAACTGCCCGGTGGCAAACGGCCGCGGAGGCACACTGGCCCCCTGCGGCGGAGAGGAGGACCGGCCCTGGCGGCTGGCCCGGCGCCCGCCGACCGGCGGCTGCTGCTGCTGGCCGGCGGCGGCGGCTCGGCGGCTGCTGCTGCTGAGGGGGGGGAGCCGGCCGGCCGGAGAGAGAGAGGAGGGAAGGGAGGGTGACGGCCGGCTGGATCTACTGCTCTGATACCATGTGAAACACAAAGCAGTTTTGGGAAGCGTAGGGTTGCACAATGTGTGCACCCTCATATATATAACACTGAAACATTTACAGAGAGGTCCACATATAATATGGAAATAACAAAACAACTAACAGAATATATAAAACAGGAATATATATTAACATATATATATATGTATGTATGTATGTATGTATGTATATATATATAAATAAATAAATATATATATATATATGTATGTATGTATGTATATATATATATATATATATATATACACACACATATACACACACACACAAATATATAGAGAGAGAGTCAGGCTAGAATACACTCGAGTGTATTCAGAGCAGAATACACTCAACTAGGCTACATACAAATTTTGAGCCCATTTGGATAAGTGTAAGTCACTCATCCAAGGGCAACAAAATCGATGCGCGAAACTAATTTGAAATCCATAATTTTTGCAGTCTTTATAACATGACCTATAAATGTCCAAATTTGCTCAAATTTTGCATATGAGCTATTCACAACATGTTTAAGAAGATCAACGGATTAGATTTTTGAAAAAAAATATTGCATCATGAAAAACTACTTGAGTGTATTCGTGCGATATGTACACTCGAGTGTATTCTAGCCTGACTCTCTCTCTCTCTCGCTCTCTCTCTCTCTCTCTCTCTCTCTCTCTCTATATATATATATATATATATGTATATATATATGTATATATATATTTATATATGTATATATATATGTGTTACATTATATATTTCCTATTTTACATAGCCTGTTATTTGGTTTGTTATTTCTCTTTTATATATGGATCTCTCTGTAATTCTTTCAGTATTATATATATGAGGGTGCACACATTGTGCAACCCTGAGCTCTCCAAATCTCATTGTTTTTCACATGGTATCAGAGCGGGACGATCCACCTTAAACCTAATCCCTATCTCCACCAACCCTAGCCGCCACCACACTCCGAAATCTCCTTTTTTCGCCGCTACAGTACTGCTACAGTACCGCCGTCGCTGCTACAGTACCGCCGCCGCTACCGATCACTGTCCACCCCTCCGCAGCCCTCCATCCACCTCTAATCCCCTAATAAACTCCATCCTTGTGGCCTAATCCACCACAGGACCCTCCGTCTAGCTCCGTTTCTCTTTCTGAAATCTCCGGACAGCCTCGGTAACTTTCCAGTTCTGGCACGTTGACGGCATAACGGGCTTCATCCTCTCTGTCTGCCTGCGCCTCATGGTGGAGTGATTGATCCTCCATGTTGGCGTAGGTTTTTTCTCTTCATCTGCTGCCCCTACGTGGGTTTTTTTTTAAGATCCATGCGTGGATCTTCTACCTTCTACAACTAGTCCATGTGTTGGACTTCTGCCTCTGACTGCTGACTACTCCTGCATGTGCCTGCTTGCCTGTGCCTGCCTTCCTGCCTGTTCTCTTGGCGTCTTCTGGAGATAACTTATGGAGAGACTCGCGCCGTCAAGTTACCACTGTTAAACTTGACGGGCGCAATTACCAACTTTGGGTGTGCACCTTTGTGATATATGCCAAATCACAAGGGAAGTATTCTCATCTGATTCGCACTGGTCCGCCTCAGCCTGCAGCGAACGCGGATGGAAAAGACGTCAAAACTTTTGATGATTGGGTCCGTGAAGACTCGACTGTGATGACATGGATTCTCAACAGTGTCGTTGAGAAGATCAGTGTTACTTTACTTAGGCTACCTACGGCGAAGCAGATGTGGGTCAGCTCGCCAGTACCTACTCTCACAGTTAAAATCCCAAGAAGGTCTTCGACATAACCAAGCAACTAGGGCGACTCCAATTCACGGGATCGGACATCTCCGACTACTTCTCCACCTTCACCGGCCTGTGGGGTGAGTTGGAGACTTACCACCCGTTGTCTACTGATTTGGCGACTATGCAGAAACAGCGGGCGGAACTACAGCTGATACAGTTTCTGAGTGGCTTGCCAGAATCCTACGCTGGCGTCGTAGATCAGATCTTGGCGAGTGATCCGCTCCCTACTTTGCAGAGTGCCTACCAGCGTCTCCAGCGCCTTTCTTCATCGACACCGTCTCCTGAGACTGGAGATTCTACTGCCCCGGCTGCTTGGGCCGGGCGTGGCCGTGGTCGTGGTCGTGGCCGTTCCACTGATGGCTGTCCTCCCCTGGGTGCAGGACGGGGACATGGACCTGGTGCTGGACGAGGAGCCCCTCCTACTGCCTCACCTCCTGCTGCTGTGCGTCCTCAGCAAGGACAGCGTGTGTGTACCTTCTGTGGCCGGTCTAACCATATTGAAGAAAAGTGTTGGGAAAAGTACGGTAAACCGTCTTGGGCCAATGCTGCTGCAGATTCATCGTCTACTGCTTCTGAGGCTGTTACTCCGACGCCTGAGCCAGCGACTGCGGAAGCGACCGCAGACTACATTCGTGCTGAGGTGGAACGCCTCCTTCTTGAGCGTACTGGCTCTTCGACTGCTGCTTCTACTAGTGGAGCACATGCTGCATACTCTGGTTATGATAGTGCATTCCTGAGTTCCTCCTCACCTTCTACTTCTGGTAATACCAAATGGGTGATAGATTCTGGTGTCTCTGCACATATATCTGGCAATAGATCTCTGTTTAAAACTCTATCTAAACCTGTCTGTAACTCTTCTGTTATGCTAGTTGATGGCTCAAAGTCTTCGGTCTTTGGAGTCGGTGATATTGTTTCTCAATTTTGGCTCAAGTCTACCTTATATATGCCTAGATTTCCTCTGAACTTATTATCAGTCAGCAAAATTTTACGAAGTTTGAACTGTAGCCTGACTTTTGTTCCTGGTTCATGTGTTTTTCAGGACATTCGCACGAGGACGAAGATTGGTGGGGAGTATGAAGGTGTTGATGGACTCTACTACTTGGACCAGTTCCGCGATCAGAGAAAGCTGCTATGGTATCTGCTTTATCGGCTTCTGTTTCTGCACTGCAGTGGCACTACAGGCTGGGACATCCATTGTCAGAGAAGTTGCGTCATTTAGTTTCTGATATTGGCAGTTGTAATTTTTAGTGTGAATCTTGTCAGCTGGGAAAACAGACTCGTACTGTGTATCCTAGACGTAGTACTGTGAGCAGTAAAAAAAAATTTGATTTAGTTTACTCTGATGTATGGGGTCCATGCCATGTACCGAGTTTGTCTGGTTACAAATATTTCATTCTATTTATTGATGACTTTTCTAGGACTACTTGGTTGTTTCTATTAAAAAGTAGGTCTGAAGTGCTGTCTACTATCAAATACTTTTTTACTGAAATAAAAACGCAGTTTGGTTTGCCTGTTAAAGTTTTCCGCACCGATAATGCTTTAGAGTTTGTTAAGCAAGAAGTGACGGTTTTCTGTAAATCTGTTGGTACGCTCCACCAGACTTCATGTGCCTATACCCCACAACAAAATGGTGTCGCTGAGCAGAAAAATAGACACTTATTAGAAGTTACCAGGACTATCATGATGCATTCTCATGTGCCCCGCTCCTATTGGCCTGAGGCTATTTTGACTGTGTGTTTTCTGATTAATAGGATGCCATCGTCTGTTATTGGAAATAAGATTCCTATACAGGTTCAGCAACCTGAGACTTCTTTGTTTGTTGTGCCTCCTAGAATTTTTGGGTGTACCTGCTTTGTCAGATTACTTGGACCTGCTTCTGATAAATTGTCTCCTCGAGTTGCTAAATGCATTTTTCTAGGCTATTCTAGAACTCAGAAGGGTTACAAGTGTTATAATCCCAGTACAAGGAAATGGTTTACTAGTAGTGATGTTATCTTTTTTGAAGATACACTGTATTATTCTTCAGCAGGAGATAGTTTGCAGACAGACATTCTTGCCTCTCCTTTTCCTGTTATTTCTGACTGTGTGCCTGACAGTACTGACACTGTGACTACTGAAACTCAAGATCCTCCTCTTATTGTTTATCAGCGCAGGAATAGAGCACCTTCTACGCAAGTACCCCCCAAGGCAACCAATCTTCTCCTCCAGAAGGTTCTGCTGCACCTGAGGTACACTCTGACCTTAACATACCTATTGTACTCAGAAAGGGTACTCGTTCCTACACTTCTCATAGCATTGCTCAGTTTGTATCTACTGCTCATCTAAATACTCATTCTAGCAATTTTGTATATGCTTTATCTGTTGTGGTTGTACCTAAGAATGTTCAGGATGCATTGAAAAGTATTGCTTGGACATCTGCTATGAAAGAAGAAATGATTGCTCTTACTGACAGAGACACTTGGGAGCTGGTGGATCCACCTACACAGTGTAAGCCTGTGGGCTGCAGGTGGGTATATGCCGTAAAATATCAACCTGATGGTACGGTTGAGAGGTTGAAAGCACGGTTAGTTGCAAAGGGCTATACTCAGACATATGGCATTGATTACTTTGAGACTTTTTCTCCTGTTGCTCGCCTTAACTCTGTCAGGATTCACCTATTTGTTGCTATGAATCTGAACTGGCCTCTTCTGCAGCTTGAAGTGAAAAATGCTTTTCTGTATGGTGACTTGCAGGAAGAAGTGTATATGGAGCAACCTCCTGGGTTTGTTGCTCAGGGGGAGTCTCACAAAGTATGCAGGCTTAAGAAGTCTATCTATGGGCTCAAGCAGAGTCCTCGTGCCTGGTTTGATAAGTTGAGCAGGATCATGATTGATTTTGGTTTTCTGAGGTCACAGGTTGACCACTCTGTGTTCACAAAAAAGACTTCAGCAGGTATTACTCTTCTTATTGTATATGTTGATGACATTATTATTTCTAGCAGCGACTCTCTTGGTATTCAAGCTACCAAAGATCATCTGGGCAAGCACTTTGCTACAAAAGATTTGGGCAGACTTCGGTATTTTGTTGGCCTAGAGGTCTCTAGAACCTCTAATGCCCTGGTGCTTTCTCAGAGAAAGTATGTTCTTGATATTCTGCAGGAGACTGGTATGCTTGGAGCAAGACCTGCGGATACTCCTCTTGATCCCAATGTGAATTGGGATGATGATTCCTCTCTGTGTTTGCTAATCATAAAAAATTCAGAAGGTTGATTGGTAAATTGATTTATTTAACTGTTACTCGTCCTGATATTGCTACTGCAGTGGGTCTTCTTAGCAGGTACCTTGACAAACTCAAACAGTGTCATTGGGATGTTGTATGTCAAGTTCTGAGATACTTAAAAAAGTCGCCTGGCAAGGGACTTCATTATAAAAAGAATGGGCACTGTGTTCTTGAAGGGTATTCTGATTCTAATTATGCAGGCAGCAAAGTTGATAGAAAATCTACCTCCGGTTACTGTACTTTTGTAGGAGGCAATCTTATTACTTGGAGGAGCAAGAAACAGAATGTCGTTGCCAGATCTAGTGTTGAAGCTGAGTACAGGGCCATGGCCCATACTGCCTGTGAGTTACTGTGGGTACGTTCTCTCCTGAAAGAATTTGGGATTGAGTCTTCTTCGGCCATTCCTATGCACTGTGATAACAGAGCTGCCATCTTCATTGCAAATAATCATGTCTATCATGAGCGCACCAAACACATTGAAGTTGACTGCCACTTCATCAGAGAATCTATTCTTGCTGGCAAGATATGCACTCCATTCACGAGATCAAAAGATCAAGTTGCTGATATCTTCACCAAGTTGTTGGCGAAGAAACAGTTCTGCACACTGATGGACAAGTTGGGCATGATTGACATCTATGCTCCAACTTGAGGGGGAGTGTTACATTATATATTTCCTGTTTTACATAGCCTGCTATTTGTTTTGTTATTTCTCTTTTATATATGGACCTCTCTGTAATTCTTTCAGTATTATATATATGAGGGTGCACACATTGTATATATGTATATGTGTATCTATATATATTTATATATATGTATATATATATATGTGTGTATATATGTATGTGTGTGTGTGTGTGTATATATATATATATATATATATATATATATATACCCACACACCTATTGTATGTGTATGTATATACGTATATATATACTTGTCACATGGAAAACTTACGGGGTTGTTTGATCCTAAGAGTAGAATGAAGAAAGTCGAGTTGATCTTTTGGCAGAAACTGGACATATTCGGTCTGAAGTTGAATATCATGGTGGGGAAGGATTGTTGTGAGGAGGACATATTCAGATATTGAACAGCAATGCTAGTGAGATATAGACACGGGTCTATGTATCTTGCTTACAAGACTTGGTTGGATGCGGACTTTCACACAAAGGCTATATTAAGGCAATAGTGGTGCCCTAGAAAATCATGGAAGATGTTGATCTCAATGTGGTTACTATTGAGAGTGAAGATAGAATAATGATTGACATGGTGTGGGGTTCACGTAACCCACCGTTGGAGGTTGATATTGGATATGCGTGAGGTTAAGGATCTTATAGAGGAGAGGTCCATTAGAGGCCACCTTATCCCTTAGGAGACCAACGAGGTGACGCATGCTATTAGTCGATGGGGATCCTCATCACAGGAGTCAGGTCTGACTTTCTTACAAATATGGTGTAGCTATTAGGTTTAATCATATTGCTTGACAAATAAACAACTCCTTATAAAGGAGAGCATATGGTGCTAGAAAAGAAGTAAAAGATTAGAGGATCATTAGGCCCATTAACTCTAGCACCCTCCTAAAGTTGGAGTGCACATCTTGTAGACCAACTCGCTAGTCATATATGGAAAGAGAGTAAGTGGTGGTAGTTTTTTTAGGGTAAAGCATTTCCAATTACATTAATAAGATCCAAAGGAAATCTATAAAGGTACAAGAACAAAGTGATGCCAGAAGCAAGGTAGTGAGAGGTACATTTATATTACACATGTAACATTGGATATATAATAAGACTCATTTTCCCAGAATCCTCCCTTTTACGCTTACCAAAACAACTTTGTAGTTGAAACATCGACAATCTTGGGTAGCACCTGCAAAGAGGAGATCCCAGCCACCAATAACAAGATCAATGAGACAAGCACCAACGTAGACCTGTCACCGCAAACAACCACAAGCAGAAAATGGGGGAACCTAGAGACTGTCAACTTTTGAGCGAAGAGGGTCCTATCTTATTACAAAATAAACAGTCTGAAGAATGGTG